>JAWHQI010000008.1:10000000-10600000 GCA_033032865.1 Dactylorhiza incarnata
GATTATACTCACGCACAGGCAAACTGTCCGTGCGTGAACAAATCGCACGAGCGGGGACAAAACACCATTCTGAGCTGCAAATGAATGCGCACGGTCGGAGCGATTGTGAGTTAAGGAAACGCACGACCATGCAATTCATGCAGACATGAAATCTTGACAAAATAGGATGATCCACCCACCTGCACAGCAATCCAAACAGCAATCGCACAACTGGGAACACTCTTCCAGCTCAATCCAAATATATAAAAAGGGTTGGGGAGAACCATGTGCCTACCCCCAACAACATGGAGCACAAGGCACACCAAAATGGGCCTAAATAGTGCACATAGCATGAAATCATGTACAAGTGAAATACAAGCGATTATGACTTGAAAGTTTAGTGCACACAAGTGAAAAATAGATCAGATGAGTCTATAAAATAGTGTACATATCGGACTCATCAACTACTCTTTTGCAGAGATAAGCAGGTGCTCGCGAGTTCTCTTCACGTACTCGCGTAATATGTTTCTATTATACCTGCTTTGACTACTCTTTTACAGAAATAACCAGGTGTTCGTGAGTTCTCTTCAGGTACTCGTGTAATATATTTCTTTTATACCTACTTTGACTACTATTTTGTAGAGATAAGCAGATGCTCACAAGTCCACCTCTCCTTTCCACTTCAGGTATTTATGTTATAGAAATTAACATGTCTGCTCCTTCAAATTGGGTATTGGATACCGGATGTGGTTCTCACATTTGTACGAATGTGCAGGAACTAACAAGGAGAAGACTGCTGGGTAAAGGAGAGGTGGACCTGCGCGTTGGAAATGGAGCAAGAGTTGTTGCCGTTGTCGTAGGATTGTACCATCTTTCCTTGCCCACTGGGCTTATTATTGAACTTGATAATTGTTATTTTGTTCCTGCTATAACTAGAAACATCATTTCTATTTCATATTTGGACATTATTGGTTTTACTTTTATTATTAAGAACAATTGTTGTTCTATTTATAAGAATGATGTTTGTTATGACGTTGCTCAAATGTTTAACGGTTTATATGTTTTGAACATAAATCATCTGATCTATAACATAGAAATTACCAAACGACTAAAAACTAATGACACTAATCCTACATATCTCTGGCATTGTTGTTTAGGCCATATAAATGAGAAACGCATATCTAAGCTCCATAAAGATGGATTATTGGACTCATTCGAGAGATGTGAATCATGTTTATTAGGCAAGATGACAAAAGCCCCTTTCACTAGTTGTAGTGAGAGTGCCCATGATCTCTTGGACATAATACATAGTGATGTATGTGGACCTATGAGTTCTATGGCTAGAGGTGGGTACTACTACTTCGTTACATTTACTGATGATTTCAGTAGATACGGATACGTGTTTCTTATGAAGAACAAATCCGAAACCTTTGAAAAGTTCAAAGAGTTTAAAAATGAAGTAGAGAACCAACTGGGAAAGAGGATAAAAGCACTCTGTTATGATCGAGGTGGCAAATATCTGAGTCATGAGTTTCAAGATCTTCTGAGAGAGTGTGGTATTGTTTCACAGCTCACTCCGCCCGGAACACCACAACATAATGGTGTGTCTGAGAGGAGGAATCATACTTTATTAGACATGGTACAGTCGATGATGAGTCATGCAGATTTGCCTGTTTCGTTGTGGGGATTTACTTTAGAGACTGCTGCTTTCACATTAAATTGTGCTCCAACGAAAATGGTTCTAAAGACACCATATGAGATATGGACTGGGAAGTATCCTAGTATGTCGTTTATTAAGATTTGGGGCTATGAGGCATACGTGCGACGTCAAATGCCTGACAAGCTGGAACCCAAGTCAGATAAGGGTTATCATATAGGATATCCTAGGGAAACCAAAGGTTATTACTTCTGCCTGTCGTCTGAGGGCAAAGTGTTTATCGCAAGGACTTGCGTCTTTTTGGATAAAGAGTTCTTATCCAGAAAGACTGCAAAGGTGGAACTTGAGGAAGTTCAAGAACCACAAACAATAGTTGAACCGATTTTAGAACCTGAGCAAGGACTACAAGTTGTTGTAGCTAGAGAGCCTGCTCAAGAAACACAAGTCCTGCGTAGATCTGATAGACCAAGATTTGAGCCTGAGAGATATGGATTTCTCGTGTCTCAAATAGGTAATGTGTTTCTTATGGATCATGATGATTAGCCTGCAACCTATCAAGAGGCTATTTGTGGACCTGACTTTGAGAAGTGGCTTGAGGCCATGAAATCTGAAATGGACTCCATGTAAGCAAACCAAGTTTGGACCTTGGTGGAACCACATGAAGGGGAACGACCCATAGGGTGCAAGTGGGTCTTCAAGAAGAAGACCGACATGGATGGGAATGTACAGACATTCAAAGGCCGGCTGGTGGCTAAAGGTTTTAGGCAAATTCATGGTGTTGACTATGATGAGACCTTTTCCCCTGTAGCCATGGTCAAGTCCATCAGAATTCTACTTGATATTGCTGCGTATTATGACTACGAGATCTGGCAAATGGATGTCAAACCATCTTTCCTTAATGGAAACCTACTTGAGGAAGTTTATATGACACAACCCGAGGGTTTTGTATCTCCAAGTGAAGCCACTAAAATATGCAAGTTGAATTGATCCATTTATGGATTGAAACAAGCTTCTCGAAGTTGGAATCTTCGTTTTGATGAGAAAATCAAAGAGTTTGGTTTCATCAAGAACGAGGATGAACCTTGTGTTTACAAGAGGATTAGTGGGAGCATTGTCGTTTTCCTGATATTGTATGTGGATGACATACTATTGATTGAAAATGACATTCTGACCCTGCAAGCTGTTAAGAACAGGCTAGGGGACTGCTTTTCTATGAAGGACTTGGGTGAAGCGACTTATATACTTGGTATTAAGATCTATAGAAATAGATCGAAGAAGTTGCTGGGTTTGACCCATAGTACATACATTGAGAAGGTGTTGAAACTGTTCAACATGCTTGAGTCCAAGAAAGGATTCTTACCCATGTCATATGGTGTGAGTCTCTTTAAGGACCAGTATCCAAAATCTTTAGAAGATAAGTACCGCATGAAGTTGATTCCATATGCTTCGGCAATTGGATCAATCATGTACGCAATGTTATGTACTCGACCCGATGTCTCTTATGCTTTGAGCATGAGGAGCAGGTATCAGTCAGATCCTAGTGATGGTCACTGGATAGCGGTCAAGAATATCCTGAAGTACTTGAGAAGGACTAAGGATTTATTTTTGGTGTATGGTGGAGAGAAAGAGCTCAGTGTAAATGGTTACACGGATGCTAGCTTCCAAACGGATAGGGATGATTCAAAGTCCCAATCAGGTTTTTTATTTTGCCTTAATGGAGGAGCTGTAAGTTGGAAGAGTTCCAAGCAAGAGACAGTTACTGATTCTACGACTGAGGCCGAGTATATCGCTGCTGCAAATGCGGCGAAGGAGGCTGTGTGGATTAGGAAATTCATCTGCGAGCTTGGTGTAGTTCCTAGCATTGTTGATACCGTAGTTCTCTACTATGACAACAACGGTGCTATTGCACAAGCTAAGGAACCTAGATCTCATCAGCGTTCCAAGCACATACATTGGTGGTTCCATCTTATTCGAGAGATTGTCGATTGCGGAGATGTGAGTATATGTAGAGTACCGACTGAAGAAAATATTATGGATCCACTGACGAAGCCTCTTGCACAGAGAAAGCATGATGGTCATACTAAATCAATGGGTATTAGATACCTGAATGATCGTCTCTAGTGGGAGTCTTGTGGATTGTATTTGTCAGTTGTTGATTATTCATGTGATGAATAGAGTACTTTATATTTTATTTTACATTTATGGCAAGTTCTTTTATTATGTCAAATGTTTCTACTGATAGATTAATTAGCGTAATAAATGCCCTTAGAATGTTTGCTTCCATAGGAACTCATGTATGTGACTTGAATGTGAGGGCCTATGTTTATAAGAAGCTTCATTCTTAAATGGTCCCTGGTCGTTGTATCATCTTAGAAGTTCAGGGCGATGATGATACATAAAGACTAGCATGTGCGTTGACTGATGACCGGTTCTCACAGGTCATGATATTGTGATATCAAGTCATCACATGGGTACTGTTAGTGAATAAGTTGTACTGGACAGACCCATCAAGAGACTACTATGTGGATTATTATATGAATGTGTCACAAGTAGGTCTCATATGAAAATGGTGTTTATTATTCTTCGACCTGGAGTCACAGCATTCATCAAGTGAGGAAGAGCATACTTTGATGCCATCTAAAGTCTTCCTTAATAAAGGTTGATGATAAGGGTGGTTATTGGGTATGTTAAGATTCATTTGGGTGTTTGTGTGTGGGTAGATATGGGGTTTGTCCTCCTATATGATAGGAGTTACATCCATGGGCCCCTTGATGAAATGAGACTGAGAAATGCATGGTCATGCTTGGTTGAGTCAATATGTTGTATTGAGCTTACCAATTTCAGACAGTCTATTCTAGATCAAGGAATTAGGATTGAACAATTACGAGGGTGACACGGTCCATGCCTCTAGTTCTATACGGATGTAAGGGACAAAGGGACATGACAACACTGATACATTGGTCAAGATAGGCTTGTTGAGTTATGAACTCTTATTGCTTGGGTAGCAATGATGCATTGCTAGATGCCGCTCATTGTTTGTGAGACTTTTATTTGATACGTTCAAGATCAAGTGGGAGACTGTTGGTGTTTTCATGGTGATCTAGTTTCACTGCCAACGCGATATGAGTCTATGGGGTCACACACAAGTGTGTTTAGAGAAGTTGGAGGAAGAATTGTGTTGGCCTTACTCATATTGGATATGAGTGAAGGACCAATCCTACGACTTATTGGAATCGGGTCGAGTCAACTGAATGCTCCACAGGTATTGTGAATATTGTATGGAGTGTGTTGACAAGTGTTCGAATCATAGCCCGTTCGACGAATGGCCAGCGCGTTCAATTAATGTCGTGGTTGTGCAGATAGCTTCTCTTTTTTGCCTGGGTATAAAAAGAATGCGATTCTTTTGACCTAAGTACGCGATCTGTTTTGCGATAGACTGAGAGTGATGGAAGAGTTCCGCCAAAAGCTTCCGATGGAAGATTTCCATCCGACCGCCGCCGTCGCCGCCTCTTCCTACAGTCGGACCTAGCAGTCCGTAGAAGACGTTGAGGGCCTTCTTCTCTCTGACCTAGATCTTGTGCGACAAGAGGCTAGGCTTCTTCAACGCTCGTGTGGACTTCCGTAGCGCCGATCCATTTCAGCGCTTGGAACTCAATGATTGTTCTCTGGATTTCTTCTTGGAGCATCTTGATTGAGTATTGACTAATTCCTTTTCAGGTACATTGCAATGTGTTGCTTTATTGATTTCTTGGATCATGAAATCACAAGATCCTTGAACTGTTTAGGGTTGTTCTTGTTTTTATTTTATTCCGCTGCGCATATTTGATATGCATTTATCATTATGAATGGTAAGTAGAAAACCCAACACCTTTACCATTCTGATGGCTTTGTTCAGCAATTGTTTCACCTCGGTATCTTCGATGCGCATGGACTTGACTTTCATCTCTAGCCCAGCATCAATCGGCACTTCGTCAACCGCAATAATATGTGTAGGCTCCGTCACAGCCTTTCTCAACATGGAGATGTGGAATACATCATGCAGCCTGCTTAACTCCTCAGATAGAGCAAGCCGATAGGCAGCTTCACCAATGCGTTCTAGAATCTCAAACGGTCCTAGATACCTTGGACTCAGCTTTTTCAAGCGTCGGATCCTCGATACTCCCTTGAACGGTTTGATCTTTAGGTGCACCCAATCACCAACGGCAAACTCGACGTTCCGGTGATGTGCATTGTAGTACTTTGTCTGCCTATCTTGGGCAATGAGCAACCACTCTCGTATTGCCTGAATCGACGTATTTGCTTCATCCACATCCTTGCTCTTCAACAACTTCGTGTCGCCCGTTTCAGCCCAAGCCAACGTCATACGACATTTCCTACCATAAAGGGCTTCGAACGGAGCCATTTTGATACTTGATTGGTAGCTGTTGTTGTAGATAAACTCAATCATATAGAGATGATCCTCCCATCTCTTTCTGAAATCTAGGGCCACATCCGGAGCATGTCTTCCATCGTCCTATTGGTCCTCTCAGTCTGTCCATCCATTTGCGAGTGGAAGGTCGTGATAAATTTCAGCTTAGTACCCAATAGTTGGTGGATCAATTTCCAATCATTAGATGTGAAATGCCCATCGTGATTGCTCACGATGCTTGCGGGGAACTCCGTGCAATCGTACGATACTATCAATGTATAACTTTGTGAGCTTTTCTACAGAATCGTCTTTCTGATTCGGAATAAAGTGTGACACTTTTGTTAAATGATCTACGACCACCCAGATGGCATCGTTTCCACTGCGATCTCCGCAACCCGTGTATGAAATCCATCGAAATGTCGTCAAACTTCCACTCCGGAATCGGCAAAGACTTCAGAAACCCACCAGGCCTTTGACATTCAGTCTTCACTAACGCGCAAGTATGGCACTTTGCCACGTAGAGAGCAATGTCTTTCTTCAATCCTGGCCACTAGAAGAGTTTCTTCATATCCATATACATCTTCGTACTCCCCGGGAGAATCGAGTACTTGGTAAAGTGAGCCTCATACATCAATTCCTCCCGTAAATTTGCCACTTTTGGGATGCACAATCTCGCATCTTTCCAAAGAAGACCGTCGTCAAAGGAGAATTCAGCGCTAGACCCATCCAAAGTCTCTGCCTTGTAACGTTTCATGTTTTCATCCAGCTCCAAAGCATGGCAAACTCGGTCGGCAAGGTCGTATTGAATCTCCGTCCAGTTCAAGCATGCAGTAGAAGACGTTCTCTTGTCGACACAAGTGATCTCCAGGAACTCTAGATCACGGATTAGACGCTCATCATGCATCAAAATTCAACTTGCTTGCACGGGAGCCCGCCGACTCAGCGTGTATGCAACCACGTTCCCCTTTCCGGGAGTGTAACGAATATCAAAGGTGTAGTCCCCCCGAAACTCCATCCACCTCCTCTATCGCATATTCAACTCCTTCTGATCCAGCAGGTACTTGAGGCTTTTGTGGTCGGTAAAGATGCAGATCTTCATGCCATATAAGTTTTGCCTCCATTGCTTAAGAGCGAATACCACGAACGCTAACTCCAACTCGTGGAATGGGTAGTTCCTCTCATGTACCTTCAACTATCGGGAGCCATAAGAGATCACCTGCCCAAACTGCACCAGAACGCAACCCAAGCTGCTCCCCGAGGCGTCGCTATATATTTCATAACCCTCCGTTCCACGTGGCGAGCATAGAATGGGCGCCATGGTCAAACGGCTCTTCAGCTCCTCAAAAGCTCGTGCGCACTCATGCGACCAATTGAACTTCAGATCTTTCCTAGTCAGCTTAGTGAGAGGAAGTGCGATCCTCGAAAAGTTCTCCATGAAGCGCCTATAATAACCGGCAAGTCCTAAGAAACTTTTGACTTCAGCCACATTTTTCAGCATAGGCCACTCTCGGATTGACACTATCTTCGACGGATCGACTGCTATTCCTTCACCACTAATGACATGGCCAAGGAACGCCACTGATGGTAGCCAAAACTCGCATTTGGAGAATTTGGCAAAAAGCTGACTCCTCATCAAGGTGCTCAACACTGCGTGCAGATGCTCTGTGTACTCCTCCCCAGACTGAGAGTATACCAAAATGTCATCGATGAAGACCATCACAAATCGGTCCAAGTACTCTCAAAACGTTCTATTCATCAAGCCCATAAATACTGACGGTGCGTTGGAGAGACCAAACGGCATTACCGTGAACTCGTAGTGCCCAAAACGGGTACTGAACTCCATCTTTAGAATATCACATTCCCTTATACGAAGCTGATAATAGCCGGACCTTAAGTCTAGCTTTGAGTATACCGTCGACCCAACCAGTTGGTCGAATAAGTCATCGATTCTTGGAATCAGATAGTGGTTCTTCTCGGTCAGCTTATTCGGCTCTCTATAGTCGATACATAGACGCAAGCTCCTGTCCTTATTTTTCACAAATAGAACTGGTGCACTCCAAGGGGATGAACTTGGACATACATAGCATTGCTCTAGCAGTTCCTGCAGCTGAACTTTCAACTCTGCCAATTCCTTTGGCGCAATCCGGTGCGGAGAGAGTGACACAGGTTTGGCACCTGGTACTAACTCGATACAGAAATCAATCTTTCGCTGGGGTGGAGCCCCAGGGAGTTCGTTAGGAAACACGTCCACATACTCTGCCACCACAGGGACATCACTTAAACTGTGCTTAGGCGTCAAAGCCTCCAACAACGTGAAGAACAACTCCCCGCCTTTTCTCACCGCCTTGACCACCTGGAGAGCAGACATCAACGTCTTGCTTGCTCCTCGCATACCCGCAAATGTGGTCTCGTCATAGGTGTTCTTTCCCAGAGTAACCTCCTATCGATTTCAATCTATGCATGCTCGCTGCTTCAATAGCCAGTCCATGCCAAAGATTACGTCAAACTCAGCTAGTAGTAGTGACGCTTCCAAGTCGAAATCCTGATTCCCAATCTGCACCTTTACACGACTCAACCTATCCGCGCTCATCCGAGATCCATTGGGCAGTACTACCTCCAGTCTATCCTTCACCAGGGTAGACGGTACTCCGATTCGCAACACAAAGTGTACAACCCCGATACTCGTCAGGCGAAGAGATGGTCTAGAGAAGGCAATGGACCGGAGCTCGCTGAAGGGCGAGCGAGAAGGGTCGGTTGGCGAGACTAGCAGTCGTTGAAGCCAAATTGACTCGTGCATGAGGGGTCGCGAGATCCAGGCCTTGCGAGACCAGACCTCGGCAGATACTGCTAGGAGGGGGCCGGCGAGGTCCTCGCAAGGGATCGCCTAAGAGGGGCATTGCGAGTAGGGCTCGCGAGGAGGCCCGCGAGAACATAAGATCTCGCAGGAAGGTTCTCGCAGCCCCTTGCCCATAAGCCGATAGGGTCAAATTACCCTTTCACCCTTGGTGGTCTGCCTTTAGCCTCTCCAAATAGCGGAGTTTGGCTGTTAGCAGACCCATTTGGGGTGCGGATAGTAAAATCAAAAGGCGGAATCCTGCTATTTGCAGGCCATATCAGAAAATCTATAAATAAAACCTTAAGGGCACCTTTGGAGGGGATCTTACTTCAGCTTCCCTCTCCTTAGGCTTTCTTTGGTTAGCATTTCTAGAGCTCTCCAAGGTGCCCGAGTCTCAGCTTTGGCTTGGGAGGGGAAGAGCTCAACGATCTTCCGGGTTAGTGAGGGACCTCCTCGCTGTGACTAAGGTCTTAGTCAATTTCCTAATCTTTAGTCTACCTTCTCCGAGGGATCAGTAAGGGCCGACCGCCCCTCATTTCGGTGAGGGCCCCGAGCTCTACGGGAGACCGAGAAATCAGTTTCAACATTTTGGTGCGGTGAGCGTGGAGCGTCGCTGGTTCAAGAAAGTTCCAGAGAAAGGTTATGGCGGGAGATGAAGAGCAAGGCAAGGAGTTCGGCGAGACACCCCAGGTGGCGATGGCCAGGATGCTCCCAGATTTCAGAAAGGAGGTGCTCGACACCTTGGGGTTTACGTTCAGAAAGGAGGTGCTCGACACCTTTGGGTTTACGGTCACAGCTCTGCGAAGCGAGTTCGCGACCCCAGCACCTCAGGTGACCCCTCCCCCAGCGGCGGTCGGCGAGAATGCCCCGGGTGGAAGGGCCGGAAAGGAAGTTGCCATTGGGTCAGGACAGGACAGAGAGGGGCGAGTGTTGTTCGCCAGTCCGGCGAGCCCGATGCCGGCGAGCTCCGTGCCGGCGAGCTCCGGGCCGGCGAGCTCAGTGCCGACAAGCTCTGTCCCAGTGAGCGCGGCGCAGGCGAGCGCGCGCCAGGAGGATACGGCGACGGTTGGGGTGGTTCAGGCGAGCGTCGCCCTCGCGAGTGCAGTCCCGGCGAGCTCAAGTTTGGCGAGGGAGCTTGGGGGGCGAGCGGAGCCAGAAAAGATGGCAGGAGGGGGAAGCCCCATTTGCGAGCTGGTGCTTTCCGCACCTGTCCCGGGGGGTTCGGGGAGTGGGACCGGGTATACTACAACGGTGGGGATGACCCTGTCCAGCACCTGCAGAGTTTCAAAGACTCGGTCTCCATCAGGCCGATGTCAGATGCCTTCAAGTGTCGGCTCTTCGCCGTCACCCTCAAGGAGAAGGCCAGGGACTGGTTCCATCAGCTCCCTGCAGGATCAATCTACGTGTTCGAGGACTTGCGCCGAAGTTTTTTGCTGAGGTTCTCGACCTCAAAAAATAGGAAGAAGGACGCTGATTCCCTCTTCAAAGTGAAGCAGGAGCCCAGGGAGTCGTTGGCTCAGTATGCGGATCGGTTCCAGGAGGAAGTACAGCTTACATAGGAGATGTCGGGGTTTGCGCTCCAACTCGCCTTCACGGTCGGGTTGAAAGAGAGTTTTTTCAAGATGGCGTTGAAGAGGAAGGCCCCCGTCTCCTTTGAAGAGCTGATGGAGAGGGTGGCGGAGGAAGTCGCGAGTGAAGAAGCCAACCCGGAGCTCACCAAGAGGCTAGCAAAGCACAGTGAGCCGGAGGTGAGGCAGCAGGAGGTCAGGAGAAGGGAAGAGCCCCGGGCCCCGGAGGGGGGATGGAGGCCGCACGGTGGAGGAATGCAAGGGCAGGGAAGGGGTTACGGCCCAGGAAGGGGTAACCATTTCGGAGGTCAAGGGAGACCCCTCCAGTTGGGGTGGAGGCAGGGTCCGATGCAAATGCCTCCCCCACCTCAACAGGCCATGGCCATTAGCAGGGGAAGAGGAAGAGGAAGGAGAGGCGAGGTGGAAACAGCAACCGCTAGGAGGAGAAGGAATAGGGTGGCGGAGGCCGAGGCGGGGGAGGTGACATTGTGATGCGATGTTCGGCAAGTGCACTGGTCGCTGTAAAGTAATAAATGTTGGGAATAGAATCCCCGAGTGTCGGTCTCTCAAGGAAAACAGTGAGGTGGAGTTAGGTTTCGAGGAAGGACTTGAGATCGAAGTCCTTAAGGTCGGGATTACGATGGATGGTTGGTTTGGTTTGCGAATAATAAGATTTAAATACTACAACTACGCGATGCCGAGCTTCACTTGGCGGGATGGAGACTACGTAGGCCTTGAACGTGCTACTTCGTTGGGCGGATGGATGAGTAGGCTAGCGGAATGAGGGTCGCAAGCACCTCTTCGACAAGCACGCCACTAGCAATTGCTAGTGCGGCACCGAACACGATGGCGGAATGGAAATAAGATGGGGGCTCACCTCAATAAGCACATATGAACAAAATGATTCCAAATGAATGAAATAAACATTAAGCAATAGTGTTCATAGCACACATGATCAATAATATAGAGATTACAAACATTACATCACACTGAGAGAGAAAAAGGGCAAGAGATACGACCGAATCCGGAGTCTCTTTGTAGATTCACGGTAGGAAGCACCGGGTTGTCAATCCGCGTCCTAGCTCGGTCCCAACTATCGTCCGGGGTAGAGAAGGTTGTCACTACCTTCCAATGGACCCGTCTTCTCCAGCGTTTTACAATCCGGCCACGTCCGATGCGAAGAACTCCTTCCTTGGCGATGAAGATGAGTGTGGAATCTCCTCCTTGAAGCTCTTGGACGATGGAGGAGGCCTAGGGGCGAAAAACCTGCGGAAGGGGCGAAAACGGCAGACTCAACGGAGTTGCAATCAGCGATCCCGACCTAATTCGCGAGCAGGTCAATTTATAGGCGCTGGAATAGACAGTGCGCACGATCAGTGGCGCACGACCAGTGGTCGTGCGCACTAGAATCCTGTGATCGTGCGCCTGCCTGGGCGGAGCCTGCAATGCAAGAAATTTATAAAATAAAATGTTCGCACGACCAGTGGCGCACGACCAGTGGTCGTGCGCACTATCGTAAGTGGTCGTGCGCACTGGTCGAGACAGAACTCATAAAAGAGGGGTTAAGTGCGCACGATCAGCGGCGCACGACCAGTGGTCGTGCGCAATAGAACCAGTGATCGTGCGCAGTGTTCCTGTACAGAATTGTACCGGGGACACCTGCACGACTCCTGTTCCAATCAGAAATGCTAATCAGGCCACTGAAAGTGGAGCATAGAACGACAAATATGAGCTAAAACAAGGCTAAAGTGCAGTGGAATGACTAGAAAAACGGCCCAGATGAGTCCATAAATGTGTATATAATTGGGACTCATCACACACCCAGACTTACCTGTTTGTGCGTCCCGAGCAAACAAATCCCTCAAGCGGATGAGAAAAATACACAGCTGGCATAGAAATTATAAAGCAGAGTATCATGCGAAGTCGCATGCTCATGCGCGTAGAAATACAGTAGCCAAAATTTCTAATTATACATATTAGTTTATACTTTTCTAGGGGCGGATTTATATATTACATTTACTCAAAAAGTGAATCACGGTGAATCATAAGGTCGTACATGGGAAGAAAGTAAACTGAACGCTGAGGCGAGCATTGCCAAAGATCGGGGCTCGAGACAACCTCCATTGAAATCCATTAATGTCGGTGACCATAAGCTTGCCCGTTTCCACTCTCTCCACGGCACTGGTTTGACTCAAATGCGTGAATCAATAGGACTTAAGGTTTTTGATGAGGCTTGGGTTTAGGTGAGGATAAACAAAGATAAACAAAACGACACAAGCACAAAACCCAAATGAGCTAATGCAAAATTTTATCCTTAAACACCACACAAACACGCGGGTACACAACACCCCCAGACTTGAACTTGACTACATGGGTGTGTGCGCCGCCTACCCCCAATCATAAATTTATACAAAAGGATTTTTCACTTAAGCTCATCTCTTTTTCTTTTCTTCTCACTTTTTCTCTTTTTCTTATTTTCTTTTTCTTTTCAAAATATTTTCAACAAAATGAGCAATGAAGCGCATCCACATTTTCACAAAAGTGTCACAACATCAACACCCCAATCATTAAAGTAACAAGCAACTAAAGCTCAAATTTTAGTGTGCGACTAGGATTGGCTTTTAGGCTTTGGTGAAATAAAAGTGGGGCTGAATCAAAGAAAGGGTAGGCACAACTGGGCTAACGAGGATATAGCGATATGCATAGGCACAAAGCTCAACCGGGCCAAAATGATGGCCTATATCACATTCACACAATTGACTAACCGTATACCCATGCTTCAAGAATCGCTTGGGGCAAGTTCTTAGCCACCGAGAAAGATAACCCTTTCTCCCGACTCGGGCAATGCAAGGCTAACGAACGCCTACACACATTCCTATGCTACCGTCTGATTCACACCGGATTCACCACTTTTTGAGTAAAGTAAACAATATCTACGCTAATAGAAAAACATAATCTAAAAGCCTAAAAAGAAATTGAATCTACACGAATTTCTAAGCGAGACATGAGCACTCGACTAGGAGCACTACTGGAGTCAACATTTTACTCCGCCTCATAATCCTAAGCCAGCACAGTGATTTTCCAAATCACACGAAAAGAAATGAGTTCGGCTCAAGACGTGCCAATAGCTAAGTGCGCGCACATGTGGGTATTGTGGTGTGCAATGAAACTGAACAAAACAAAAATAAATAACACCTCCTAGTATGTTGTGCAATGGTGCACGTGAGCGGGTAAACGGAACTACTCTCCCCCAGACTTAAACTAAACAAAATGCGCAAAATATAGCTATGAAATTCAGAATAATGCTAGGGAAAGAGAGTACCCAGTGCTCAGAAATGAGCACACAAGAAGATTGGCGTGTAAGCTAAAATGAGCCGCAGCATCTACCATCCAGAAAAGATACCTGCAGGGGTCAGCTCCGCAAAAACAAAAGAAAATAGAAAACTGAAAGAAATACTACTAACTAAACATGATTAAATGAAATAAAAATGTAGAAAAGAAAGATAACTACTGGGGTTATTGTCATCCCAGCTTTACTTATTCAAAAACTAACGGTTCTAGCTAATGGGCGTATGAAAAAGGAAATGAACAGGTAACTATTCTAATACGCGTGTCGGTAGCGAGTATCGATACGGCGACAGAACAGTTACTCCTCTACCTAAATAATAATACCTACATAACGCAGGTAGAGGAAACAGAAAGCAAGAAGAGGAGGAGATATCCTCACTCAATTCACCAAACACATCCTTGCCTAGCAAGGTGTCGTCAACAGGGAGGTGGCAGGAGGAAAATGCAATGAGTGGAGCTTCCTCTACGGAGGGGGAAACAACCTCCTCACATAAGAGGATGCTCTCATCATTGACTTGGGCAATATGCACCAAATCCTCCTGGGGTACCTGTGAAGACTCAACCTGCACAGACTCGGATGAAGAGGGGGGGTCGAGAAATAAACAAGATGAAGAACATAAATAATCAAAAATTGGGGGAGTGGTCTCGGTCTCACTCCCATCAGGTTGGGTAAGTAAAATAATGTTTGCATTGTCATCAATGCTACAAGGTTCGGTGGGATCAACAGTGGCCATGCCTAAGATATGGACTTCCTCCACCGGTGCTGAGGAAAACTCCTCTTCACCTAGAAGGTTGTCCTCCTCCATAGGAGTAGGCACAATACTAAGATCAACTGCCTCCTCTTGTGACACATCATCGACAACGTCGTCAGAGACGAATGTAGTATGCACAACAGGGGAAAGAATAGTGCCCGGATAAAAGTCGAGCACCGATTCCTCACAAAGAATCGAATCCACTAGGGGTGGTGGATGCACCGGGAGAATAGGCTCAGCAATGTCGGTGCCCTGATCTGCCACACATCTGGTGACTGTGTCAACAACATACCCTTCAAGATGTGAAGGTGGCAAAGGCACATAACCGGATGTTGAAGGTGTGCCGCCAGAGTTAGGATTCGGGACGATCCGGATATCCGGCTCGTCATCCACGTCCAATTGGCGAAGATACTCGGCATAGTCCTTCAAGACATTATCAGTGCTCCGACAAAACCGGCACTGCCTAGCGGGCTTCTTTGGCACAGCGGGTGCTGAAGCCGAAAAGAAGTAAGACGGTAAAGGCTCGACAGAGTAGCCATAAGACTTACGCGCACCATATGGAGTACCAGACGAAGTCGGTGCTATATATGCTGGGCGAGAAGAATTATGCCCACCATTCTCCGTAGGGCATTCATCACTAGAGTGGGAGGTAGCTCTACACCAATGGCAACGGATATTAAGATGTGCCCACATAGTGCGAAGATAAAACGATTCAAAAAGAAAAACACTATTGTGCGAAATACCACACCTAACAAAAATTACTAACGCAACCTAATTAAAAACAGGAAACAGAATACGAGGAAATAAAACAAAGGAATGCGATTTACAAATGGAAGGGCTTCTCTCTCAGGTTCTCCCTCTCCAGAAAACTCACACGACTGTGTTCCCCGACAACGGCGCCAAAAACTTGATGCGATGTTCGGCAAGTGCACCGGTCGCTGTCAAGTAATAAATGTTGGGAATAGAATCCCCAAGTGTCGGTCTCTCAAGGAACACAGTGAGGTGGAGTTAGGTTTCGAGGAAGGACTTGAGTTCGAAGTCCTTAAGGTCGGGATTACGATGGATGGTTGGTTTGGTTTTTGAATAATAAGATTTAAATACTACAACTACGCGATGCCGAGCTTCACTTGGCGGGATGGAGACTACGTAGGCCTTCAACGCGCTACTTCGTTGGGCGGATGGACGAGTAGGCTAGCGGAATGAGGGTCACAAGCACCTCTTTGACAAGCACGCCACTAGCAATTGCTAGTGCGGCACCGAACACGATGGCGGAATGGAAATAAGATGGGGGCTCACCTCAATAAGCACATATGAACAAAATGATTCCAAATGAATGAAATAAACATTAAGCAATAGTGTTCATATCACACATCATCAATAATATAGAGATTACAAACATTACATCACACTGAGAGAGAAAAAGGGCAAGAGATACGACCGAATCCGGAGACTCGTTGTAGATTCACGGTAGGAAGCACCGGGTTGTCAATCCGCGTCCTAGCTCGGTCCCAACTATCGTCCGGGGTAGAGAAGGCTATCACTACCTTCCAATGGACCCGTCTTCTCCAGCGTTTTACAATCCGGCCACGTCCGATGCGAAGAACTCCTTCCTTGGCGATGAAGATGAGTGTGGAATCTCCTCCTTGAAGCTCTTGGACGATGGAGGAGGCCTAGGGGGCGAAAAACCTGCGGAAGGGGCGAAAACGGCGGACTCAACGGAGTTGCAATCAGCGATCCCGACCTAATTCGCGAGCAGGTCAATTTATAGGCGCTGGAATAAACAGTGTGCACGATCAGTGGCGCACGACCAGTGGTCGTGCGCACTAGAATCCTGTGATCGTGCGCCTGCCTGGGCGGAGCCTGCAATGCAAGAAATTTATAAAATAAAATGTTCGCACGACCAGTGGCGCACGACCAGTGGTCGTGCGCACTATCGTAAGTGGTCGTGTGCACTGGTCGAGACAGAACTCATAAAATAGGGGTTAAGTGCGCACGATCAGCGGCGCACGACCAGTGGTCGTGCGCAATAGAACCAGTGATCGTGCACAGTGTTCCTGTACAAAATTGTACCAGGGACACCTGCACGACTCCTGTTCCAATCAGAAATGCTAATCAGGCCACTGAAAGTGGCACTCAACAATACGATAAGGCTATCAAAAGAGAGTAAGCATAAAAACACACCAAATTAGGCCAAGAAATGCACCTAGCATAGAACGACAAATATGAGCTAAAACAAGGCTAAAGTGTAGTGGAATGACTAGAAAAACGGCCCAGATGAGTCCATAAATGTGTATATAATTGGGACTCATCACATTGCCGTATTGTATCTTCCATGATGAGGAAGGTCACTCAACGGACACCTGCCTGGAGTTCCTGGAGGTGAAAAGGGGCCGAGCCCCCGCGCCAAGGCAACAAGTGAGAATTGAAGAGGTCGAACCTCGGGGGGAGGAGGAAGAAAGGTGTGAAGACAGAGTGGACGTGGGAAGTAGAGGAGGGATCGGGGTGATCCATGGGGGGTATGGGTGGAGGCGACCCGCAAGTCTAGCCTTCATACCATGTATCGGCGGAGCGTGGCTTCAACATCCACTGCTCCACCCCCAGCGGAGAGAATTACGTTCTCCCAGAAGGACATGCCGAGCTTCGAGGACACTTTTTGTGATGCGTTGGTCATCCAGACCGCCACCGAGAACTTCACCGTCTCAAGGATTCTAGTCGACAACGGTAGCTCAGTCAACGTCATCTTCAAGAAGGCGTTTGACGAGATGAAGGTGGAATCCAAGAGGGTGTTAGCCTCGGATGGCCCTCTGTTCGGCTTCTCAGGAGAAAGGAAGGAAGTAGAAGGTGGAGTGGGGCTCCATGTGACCCTCGGAGGGCAGTCCCGGAACTGCCGCTTCGTGATAGTGGATGCCCCAAGCAGCTACAGTGCCATTTTTGGGCGTCCTCTCATCAGCGCATTTAGATGCGTCCCTTCCACCTTCCACCAGTGTCTAAAATTCAACACGGGTGGAGTCCAGGTCCGGATCCGAGGAGACCCCAAGATGGCGAGACAGTGTTATGTGACGGCTGTCAACACCATCGCCTGGATGGGAGAGGCGGAAGAATTCGATAAGATGATGGAGGAGGCGGCAGAAGCTGGAGGAGAGAAAGGAGCTGAGGAGAAGATGGAGGGAGAAGAGGTTCGTGCCCAGGAAGGGATCGCTAAGAGACCCAGGGCGGGAAGAGGAGAAGAGGGAAAGGGAGAAGGTGCCCCGGAAGGAGGGGCGGAAGAAGTAATGATGGCAGGAGGGGGAGAGACAGGGGAAGGAGCCCAAGAGCTCGTTGGCGTTGGAGAGGAGAAAAATACGTGGGAGGAGCAATCCCGGCTGGAGGCCGTGGATGAGATCGTGGAGCTTGAGGTCACCACCCGGCTAGGGGTGGTAGAGAAGGTCCGAGTCAGCGAATTACTCAATCCAGAAGAGCAGGCGGAGATCCTGGCCTGCGTACAGGAAAATGTGGACGTTTTCGCTTGGAGCGCCGCGGAGATGCCCGGGATCGATGCGGATGTGGCTTTCCACCGCCTCAATCTCGACCCCGGCACCCGCCCCATCAGCCAGAAGAGGAGGGCCATCGCCGGCAAGCTGGAAGGACCCATCCGCGAGGAGGTGGGCAAGCTCCTACTGGCAGGCTTTATATCGGAGATCCAGTATCCAGGCTGGGTCTCCAACGTTGTTATGGTGAAGAAGGGAGGAGGTAAATGGAGGATGTGTATCGACTTTTCTTTACGTAATAAATCATGCCCTAAGGATTGTTACCCCCTGTCTAGGATCGACGCGCTGGTTGACTCAGCCGTCGGTTTTCCTGTGATGTCTTTCTTAGATGCTTTTTCAGGTTACCATCAAATCCGCATGCACCCGCCGGACATAAAAGATGTCTCCTTCATCACGGGGGATGGATGCTACTGTTATAAGATGATGCCGTTTGGGCTCAAGAATGCAGGTGCCACATACCAAAGGATGATGGAAAGAGTCTTCCGCGAGCAGAAGGGGAGAAACCTGGAGGTTTATGTTGATGACCTCATGGTAAAAAGTCGAGACCTTGGGACCCTCCGAGACCTTGAGGAGACGTTCGGGACCCTACGACGGTACAAGATGAAACTCAATCCCTTGAAGTGTGTCTTCGGGGCAAGCCGAGGGAAGTTCCTAGGCCACTTGCTCACCCCCGCGGGGTTGCAGCCTAACCCGGACAAGGTTAAGGCGGTAATGGAGTTGGGGTCGCCGAGGAATCCGAAGGAGGTTCAAAGCCTCACAGGGAAGTTGGTTGGGCTCAGCAGGTTCCTCTCCAAGGCAGGGGAGAAGTGTGCACCTTTCTTCAAGGTGCTACGAGGCAACAAGAAGTTTGAATGGACCCCGTAATGCGAGGAGGCCTTCCAGGCGCTGAAAAAACAACTCAGCCAGACCCCTCTGCTCCAGGGGCCGAGGCCAGGAGAGGACCTATCCCTGTACCTGGGGGTAGGGTCCGAAGTAGTAAGTTCAGTGTTGATCCGAGAGGAGGGGAAGAAACAGTTCCCCATCTACTACGTCAGCCGAGTGCTGAAGAAGGCGGAGCTCCGGTACCCGATTCTGGAAAAGTTAGCCTTTGCATTGGTGGTGTCGGCTCGGAGGCTCCGGCCTTACTTCCAAGCCCATTCAATCAAGGTAGTGACGGACCATCCGCTCCGAAAAATCATGGAAGGGGTGGAGCACTCGGGAAGGTTGGCAAAATGGTCCGTGGAGTTAAGCAAATTCAATGTCACGTTCATGCCCAGGACGTCCATCAGAGCTCAGGCGGTAGCAGACTTCATGGCCGACTATGCGACCGAGGTAGGGGAGCACGAGACACCTCCCCCAGAGGCATGGAAGATGTTGGTGGACAAAGCATCGGTAAAGTACTCCTATGGAGGGGGAATAGTCCTGGTGAGTCCCCAGGGAACCCGGATTGAGCAAGCCTTAAACATTCATTTCCCAATTACTAACAACCAGGCTGAGTACGAGGCAGTGATAGCAGGCCTTTGGCTGGCCCGGGAACTAGGGGTGCAGGACGTGGAGGTCTCAACGGACTCCATGGTGGTAGCGTGCCAAATCAAGGGAGAGTTTGAAGCGAAGGACCTAACCCTCCTTCTATACCTGGAGAAGGTCAAGGGGGTCATCGGGCAGTTCCGCACCTTCTCCATCAAGCACGTGCCGAGGGAGGAGAGCACCCAGGCGGACCTCTTAGCCAAGTTCGGTCCCCAAGCGGGAGGGACGTCTTCGGAACTCTTCCGGCCCTCCATCGAGGAAGGAGAGTTGATGGAGGTGGATCAACGAGCCTCGTGGATGGATCCATTCATCACCTTCCTATCCTCCGGGAAGTTCCCTGAAGAGGGCATGGACAAGAGGCGCTTCAGGTATAAGTCCGCCTATTACTCCTTGCATGTAGGAGGGCTATATAGGAAGACTCTCTCGGGACTCCTGGCCCGTTGTGTTTCCGAGGAGGAGGTTCCGAGAGTCCTGGAAGAAATCCACTCCGGGGAGTGCGGCAGTCACTCCAGGAGCCGGACCCTAGAAGGGAGGGTGTTGAGGCAAGGCTACTTCTGGCCCACTCTCAGCAAGGATGCGGCAGAGTTCGCGAGGAAGTGTCCTAAGTGTCAGCTCTATGCTCTGCTCCAACTCCTCCCAGCTCAAAAGCTCCGGACCATCACGGCTCCCTGGCCCTTCGCCATATGGGGGTTGGACCTGGTCGGTCCCTTCCCCCAAGCCAGCGGCCAGAGGAAGTTCCTGCTGGTCATGATCGACTACTTCTCGAAGTGGGTAGATGTGAAAGCACTCGCTAAGGTAACCTCTCAAGTTGTAAGGAATTTTGTGTGGGGGGAGATAATTTGCAGGCACGGGCTCCCTCTAGCTATAGTGACGGACAACGGGCCGCAGTTTGCTAGTGAAGAGTTTGTTGGCTTCTGCACTCAGCTCGGCATTGACCTCAGGTTCGCATCGGTCCACCACCCGAGGAGCAATGGGCAGGTGGAGGCGGCGAACAAAATAATTGTTAACCTATTAAAAAAGAAGGTGGAGAACCTCCGAGGGAACTGGGTGGAACAGCTACCCTCCGTCCTCTGGGCCATGAGGACTACTCTGAATACCGCCATCGGGGAGACTCCGTTCAAGCTCTCTCACGGGTCCGAGGCCGTTCTCCCCATAGAGTTTGAGGTAAAGACCCCCGGGTGATCGCTGCGAGCGAGGGGGATGAAGTGTGGCTAGAAGATAACAATGCAGAGCAGAGGCTGTCTTTCGACCTCATGGAGGAACTCCGAGACTTGGACACCATCAGGCAGGAAGAGGTCAAACGGCCGATGGCTCGATATTTTGACAAACATATCCGGATAAAGCACTTTCAGAAAGGAGACCTAGTCCTGAAGAAGGTCGATGCGGCCGGCAGAGGGGCCGCGGTGGGTAAGCGTAATCCCAACTGGGAGGGTCCATATATTATAAGCGAGGTGCTCAAGTCGGGGGGGGGGGGGGGGGGGGGGTATCATCTCCAGGATGTGGAAGGGGTGCCCCTCGATCGAGCCAGGAGTGGGGATGATTTAAAACGATTTTACCCTTAAAAGCTTTATTACATTAGTTACAGAACGTCTTACTCCTTTTTGTGATGCTTATAGTCACTGCCATGCCGGAGTGATGAAGGTTGGATATGTTGGTGCTGGAATGCCCCAGATCAATTCCGCTCCAGGGCTCTCACCTAGACGGGGGGTTCAGGTTGATCTCTGGAGAGGCTGACAAGGTTGGATATGTTGGTGCTGGAATGCCCCAGATCGATTCCGCTCCCGGGCTCTCACCTAGACGGGGGGTTCAGGTTGATCTCTGGAGAGGCTGGCAAGGTTGGATATGTTGGTGCTGGAATGCCCCAGATCTATTCCGCTCCCGGGCTCTCACCTAGATGGGGGGTTCAGGTTGATCTCTAGAGAGGCTGGCAAGGTTGGATATGTTGGTGCTGGAATGCCCCAGATCGATTCCGCTCCCGGGCTCTCACCTAGACGGGGGGTTCAACTTGATCTCTAGAGAGGCTGGCAAGGTTGGATATGTTGGTGCTAGAATGCCCCAGATCGATTCCGCTCCCGGGCCCTCACCTAGACGGGGGGGTTCAGGTTGATCTCTGGAGAGGCTGGCAAGGTTGGATATGTTGGTGCTGGAATGCCCCAGATCGATTCCGCTCCTGGGCTCTCACCTAGACGGGGTGTTCAGGTTGTACTCTGGAGAGGCTAGCAAGGTTGGATATGTTGGTGCTGGAATGCCCCAGATCGATTCCGCTCCCGGGCTCTTACCTAGACGGGGGGTTCTGGTTGATCTCTGGAGAGGCTGGCAAGGATGACAGGTCTTTATACTGGGAGGTTCCGTCTCGCTCGGCGGGCAGGCCCGCTCGACAAAGAGAGATTTCGCACGATACTATGCGAGTGGAGAGAATCAATCTTATGCGATTCAGAACATCCAGTCCTCGGGAGAAAGGGCGCCTGTTCCAGGCAAGAGGCGATCTCTCGCCAAGAGAAAAAAATGCCCTGCAAAACCTAGAGAAAATACGCGCGACTAAGAGGATAGTAACTAAGGCGAATGGCAAAAGGACAGGGCAGCCGAAAAGGTCTCGCACTCGTCTATTCGACAACGTAAAATGCGAGAACGGTCACCGCGGGAGCTCGACAACATCAAATGCGAGAACGGTCATCGCGGGAGTGGCCTACATATAGGTAAACATTGAGATAAGCAAGAGCGAGATATCAACACAAAAAACAATACAAGGAAAGGAGCGAGCGCAACACAGCAAAAAAAAATATGTATTCATTCCCTTTAAAAGTCTGAGTTACATAAAGCGGCGATCTCGCCAGCCAAAAAACAAAATCGAACAAAATAAAGATGCACGCCTCACGGATCGCTCGCGGACACCTCCCCGTCGTCGCTGCTCTTCACTGGCGAAAGCGGGTGGAAGAGCTCAGGGACGATATCTTCCAGTTCCAGATCGTCGGCGTCGGCGGTTAAGAGGCCAGTCGCCTTCATCATCTGGAAGATATAGCGAGCTGAATTCGTAGACTCCAACCAAACCTCTTCATTTCGCGCTCGCTGCTCTTCCTTCAGATGACGAGGTGAGGGGGGAACGATGGCACGGGTGAGGTCGCTGTTTAGGGCCTTCAGCCCGGCCACCTCGCCCTCCAAATCCTTGATGCGAGTGTCGGCTCTCCCGACAGAATCAGCATCCTGCAATTAAGTTCAATTAAAAAGGCGAAACAACCAAAGGAAAGAAGGATGAGGAAGTCTAAACTCACCACACTGCCCTCTGCGGCGAGCAGCTTCTCCCTCAGCTACGTGTTCTCGGCAAGAACCCCCTGGTAGGCCCTCGCGAGCTCCACATTCTGAAGCTCCAGCTGTAAGCAACGCCTCCCCATCATGTGGGCGAGTTCGGCAGAGCGCAGCTGAGACCTCGCACTCTCGAGCAAGGGTTCTCGCGGTCTCATCCTTATAAGACCCCGCGTCCTCGCGACCATAAAGAGCGAACGCGAGGTCGAAGGCATGACCACTGACGGTCTCCTTCTCCACCCAGGAGGGGAGGATAGAGGAGATATCCACCCTATTAGTCTCCGGCTTCCAAGTGACGAGGGGCTCACCAGTCTCGTCACGGTGCCTCTGGCCAAGGCTGAAGTTGTAGTGGTTCACCGGGATGGGGAGGACGGAGGTCCTGACCGCCTCCTGGCAGGGCTCTTCGTCCTCACCCCCCGAGAGTCCTGTAAGGTCAAACTCGTCGAAGGCGGCCTCGCGGGGCTCCTTGCCCTTCGAGGGAGTGAGCAAGACTGCGTTCTTCTTGCTCTCGTTCTTTGGCGGAGATTTCGAAGGGGCAGTGTGACTACCAGAGGCCCCCGATCTCTTGTGAGAAGAGGGCTCAGCCGGGGTGGCGACGCCTCGGCAAGCTTCCGCCCCCATGGTAGCGAGAGCCATGGTAGCATCGGTTTTATGGTTGCTCGCGTAGGGGGGATGAAGGGGCAGATCTCGCTCGCCTAGAAACAAACAGTAGTTTTGATAAGTACGATATGGTAGCGAATAAAGACGTAGGTGTTAGGCGAGATCCTTACCTTCTCCGGCGAGAACCGGAGGCAGCGAATCTAGGTTGCGGCGGAGATAGGCGACTTCAAAGTTCTTCTTGCAGAAGAACTGATGGAGGAGGGCGTCATGGCCGCCGAGGGCGGTGGGCCGGTAGGTGGTCTCGCTATGTTGAACCGGCGAGAGGGGAATGTTGCCGAAGTTCCCCTTGACGACGATGAACTTTTGGGCCCAGAAGTGGGCCTTGTTGACGGTCTTAACAACCTTCGAAGTCGTGCCCACGAAGTAGGCTGTCCCATCTTTGTAGGCGCGGAATGAGAACAGCTTCCGGAAGACCGGGAGGCTGAACTCGATGCGCTCCTCGCGAAGGTAACAGGCGAAGGAGGTTATCACCGCCATGGCATTAGGTGTGAGCTGGCCGGGAACCACGCTGTAGTGTTTGAGCACCTAACAAGCAATGAGAATAGGATTAGTCCACCTGGCGAGCGAAACTCGAGTGGCAACAAAAAAAATATACAGGAAGTAAGCGAGAGCGATTATTACCTGGCGAACTTCGGGCCACAAGGGAAGGCGCAGACCGACCGCGAAATGGGCGGTAGGAATGGCCAACTCGTCGACCAACGGGTCGTTGATGACGTCGTCCTCGCTAGGGCGGCGTGCCTCGAAAGAGGGGGTGACGTAGTCAGCGCCCGCGCTGAAGTACTCCTCATCGGTCAAATTACAAGTGAAGAAGCTGTGCTCGGCGAAGGCCTTCGCGACCCTTCGCCGACCCTTCGACTCCGCGTCGCCTCCCATCTTAGCAACCTGCGAGAAAAGATGAAACGCGAGAACGAGAAGAAGCGAGAGCTCTGAAGCAGATGAAGAAGAAGGTCGAGAGTAAATGCGGTGGTTGACTCAGTTAAGACCGCCTATTTATAGCCGAAGCAAAAGGGCGGGAAGAAGTCCAAACGCCGGCGAGCACGAGTATCCACAAAAACATCACATCACGTACGTGGGCGAAGGAGACCTGCGGGTTTCGTGCAAACAGCATTTCGGCAGGACACGTTTAGCGAGAATAGAGGATCCTCGCAAGAACAATATAACAATTAAAATTGATCTATTGACAGCGAGCGAGAAACCATAAAAGATAACGATACTTATTGTCGAGAGAAATAAAAGCCAGCATCAGTGGCAAATATGCGAGCCACTAAACGTAGCGAGATCATTCAAAAGCGACGACAACTGTTACGAATAATGTCACGATATAGCAGCTAGCGAGAATCGTGGGGGAGCCATTTCCTCCTGCCTCCGCCCCGCGACCCTGATCTCGAAGGTACTCTAGAGTTGTAGTACTCCTCAGCCAATCGGCCCTCCCTGTCCGTGAGGTAGGCGTAGTCTCTCATCCTAGCTATATGAACCTCCGGCGTCGTAGCGCTCTCATCCTGGTCGCGCTGTCTGGCCTGTCGGAGCCTCGCAACTCTTCCATCAAAACTGCGTGCCTGTCCTCGGCGGCTTCTCTGTCCCACCTCGCCTGCATGTTGAGATCCATCAGCATCCTCCCGTGCTTCCTCAGCAACTCCGCGGTTCGCTGCTTCAACATCTCGGGGTCTCGCGGATCCCCTAAGAAGTGCTCTACCTGGTCCGGAAGGGGGGACATCTCGTCGTCGCCTAGCTCGGAATCGTTAGGCAGATTTTCGGTATTGTCTGCAAGATATTACGGAGAGGTCAGATGGCGCGTGTGAGTTCGCGTAGTGTTTCGGCGAGGTCAGGATACTTACCAAGCGGGGGACGAAAAGTCGAGGGGCGGCCCTGGAACACGTTGCCATAGTGAGGGTAGAGAGATTTGCCCAGGCCGGCATGGTAGGCTGCACTGTTGGTAGGAGGGATCTTTGGCGGCACAGAGCCCCCGGTCTCCTCGCTCGTTAAGAGCTGGAATCCAGGCTTGTCTATGATTTTGTCAGAAGGAGGCGGAGGCGGAGACGGAGGCCGCGAAGCCTGGCGGGCCGGGGACTTCAGGGGCGAGACTGTAAGAGGTAAGGAACGGTAGTCAGATAGTTGGCAAGAAACCTTCTGGAGCGCGAGATTAAGATCGTACCGGTGACGTTCTTCCCAGTGAGGTTCATATCCACCTGCAGGCTTTTGCGAGACCCCCCAGCGAGTTCTCCAGCGTTCTCGCTCGGCACAGCATCCTGCGAGTGGAAATGAATGACAAGCAAGTTTATTGACGCGAACTGAAGGAGTGGCTAGTACCTTCTCGTGATGGTGGTCGTCGGGAGAGGAATCCAACATTGCGGAGTCATCCCCGGTCCGGCGAGCCGCCTTCGCCTTCTTAACGTTCGGCGACTTGGCGGGAGGGGGCCGGTTCATCCAGGCGGGAACCTTGGTCGTGGAAGGGAGCCCGCCGGCTCTCACCTCCCTCATGCGAGCCTTGACTTCTTCAGTAAGAGGCATTTATAGGTAGCTACAATGTCAGGCAAAGGAAAAAGAAGAGAAGTGGCGGCGCACACCACTGGGGACTCAGGATGATATTTATAACCCACAGTGGGTCCCACCAAAGATTCCCGGCAGATCATCAAGTAACGGGCGAATACCTGGGGTTGGATGATTCTTCGCGAACACAAATGTCCTCGCGAAGAGCGAGGATTGTGTACAACCCCGATATTCGCCAGGCGAAGAGATGGTCTAGAGAAGGCAATGGAACGGAGCTCGCTGAAGGGCGAGCGAGAAGGGTCGGTTGGCGAGACTAGCAGTCGTTGAAGCCAAAGGGATTCGCGCATGAGGGGTCGCGAGATCCTGGCCTTGCGAGACCAGACCTCGGCAGATACCGCTAGGAGGGGGCCGGCGAGGTCCTCGCAAGGGATCGCCTAAGAGGGGCATTGCGAGTAGGGCTCGCGAAGAGGCCCGCGAGAACATAAGATCTCGCAGGAAGGTTCTCGCAGCTCCTTGCCCATAAGCCGATAGGGTTGATGAGTCCTGATCATATACACTTTTATGGACTCATCTGGGCCATCTATTTAGTCTTTTCACTGCACTTTAGCCCTGTTTTAGCTCATATTGGTCATTCTATGCTAGGTGCACTTATAGGCCCTATTTGGTGTAATTTCGTATCTTTCTTTGTTATTAGTTTTCTTGTGATGTTAAGTCCCACTTTCAGTGGCTAGACTGGTGTCGTACGCTGGAACAGGTGTCGTGCAGGTGTTTCTGGTGCAATTCTGCACAGGAACACTGCGCACGATCACCGGTTCTATTACGCACGACCACTGGTCGTGCGCCACTGATCGTGTGCACTTAACCCTTTTTTATGAGTTCTGTTTGGTGCAGTGCGCACGACCATCTACGCTAGTGCGCACGACCACCGGTCGTGCGCCACTGTTCGTGCGCGCTTATCATCAATTTCATGAGTTCTGTTTCAACCAGTGCGCACGACCACCTACGATAGTGCGCACGACCACCGGTCGTGCGCCACTAGTCGTGCGAACATGTTATTTCATAATTTCTGTATTTGCAGGTTCCGTCCAGGCAGAGCGCACGATCACCGAATTCTAGTGCGCACGACCACTGGTCGTGCGCCACTGACCGTGCGCACTGTTTATTCCAGCGCCTATAAATTCCGCTGCTCGCGATTTAGGTCAGAGACTCCGCATTTTTCCGTCGTTCTTCCGCCGTTCCGCGCCAGTTTCGCCCCTCCACCGCCGCCCACCATCTGGAGGTGCTCCGGGCTTGTTCTTCACGCCAATCTTGAGTCGGAGTTTCCTCTCGGCCTCCTCCTTCATCCAAGAGCTTCAAAGAGAGATCTAGCCGCCATCTCCATCGAGCAAGAGGAAGTTTGCAACCTCTACCGGATCGTGACACGAAGAAGACGGGTCCATTGGAGAGTCGTGACAGCTCTCTACCCCGGACGTAGTTGCGGACCGAGCTTGGACGCGGATTGACAACCCGGCGATTCCAACCGTGAATCTACAACGAGACTTCGGATTCGGTCGATTTCTTGCCTTATTCTTCTCTTATTGATGTGTATATGTTTTAGATCTCATAATTATGATGAAGTGGCACTTGAATTAGTTATATTTACATATATATTTCATGTCTATGTGTTTGTGTAATTTATCTATTTGAGTTGCTTGAGGTGCGCCGCCGTCCATTTCCATTCCGCCGTCACGTTCGTGTGCCGCACTAGCAATTGCTAGTGGCGTGCTTGTCGAAGAGGTGCTTGCGACCCTCACTCCGCTAGCCTACTCGTCCATCCGCCTACCGAAGCGTGGCATCGCGGCCCGTATTCCATCCCGCCTAACGAAGCAGTGCGCTCAAGGCCTGCACAGTTCGATTCCGCTTGCCTACTCGTCCATCCGCCCTTTCGATGCAGCGCGCTCAAGGCCTGCCTAGTCTCCATCCCGCCAAGCGAAGCATTGCATAGCGGCATTGCATAGGAGTAGTTGATAGCTTTTATTTTATTTTCCAAAAGCCAACCCAACTCCCCCGCATTCCATCCGATTTAAGGACTTCAATCTCAAGTCCTTCCTCGAAACCTAACTCCACCTTACTGTGTTCCTCAAGAGACCGACACTCGGGGATTTTCCCCATTATAATTACTTGTGCGACCCGTGCACTTGCCGAATCATCGCATCAAGTTTTTGGCGCCGTTGCCGGGGAACACAGTCGTGTGAGTTTTCTTGAGAGGGAAAGCCGAGAGATAGTAGTTCTTCCAGTGTGTATAGCCACTTTATTATTTTTGTTTGCCTTTTAGTTATCTTTTGTTTGTTTTTATTTTTTCTCCCCTATTTTAAAGTTTTAGGCAAGTTTTATTCAAGGAGTTTTTCTAGTTGTGTAGATTTCCTTGCAAAGAATTTCAGTTTCTTTTTTTATCTGCTTTGAATTTTGAAAATGTCGTCATGGGATATTTCACCTAGCTTTAATGATAAGATGGTTTATTATATAGACCAATTGAATGAGTTGAATGCTAGGCAGTGTAGGAACATTGTTTGCTTGTTGTGTCGAGGAGAGGGTCATGAATTGAAGGACTGTCCTAGTCTTTTCAAGCCTGACCGCCACCCCTCCACTCAGGACAACATTGTCCCTATCGCTCATTCTTTACCCATGGAGGCAATTGTGCCCTCTACCCCTGAGCTTGTCTCATGCACGGACTCCTCACTCCCTGTTTATGGCTTCACTCCCAGTGATGATGATCACTCATCTGTTAGCCAACAAGGAGAGGAATGGGAGCTCCTAAATGCACCTGAGTATGATGAGGAAAGTATTCTTTCCATCGGGGAGGCTTTAGCAGATCTTTTTGCGGAGGAACCGAATATTTTTGTCCCTCCAGTTTCTTTGCAAGATTTTTCTACACATATTCTTTATGATCCTATCGAAGTAAAGGAGCTGGGTGATGCTTCTGACTCGGAGGGTGCTCCAAAGTGGGATGAGGATGTCATTTTCCCTGATGGGGAGAATGAATACTTTGAACACGATGATGCACCTTGGTGGGATGAGGAGGATACTCTCTCTGATGAGGAGGTTTGCACTTCTTCATGGGACGAGGAGGTCCAAATCACCACTGAGGCTCCTGAGTTCTCAAGTCCCCCTTGCTATGATATTTACGATGATGATAGTGATCTACCCTTGGATCCTGCCGGGAGTGAGACCGGGATCACTCCCCCGATTGATGTTTATTTATGTTCTTCGTCTTCTTTATTTCTTGATCCCCTTTCTTCATCTGAGCCTGTGCAGGTTGAGTCTTCACAGGTACATCAGGAGGACTTGGAGCATGATGCTCAAGTCAATGATGAGTGTATCCTCATATGTGAGGAGGTTTATTCCCCCTCCGTTGAGGAAGCTCCACTCATTGCCTTTTCCTCCTGCTGCATCCCTGGTGACGATACCTTGCTAGGCAAGGATGTGTTTTGTGAGATGAGTGAGGACCAGGCCTCCTCCTTTTCTTACATTCTCTACCCTCTACCTGTGAGGAGCAGGTATTTATATTTAGGTAGAGGGGTGACTGCTCTGTCTCCGTATCGGTACCCGCTACCGATGCGCATATTAGAACAGTTACCTATGCATTTTCTTTTTCATAGGCCCATTAGCTAGAACCGTTTTAATTTAGAATAAGTCGTGCTGGGATGACAATAACCCTAGTAGTTATCTTTCTTTTCTGCATTTTTATTTCTTCTAATCATGTTTAGTTAGCTGTAGTTTATTTTAGTTTGTCATTTTTCTTTTGTTTTTGCGGAGCTGACCCCTGCAGGTATCTTCTTCTGGATGGCGGATGCTGCAGTTTTGTCTTAGCTTACACGCCAATCTTCTGGTGTGCTCATTTCTGAGCACTGGGTACTCTCTTTCCCTAGCCTTTTCTGATTTTCATGTCATATATTTTGTGGATTGTTTAGTTTAAGTCTGGGGGAGAGTAGTTTTGTTTACCCGCTCACGTGCACTATTGCACTGCATGCTAGAAGATTTCATTTAAAATGTTTTGTTTATTTTCATTGCACACCACATCACCCACTTGAGCGCGTACTCATCTGTTTGCTTGCTCTGTAGTGAATTTAATTCTTCTGCTTATGTGGGAAAATCTAGGTGATGGCTTAGGACTATGTAGCAGAGTAAAATGTTGACTCCCGTAGTGCTCCTAGTCGAGTGCTCAGTTGCATAGAAATTTGTGTAGATTAGACTTCTTTTTATATTTATGGTTTTATCTTTTTCTATTAGTGTAAATGTTGTTTACTCTACTCAAATGGTGAATCTGGTGGAATCAAACGGTAGCGTAGGGATGTGTGTAAACGATAGCTAGACTCGTATTGCTTGAGTCGGGAGAAAGGAGAATCTTTCTCGGTGGCTAGAACTTGCCCCAAGCGATTCTTGAAGCATTGGCATAGGATAGTTCTAGTGCGTGAGAATGACGTAGGCCATTATTTTGGCCCGGTTGAACTTTTCATTTCATGCCTATCGTCTACCCTTGCTAGCCCCTTTGTGCCTACCCTTTTCTTGATTCAGCTCCACATTTATCTCACCAAAGCCTAAAAGCCTAGCCTAGTCGCACACCCAAATCTGAGCTTTAGTTGTAGTCTCATTTACATTTTGGGGTGGTGTTGATTATGGTGTCTATTTTGTGAATCTGTGGATGTGCTCATTTGAAAATTTTGCTGAAAAAAAAGACAAGAAAAAGAAAGATAGAAAGAAAAATGAAAAAAAAAAGAGAAGAAAGAAAAATGAGTTTTATTGAAAAATCATGTAGAAATATTATGTATTGGGAGTAGGCGGTGCACACACCTATGTTGCAAAAGTCCAAGTCTGGGGGTGTGGTGCACTTGCATTCGATTTTGGTGCGCGGGTAGTTATTTTTAAAGCTCATTTGGGTTATGTGTTTAAGCCATTTTGTTTATCATTGTTTACCTCACCGTAACCCAAGCCCAATCTCTAACCTAAAGTCCTACCGACTCGCGCTATGAACCAATCTAGTGTCGTGGAGAGAATGTGTCCGGGCAAGCCTATGGTCACCGACACCGATGGATTTCGGTGGAGTTTATCCGGCACCCCAATCTTGAGCAATGCTCATCTCAGCGTTTAGTTTACTTTCTCCGTATGCATGACCGAACGATTCACTGTTGTTCACCATTTTGAGTAGTTGTAATATGCTTTTACTCTTTTAGAAATATATAGACTATTTATATAATCAGAAATCTTCTCTACCATTCTTCTTATGCACGTGAGCATGCGACTTTGCATGGTACTCTGTATTGTAGTTTTAAGCCATCTGCTTTTCTTTCCCCGTTCGCATGGAATTTGTTTGCTCGGGACGCGCAAACAGGTAAGTCTGGGGGTGTGATGAGTCCTGATCATATACACTTTTATGGACTCATCTGGGCCATCTATTTAGTCTTTTCACTGAACTTTAGCCCTGTTTTAGCTCATATTGGTCATTCTATGCTAGGTGCACATATAGGCCCTATTTGGTGTAATTTCGTATCTTTCTTTGTTATTAGTTTTCTTGCGATGTTAAGTACCACTTTCAGTGGCTAGACTGGTGTCGTACGCTGGAACACGTGTCGTGCAGGTGTTTCCGGTGCAATTCTGCACAGGAACACTGCGCACGATCACCGGTTCTATTGCGCACGACCACTAGTCGTGCGCCACTGATCGTGTGCACTTAACCCTTTTTTATGAGTTCTGTTTGGTGCAGTGCGCACGACCATCTACGCTAGTGCGCACGACCACCGGTCGTGCGCCACTGTTCGTGCGCGCTTATCATCAATTTCATGAGTTCTGTTTCAACCAGTGCGCACGACCACCTACGATAGTGCGCACGACCACCGGTCGTGCGCCACTGGTCGTGCGAACATGTTATTTCATAATTTCTGTATTTGCAGGTTCCGTCCAGGCAGAGCGCACGATCACCGAATTCTAGTGTGCACGACCACTGGTCGTGCGCCACTGACCGTGCACACTGTTTATTCCAGCGCCTATAAATTCCGCTGCTCGCGATTTAGGTCAGAGACTCCGCATTTTTCCGCCGTTCTTCCGCCGTTCCGCGCCAGTTTCGCCCCTCCACCGCCGCCCACCATCTGGAGGTGCTCCGGGCTTGTTCTTCACGCCAATCTTGAGTCGGAGTTTCCTCTCGGCCTCCTCCTTCATCCAAGAGCTTCAAAGAGAGATCTAGCCGCCATCTCCATCGAGCAAGAGGAAGTTTGCAACCTCTACCGGATCGTGACACGAAGAAGACGGGTCCATTGGAGAGTCGTGACAGCTCTCTACCCCAGACGTAGTTGCGGACCGAGCTTGGACGCGGATTGACAACCCGGCGATTCCAACCGTGAATCTACAACGAGACTTCAGATTCGGTCGATTTCTTGCCTTATTCTTCTCTTATTGATGTGTATATGTTTTAGATCTCATTATTATGATGAAGTGGCACTTGAATTAGTTATATTTACATATATATTTCATGTCTATGTGTTTGTGTAATTTATCTATTTGAGTTGCTTGAGGTGCGCCGCCGTCCATTTCCATTCCGCCGTCACGTTCGTGTGCCGCACTAGCAATTGCTAGTGGCGTGCTTGTCGAAGAGGTGCTTGCAACCCTCACTCCGCTAGCCTACTCGTCCATCCGCCTACCGAAGCGTGGCATCGCGGCCCGTATTCCATCCCGCCTAACGAAGCAGTGCGCTCAAGGCCTGCACAGTTCGATTCCGCTTGCCTACTCGTCCATCCGCCCTTTCGATGCAGCGCGCTCAAGGCCTGCCTAGTCTCCATCCCGCCAAGCGAAGCATTGCATAGCGGCATTGCATAGGAGTAGTTGATAGCTTTTATTTTATTTTCCAAAAGCCAACCCAACTCCCCCGCATTCCATCCGATTTAAGGACTTCAATCTCAAGTCCTTCCTCGAAACCTAACTCCACCTTACTGTGTTCCTCAAGAGACCGACACTCAGGGATTTTCCCCATTATTATTACTTGCGCGACCGGTGCACTTGCCGAATCATCGCATCAAGGGTCAAATTACCCTTTCACCCTTGGTGGTCTGCCTTTAGCCTCTCCAAATAGCGGAGTTTGGCTGTTAGCAGACCCATTTGGGGTGCGGATAGTAAAATCAAAAGGCGGAATCCTGCTATTTGCAGGCCATATCAGAAAATCTATAAATATGACCTTAAGGGCACCTTTGGAGGGGATCTCACTTCAGCTTCCCTCTCCTTAGGCTTTCTTTGGTTAGCATTTCCAGAGCTCTCCAAGGTGCCCGAGTCTCAGCTTTGGCTTGGGAGGGGAAGCGCTAAACGATCTTCCGGGTTAGTGGAGGGACCTCCTCGCTGTGACTAAGGTCTTAGTCAATTTCCTAATCTTCAGTCTACCTTCTCGGAGGGATCAGTAAGGGTCGGCCGCCCCTCATTTCGGTGAGGGCCCCGAGCTCTACGGGAGACTGAGAAATCGGTTTCAACACAAAGTTCTTAGGCAAGAAGGAGTGTGATGCTCTAGTATCGAAGAGAGCTCTCGACAGATAGTTGAAGATTAGAACGAAGCCTAAAAGCACATCAACAAAGATATAGTCGTACATGCAGTATAAATCACATTAAGCTGTAAAAGCTAAATTTTAATTCGTACCTGTGATGGCGTCATTTTGTCGGATGGCTTCTTGCTGGCCAAGCGAATTGACACTCGGCTGGGTCGGAGGTTGCTGGGAATCAGAAGATTCCGCAACTTTGCCTTTCTCCGCATAAAAAGAACCCGCCGCACGAGCATAGTCCACCGCTCGGTTTCCTGCCTTCGGGGGGCCACTTCGACACACTAGGGCTTTGTGTCCCACCTTCCCGCAGGTGAAACACGTAATAGGACCCCGCGTAGTAGTTGCACCGATACATTTGAAGGAGTTGGTTCCGTGAACGTAGACTTCCTCTTATTTTTCCTGAACTCAGGCTTTAATTGAGAGGTCGGCGTGAGAGATTCTGGCTTCTTGCTGAGGCCTTTTGCGCGTTGCACTCTCTGCATATCTAGTTCCAGTGATCTGGCAGTTTGCACCATAACCTGGAAGCCAAAAGTCATAGGGCTTGCCAAAAGCAGCCTTAACTCATCTCGAAGGCTTTCATAGAATTTATTCTTCTTAGCTTCCTCATCTTCTACCAAAGATCCCGCATAGCGACTCAGTCTCGTGAACTCATGCATGTAGTCATCCACCGAACGATCGCCTTGAGTTAACCGCAGAAATTGGTTTTGCAATGCACGACGCTGGGCAGAGGGAATAAACCTCTAGAGAAACAGACCTGTGAACTCTGCAGTCGAGACCTCGATAATAACTCTACCGGCCAACTTGTGTGCTTCCAGTTCATCCCACCAAAGCCATGCCTCTCCATTCAGAAGGAAAGTGGCTAAGTTGACTTTCATCGCCTCTTCAGTTGTTGTTGCCCTTAGAGTCTTCTTTACTATTGCCAGTCAATCCTCAGCCTCTATTAGAGACTCGGTCCCAAGGAAGGTTGGAGAGTTGAAGCTTAGAAAGTGCTTCAATTGCTGGTCGCGCGCTCACCCCGCAGCTACTAGCTTTACTCTCGGTTCTACCCTGGTCTCTACAACAGGTTCCGCTCTTGGCTCCACTGCAGTAACAGGCACTGGGGCCACCTCTGGAGTAGTAGGCTATGCAAGCCGTTCAGCTTGGTTATTGATCATCGCGAAGACCTCTTTAGCGATTAATCTAACCATCTTAGCAGAAGGAGTGGTCGCTAGTACCTCAGTAGACGTACTACTTTCGGCAGTGTTACGGGATTGAGACTGCCCCGCACCACTCCTAGTCACCTATAATCATGCAAAATACAAATTAGGGACCGAAAACATAACAACAAACAAGCAAGGAACTCTCAGGTTCCGCAAACAAACACACTTTTCATTCCTAAGTGGACATTCTTGTTAGTTTTTAAAATCGTTTTAGGTGAACGCACAACACGTGCTCTCCACACCTTGAAAGGAATTCGGCCCCGAATTCACAAAACTACAGATCGATTCCGAAAGTCCGATACCAAATTATAACACCCTGCCCGTACAAATAATATAATAGTAGGTCTGGCCGGGACCCCATGCCATACTATACACACTAGCTAGGCATCATAAGGTGATAAACAGAAAAGAATTACAACTACACGAGAGTAAATAAAGCGTAAGCGGAAGCATTTGATTAAAACATCTTTTAGAACTGTCCACTATCCCAGGAATGAAATAATAGAGTTATGGCCTTAAGGCCTTACATTGAACAATGTATTAAACTCAAACATACATCGGCATGCAGGCCGGCAATACATGAAAAACAGAAAAGAGGCTGGCCTTCGAGGGCCAACTCAGCTAAAGGGGCCACAACACGCTATTTCCCGCTTGTCTCACCTACACCTGTAACAACAATCCACCAAAACATGGCAACAAGTAACCGGTCAGCTAAAGCTGACGAATAATAACGACCCCACCCCTATAGCCGGGGTGGTGGTACTCCTTCCCTGTAAGAAGACAGTATAGGTATAGATTGTCAAAGTGCGTTCAAGCACCACATGTATAAGCAATCAACACCAGCGTTGGCATGCACGGCCACATGTTTCGTGCTCTCAAGGCACTCTCACGGTGTACTCCCCGAGCCACACCGAACAACTCCTTAGACAAAGAGTTCGCATGAGCTTTGGTCGTCAAGACTATCTTTTCTTATGGACCCTTCCCAACATCTTATGGTGCACCAAGGAGCTACCTCTTCACCGATCCGGTATGGGGGCGGGTTTGGATCAGCTTTGCCCATGATCAACTCGTCGGCATCAATCGTCTGACGTTGGTACGACTTCACCTCAGCCCAAGCAATGAAAGGAGGTTTCATACCTCAACAAATAGCTCCCTGGGAGCTGCCGCCGGCGCTAGCCCTAGCGTCGGGCGGTAGTGACAGATCATCGAATCCGCCCACAACTTCGGGTATTTCCTGGAGGTTAACTCCAGGACTCCCTACAGTACCCTACAGTACACAGAACTCGAAAATAGCGCATACAAAATCACGGAGTCTTCTCTGGCACAATCGACAATATAGCCATCATCGATCCAGATCAACCTGTCCGAATGGGTTTCACACACAATGCCTATAACCGTACTACGATTCCGGATGCTATATGCGAGTAACCAAAGGGGATCGAAATGATCAACCCGCTAGAAAACTTCCCTTTCACCACAAATCGGTGGGGGTTTTCCATGCAAACATGCCATAAAAAGGAGTACTTCACTTGTCCAAGTAGAAGATCATTACCCTTGTCGTTTTCTTTGGCATCATGAGAATCCAAGATTCCAGTCGGATGGAAAGGACCGCACCGGGCTGCTCTCCATAGATCTGTAAATGGCTCGCGATTCGGAGCTTCGGAGCTCTATCAATGGTGGAAGATACCTTCTTCTTCCTCCTTGGATTTCCTCTTTCTCAAGCTTGAAGAGAGATAAGACTTAAGATAATAAGGATAAACACTCCTCTGGCCATGCTCTAAGGAATCCTGGAAATAAATCCCAACCATTGGATTTAAACATAAGGATTTGACGGCCATAATCTCTAAATCACAGATCTGTATCGCAAGCCACTGTCGGCGCTAGCACTAGCGCCATCTCTAGCTCCCGTCGATTGCCTCACGGTCTCGACGCACAACTAATCGACAGAAAGACCTACCGCCGGCTCTAATGCTAGCGCCAGTGCTAGCTCCCGTCGATTCAGCTAGCTTTCGTCGATTTGGCTATCTTCCGTCGATTTGGATTTCTTTCGTCGAGTTGGCTAGCGCCAGGCGGTATCGTCCACCGCCGGCGCTAGCTTGCTGCAGCAGATTTCTATGTTAAGGTTGTGGGGTGTTATAGTAACCGCGCGACTTGATATTTCTATCTCAATTCCTATGGAACATGGGTTATTAGTCATCTGATATATATCTTAAACCTCATAAATGATGATCGGGATATATTATGACTGGCAGTTTCTGGCTATGATTAATTTACTGGATCAGGATCAATCTCAGAGATAATCCGTCTGAGTAGCATTCATAACATTCGGGCAGCTATTTATTTGAAATTCTCAGAGCTCAAACTTCTGACCGCTCGGGTTGATATTTAACCGCATGACTTAAATTTGAAGAACTTGCAGCTTAAAGGAAATAAAGATCACAACATTCAAAAGTAAGTCCCAAAGATAGACTATAACGTCCCTGATTTTCGCTAATTATTTACGTGACCGCTGTGGCGTAATTTTTGGCGTAAGGGCGTTATGTCAGCTCGTCCTGTTTAGTTTTGAGCCTTAGCTTAGTTAAAGTATGTAATTTAGATCGAGCGCGCGAGATTTCGTAGAAGTCCGAGGTGATTGAGTAGTCGTCGTAGTTTAAATAGAAGAGGAGGTTGCTTTTGTGTTTACCTGTCTGCGTTCGATGAACATCGGGCGGCCTGCGTTCGACGAACGTCAGGCAGCCTGCGTTCGACGAACGTCAGGCAGCCTGCGTTCGACGAACGTCAGGCAGCCTGCATTCGACGAACGTCAGGCAGCCTGCGTTCGACGAACGTCAGGCAGCCTGCGTTAACGTCAGGCAGCCTGCGTTCGACGAACTGCAGGCAGTCTGCATTCGACGAGCATAGGTTCGACGAATTTGTTTTGTCTGGGTTCGACGAATTCTTGGAATCTTAGTATTTTATACTTTAAGTTTAGATTTATTTCTTTCTATCTCCTTCCCTGTCGGCCGACCTAGGGTTCTTGCGGGCGAGAAAATGAGAGCGGCCAGTCGTGTAGTTTCCAGCGATTTCTAGAACTGTGGTAGTCGTAATCGCGTTTGGAGAGAAGATTTGGAAAGCTCTCGGCGAGATCTTTGCTTTAGAGGTAAGCTTTTCCCGTTCTTGGAATTTTTGGAGTTATGGTTGTGACCTAACTCCTCCTTTTGATCCGTAAAATTTCAGGTTGTCGAGTTTGAGTGAGTTCTTAGCGGATCCATAGCGTTTGGAGCGGTGAACTTCGAGCTTGCAAGGTCTAAGGCAAGTGGCTTTCTCCTCCTTCTTTCTTATTTTTCTTCCTGCTGTTGTTTAAATTCTCGAGAAGTGCATTCTTTTTATTTCTCGAGAGGTCTGTTGTTTCTGCCTTCATTCACAAGAAGCCTGCTTCCTTTTATTATTTAATTCCTCGAGAAATCCTTCCCCCTACATTTGATTTCTCGAGAGCTACTTTACCCCCCTGCCTTTAATTTCTCGAGAACAACATTTCACCCTGCATTTGATTTCTCGAGAGCCTGCTTTGCCCTACCTTTAATTTCTCGAGAGCCAGATGATCCCTGCCTTTAATTTCTCGAGAGCCAGATGACCCTTGCCTTTGATTTCTCGAGAGCCTACTTTGCCCTACCTTTAATTTCTCGAGAGCCAGAAGACCCCTGCCTTAAATTTCTCGAGAGCCAGTTGTCTCCAGTCATTTAATTTCTCGAGAACCTGATGGCTCATGCCTTTCTTTTCTCGAGAAATGTTAATTGCCATTGGACTTCTCTAGAGCCTCTTGTCCTTTGTTCATGACCTCTCTAGAAACCTTTGTAATTTAGATAATTTATATTTTCTCTTATGCATTGTCTTATGCAGAGTTTACTCCATGTGTGACCTTATCCTTAGGGTATCCTGGTGATTATTTCTCGGGCTACGCCCCGTGTTTTAAATAAAGATTTAATTAATAAGAACCATTGTCTTTAGCCTTGTATGGTAGTCGTGTTTGGGGGACAATGGGGGAAATGTCATAGCCTTGCACGGTAGTCGTGTTTGGGTGGTTGGGTCTAGAGGCACCCCCACCCGGTTTTGGGCTTTGGGTGGTGGAGGTAGGTAACCGCTCCCATTTTATTTGAGCTTTTCAGTCTCTTTAATTAAATTTAACAAGATAATTGAACTCTGTTTGTTCCTCGTTGTGGCATTTTGGGTGCACTTGATGCTTTACTTAGTTCTTTGTTTGGAGCTTCTCCTTCGGTAAATCTGGCCTGGGTTAGTACCCATATGCCTTATTTTACTTTCTGCTTAGTTTTTTCTGCCACTTGTATTCCCTTGCTGAGGCGTTCTTTGTTTTATTGAATGCCTCAGGTTCATAGCCTTAGCTGCTAGTGCTGTAGCCCGGAGTCTCCGGGAGTTCTTTTGTTGCTGTTTTACCCCGCTGCTGCGAGGTAGTTGTGGTTAGTTTTCTCTTGTGTTCAGACATGCTAGTATGGTGCCAACGTGTTAGTGTCAGGTTGTTGACGCCCGTTGTGCCCTCTTGATACTTTATAGCTTACTTGCCAGTTAATTGCTACTACTTTTTAGATCTTGTGTGACTTGCTCTCTGGGAATGATTTATGTCTAGGTGCATTATAGTTATAAAAATGGCTTTTCTTTCATCCTCATTACATCCTTTTTAACAGAAATCCTTATCTTTAAAGTCGCCTAAAAGATATTTTATATTACGCCTAGATATGTGCATATCATTTACTTTATGTCATGTCATCACGTGCATCTAGAACCTTAAGCGAACTAAATCATGTATTTTCCGCTGCAATTACATATATTTTCTCGGTGGACTAGTTGATCCACGAACTGAGAGACACAGTTCTTCCCCAAACTCAAATAAATGATTTCAAATGATGATCTATCATGTAAACATGTTTTTATTAATTAAGTAATAGGTTCCCGCCTGAGCGTCTGCAGTTGTCTCCTGCATGACGTGGCATCATGATGCGTATTTTCTCTTACTCTGATATTTCTAAATTCTTGGAAAATGCGGGTTGTGACAGTTGGTATCAGAGGGAGGTTGTTCGACAAGTTGGTCGGGCAACAAATTCTGATATAGTAGTTGTTTTGATTTCATTGCATACACACACCGATATGTCATCGGTACATCTTGGCTGAAGCATGAACACTACACTCACAACATGATAAGAAGTATATGGGGCATATTATGTAGTATGGGATGCATAATATGTGTTTGTATATGGATCCACCATAGGTGGCAACATGTGATGGTTATGTAGTATGGGATGCATAACCATCATCACAAGGATGCCCATTAGCATGTTTTTCTTTTCGTTACATGCAAAATTATGTAGTATGGGATGCATAATATTTCATGTGTACGCCACTCATAACACGCATTAAGGCCTTTATTGGAATGCATAGCACAACATACATTACATAGCATTGCATAAGCACACGTGCAAAGCTAAAGACTTATATGATGACACACGTACACTCATGATTTCAAAATGAACAGAAAATTCATGCATTCATGCCCTTTGCACATGAGTCAAGAGGGACAATGTAGTATCGTTCCCGAATTTAGCATAGCATCATGAAAATCCCAGAGCAAGGTGGTAGCAATGGCAAGTATCTGTACATGTGTGTTCTGAACCAAGCAGTGTAGTTCTAGTGTAAGGCTAAGTTATAATTATAGGTTTATGCGTTTTAGCAGAGATGGCATGCAAATGAGTCATGACTAGTTCGACTCCCCAGTCGGAGGGCGAGTCATCAGGAGCGCAGAGTGAAGCTTTGATCGAGAGTCTGCGCCAGAGCAATGAGGCTCTGACTAGGCAGATGGTTGCGATGCAGTCGCAGGTTGAGGCGTTGTTATCTGCCAGTGCTAGGCAGCAACCCGTAGTGCAGGCCCCCGTAGTAGGACAGACAGTACCTACTCCTCCTACTCCCCTGGTACCCCCAGTAGCGATACCTCCGGAAATGAATTTCATTTCGCACTTTCAAAGGTTGGGTCCTCCATCGTATGACGGACGAGCTGATTTCGTGGCCTTGGACGATTGCCTTATAGCCATTGAAGAGATGTTCTCTTACTCAGGAATCACCGTGGATCAGAAGGTGATGATTGTCGCGTACCAGCTTAAGGGTCTCGCAAAGAGTTGGTGGTTGAGGGAGAAGGAAGACCTTTCCGAAGGATGTTCGTGGGAAGTCTTCAAAGGAATGCTGCTAAGAAAGTTTTTGCCATCGGTAGAGCAAGACCAGTTGATGAATGATTTCCTGCATCTGAAGCAGAGACAGCTCACGGTGAGCGAGTATGAGATTGAATTTTGGAAGTTGAGCAGGTTTGCTCCGGCCCTGGTAGGCTCGGAAGAAGGAAGAGTAAAGAGATTCATGGGTGGTCTCCGCAGTGATATCTAGCAACTGGCCAGTGCGTACAGGTCGAAGAAGTATGCCGAGGTAGTAGAGGCGGCGCTGAAGGTTGAGGCAATCGATAATGCCAAGAATCGAGGATCATTGATGAGGAAGGGAAAGAGAAAGGCTGGAGAAGAAGGAAATTCAGGTGCGCCCGCCTTGGTCTTGAAGAAGGAAGGTGGTGAGGTCTGCAGTTTCTATGGCCGCTCTGGCCATCCGTTTGAAATGTGTTTCAAGAGGAAGGGAGTTAAGAAGCAGCAGCGAGTGCTGGAAATTCAAGGTGCTCCGAAGGGTGAGGTGCTATGCCAGTTGTGCAAGCAGAAGGGGCACAATGCGGCCCAGTGTTGGACTAAGGAGAAGGTGTGCTTCCAGTGCAAGTAGAAAGGGCACATGAAGTTCCAATGCCCGCTAGTTCAACCCCCATTGCAGCCTGTTCCGCTTCGAACCTTGCCGCCGCCGCAGCATCAGGATAAACGAAGAGGAAAGCTGAACGTGTAAGCCCAGGAGCAAGCGCAGTCTTCGACCCAAGTGATCACAGGTTAGAGCTTAAAACAACTGTTTTGTATTGTTATTCTTTTTTTTCACTATATTAGACTAGTTTTCTTTCGCGCTCATAGGGAGATTTAAGGTAAAGAATCGTTGGGCACGCGTTCTGTTCGATTCAGGTGCTACCCATTCGTTCGTAGCAAGGGCTTTCGTCGAGCGTCACCGTTTGACCCCTGAGCTGGGCGACGATTCGTTCCTCGTTAAGTTCCCTTCTGGTGATTTGGTGTCCTCGAACCAGTGCGTCCAAAGTTGCTCCGTTCTCTTAGGAGATTTCTTGGCTGTTGCTGATCTCAAAGTGTTGGACTTAGAAGACTTTGATATGATATTGGGTATGGACTGGTTGTCCAATTATGATGCGGTCATCCGATGCAAGGAAAAGTGTCTGGACTTTGTGATGGGCAACGATCATCCCATCAGGGTTTTTGGTTCTCCGTACTAGTGTTCCCCGATAATTTATGTGGTATGTGCTCGGAAACTATTAATTTCCGGTTGTTTGGCTTACCTTGTTTCGGTAGTAGAAACTGTTCTTGGACCGCCGTGTATTGAGAGTGTTCTGGTGGTGTGAGAGTTCCCTGATGTCTTTCCTGTCAGTCTTCCTGGACTCTCGCCTGATATAGATGTGGAGTTCGTCATTGATCTTGAGCGGGGTACTCATCCTATTGCTAAGGCACCGAATCGTATGGCCCCGCACGAGTTAGAAGAGTTGCGAACTCAGTTAGATGAGTTGTTGCAGTGTGGTTTCATTAGGCCAAGTTCTTCGCCCTAGGGTGCTCCAGTTTTGTTCGTGAAAAAGAAGGATGGTTCGATGAGGTTATGCATAGATTATAGAGAATTAAACAAAGTGACCATCAAGAACAGGTATACGTTGCCGATGATAGATGATCTATTTGATCAGTTGCGGGGTAGCACGGTGTTTTCGAAGGTTGATCTTCGATCAGGCTACCATCAGTTGAGGATCCGTGAGTCGGACGTTCCCCAGACTGCCTTTCGTTCTCGTTATGGCCATTTTTAGTTTCTGGTTATGTCTTTTGGTTTGACAAATGCACCCTCTGCGTTTATGGACATGATGAAACGCGTGTTCAAGGATTTTCTAGATCATTTCATTGTGGTGTTCATCTATGATGTGCTGGTTTATTCTAAAAGTGCTGAGGAGCATGCTACGCATTTGCACTTAGTATTGTCTACTCTTAGAGAGCACAAGTTGTATGCAAAGCTGAGTAAGTGCGAGTTCTGGCTTTCTCAGGTGTCCTTTCTGGGCCATGTGGTGAACAAGGATGGAATTACTGTAGACCCGCTAAGATTTCTGCTGTGTTGGATTGGAAGATGCCTTCATCGCCTAAGGAAATAAGGAGTTTCTTAGGTTTGGCTGGGTACTAAAGGAGATTTGTTCAAGGATTCTCAGTGCTGTCGGCACCTTTAACTATGCTTACCCAGAAGAATACCGCTTTTGTTTGGAGCGAGAAGTACAAAGAAGCCTTTCAGGAATTAAAGAGGTGTTTGTGCAGTGCTCCTGTGTTGGCCTTGCCGATCGAAGGAATATAGAACGCTGTGTATGTGGATGCATCTCACATTGGGTTAGGATGTGTTTTGATGCAAGAAGGAAAGGTGATTGCCTATGGGTCTAGACAATTGAAAGTCCATGAAAGGAATTACCCTACGCATGACTTAGAATTTGCTGCAGTGATTTATGCTTTAAAGCTGCGGAGACATCTATTATATGGAGTGTCATGCAAGATTTATATGGATCACAAGAGTTTGAAGCATGTCTTCACCTAGAAAGAGCTGAATTTGCGCCAGCGGACGTGGTTGGAGTATGTTGCGGATTATGAGGTTGATATCCTCTACCATCCGGGTAAGGCTAATGTGGTGGCCGATGCCCTGAGCAGAAAGACCGCGCATATCTTCAATCTCTCTGTGTAGTCCTTAGTAGAGGAGTTTACGTTGATGGATATTTCAGTCGTTGTACCGTGCCTTCGAGCTTAGAGGCTGAAGAACCTTCTTGGATTACCCTTACGAGATTGCATCAGAAGGAAGATCCTGACTTGCAGCGTCTTCGAGATAGGACTGAAAAAGGAGAATTACATGATTTTTCTATTGATGATAAAGATACCCTGATGTATCGAGGTAGATACTGCATTCCCGCGTCGGAAGACGTTCGAGCAAAGATCTGTAGTGAAGCGCACAACTCTAGTGTTTCCTATCATCCTGGTTCCACAAAAATGTACAAAGACCTAAAGCAGATCGTTTGGTGGTCAGGTATGAAGAATGATATAGCAAACTATGTTTCTGAATGTTTGACTTGTTAGCGTGTGAAGGCGGATCATAAGAGGCCTGGAGGTAAGTTGAACCCATTGGATATTCCAAGCTGGAAGTGGGAGAGTATTTCAATGGACTTCATTACCGGTTTGCCGAGATCTCCCGCAGGTTATGATTCAGTGTGGGTCATAGTTGATCGTTTGACAAAATGTGCTCTCTTTGTACCGTTTAAGATTGGATATTCAATGGAGAAGAAAGCAGAGCTGTACTTGGACAAAGTCATCAGATTGCATGGTGTGCCCGTGAGCATTGTGTCGGACCGAGACATTAGGTATATGGCTCATTTCTGGAAGAGTTTGCAGGGAGCTTTGGGCACTGACCTTTGATACTCTACCGCTTGCCATCCTCAGACCAATGGTCAGACAGAAAGAGTAAATCAAATTTTGGAAGATATGATAAGGTGTTATATTCTAGATCATGGAGGAGCTTGGGACAAACGTCTTGGATTGATGGAATTTGCCTACAATAATAGTTATCAGGAGAGTTTGCAAATGGCCCCCTTTGAGGCTTTGTATGGGAGGCGTTGCGGAACTCCCTTGTTTTGGGCCGAGGTTGGCGAGAGGCCGTTATTAGGCCCTTAGGCTTTGGAAGAGATGAGCGTTGCTGTGACTCATATCCGCGAGAAGCTTCGAATTGCTCAGGAGCGGTATGACAAGTATGCCAATCGGAGGAGGGTGGATCTAGAGTTTGATGTTGGAGACAAGGTGTTCTTGAAAGTTTCTCCAATGCCAGGTGTTAAGAGATTTGGAAGGAACCACAAGTTGGACCCCCGGTATGTAGAACCTTTCCAGATTGCTGAGCGCATCGGAGCGTCAGCTTATAGACTGGATTTGCCTGCTTCCTTCCCTAATGTTCAAGATGTGTTTCATGTGAGCCAGTTGAGGAAGTGTTTGCGTAGTGATCGGCTTGTTCTTGATTCGGTGCCCGTTTTGCAGCCCAATCTTTCGTATGTTGAAGAGCCTATCCGAATCTTGGAGACTCAAGAGCGTGTGTTGCGGAGGAAGACGATCCCGATGGTTAAGGTTCTTTGGAAGAATCAGGGTGTCGAAAGCGCAACATGGGAGCTGGAGTCTGCCATGAGAGAGACTCATCCTAGCCTCTTCTCTTAGATTCCGGGTAATTCTTCTGTCTAGTAAACTTTGGATTTGATTCAGTATCTTTCTTAATCTTTGGATTTCAAGTTTCGGGACGAAACTTCTTTTTAGGGGGAGTGACTGTAACGTCCCTGATTTTCGCTAATTATTTACGTGACCGCTGTGGCATAATTTTTGGCGTAAGGGCATTACGTCAGCTCGTCCGGTTTAGTTTTGAGCCTTAGCTTAGTTAAAGTATGTAATTTATATCAAGCGCGCGAGATTTCGTAGAAGTCCGAGGTGATTCAGTCGCCGTCGTAGTTTAAATAGAAGAGGAGGTTGCTTTTGTGTTTCCCTGTCTGCGTTCGACGAACGTCGGGCGGCCTGCGTTCGACGAACGTCAGGCAGCCTGCGTTCGACGAACGTCAAGCAGTCTGCATTCGATGAACTGCAGGCAGCCTGCGTTCGACGAACTACAGGCAGCCTGCATTTGACGAACTACAGGCAGCCTGCATTCGACGAACTGCAGGCAGCCTGCATTCGATGAATTTCAGGCAGTCTGCCTTCGACAAACTGCAGGCAGTCTGCGTTCGACGAATTTGTTTTGTCTGGGTTCGACGAATTCCTGGAATCTTAGTATTTATACTTTAACTTTAGGTTTATTTCTTTCTATCTCCTTCGCTGTCGGACGACCTAGGGTTCTTGCGGGCGAGAAAGCGAGAGAGGCCAGTCGTGTAGTTTCCGATGATTTCTAGGGCTGTGGTAGTCAGAATCGCGTTTGGAGAGAAGATTTGGAAAGCTCTCGGCGAGATCTTCGCTTTAGATGTAAGCTTTTCCCGTTCTTGGAATTTTTGGAGTTATGGTTGTGACCTAACTCCTCCTTTTGATCCGTAAAGTTTCAGGTTGTCGAGTTTGAGTGAGTTCTTAGCCGATCCATAGCTTTTGGAGCGGAGAACTTCGAGCTTGCAAGGTCTAAGGCAAGTGGCTTTCTCCTCCTTCTTTCTTATTTTTCTTCCTGCTGTTGTTTAAATTCTCGAGAAGTGCATTCTTTTTATTTCTTTCATCCTCATTGCATCCTTTTTAACAGAAATCCTTATCTTTAAAGTAGCCTAAAAGATATTTTCTATACTTATACTACGCCTAGATATGTGCATATCATTTACTTTATGTCATGTCATCACATGCATCTAGAACCTTAAGCGAACTAAATCAAGTATTTTCCGCTGCAATTGCATATATTTTCTCGGTGGACTAGTTGAACCATGAACAGAGAGACACAGTTCTTCCCCAAACTCAAATAAATGATTTCAAATGATGATCTATCATGTAAACATGTTTTTATTAATTAAGTAATAGGTTCCCGCCTGAGCGTCTGCAGTTGTCTCCTGCATGATGTGGCATCATGATGTGTATTTTCTCTTACTCTGATATTTCTAAATTCGGGGAAAATGCGGGTTGTGACATAGACAACTGAACAGGTATTGTTTTTCATTCATTTTCAAAATATATATTTACATCATTCAGACCTACCGGCTAACAAAATCAAGTCGTCGATTATGTAAAGAAAATTCTAAAAAGAAAATAAAATGACTAGTCTCCCGACTTGAGTCTTTTCTCCATGGGAGAGCTTGAATCACCTCCACCTTCAATATCGACGTCGGCCAAATAATTCCCGCTGGCCGATGAGGAACTTGATGAACTGCTGCTCGAGTCTTCATCTTTCGGGCTCCCAACCCGATCGGCCTCACCTTCAGAGGTATCAGTTTCAGAAGATGAACTCTCTCCATCATTAGTAGCGGCCTCATCATCGGCAGCGGCCTCTTGCTCTGCAACAGTTTCGTTAACCAAAGCGTCTTCATTGACCGCAGCGGTTTCATCCTCATCGTCCTCCTCTTCCGAACTGTTGGGGTCCACCTTGTCTTTACCCTTTGCTCTGCGGGTAATGTCGTCTAGCTTCTTCTTTAGGGATGGGTAGACATCCGAGAAGCTGAAATCCTCGAATCCCAAGGATAGACCGTCGCGACCTCTCAAGCGGTCTAAGGTGGTATCAATCCCCTTGGTAACATGGGGTAAGACCTTGTCTTGGAAGACCGGATTATCAATATCATATTGTTTCTGAAAAGAAGAACAAGGTCGGTCTGCACGGTCTGAGAAAATGGGTAATAAATGATTCATCAGGTGATAACTTACCAACGCGGCTTATTTTAACCGTGCGATCTCTTGAGCCTGCTCAGCATTTTTCTTCTCTAAATAAGTATACGTTGATATTAGCCGTCTATATTACAGGCCCATAAAGTGGTTAGCCGTGAAGCTCCATGCACCCGCCTGTGCAGCCACTTTTGAAAGCTCCTCCTCCGGAACTTCCTTTAACTTTTTCATGGTTTTCCGGCCATACATAGCAGCACCAGCGGCTAAAGCATGGCGGCTTACTTTTTCGCTCCTCAGTGTGGGAGCGCAGTTGACACCTGCACGCAGTCACCATTTGGGTGCCAGCGAATGGTCGGGTTGCCCCGCAGGTCTTTTGGATTGCCACAGGAATGATGAAGCTCGAACTCCCCAGAGGAAGCCTAGCCCTCATCTTTAGATGTCTGTGGCTTGCTTTTCTTTCGCCGCCTCTCCCTCTGAGTCAGAACCAGGATGCCCGAGCTGACCGGTTTGTTCTTTGGGACAACGATAGCGGCTGCAAAATAAATAAAGGTTAATAAAACAGGTCGCGCGGTCAACTATGGAGGGTTGTGAGAAACTTACTATCCTCGGGCCGGATATGATCTAATTCGGCGAGCAGCGGGATGTAGTGGTTAACATCAAGCCGCGCGTTCTCCAGGAAAGTAAAAATCTCTAGCTCGACGCCTTCGACATTGGCTTGCCAGAAAACCTCCTCATCCCGCACCTGCGGGTTGACCTGCAATAATCCGAGCTGTCCCTCGAAGATTAAGTACCTCTCTGACCAGCTCGCGATTTTATTCGCCAGGTTGACGATCTTCATTCCCCAGCATCCAAAGTAGAGATGCCCGCAGAATATCTTTGTTCCGAAGTCTAAGATAGACTGCACGGAAAAGAACTTCCTGAATAGGCCGATGGAGAAGCGGACTCCTTCAGACCGCAGATAAGGAACAAAGCTGAAGATTGAGGCTATTGAGTTCGGAGGAAGTTGTCCGAGAACAACTCCGTAATGGTTGAAAACTGTAATGACTTCAAGCAGAAGCGGAAACTTGAAGCCATTTTCAAAATGATCAATGGGCATAGCGATCTGAGTGGGGGTGGATGAATTGATTTGCTCATCACGGAGAGGAAGCCGCGCGAGTAAATTGCTACCCGCCATGTGCCTCTCCCTAAAATCGTCTAACTCTGCTTGAGTTAGATGGCATTCTTTATGATCGGCCGAATTAAATGCTGAAGCCGCATCAGTTTGGACGGCTACCATCTTGTCAGACCTCTTCGACTTGCTCTTAGCCCGCGCCATGAATGTCGTGAGAATGACTTCGAAAGTATGCTACTTATAGCTTTCAATGACCTGCAAATAGCAAAGTTGGGTCGCGGCTAACTGTCTTAAGCCGCGCGGCCAGAAACCTGCATACTCATGACATTGTATAACAGAAAAGCCGCAAGCATACAAACACAAGCTGTGCGGCTTACAGAGCAGTTTAAAGACATCAAAAAGATATTCTAGAAATTCAAAAACAGAGACTGCAAGCATTCAACGCAAGCCGCACGAATTAAATAAACATCTACAGGCATTGAAAAATGGAATATCGTTAAAACAAGCATCCAACGTCAATATCGTCCCAAGGACCAAATAAATAATATTACAAACATTGTCTTCAAACTAAAGGCCCTCACGGTTGACGATGCTCGGGGGAAGGGTAATCGCGATGAAGACGAGCAACCTGGTCGACGGCTTGGAGGAGAAGGTTATACATATGACTGACGCCGTGATGAAGCTGGTTAATTATACTGTGAAGCCGTGCGGCATCCCGCTCTATCTGCACTACAAGAATCATACGAGTAGGAGGTACTGCAGTGGACTCTTCAATCATGGGATCAGCCGCCCTGACCGGGGGAGCTTTTGAGGTCTACCCAGCAGTTGGGCGGCTCAATATGTGCGTCCTCACATCACTAGCGTTAGCAGGTCGCCGACTTCCGCCGACTTCCCTAGTCAAACGTAAATAATTCTCTTGATAATATTTGTAGTCTTCTTCGAGCTTCAAGACTGCCTTCTTCTCCTTATTAAGCCATGCAGTTAGGACGACATTCTGCTCCATCAGCACCTTCTCTATCTCCAGCCACGCCTTCTTCTCAGCCTCCAGAGCAGTCCTTGCGGCCTCCTCCCGATCTTCAATCTCCTTCACCCTCTCTTTCAAGGCATCAAGAAGGCTCTTGAGGTCTGTCAGCTCTTCCTGTCCGGAGATTAATTTCAGTGCGAGGCTTGGCGCTGGAGCAAAACGTGGGGAGTGGTTGGTCGTCAGATCGCCCGATTTCATAGCTTGATCCGGGTTATCTTTAAATAAAAGTGCGGTCAGCACAATCAAAATCAAATAACGCAACACATAATACTACAAGATTAATGCCTGAATGCAGAGGCCGCCTCGACTGCTCGGGATCCATTCTTCGGCGTTGCTCCTTCCAAAACCGCTCATTCTGCCTTCGCTTGATGGCAGAAGTCTGAATCGCTGATGGAAAGTAACTCGGCAGCAGATTTAGCATCAAGACATTTTTCCGAGGCCGCGATCTAAAGAAGCAGACAGGGTGAAAACCTGCGGCATGTTTACCTTTAGCCAAGGGGTCTGATGGCCGCGGCTTGTCCAGAGACTGCCTCAACTCCTCGGCCTTTATCTTCGTGAATTTCATCCAATTTTCTTCAAAAGCGCACTTTTTCGATGCGTTTTCATCCGGTATAGCCGCATTCTCGCCAGGATGGCCGGCTCCACTTGTGATCGCGGGAGAGTCAAGCATCTTGTCCTGTTCCTCCAAGGTCTCTATACAGTTTACGATATCACTGACTGTGACGCTGGTCTAAGAGTCAGGAAGCGACCCGTCTGACTTATCTGAAGGAGTGATCTCCCCCTCAGAAATCTCCTTTTCGCGCAGCTTATTCTGGAGGCCAGCCACGGTTGGTTTCTTAGAAGCCGACCGGTTCTTGGCCTTCAGCTTCCCTGTCTTCCTCATGATTCTCTCAGTCATCGATTCGGCTCTTTTTCTTTTCTTAACAGAAGTCGGATCAGCTTGTCGAGACGGGCTGGAATAATCTTCAATGTTCACCACCGGCGCGGAGTCTTTTTGATCGGACATCTTGGGGGAGTCAACTACCCCTTCTCCGTCATCTACTTTCAGATGAATAACTCCCGAGAAAGAAAACTCTATGTCAAAAGGAGCGGCCTCTCTGGTCTTCGACAGGTCATTACTCGAGCTGGCCCTATCAGAAGGGGCGGGCTCTCCGGTCATCGGCAGGACATTACTCGAGCCGGCCCTATCAGAAGAGGAAGGCTCTCTAGTATTCGGTAAGGAGGTGCTTGAACCCGCCTTATCGGGCGATGCAGATGGATTAGTCGGAGGGGGGTTGGAGCTACCCGCTTTCGGCTCTGATGTGATCTTTTCAATGGCCAGATCCAGCTATTTAGGCCGCTCGGTCTTCGCAGACCGATGAGCCTTATTTTTCTTGCGATCGGCCGCTTTATCCTCACGATCAGAGATTTTGGACATCAGATCAGCCATTAGGGGAAAGAGGCTGGCAGCTTGAAAAATCCTAACCGCAAGTGGCGAGTAGTACCCCGTCGTTTCAGAAAAATTGTACAGAGTGGAGTGTTTTCAGAGCTTCTTATAGATATCAGGACAAGCCCGGCGTGGTCTCCGGTTAGAACTTATATTTTCGAAATTCCCTCTAAATTTGAAAATATGTGGGGATTATGTTTACCCAGAAGACCGCTATCAATGTGATGAACCATTCAGACCGAGTGGTTTGCCAGGCTAGCTGCATGGTTTTTCCTTTGGTTACACATCTCAGTTCATCAAACCAAGTCGAGTGGTCTGCATAACATCAGGTCGCCATCAGGGAGGGTTACGATTGGGGCCAAGTCTGGAAGGCAAGTCGCGGTTTCAGATCAGAGACCGCCTGAGTTACTTCTCTTCTTTGATCGCAGCACATCTCAACCCTTGCCGATACAGATCAGAGCTCAATCCGCCAAGTCGCGCGGCTTCTCTCTTTCTTCCCTTCTGTATCCTGTCACCTCCTGCTCCATTCTCCTGTATCTGGGCAGGTGGTTATTTTATCCCTGCTCGTTTGGGCAGGCACCCGAGCCTATAAATAGGGGAGCGACGTTCCCAAGACACACACACTCGAATCCAAGAGCTCGCTTATCAGAGCTGCGGTCTCGAGTTTACTCTCTTGCGACTTATTGTCCGGTCGGCTTCTCTTTTTCCTTGTCATGTAACCCACTGTAATCACTTTACTTGAATCAAGGTAAAGCCCATCACAAGAGTGGCATTCGCCGTGACGGGCGAAGTCTGGTCTCGACCACTGCTAGCAGTCTAATCTTTTTCCGAGTCAATAGTAACTGATAGCTCGCAGCCTCCTCTTTTCTTTCGCTTCTCTAGCATCGATCGTGGAGGTGCAATTTCGTCATCAACAAAAGGAGGCTTGAATCAACATGCTAACTCAACGCGAAGAATGCATGTTTGGACTTCAACGATCTTCAGCGATTCTTCGGCGTCTCCTTCAGATTACCTCATAGGGAGTTCTTAAATTTGTATTTTATATTTATCTTTGTAATCGGTTCATAAATTCGCCTCATGTTGGCGACTAGTCTGGGTAGGACTTAGGGAGGAATTTGACTCGTGTTGGCGACTAGTTCTAAGGAGTAGATCTAGGGGATGCTCGAGGCCTTTTTGGGGATAGAAGGGCTAGAGCAGCTTGAGGTCGTATCTGGGGAGAGATCGGCTAAAGCCAATCGGTTCTTGGTGAGAAGAGTCGGTATAGAAAACAAAAAGAATATTTCATATTTCGCTTTCGATTTCTAGCGTCATAGAAATCAGATTTTGTAATCATTTGTATAAATGATAACCATGTCTTTTCTTGTTTAATAATATTGATTTCATTCTCTTTAGTTTTGATTTAACTTACTTCGAATAAAATATCAAAAGTTTTCTATAAAAGTTTAAAGTATTTTAAAACCCTTATTCACCCCCCCCCCCCTCTAAGGGCGCCACAAGATCCAACGCTCTGCTCTACCTAACTGCTAGTAGGCCAAACATAATGTTTGTAACATGTGTTTGTGCTAGATACCAGGTGAACCCCAAGGAATCTCATCACTCCTCTGTTAAGAGGATCTTAAGATACACGAAGGGTACACCCAATCTTGGTCTTTGGTACCCTAGGAGCAATGATTGTGCACTAACTGGTTACTCAGATGCAGACTATGCAGGATGTAAGGAAGATAGAAAGAGCACTTCGGGGACTTGCAAATTCCTTGGAGGAAGAATTATTTCATGGAGCAGCAAGAAGCAAACTAGTGTGGCAATCTTCAGAGTAGAGTCAGAATACATATCTGTTGGGAATGGCTGTGCTCAGTTACTGTGGATCCAGCATCAACTCCAAGACTACAATCTGAAGATGACCAAAACACCATTTTTTGTGACTCTTCAAGTGATATCTCAATTGCTAAGAACCCTGTCTCACATAGTAGGACTAAGCATGTTCAGATCAGGTATTACTTCATTAAGGAGCATGTGGAGAATAAGGATATCATCCTTGAGTTTGACCCCACAGACAAACAAGTGGTTGATATACTCACAAATCCCCTAGATGAAGCTAAGTTTAACTTCTTGAAGTTTTAATTGGGGATGTTGAACTTAGAGTAAATTCTAACTCAACTTCAATTTATTATCATCCATTAGTAGTCATTGATAACATGTATGTTGAGTACTATAGGTACCCCTCAAGGAATGATGAAATTCACCAATGTCGGACAAATATCTATTAGTTATCTCAACGACACAGATGACTTCTCAACGATACAGAGTTAGTCGTATCAACGATATCGTGAGATGTCTTGACGGCCTTACATGAATCTCAATGACACAAGGGATATCTGGAAAAACTGAAAAAGATCTATGGTGTCGGGGGAAGGATGCTTGTCGGCTAGATATTTTGACACAATGTGTATCATCGTAATGCATCCCAGTGGCTTAAAACATTATTGGATCTTTTAATCAGAGTTGTCCGATGATCAATTTCTCATATTTACAGTACGAAAAGTTACGGGCCCCTTCATCTACCTCTACTATAAATAAGATAAATATTTAGGACAAAATTACGCTATCATTTGCCCTAATTCATCTCTGAGACAAACCCCCATTCTGTTCCCGACACTCAACCATTCCCGCCAATCTGTGTCAATGGCTCCAAAGAAAGACAAGGAAAAGAAAGATGCCTCAATAATCTCTAGTTATGAGCACTTGCAAGGAGGCTACAACTCATGCTCAGAGGAAATACGATCAGTAATAGGGTCATTGTAGGATGCAAGGATGGAGTATCTGTAGTGTTAGCCATGTGTCTTGATGGACAGAGAACTACTAGAATTCTTTGATGGAGCAAGAGTTAACTACTTTGGAACCTCCCTGAATCCGGGGTGGGTGGAAGGAAAGTCAAGGTATCAGCCAAAAGCCTAGGAAAAGCATTGAGACTACCCCTACTGGAGGCAGAAGAAGAAGAAGGCTTATCTGTTGAAGGCTTCTCTGAAGGATATACATGGTGTGGACATAGTTGAAAGACCTATGGGTCAATAAAGAGAGATGAATTCAACCAGAATGAAAAATTACTAGCTGATATAGTAGGGAAGGTGTTGCTTTATAAAACTGGTTCTCATTATAAGATTTCAAAAGAAATGTTTGAGATCTTGTGCAGAATTATATTCTCCAAGAAGACTGATTGGAGAGATCTTCTGTTCCAAAGAATCACAAGCAATCTGAAGACCCCCATCTTTTGGAAGGACTCTATCACTTTTCCTTCTAAACTTTTTTGGATATGTTCTGAAAAAGAAAATGGGAGTGTCACTGCACTATTCAAAGAAGTTGGACTCCAAGATGTTGGAGAGATGGGACAGGGTGATCTCCAAATCTACTAAAGATTGTCAAGTAGTTCTGAAAGGTAAGAAGAAGAAAGATCAGCATACTATTGATCTTGAAGATGAGAGTAGGTCATCAAGCAGTTCTGAAGAAGATGTTGTCCCATTAATCTTAAACCCTGCTCTGACAAAGGGGTAGAGATCTCAAGCTCCAGTAGTTCCTGAGTCAAGAGTTGAACCTGCAACCATAGAGGTTTCTGAGGAAAGGAGAGCACCTTTAAGTGACCATCCAGCTGTCTACAAAAGAAAAGGAGACCAGGAAAGAGAAGTACTTATTGAGGGGGAGTCCTTTGATGATGTTTAGGGGGGACCCATCTGGGGTACTCTGCGTTGATTGATCAATATGGAGATGCTACTACAAGAGAAGTTAAAACCTCTGCTAAGGGAGAATCTCAGGAGGAGGTTGTGGAAGAATCTGAGAAGAATGCAGACCATGAGCCTGAGAAGAGTGCAGGTCATGAGCCAGAGAAGGTTGAAGGTGCAGAACCAATGATTGTCCTTGACCTGGTCCTTTTCAAAGGAAAGTCGGTCAGGATAGAAGGAGAGAAAATGCAGACAAACTCTCCTAGATTCAAATTCCTTATCAGTGACTCTAAAAATACCCCTGAAGTTGCTACTACTGAACCCTCTAATGCACAATCCGGATCCATATTTCAAGTGATGGAATCCTTGCTGAATGCACAAAGGAAAAGGATGGAAGTTTTCATTCTAAAAATAGTTGATGGTCTGAGGAAGGAAATGAAGGCAAGTTGTAGGTTGTGAAAGAAGACATCTACCATCTCAACACTCAACATACTCACTTTCTTCACATGGCAGCTCCAACAATGGATGCTCTTGGGGATCAGATGAATCAAACTAGGCAATCCTTCTTCAAGACACTCAAAATCAGATAACCATGGCAAGGGATATTCAGCAAGCTTTTCAAGAAGTCACAAACTTCATGGGTGGATATAGACATCATATTGTTCACAGAGTGGAATCAAATGCTCAGACTTTAGATGATCACTTGCTCCACCTAAGAAACAATATAGATGAGGCCGAACAAAATCTTCATGAAAGGATCAACATGGTGAAAGTTGTCTTGGATGATCAAATCATTGAAGAAGTCATAAAGGGGGAGAGGACTGTAATAAATGGTGGCTCCCATCAGGTCATGTGGGCAGTCAATAAAGTAAAGCAAGTCATGCAAAGGCCACCCTTTATATTTTATATGCAAGCACCTTCAGAAAGTACTGACACAGAAGATTATGCAGTTAAAGTTGGAGAGTCATCAACTTCATGGAAGAGGAAAAGAACTCAGAACAGTATGTACATGCAAAGGAGGCTAAGGGAGATTGAGCAAGATCCTCAATCAGGCAGATGGAGTCCTAATTCTAGAACCCTAATTTCAGAAGCCCGGATTGAATTTGGATATCCTCATGATGGTTCAGAAAGGATTTACTACTCTGTTGATTAGAATGTTCATTTGCAACAATAAGAGAAGAGACAGAAGAGAAATGGAAGAGGAAGAAGAAGCAAGAACTGGAGGAAGCAAATATCTAAGGATGTTTGTCTGCAAAACTGAATTGGGCAAATGATTGTGACTATTTTGTATAAGACATTATCTCTTATTTATATATTGTTGGTAGTTGAATCATTCTATATTGCTTGAGTGTCATTAATTTTGATTCAATTTATTATTTAGCATTAATCATTTAGTTAAGTTATGACTACTTCAGATAGGGGGGAGATTGTTGGGAATAGTGCTCTGCCATGTGCCTGATTTGAAGAAGTGCTCAGATCAATGATAAAAGCACTATGTATTTGAAGGTATGTCTAACTTATAACTACAGAGTATAGACAGTATGTCCAGTACTTCTCTAATCCCTCTAAGTCCAAAATCGTTGAGAAGGATTGGACATATCGTTGAAATAGGATATATACATCATTGAGATTACTCGCAGAAGATAGCATAAGAAATCAGTCAAGAACCATTGTGACATTAAGAATAACACAATTATCGTTGTGTCAACAAAGTACACATGGCGATATCGTTTTGAGAACAGGAAGAAACAACTTAGTCAAGGTATCTTCATAACAACAAGTATAACACGACGATATTATTGTAACAATAAGTATCACACAATGATATCATTGTGTTGACTCAAGAAGGGTCTGGGCTTATCGCTGAGAAAGTAAATCGTTGAAAAGACTACCGTGTTGATGCTCGTCAGAATTCATAAGTATCTGGCTAAGAAGACATATCGTCGTAAAGAAGCTATATCATCTTGAAGACTTAGTCAGTGATAGTGGAGATAGTTTACAGCTGAAGTAGTTGTCAAAATAATCTCGACGATATCAGCGAGAAGACCTCATATCGGCAAGATGATCTCGACGATATCAAGTAGAAGACTTCATGTCGATGTAACTGCATATGTAATTGAGATATTCCATATCTTTGAGATATCTATCTCAGGTGAAGATTTCAGAAGACTTGAAGAAATGTCTTTAAGTCCCAGATGGATCGTTGAGATAGCAAGTTCAGTCATCGAGATGTTGATCATATCGTTGAGACAAATCGAGATTTTTTGAAATGCGCTATCTGCATTTAATGTTGCCGTCTAAGGGACCAATCAGCGGATGTCGTTAAGGAATGGGCTTCTAACATTAAGAAGTTCTCAGAATAGATGGTTAGAAGGCCTTGTCATATAAAAAGACAAAGTGTGTGCCCTAACCAAAAATAGAGAATAGAAACGGAACTCAGAACAGCTGTAAGAAGAAGGAACAATTTCTTGAGAACAATATGCTTATACTCTCAGTTCGCTAAGTCCTTCTCAAACACCATCGACTGATAAGTTGTGTTTTAGAAAGAAGAAGAGAAGCTTTCATGCATCAGTAAAACTCTATTATAGATTTGTCTTCAAGTCCAGAGGCCATCTGCATCAGGCTTCAGAAGAACTCTACTGAAAATCTTTTGTTGTGAGGAGTATTCTTCAATCTTGTAAAAATAACATATTTTTTGCAGGACTCTTTGAGCCTGATCTGTAGGGTTCTGATTGAACCTGAGGTAGGATATTTTGTAGATCTGAGTTGTAGGTCCTGGAGTGCCTGAGTTGTAAAGTTCCTGGAAACTGGGGTCGGATCCTAGAAGTATTTGAGTTGTAGGACCTGGAGTGCCTGAGTTGTAGGGCCTTTGTGTCTGAGGTGTAGGATCTGTGCAAGAGACCTGAGTTTTGGTGGAGTTTGCTGATTCTAGCACACTTCTAGATAGGCAGAGAGGGACATTGGAGTACTCTAGACACATTGTCTAGGGGAACCTCTAAAAATCTGGTGTTTCTATGTGTTGTGCTTGGTGATTGTTTCTGTGTTGTGATTTTCTCTGTATATTCACAGGGTTAACTTTTAAATTAGCTATATCACATATTCTCCCCCCCTAGGTGATAGTTCCATAAACACCACGAACACATGTGGTGAATTCCCCCTAAGCCATACAAGGACTTAGTCGCCAACAATTATGGTGAATTCCCCCTAAGTCTCACATGACTTAGTCACCAATAACCACGGCAAATTCTTCACCTCACACAAATATAATAAAGAGAAAATCAGATACATGATAAGTAAGAACTCCTTATAGAGATTTCTGAAGGAAATGGCGAAGTAACACAGGAGATCAACGTTGTTAATGCATTCGTTTTTCGCATTGAATAAGCATGATGAATCCTCGTTCACAAATACTCATTTTGATCTTGAAGTTGTAGATGGGAGTGCTCTCAAACGTATGGAATATGGTCCGTCATAGAGTGCATGACGTAGTAGAGTTAGGGTTCCTCAATCAGCAATGAGGGCATCGAAAATTGCCTTTTTATAGATTAAGACCTCTACCGCTGGCAGTATTGATAACTGATGCGATGATTCGGCAAGTGCACCGGTCGCGCAAGTAATAATAATGGGGAAAATCCCCGAGTGTCGGTCTCTTGAGGAACACAGTAAGGTGGAGTTAGGTTTCGAGGAAGGACTTGAGATTGAAGTCCAGTGATAGGTGGAGTGCGGACGAAAGGGATTTGGTTTGTGAAAAATAAAGAGAAAATACTACGACTACTCCTATGCAATGCCGCTATGCAATGCTTCGCTTGGCGGGATGGAGACTAGGCAGGCCTTGAGCGCGCTGCGTCGCAAGGGCGGATGGACGAGTAGGCAAACGGATCGAACTATGCAGGCCTTGAGCGCGCTGCTTCGTTAGGCGGGATGGAATACGGGCCGCGATGCCACGCTTCGGTAGGCGGATGGACGAGTAGGCTAACGGATTGAGGGTCGCAAGCACCTCTTCGACAAGCACGCCACTAGCAATTGCTAGTGCGGCACCGGACACGGTGGTGGAGTGGAAAATGGATGGGGGCGCACCTCATTAACACATATGAACTAAATAATTCCATAAACATGAAATAAACAATAATACACATAGTTCATATCATTCATCATCTAAATATAGAGATTACAAACAACTACAACCACACAAGTAGAAGAAAAAGGCAAGAGATACGACCGAATCCGGAGTCTCGTTGTAGATTCACGGTGGGAATCGTTGGGTTGTCAATCCACGTCCTAGCTCGGTCCCAACTGCGTCCGGGGTAGAGGAGGGCTGTCACACCTCCAAATGGACCCGTCTTCTCCAGCGATTTACAATCCGGCCACGTCTGATGCGAGGAATGCCTTGCTTGGCGATGAAGATGAGTGGAATCTCCTCCTTGAAGCTCTTGGATGATGGAGGAGGCCTAGGGGGGCGGAGAACCAGCGAAAGGGGGCGAAACGGCGGAGCTCGGCGAGAAAACGACGGATGAAAATCTGGGCTTTTGACCTAAATCGCGAGCAGCGGGATTTATAGGCGCTGGAATTAAACAGTGCGCACGGCCATTGGCGCACGACCAGTGGTCGTGCGCACTAGAATCCTGTGATCGTGCGCTCTGCCTGGACGGAGCCTGCAAAGACAGAAATTATGAAATAACATGTTCGCATGACCAGTGGCGCACGACCGGTGGTCGTGCGCACTACCGTAGGTGGTCGTGCGCACTAGCCGAAACAGAACTCATAAAATTGATGATAAGTGCGCACGAACAGTGGCGCACGACCGGTGGTCGTGCGCACTAGCGTAGATGGTCGTGCGCACTGCACCAAACAGAACTCATAAAAAAGGCGTTAAGTGCACACGATCAGTGGCGCACGACCAGTGGTCGTGCGTAATAGAACCGGCGATCGTGCGCAGTGTTCCTGTGCAGAATTGCACCGGGAACACTCGCCCGACTCCTATTCCAGGCACAACCACAAATCTAGCCACTGAAAGTGGCACTTAACAGCGCATGAAAACTACTAAAGACAATAAGCATAAAATCACACCAAAGTGGGCCTATAAGTGCACCTAGCATAGAATGACCAATATGAGCTAAAACAGGGCTAAAGTGCAGTGAAAAGACTAAATAGATGGCCCAGATGAGTCCATAAAAGTGTATATGATCAGGACTCATCACACCCCCAGACTTAACTGTTTGCGCGTCCCGAGCAAATGAATCCGGTGGAGTGTGAAAAAGGTAGTTAGCAAAGAAAATTATTCAAGGGAGTACAATGCGAAGTAACAAAAGCATGCAAATAGAGATTTCGTAAAAAGAGATTCTAACTATGCTAACTAATTTACGAAAGTACTAGAGCGTAAATAAAGATTTATCAATACTCAGTTGGTGAATTGTGAAGAATTTGATGATCATGTCCGGTGTGAAAGTAATAAGCCACTAAGGAGGGTGTTGCAAAAGATCGGGGTTCGGGAATAACTCCGCTGAAATCCATCAACGTCAGGAACCATATGCTTGCCCGGTCACACTCTCTCCACAGCGCTAGCAAACTCGCGAGATAAATCAATAGGACTTTTAGGATTATATTGGGGCTTAGGTTGCGGTATGATAATCAAAGGTAAAAACGAAGGCTACGCAACCAACATGAGTCAACGGGACGCTGCACCAAGCAAAACCAAAAACAAATCTCGTGTGACACACCCCCAGACTTATTGTGAAAACTAGGTGTGCACACATCCTACTCCACAAATACCAACAGATTTTCTAAAACGCTCGGGAGGATAACTTTTCAATACACTTTTTTCAGATTTTTATTTCAATACCATATTTTTCTTTTTCTTTTTCTTATCCTCCGGTTGATTCAAAATCAGCAAATAGAGTTTATTTCTCCTTCACAACACGACAATTCCAAACATCACACCAAATCTAAAACATGAGTGCTGATAACATATACTTGGTTGCGACAGTGGGATAAGCTTTAGGCCTTGGTGTATGGAGGAGGAGCTGAACAAAGGGAGTGGTAGGCACAAGTGTTGGGAAGCAAAGGTGAGCGAATAGGATATGGAAAGCGAAGGCTCAATCTAGCCAAAAGGTGGCCTATATCACATTTATCTCAACGAATCGCCCGCACCCATGCTTCAAGAGTCGCTTGTGGCAGGTTCTTAGCCCACGAGAAAGGTAAACCTTCCTCCCGACTCGAGCAACACACAACTAGCGCTCGTATACACACAACACCGGGCTATCACCAATTTCATTCACATTCACCACTTGAGTAGAATAAATCTAAAACTATGCATAAATACTAATCATAAATTAAAAGCATAGAAATAATCTAATTTTACTCAAATTCTATTGTAGCACGCGGATGCGACTAGAACACTGCTCGAGTCAACATTGCGCTCCCAATAGTAATTCCTAAGCTATCATCCCAATTCACATTCCTAACCAAGATAGTTTGTTCAGAACAAAACAAATAGATAAGCACGCGCTCATGTGGGTGCTGTGGTGTGCAATGAAATTAAACAAAACATTTTAAATGAAATCTTCTAGTATGCAGTGCAATAGTGCACGTGAGCGGGTAAACAAACTACTCTCCCCCAGACTTAAACTAAACAATCCGCATAATATATGACAGGAGAATCAAAATAGAGCTAGGGAAAGAGAGTACCCAATGCTCATCAAGTGAGCATACCAGAAGACGCGTGCAAACTAAGACAACGCTGCAGCATCCGCCATCCAGAAAAAGATGCCTGCAGGGGTCAGCTCCGCAAAATGAAAATAGAAAACTGAAAAAGAAATACTACTAACTAAACATGATTAGGTGGAATGACAATGCAGAAAAGAAAGATAACTACTGGGGTTATTGTCATCCCAGCACGACTTATTTGGCATTTGTACAGTTCTAGCTAATGGGCCTATGAAAAGAAAAGTGGACAGGTAACTGTTCTAATATGCGTGTAGGTAGCGGGTACCTATATGGAGAAAGAACAGTCACGCCTCTACCCGAATATAGATAAAACCTGCCCATCACAGGTAGAGGGAAAAGAAAGTAAGAAGAGGAGGAGGCCTGGTCCTCACTCATCTTACCAAAACTATCCTTGCCCAGCAAGGTATCGTCTGCAGCAGGTCCGCAGGAGGAGAAGGCAATGAGTGGAGCTTCCTCTACGCGGGGAGGATCAACCTCCTCACATGAGAGGATGCTCTCATCATTGACTTGAGCATCATGCTCCAAGTCCTCCTGATGTACCTGTGAAGACTCAACCTGCACAGGCTCAGATATAGAAGGGGGGTCAGGAAATAAAAGAGAAGAATGACAAAAATAATCTGAAATCGGGGGAGTGGTCCCGGTCTCACTCCCATTAGATTGGGAAAGTAAAATAATGTCAGCATCATCGACAATGTTGCAGGGCTCGGTAGGTTCATCAGTGACCTCCTCCACGATTTGGACTTCCTCCACCGGTGCTGAGGTAAAATCCTCGTCACCTTAGAAAATATCCTCATCCATAGGAATAGGCACAACACATAAATCACCTGCCTTATCCTGCGAAACATCCTCAATAATGTCATCGGAAACGAGTATAGTATGCACAACAGGGGGAGGAATAGTGCTTGGATAAATGTCAAGCACTGATTCCTCACAAAGAATCGAATCCACTAGGTGTGGTGGATGCACATGGAGAATAGGCTCAGCAATGTCGGTGCATAGATCAGCCGCACATCCAGTGACCGTATCCATGCCATTCCCTTCAAGATGTGAAGGTGACAAAGACACATAACCGGATGTTGAAGGTGTGCCGCCAGAGTTAGGAGTTGGGACGATCCGGATATCCGGCTCGTCATCCTCATCCAATTGGCGAAGATACTCGGCACAGTCCTTCAAGACATGATCAGTGCTCCGACAAAACCGGCACTGCCTAGCGGGCTTCTTTGGCACAGCGGGTGCTGAAGCCGAAAAGAAGTAAGACGGTAAAGGCTCAGCAGAGTAGCCATAAGACTTACGCGCACCATATGGAGTATCAGACGAAGTCGGTGCTCCATATGCTGGGCTATAAGAAGTATGCCTACTATTCTCCGTGGGGCATTCATCACTAGAGTGGGAGGTAGCTCCACACCAACGGCAACGAAAATTGAGATGTGCCCACATAGTGAGAAGATAAAACGATTCAAAAAGAAGAACACAATTGTGCGAAATACTACACCTAACAAAAATTTACTAAAGCAACCTACTATAAAACAAGAAAATGGAATAAAGAGAACAGAAATAAAACAAAAGATGCGATAAACAAATGGAAGGGCTTCTCTCTCAGATTCTCCCTCTCCAGAAAACTCACACGACTGTGTTCCCCGGCAACGGCGCCAAAAACTTAATGCGATGATTCGGCAAGTGCACCGGTCGCGCAAGTAATAATAATGGGGAAAATCCCCGAGTGTCGGTCTCTTGAGGAACACAGTAAGGTGGAGTTAGGTTTCGAGGAAGGACTTGAGATTGAAGTCCAGTGATAGGTGGAGTGCGGACGAAAGGGATTTGGTTTGTGAAAAATAAAGAGAAAATACTACGACTACTCCTATGCAATGCCGCTATGCAATGCTTCGCTTGGCGGGATGGAGACTAGGCAGGCCTTGAGCGCGCTGCGTCGCAAGGGCGGATGGACGAGTAGGCAAACGGATCGAACTATGCAGGCCTTGAGCGCGCTGCTTCGTTAGGCGGGATGGAATACGGGCCGCGATGCCACGCTTCGGTAGGCGGATGGACGAGTAGGCTAACGGATTGAGGGTCGCAAGCACCTCTTCGACAAGCACGCCACTAGCAATTGCTAGTGCGGCACCGGACATGGTGGTGGAGTGGAAAATGGATGGGGGCGCACCTCATTAACACATATGAACTAAATAATTCCATAAACATGAAATAAACAATAATACACATAGTTCATAGCATTCATCATCTAAATATAGAGATTACAAACAACTACAACCACACAAGTAGAATAAAAAGGCAAGAGATACGACCGAATCTGGAGTCTCGTTGTAGATTCACGGTGGGAATCATTTGGGTTGTCAATCCACGTCCTAGCTCGGTCCCAACTGCGTCCGGGGTAGAGGAGGGCTGTCACACCTCCCAATGGACCCGTCTTCTCCAGCGATTTACAATTCGGCCACGTCTGATGCGAGGAACTCCTTGCTTGGCGATGAAGATGAGTGGAATCTCCTCCTTGAAGCTCTTGGATGATGGAGGAGGCCTAGGGGGCGGAGAACCAGCGAAAGGGGGCGAAACGGCGGAGCTCGGCGAGAAAACAGCGGATGAAAATCGGGGCTTTTGACCTAAATCGCGAGCAGCGGGATTTATAGGCGCTGGAATTAAACAGTGCGCACGGCCATTGGCGCACGACCAGTGGTCGTGTGCACTAGAATCCTGTGATCGTGCGCTCTGCCTGGACGGAGCCTGAAAAGACAGAAATTATGAAATAACATGTTCGCACGACCAGTGGCGCACGACCGGTGGTCATGCGCACTATCGTAGGTGGTCGTGCGCACTAGCCGAAATAGAACTCATAAAATTGATGATAAGTGCGCACGAACAGTGGCGCACGACCGGTGATCGTGCGCACTAGCGTAGATGGTCGTGCGCACTGCACCAAACAGAACTCATAAAAAAGGCGTTAAGTGCACACGATCAGTGGCGCACGACCAGTGGTCGTGCGCAATAGAACCGGCGATCGTGCGCAGTGTTCCTGTGCAGAATTGCACCGGGAACACTCGCCCGACTCCTATTCCAGGCACAACCACAAATCTAGCCACTGAAAGTGGCACTTAACAGCGCATGAAAACTACTAAAGACAATAAGCATAAAATCACACCAAAGTGGGCCTATAAGTGCACCTAGCATAGAATGACCAATATGAGCTAAAACAGGGCTAAAGTGCAGTGAAAAGACTAAATAGATGGCCCAGGTGAGTCCATAAAAGTGTATATGATCAGGACTCATCAATAACGCTCGCTCATAACATTTAAGGCAATATTTTGAACGCCATAATCTTCAATCCGGGAAGGTGATTCTGTGTTTTAGGAAACATTTCATTTTAGGCATACTAATGTCATGTGTTAACGATACCGCCCAACGGTAGTATCTTTCCATATGTGCATCCATCTTCCATGTCATCTTGACCAACATCCATATTGTCGTGAAGGTTCCAAGTTGTCAAGACCAGCATACATATCGTCATGAAGGTTCTATATTGTTGAGACGCAATCGCTAGCGTTAGCGCAAATGTCATGCGTTAGTCAGGAAGACTCCATTTCTACTAGAAGACTCCATGTTGTTTTGACCAACATCCGACACGGGGTCAATATCATCGAGAATCTAACGCCAATGTTAGAGCTAACGCCATACGTTAGGGATCACTTTTCATCTTTGTCCTAGATCAGTGACTTATTCAGCTTGTAGCATCCTAGTGTCATACATGTGAATTCTAGTGGGCTATAAACACAAAACAAGATTGATCAGATACAATATGGGATTTGTTATTCTCAAACCAAATAGGTGTGAAAAACCATGTTCCAACATTCTAGACTCTCTTATAGCCTAGATTCTAGAATTTCATGAGCTTGGGAAACACATGAGATGTTTAAAATTGACTTTAGTGGCTAAAATCTCTTTATCATGTCCTTTCATGTCACTAACAATAAAATTTAATGATTTGTATATTTCAGTCACTTTCATCTTGATTCTCTTTAAAGTTTTCATAATGTGTGACAAGTAGTGATTTCTTATCCTTTATTTTGTCTGCACTCCCTTCAATAAATCTTATTATGGAGTCTTATATCTCTTTGGCAGATTGACAATTTACCACTCTTTGGTAGATCTCATCAGTCATTATAGATATTAATATATCCATTGCTTTGGCATCACATGACCTAGCCTTTTTTATCTCCATCACTTCATTATCCTTTAAGTTTTATAATTTCCCTTCCAATGGAATCAACCTTGATTAAAAGGTAAGGCCCTATAATAATATAATCAAAAATTTCATCTTCAATAGAATTCATATATATATATTGATTCTAGACTTCTATAATGATAACTTATCTAAGTTATACATAGGATGTCTTATAGTGGCATAACTTGTAAGTTGTGTTGAACTCGTGATTATTGAGTAACTTAAAAATAATTCTCTAAATCAAGGACCTTAATTAATTAAGGTGTTAACCTTTTAATGACTAACTTGACTTTAATACCAATTGAAAGAGCTTAATAGATTCAGAGAACTTTAATCTAATTACCTAGAGGGGGTGAATCGTATTTTAAAATTTCACCACATATAATCAAACATTTAATCATAATTCACAAGTTATTACAATTAGTAGTTGAAAGACAAAATAATCAAGAAAATAAAAGACAAAAAAAAGTAATCTATAAGGCAAAGAGAAGTATAGAGGTTCCCCTTAAACTTGGGTACGTCCTCTCTTCTACACAGATTAGAATCCACTATCAAATATTCCTTTATAGAGGCTAGAGTTGTTTGATATGGAGACTCAATGAACCGCATCTTTAATCTTTTCATAAGGAGATTCTTAGAGCTACTATGTATTTCGATAATGAGACACTTAGAACCAAATTCTTGAATCCTTTGTAAAGGGATTTTTAAAACTTCCAAAAATTTGTCAGAAATGAAATGAACTTTTCCATAATTTATCTGATTCTTCAATAATTTTTTAATGTATCTTGAATTCAGCTTGAGGTGGATATTGCATTGAAATTGATGTAACCTGAGATCTTGTTGAGTACTTCATTGAATGTGTCTTGAATTCTGCTTGATGTGGATACATCATTAAAACTGATGTGCCCGGACTAAAGGGAAAATCGATGTAACCTAATATCTATCTCAATGTATGCCGAGTATCACTCGACTTAAGTTTCCTTTACTCAACACATTCTCCAAGTACTCATCTGAGGATCTACCTATTATTACTGAAGTACAAATAGATACTTTGTCTTTCTATACAAAACTATGATATATATATATTACTTAATATAATCTATTATATCAAATCAAGAGGTTTTTCCCAACAATCTATGAATGTGATGAGAATTAATGAAGGCTCCTCACTTAGGTTAAATTCTCTTATAATTAATTTAACTCTTTCATCCAATATTTTGTGGTTAAGTGGAGGTGCAAATGTGAACGTAAGTTCTGACCAAAAATGGTTTCACCATTTTAGTATGAATGTGTGGGAAATATATGGGAATGACTTATAATATAAGTCAAAGAAGAGGATTTATCATGCTTTCTATGATTGCAAATAAAATATTACCTTTGGGGGATGTGTTACATGTTCCTGTAAGAAATGGATTAGTGATTGCTTATTAACTATGTGCAATTTGAAGATTATTTATCAATTTGTTATTTCTAAATGTGGAGTACTTATTGGAAAATAATGTGTGCGATCATTTGTGCAAATTAAATATTGTGTGTAATAATAGTAAGACTCCACCTTTTTTATTTAATATTTCTTATAATATTTAGCATGATAATATGATGTGTATGGATATAATTTCTATGACTAGTATACATTTTTAGTCTAAATGTGAAATTTGTGTTAGATCTAAACATATTAGAAATTATTTTAAACCTATAGAATGTAATGCGCAAATACTATGATTAATTCACGGTAATATTTGTGATTCTATTAAATAATCTACTAGAAATGGTAGCAGATATTATGTTACATTTATGGATGATTAGACGAGATATTATAATTTATACAATTTTTACCAAATATGATATTTTTTATAAATTAAAAATATATAAAGTAAAAGTAGAGAACTTCTCTAAAAATAAAAAAACACTTAGATCAAATAAATGAGGAGAATATGCTTCAAAAGAACTTAATTTGTATTGTTAAGAATTTAGAATAAATTATGAATATTCTTCATTATATACTCCTAAAATTAAGGGTATTGATGATAGAAAAAAATAGAACCTTAATTAACATAGTTAACTTTATGCTCTTAAGTGCTGGTGTTCCTAAAAATTTATAGAGTGGAGTTCTTTTTATCTTCATGCTATATTTTAAACTATATTCCAAATAGAGCTTCCAATTTATCTTACTTTACTATGTGATTTAGTAAATTTGTGGGATTGAATATTTTGTGTTTGGAGTTATCCTGCACAAGTTTGATATACGAGAAATAAAATAAGTCACAAAACTTTTGATAATTTATTCATTGGGTATTCTTTACATAGTAATTTTGTAATCTAATGTTTATAAAGTTAAAATTAATACATAGATGAATTTAAATTTGATACATTTTTTGAGAATATATTTACTTATAAAACTTTAATATCTAGACCTATAGATAGTAATTCTTAAAGTTCTATCATAGATAGTACTTTAAACTAAACTCTAATGATAAAGAATCCACACCAAATGATCTAAGTCAATCCAGAACCTAGGCGAATGATTAGAGAAAATGCAGAAAGGTTTTAAATGGTGGTACTTTGTACTATTTCCTTAGAAAAAGGAGACCTTTCTACTTTTGAAGAAGCTATGACATCCTTAGATGTTAATCAATGAAAATAAGCCACTCAAATGAAAATGAATTCCTTACTACAAAATAAGACTTGAGTCTTATCCGAGTTACCTCATGGTAGTAATGATGTATGTGTAAGTGGATATTTAAAAAGGAACTTAAGGATGGAGGTTCAATTAATATGTATAAAGTCAGATTAGCTGATAAATGGTTAACTCATTATAAGGGTATAGATTATACATATGCACATGTAACAAGAATTACCACCACGAGAACCTTAATTATCTTACTTCAGTCTATAATTTACTGATCGATCAAATGGAAGTACATACTGCTTTTCTCAATGTTAATCTACAGTACGAAGAGGTACGTGCCCCTTCATCTACCTCTACTATAAATAGGATAAATATTTAGGACAAAATTACGTTATTATTTGCCCTAATTCATCTCTGAGACAAACCCCCATTCTATTCCCGACACTCAACCGTTCCCGCCAATCTGCATCAATGGCTCCAAAGAAAGATAAGAAAAAGAAAGGGGCTTCAATAATCTCCGGTTGTGAGCACTTGCAAGGAGGCTTTAACTCCTGCTCAGAGGAAATACGATCAGTAATAGGGTTATTGTAGGCGGCCAGGATGGAGTATCTACTGTGTTAGCCATTTGTCCTGATGGACAGAGAACTATTAGAATTCTTTGAGCCAACAAGAGTTAACCACTTTGAACCTCTCTGAAATCTAAGGTGACTGGAAGGAAAGTCAAGGTATCATTATCCAAAAGCCTAGGAAAAGCATTGAGACTGCCCCGAATGGAGGCAGAAGAAGAAGAAGGCTTATCTATTGAAGGCTTCTCTGAAGGATATACATGGTGTGGACATAGTGGAAAGACCTATGGGTCAATAAAGAGAGATGAATTCAACCAGAACGAAAAATTACTGGCTGATATAGTAGGGAAGGTGTTGCTTTATAAACCTGGTTCTCATTATAGGATTTCAAACAAAATATTTGAGATCTTGTGCAGAATTATATTTTCCAAGAAGACTGATTGGAGAGATCTTCTGTTCCAAAGAATCACAAGCAATTTGAAGACCCCCATCTTTTGGAAGGATTCTATCACTTTTCCTTCTAAGCTTTTTTAGATATGATCTGAAAAAGAAAATTGGAGTGTGACTGCACTATTCAAAGAAGTTGAACTCCAAGATGTTGGAGAGATGGGACAGGGTGATCTCCAAATCTACTAAAGATAGTCAAGTAGTTCTGAAAGGGAAGAAGAAGAAAGATCAACAGACTACTGATCTTGAAGATGAGAGCAGGTCATCAAGCAGTTCTGAAGAAGAAGTTGTCCCATTAATCTTAAACCCTGCTCTGACAAAGGGGTGGAGATCTCAAGCTCCAGTAGTTCCTGAGTCAAGAGTTGAACCTGCAACCATAGAGGTTTCTGAGGATGGGAGAGCACCTTTGAGTGACCATCGAGCTGTCTACAAAAGAAAAGGAGACTAGAAAGACATGTACTTGTTGAGGGGGAGTCCTTAACAAAAATCTCTAGTCATGTGGCTGATCCAGTAGAGGGGGAGTCCTTACTTGGGAGCTCAGACCAAGACACTGAGGCTGTTGAGGGGGAGACCCATCTGGGGTACTCTGCGCTGATTGGTCAATATGGAGATGTTACTGCTAGAGAAGTTAAAACCTCTGCTAAGGGAGGATCTTAGGAGGAGGTTGTGGAAGAATCTGAGAAGAATTTAGACCATGAGCCTGAGAAGAGTGCAGGTCATGAGCCAGATAAGGTTGAAGGTGCAGGACCAATGATTGTCCTTGACCTGTTTCTTTTCAAAGGAAAGTCAGTCATGAAAGAAGGAGAGAAAATGCAGACAAACTCTCCTAGCTTCAAATTCTTTGTCAGTGACTCTAAAGATGCCCCTGAAGTTGCTACTGCTGAACCCACTAATGCACAGTCAGGATCCATTTTTCAAATGATGACATCCCTGCTGAATGCAAAAAGGAAAATGATGGAAGTTATCATTCTAAAAATAGCCGATGGTCTGAGGAAGGAAATGAAGACTGAGTTGTAGGTTGAGAAAGAAGACATCCACCATCTCAACACTCAACATATTTACTTTCTTCACATGGCAGCTCTAGCAATGGATGCTCTTGGTGATCAGCTGAATCAAACTAGGCAATCCTTTCTTCAAGACATTCAAAATCAGATAACCATGGCAAGGGATATTCAGCAAGCTTTTCAAGAAGTCACAAACTTCATGGGTGCAGATAGACAGCATATTGTTCACAGAGTGGAATCAAATGCTCAGACTTTAGAAGATCAATTGCTCCAACTGAGAAACAATATAGATGAGGCCGAACAAAATCTTCATGAAAGGATCAACATGGTGAAAGTTTTCTTTGATGATCAAATCGTTGGAGAAGTCAAAAAGGGGGAGAAGGATGCAATAAATGTTGGCTCCCATCAGGTCATGTGGAAGTCAATCAAGTAAATCAAGCCATGCAAAAGCTACCCTCTATATTTGATATGCAAGCACCTTTAGAAAGTACTAACATAGAGATTATGCAGTTAAAGTTGGAGAGTCATCAACTTCAAGGAAGAGGAAAAGAGCTCGGAAACATTTGTACAGGCAAAGGAGGCTATGGGAAATTGAGCAAGATGCTCAATCAGGTAGATGGAGTCCTAATTCTATAAACCTAATTTTAGAAGCTTGGATTGAATTTGGATATCCTCATGATGGTACAGAAAGGATTTACTACTTTGCTGATTGGAATATTCATTTGCAACAATAAGAGAAGAGGAGGAACAACAAGCTAGTTTTTCCCCATGGTCCTCCTCCTTATCCTAAAAGAATTCCCAAACCAATTAGCTTCTAGGAAAGACAGAAGAGAAAAGGAAGAGGAAGCAGAAGCAGGAACTGAAGGAAGCAAATATCTAAGGATGTTTGTCTGCAAAACTGAATTGGGCAAATGATTGTGACTATTTTGTATAAGACATTATCTATTATTTATATATTGTTGGTAGTTGAATCATTCTATATTGCTTGAGTGTCATTAATTTTGATTCTATATATTATTTAGCATTTATCATTAAGGTATGTTATGACATATTCAAATAGGGGGAGATTGTTGGGAACATGGCACTGCCTTGTGCCTGATTTGAAGAAGTGCTCAGATCAATGATAAAAGCACTATGTGTTTGATGGTATGTCTTGCTTATAACTACAGAGTATAGACAGTATGTCCAGTACTTCTCTAATCCCTCTAAGTCCAAAATCATTGAGAATGATTGGACATATCATTGAAATAGGATAAATATATATCATTGAGATTACTCGCAGAAGATAGCATAAGAAATCAGTCAAGAACCATCATGACATTAAGAATAGCACGGCGATATCATTGTGTCAATAAAGAACACATGACGATGTTATTGTGAGAACAAGAGGGAACAACTTAGTCAAGGTATCATCATAACAGCAAGTATAACACGATGATATTATTATAACAACAAGTATCACACGACGATATCATTGTGTTGACTCAAGAAGGGTCTAGGCTTATCGTTGAGAAGGTAAGGGTATTGTTGAAAAGACTACCGTATTGATGCTCATCAGAATTCATAAGTAAGTATCTGGCTAAGAAGACGTAACATCGTAAAGAAGCTATAACATCTTGAAGAAATCAGTCAGTGATCGTGGAGATAGTTTGCAGCTGAAGTAGTAGTCAAAATGATCTCGATGATATCAGCGAGAAGACCTCATATCGGCAAGATGATCTCAACAATATCAACAAGAAGACTTCATGTCGTCGTAACTGCATATGTAATTGAGATATTTAATATCATTGAGATATCTATCTCGGGAGAAGATTTCAGAAGACATGAAGAAATATCTCTAAGTACCAGATGGATTGCTGAGACAGCATGTTCTGTCGTTGAGATGTTGATCATATCGTAGAGACAGACAAAGATTTTTTGAAACACGCTATCTGCATTTAATGTTGCCGTCTAAGGGACCAATCAGCGGATGTCGTTAAGGAATAAGCTTTTGTCATTAAGGAGTGCTCAGAATAGACGGTTAGAAGGCCTTGTCATATAAAAAGACAAAGTGTGTGCCCTAACTAAAAATAGAGAATAGAATCGGAACACAGAACGGTTGTAAGAAGAAGGAACAATTTCTTGAGAACAATATGCTCATACTCTCAATTCTCTAAGTCCTTGTCAAGCACCATCGACTGATAAGTTGTGTTCCAGAAAGAAAAAGAGAAGCTTTCGTGCATCAGTAAAACTCTATTGTAGATTTGTCTTCGAGTCCAGAGGCCATTTGCATCAGGCTTCAGAAGAAGTTGTTGGAACACGGTCTTCCGCATCTCCTAGGTTTGAGAATAACAAATCCTATGTATTTGATCTTGTGTCTTCAAGTGTGCAGGTTAATTAGGTCCAAATGACTCAAGGTTTACATATGGTGGTTGCCCCCGAAATTGAGTCATCAACTCCAAACTGATCACTAGCGCAGGAGATAGTGGATAGCGCCGGCGCTAGCTCGATGCACAGAAGGCATGGTGAAATTGTTGCCTCGGATTGAAGATCTTGCCGCGCAAAGAGTTTCCTAACCAGGGATAGCGCTGGCGATAGCGGATAGCGCCGGCGGTAGCGGAGCGCACAGAAGGAATAGAACAACGGGTTGCCACGGAGGAGATTCGGGCGCACAAATTGTTTCTTAATCTGGGCTAGCGCTGGCGGTAGCGCTAGCGCAGGCGGTAGCGCTTGGGCTATAAAAGGACCCCATCTCCTCGTGTTCTTTACACCAATTGTATACACCTCAGAGAGAGAGAGATTGCTCGAGTTCCAGAGGCCCATCTTGGCCGAATCTTGATGACCCAGCGAAGCTCTGCCAATTTCTGAAGGAGGATTCCATCAAGCCGAATCCGAGCGAAGTCCGCTTCGACAAACGCTGATTCTCCAGCGGATCTTCGTCACCACTTCAGAAGTTCATCATAAGGGAGTTTTTAATTATTGTTATTTCTTTTTCATCTTGTAAACGGTAGTGAAATCGCCTCGTGTTGGCGACTAGGTCTGGGTAGGACTTAGGGGGAAATTCGCCTCGTGTTGGCGACTAGATCTAGGCTAGGTCTAGGGGGCTTGAGGCCACATCCGGGGTGGGATTGGCTAGAGTGGCTTGAGGCCGAATCCGGGGAGGACAAGGCTAGGGCCACCGGTTCGTGGGGAAGCGAGTCGGGATAGAAAAACAAAAGTTGTCTTTTCTATTTAGCTTTGATTTCTAGCTTTCATAAGAGATCAAGTTTTGTAATCATGTCTCTCAAGTTAATACAATCTTGTCTCTATTTTCTCTTTACTTGATTGTCTTGATTGTCATATTCAAAGTTTTGTTTCTAAAATAATCAAAATAGTTTTAAAATCCTTAAACCCTTATTCACCCCCCCCCCCCTCTAAGGACGCCTACCGATCCAACAAGTGGTATCAGAGCGGTTTTGTTCCAATCGGCTTAACAACCGGGAACAATGGCGTCTCATGATCTCGCTTTTCTTGAGGGTCAAGGGGTTAGTCGACCACCTCTCTTTACTGGGTCAGATTTTAACTATTGGAAAAATCGAATGATGTGTTTTCTTATGACCATGGATGTAGAAGTATGGAACATGGTAGAAGTGCGGTACTCTCCGCCTACAACTGTAGTAGGAGAGGCGACATTAGCAAAACCTATGGATAAATGGGATGACAACGATAAACTAAAGTGTAAAAATAATGCTAAAGAAATGAACGCTCTATATTGCGCCTTAAATAGGACTGAGTTTAATAGAATTTCTGCATGCACTACTGCTTATGATATTTTGAATCAATTAGAAGTAACTCACGAAGGTACATCGCAGGTGAAAGATGCAAAGCTGTTTCAACTGGAATCTGAATACGAGAAATTCAGGATGGACACGGAAGAGGACATCAACTCCATGTACACTCGCTTCACAAAGATTGTCAACGCATCAAAGGCACTTGGAAAGACCTACTCCGACGGGGACTTGGTGAGGAAAATCCTTCGTTCCTTACCCTCAAGGTTCAACCCGAAGGTGACAGCCATCTCGGAGTCGCACAACTTAAGAACGCTCCAGATCGAGAACCTCATTGGGAATCTCAAAACCCATGAGGTAGAACTGCAAATTCAACATGAAGAATACAACAAAGAGCCGAAGAAAAAGGCGTTGGCACTAACATCAAAGAAGGAGTACACCGAAGAGGACGATGATGATGAAGAAGGACTCCTGGTGAAGAACTTCAAAAAGTTCATCAGGAATCCAGAAAGAAGGAACACATTCAGAAAATTCTTCCAAAAGGACACTCGACGAAAGGGATCTTCCTCTTCATCAAGGAAAGAAAAAGGAAGCGATGACGAAGAAGAAAGGCCGCCTCCAGAATGCTATCACTGCAGAAAAACCGGGCACATTCGGAGCCAGTGCCCAAAATACCAAAAGGAACGGAAAGAACAAATGAAAGCAAAAGAAAAGAAGAAAGTGTTGAAGGCCGCTACTTGGGATGACTCTTCCTCTGAAGAGTCAAACGGTTCTGAGTCAAGTAGTGAGGAGGAAGCAAACTTGTGCTTGATGGCCAAAAGCGACGACGACGACACCAGTGTTCTTAGCGACACTGAGGTATATCCTCCTACCTTTGAAGAACTTTATGATAAATTTGTTTTATTAAATCATGAAAATGAATCTATTATGAAAGAAAATCGTAGGCTCACAAAAAATTTAGTCTCTCTTGAAAAACGAAAGGTTTCATGTCAAGAATGTGAGCACTCTCTATTTAAGACAAAAGAACTTGAAATTTCTCTCTCTAATGCCCTCTCACAAAACAAAATCATTGCAAAAGAAAAGGGGGACTTAGAGAGGAAATTGAAAATTTCTATGTTAGAAATAGAAAAGAACAAAAAGGGATTTGAAAATAAATGTGTTATGATTGTGAAAGAAAACACATCTCTTAAAGAACAAAATCATAACCTCAATTTAGCCATAAACAAATTCGGGATTGGACAAAAATCCCTGGATATGCTTCTGGGTAATCAATGCTTTGGGTCTAAAAAATTCGGACTTGGATATAAAAATGATCACTACCGCCCGGCGATAGCTACTAACGCCGGCGGTAGCTCTTATGTTAAAAAATCTTCTATTTTTTCTAACACTCAAACTTCATCCTGCAAGAGCAACATAGAAACTCTGAAAAGGGTCTCAACCCCCTTCATTTCGTGTGCAAATTGTCTAAAATTTGGACACACGTCTGACTCTTGTAGGAATATAGCACAACGAACTGTAAAACAAATCTGGGTACCTAAGAAAACCACTTACTCTATGGGTGGTACCTCTTGGGTATCCGGGTCTTTACTCTCATCTTCTTTCTAGATATGCAGAAAGGCTAAGGAAACAGAAGACGTGTGGTACTTGGACTCAGGCTGCTCCAAGCACATGACGGGCAATAAAGCAAAATTCCTTAGCCTAGAAATAAAGAAAGGAGGGATCGTGACATTTGGAGATAACGGTAAAGGAAGGATCATGGGTATTGGTACAGTAGGTAACACATCTTTTCTTATATCAAATGTACTCTATGTGAAAGGATTAAAACATAACCTAATATCTATAAGCCAACTGTGTGACAAAGGTTTAGACGTACTATTTGAATCATCTACTAACCTTTGCAAAATTGTTAATCCTAAAACAAAAGATGTATTATTAACTGCACCTAGAATTCATAATGTTTATATAGTTTCATTTCATGATCTTTCTAAATCTTCTATAAAATGTTTTATAACCAAAAATGATGAATTGGAATTATGGCACAGACGTTTAGGCCACGCTAGTTCAAAGCTCATCTTAAAACTAGCAAAAAGAAAATTGATTAGAGGATTGCCTAAACTAAATGGAAATTTATCTTCATTATGCTCTCCATGCCAAAAAGGCAAATTTACAAAGTCATCATTTAAAAGCAAAAACAAAATTTATACATCAAAACCATTACAATTAATTCATATGGATCTCTTTGGTCCCGTTAACACTGCAAGTCTTGGTGGTAGATTATACACTTATGTTCTTATATATGACTATTCTAGATACTGTTGGACTTTATTTCTCTCCTCCAAATCTGATGCGTTTTGCGAATTTTCAAAATTATGTACTCGTATTCAAAATGAATTAGATTTAAAAATAAAATGCATTCGCTCAGATCATGGAGGTGAATTTGAAAATGAAAATTTTAAATGTTTTTGTGATATGCTAGGTATTAAACATGAGTTCTCCGCTCCACGCACACCTCAACAAAACGGTGTTGTGGAACGGAAAAATAGGACAATTCAAGAACTTGCACGCACCATGTTATCTGAATACAAATTACCCAAGTATTTTTGGGCAGAAGCCGTAAGCACTGCTTGTTATGTAATGAATAGAGTTATGCTTCGCCCATCCTTAAATCTCACACCATATGAACTCTATTTTCAAAAGAAACCTAACGTATCGTATTTTAAAGCATTCGGATGTAAATGTTTCATTCTTAACACAAAAGACTCTTTAGGAAAATTTGACGAAAAATGCGATGAAGGAATATTTCTTGGTTATTCTTCAACTAGTAAAGCATATAGAATATTTAATAAAAAATCAAGTAAGGTTGAAGAATCAATTAATGTTAGATTTGATGAGTTTGTTCCATGTGCAGAGAAGCTCTCTATAGGTACCGATGATGAACCCTTGCCATCCTTGGAGCACGACGAAGAAGAGCCGTCCAAAGAAGAAGAAGAAAAGTCTAATGAAGATACACTCGTACCTCCAAGCGTGTTAAACTTCTCCAAAAATCATCCAAAAGAACTCATCATTGGGGAACCTTCCACCGGGGTGAGAACTCGTTCCTCTCTTCATGAAACGTTTTCTAATATTTGCTTTATTTCTGAAATCGAACCTAAAAACATTTCCACCGCTTTAAATGACAAATTTTGGTTTCTGGCTATGAATGAAGAGTTAGGACAATTTGAAAGAAATAAAGTTTGGAATTTAGTTGAAAGACCATCTGATCATCCAATTATAGGAGTAAAATGGATCTTTAAAAATAAATTAGATGGTGAATCTAGGATTGTAAGAAATAAAGCACGCTTAGTTGCTGAAGGTTATTCACAAATCGAGGGGGTAGATTTTGAAGAAACTTTTGCACCCGTTGCTCGCTTAGAATCTATACGAATATTTTTGGCCTTTGCGAGTTTTTAAACGAATAAAATTATTTCAAATGGATGTTAAAAGTGCTTTTTTGAATGGGTATATTAAGGAAGAAGTCTATGTAGAGCAACCCCACGGTTTCATAAATGAAAAATATCCAAAACATGTTTACAAATTAGAAAAAGCGCTTTATGGTTTAAAACAAGCGCCCCGTGCATGGTATGATCGTCTTACATCGTTTTTGTTAGAGCACCGTTATGTTATGGGAAGTGCAGACAACACACTCTTCATTAAGCATAAAAACAATGAATTAATCATTTTACAAATATATGTTGATGACATAATTTTTGGAGCCACTAATGAAGAGTTGTGTAATGAAGTAGTTGAAATAATGAAAAATGAATTTGAAATGAGTCTTGTAGGAGAACTATCATTTTTTCTTGGCTTTCAAATCTCATAACGAAATGATGGTATTTTTATTTGCCAATCAAAATATGTTCAAGATATGCTTAAACGTTTTGGCTTTGAAAACCTTAAACAAGCTTCAACTCCTATGAGTGCTTCTTTAAAATTAGGAAAAGATGAATCTGGTATTTCTATCGATCAAACACTATATAGAGGAATGATAGGCTCTCTTCTTTATTTAAGCGCATCTAGACCAGATATAATGTTTGCCGTTTGTTTATGTGCTCGCTTTCAAGCCGATCAAAAAGTATCTCATTTAAAAGCGGTAAAACGTATCTTTCGTTATCTAATAGGGTCATCTAAGTTAGGATTATGGTACCCACACAATGATTCTTTCACACTCCATGGCTATTCAGATTCAGACTACGCAGGGTGTTCACTAGATAGAAAAAGCACTAGCGGTACTTGTCATTTTTTAGGACCTTCTTTAGTTGCTTGGTCTAGTAGAAAACAATCTTCGGTTGCACTCTCCACCACGGAGGCCGAATATATCGCACTTGGTAGTTGTTGTGCACAAGCATTATGGATGAGTCAAACATTAGAGGACTTTGGTTTTCACCTCAAACACATAGATCTTAAATGTGACAACAAAAGTGCAATAGACCTCACATATAATCCAGTACATCATGCTAGATCCAAACACATAGATGTTCGTCATCATTTCATTAGGGATCACATTAAGAAAGAGAATGTAAAAGTAAGCTTCATTGGGACGGACTCACAACTCGCTGACATATTTACTAAACCTCTTCCCGATGCACGATTTCGTTTACTACGACTTGAATTAGGTGTTCTAGATCTTTCTTGTTAAAACATGTTTACAAATATAATTTTTCTTCATTTTTCACCATCAAAAACTTTTTCAAAAATTCTGCAAATTCAGCATGAAACTACTAATGGGACGCCTAATCAAGATCAATCATCAAAATTTTCAAAACCCTAAAAAATCACTTACTGTTTCCCGCGCTAGCGCTAGCACCGACGCTAGCATCAAGTTTCAAATTTCTGTGATTTTAAATTTTCTAAAAAATCTTAAAAATATGTAAATCTATTTGTACTATTTAGTTTTGCACATCTGTTTTTCTTCTATTTTAGAAAAATCAAACAAAACTACAAAAGACAAAATTCCAAAAATATGCTTTTCGTTTAACTTTTGTCATTTACCAAAATCAAATATAAAATTACAAAAAAAAAACAAAAATATGTTTTACTTTTATTTAAAGTTATGGTACAAAACTCAAAACACAAAAACATAAAACTTGCAAAACCCAAATTTTTTTAATGATAATCAAGCATGAGTTACGCTATTATTTTGAATTTCTATAATGTTGCAATTTATGTTTCAAAATTCTTTGAACATTGTCTTTACCATGCTTTGATTTATCTATTTCTATGTGCATCAATTATATTAAAGGTTGTGTAGAATCAAGCTTATCATGCCTCTAAGTATGAGTAAATGGTTTATGTTAGATAATGATATGAATTCACTCACTTTTTGGCATTGTCTACATATGGTTTCACTTAAAAATGCTTGTGTATGTTTTGTAATTGTACAATGAATTAAAATTGCACAAGTATCTTACCTACACTCCCTTCTTTTGCACTATGAAAAAGTTAAGAAGAGTGGTTATATTTTTTTTAAAAAATTCTATTGGTTTGCAAAACAAGTGTATTCGGAGAACTTTGTACAAAACAAAATCATAAAATAAATAACAAAGATAACTCCACCAAGCACTACTTGAACCTCCTGATAAGTCTTAATGAGCATTGTGAGGTTGAGCACCTTGGAAAGAATAATAAAGTGTCTTGTGCAAACCATACTTTTCAAAATAAGACAAACCACTTATTCTTAAGTACACCGGATCACAAGTCTCAAAACAGTCAAAATAAAATCTGTGATCCCCAAGCACTACGTTGCACCCTGATAAGTCTTAATGAGCCTTGTGTGTGCAAAGCACCTTGGTAGTTGTACATTTTTTTTGTGCATTAAAGTGTGTGGAAGTAAACATATTTGTGTTTTCTTGTGCTTTCTACTTTACATAGTACTTGTATTTTTGATTAAAACACCTGTATACTCTACTCAAAAATACACTTATGTGCACATCATTATCTTCCATAACACTTCTTCTCATAAGTATTGGACCCTAATGCTATTCTATACAATTTTTTTTGTTATGAAATGTACTAGATAACCTAGCAGGTTTTCTATAATGTTTGGTATGTTTTGAAATTATAAATTGGAATAACATTGTAGTACTTTCTCTTGAATAACATTATTTCATGCTTGGTTACTCTTATTATTAATTGAAAATGATTCACAACAACATCCTTTTTGCAATATAACTCATATCTTTTTTGGATCATCTTGCTTATGATGTTTTTGTATTTCTACAAGTCTTCCGCATCACTCTCATATTATGGCTTTACCTTGCATGCTTACTTAAAAAGTCTGGTTTCTTTTTACCAATCCTTTAGTTATTTTATCAAATATTTTCCTTGCATGGTAAACCGTCTATTAGTTACTATTAACAGATTATTTATACTCACACTCTGATATTTCTCTAAAGGGGATCAATTAAAGCTATAAACTCCCTATCATTCACCTTTTAACCTTCAAAGCTCGATCATGCTGCTATCTTATTATCGCTAATGTGGTGCCTTCTAACCCACTTTTGCTAATAACAAAAGGGGGAGAACTAACATGATAAATAAACTCCACTATCAAACTAAAATTCACATGAATAAGTATAGTGATAGTCAACATATTAGGGGAGCATTCACATAGGGGGAGCACGTATTTAGGGGGAGCAACTCTAAAAATACTAATCATTTATATTTATCCTAAGTCATCATTCTCACACTCACACAAATAGGATTTCAACATGCTTATCTCTTAATGCTCTGATTTATCATTAATGGATTTGTTATTATCAAAAGGGGGAGTTTGTTGGAACACGGTCTTCCGCATATCCTAGGTTTGAGAATAACAAATCCTATGTATTTGATCTTGTGTGTTCAAGTGTGCAGGTTAATTAGGTCCAAATGACTCAAGGTTTACATATGGTGGTTGCCCCCGAAATTGAGTCATCAACTCCAAACTAATCACTAGCGCAGGCGATAGTGGATAGCGCCAGCGCTAGCTCGATGCACAGAAGGCATGGTGAAATTGTTGCCTCGGATTGAAGATCTTGCCACGCAAAGAGTTTCCTAACCAGGGATAGCGCTGGCGATAGCGGATAGCGCCGGCGGTAGCGGAGCGCACAGAAGGAATAGAACAACGGGTTGCCACGGATTGGAGATTCGGGCGCACAAATTGTTTCTTAATCCGGGCTAGCGTTGGCGGTAGCGCTAGCGCCGGCGGTAGCGCTTGGGCTATAAAAGGACCCCATCTCCTCGTGTTCTTTACACCAATTGTATACACCTCAGAGAGAGAGATTGCTCGAGTTCCAGAGGCCCATCTTGGCCGAATCTTGATGACCCAGCGAAGCTCTGCCAATTTCTGAAGGAGGATTCCATCAAGCCGAACCCGAGCGAAGTCCACTTCGACAAACGCTGATTCTCCAGCGGATCTTCGTCACCACTTCAGAAGTTCATCATAAGGGAGTTTTTAATTATTGTTATTTCTTTTTCATCTTGTAAACGGTAGTGAAATCGCCTCGTGTTGGCGACTAGGTCTGGGTAGGACTTAGGGGGAAATTCGCCTCGTGTTGGCGACAAGATCTAGGCTAGGTCTAGGGGGGCTTGAGGCCACATCCGGGGTGGGATTGGCTAGAGCGGCTTGAGGCCGAATCCGGGGAGGACAAGGCTAGGGCCACCGGTTCGTGGGGAAGCGAGTCGGGATAGAAAAACAAAAGTTGTCTTTTCTATTTAGCTTTGATTTCTAGCTTTCATAAGAGATCAAGTTTTGTAATCATGTCTCTCAAGTTAATACAATCTTGTCTCTATTTTCTCTTTACTTGATTGTCTTGATTGTCATATTCAAAGTTTTGTTTCTAAAATAATCAAAATAGTTTTAAAATCCTTAAAACCCTTATTCACCCCCCCCCCCCCCCTCTAAGGACGCCTACCGATCCAACAGAAGTCTCCCGAAAAACTTTTGTTGTGAGGAGTATTCTTCAATCTTGTGAAAACAACATATTTTTGAAGAACTCTTTGAGTCTGATCTGTAGGGTTCTGATTGAACCTAAGGTAGGATATTATATAGATCTGAGTTGTAGGTCCTGGAGTGCCTGAGTTATAGAGTTCCTAGAACTTGGGGCAGGATCCTAGAATTTTTGAGTTGTAGGGTGTGGAGTGCCTGAGTTGTAGGGCCTTTGTACCTGAAGTTTAGGATCTGTGCAAGAGATCTGAGTTTTGGTGGAGTTTGCCGATTCTACCACACTGCTAGATAGGCATAGAGGGACATTGGAGTACTCTAGACACATTGTCTAGGAGAACAACTATAAATCTGGTGTTTTGATGTGTTGTGCTTTGTGATTGTTTCTGTGCTTTGATTTTCTCTGTGTATTCACAGGGTTAACTTTTAAATTAGCTATATCATATATTCTCTCCCCCCCCCCCCCCTCTAGGTGATAGTTCCATAAACACCACAAACACATGTGGTGAATTCCCCCTAAGCCATACAAGTACTTAGTCGCCAACAATTATGGTGAATTCCCCCTAAGTCTCACATGACTTAGTCACCAATAACCACAGCGAATTCTTCACCTCACACAAATATATTAAAGAGAAAATCAGATACATGATAAGTAAGAACTCCTTATAGAGATTTCTGAAGGAAATGGCAAAGGAATACAGGATATCAGCGTTGTCAATGCTTTCATTTTTCGCATTGAATAAGCGTGATGAATCCTCCTCCACGAATACTCATTTTGATCTTGAAGTTGTAGATGGGAGTGCTCTCCAACGTCTGAAATAAGGTCCCTCGCAAAGTGCTCGGCGTGGTAGAGTTAGGGTTCCTCAATCAGCAACGAGGGCATCAAAAATTTCCTTTTTATAGATTAAGACCTCTACCGCTGACGGTATTGATAACGCTTAATGGTAACATTTAAGGCAATATTTTGAGCGCCAGAACCTTCAATCCGGGATGGTAATTTTGTGTTTTAGGAAACATTTCATTTTAGGCAATACTAATGTCCGGTGTTAACGATACTGCCCAGCGGTAGTATCCTTCCATATGTGCATCCATCTTCCATGTCATCTTGACCAACATCCATATTGTCGTGAAGGCTCCAAGTCGTCAAGACCAGCATCCATATCGTCATGAAGGTTTTATGTCATTGAGATGTTATCGTCAGCGTTAGTGCTAATTTCATGCGTTAGTCAGGAAGACACCATTTCTACTAGAAGACTCCATGTTGTTATGACCAACATCCGACACGGGGAGAATATCGTCGAGAATATAACGCCAACGTTAGAGCTAACGCATTATGTTAGGGATCACTTTTCATCTTTATCCTAGATCAGTGACTTATTCAGCTTGTAGCATCCTAGTGTCATACATGTGAGTTCTAGTGGGCTATAAACACAATACAAGATTGATCAGATATAATATTGGATTTGTTATTCTCAAACCAAATAGAAATAGGTGCGAAAAACCATGCTCCAACAATCTAGACTCTCTTATAGCCTAGATTCTGGAATTTCATGAGCTGTGGAAATACGTGAGATGTTTATAATTGACTTCAGTGGCTGAAATCTCTTTCTCCAGTCCTTTCATGTCACTAACAATAAAATTTAATCATTTGTATATTTCAGTCACTTTCATCTTGATTCTCTTTACAGTTTTCATAATGTGTGACAAGCAGTGATTTCTTATCCTTTATTTTGTCTGCACTCCCTTCAATAAATCTTATTATGGAGTCTTATATCTCTTTGGCAGATTGACAATTTACCACTCTTTGGTAGATCACATCAGTCATTATTGATATTAATATATCCATTGCTTTGGCATCACATGACCTAGCCTTTTTTATCTCCATCACTTCATTATCCTTTAAAGTTTTATAATTTCCTTTCCAATGGAATCAACCTTGATTAAAAGGTAAGGCCCTATAATAATATAATCAAAAATTTCATCTTCAATAGAATTCATATATTTATATATATATATTGATTCTAGACTTCTATAATGATAACTTATCTAAGTTATACATAGGATGTCTTATAGTGGCATAACTTCTAAGTTGTGTTGAACTCGTGATTATTGAGTAACTTAAAAATAATTCTCTAAATCAAGGACCTTAATTATTTAAGGTGTTAACCTTTTAATGACTAACTTGACTTAAATACCAATTAAAAGTGCTTAATAGATTCAGAGAACTTTAATCTAATTACCTAGAGGGGGTGAATAGTAATTTAAAATTTCACCACATATAATCATACATTTAATCATAATTCACAAGTTATTACAATTAGTAGTTGAAAGACAAAATAATCAAGAAAATAAAAGACGGAAAAAGTAATTTATAAGGCACAGAGAAGTATAGAGGTTCCCCTTAAACTTGGGTACATCCTCTCCTCTACACAGATTAGAATCCACTATCAAATATTCCTTTATAGAGGCTAGAGTTGTTTGATATGGAGACTCAATGAACCACATCTTTAATCTTTTGATAAGAAGATTCTTAGAGCCACTATGTATTTCGATAATGAGACGCTTAGAACCAAATTCTTGAATCCTTTGTAAAGGGATTTTTAAAACTTCCAAAAATTTTTCTGAAATGAAATGAACTTTTCCATAATTTATCTGATTCTTCAATAATTTTTTAATGTATCTTGAATTCAGCTTGAGGTGGATATTGCATTGAAATTGATGTAACCTGAGATCTTGATAAGTACTTCATTGAATGTGTCTTGAATTCTGCTTGATGTGGACACAACATTGAAACTGATGTGCCCGGACTAAAGGGAAAATTGATGTAACCTAATATCTATCTCAATGTATGCCGAGTATCACTCAACTTAAGTTTCCTTTACTCAACACATTCTCCAAGTACTCATCTGAGCATCTACCTGTTATTACTGAAGTACAAATAGATATTTTGTCTTTCTATACAAAACAATGATATAGATATATTACTTAACATAATCTATTATATCAAATCAAGAGGTTTTTCCCAACAATCTATGAATGTGATGAGAATTAATGATGGCTCCTCACTTAGGTTAAATTCTCTTATAATTAATTTAACTCTTTCATCCAATATTTTGTGGTTAAGTGGAGGTGCAAATGTGAACGTAAGTTCTGACCAAAAAATGTTTCACCATTTTAGGATGAATGTGTGGGAAATATTTGGGAATGACTTATAATATAAGTCAAAGAAGAGGATTATCATGCTTTCTATGATTGCAAATAAAATATTACCTTTGGGTATGTGTTACATGTTCCTGTAAGAAATGGATTAGTGATTCCTTATTAACTATGTGCAATTTTAAGATTATTTATCAATTTGTTATTTCTAAATGTGGAGTACTTATTGGAAACTAATGTGTGCTATCATTTGTGTAAATTAAATATTATGTGTAATAATAGTAAGACTCCGCCTTTTTTAATTAATATTTTTTATAATATTTGGCATGATAATATGATGTGTACGGGTATAATTTTTATGACTAGTATACATTTTTACTCTAAATGTGAAATTTGTGTTGGATATAAACATATTAGAAATTATTTTAAACCTATAGAATGTAATGCGCAAATAATATGATTAATTCACTGTAATATTTGTGATTCTATTAAATAATCTACTAGAAATGGTAGTAGATATTATGTTAGATTTATGGATGATTAGACGAGATATTATAATTTAGACAATTTTTACCAAATATGATATTTTTATAAATTAAAAATATATAAAGTAAATGAAGAGAGCTTCTCTAAAAATAAAAAAACACTTAGATCAAATAAATGAGGAGAATATGCTTCAAAAGAACTTAATTTGTATTGTTAAGAATTTAGAATAAATTATGAATATTCTTCATTATATACTCCTAAAATTATGGGTATTGATGATAGAAAAAAATAGAACCTTAATTAACATAGTTAACTTTATGCTCTTAAGTGCTGGTGTTCCTAAAAATTTATAGAGTGGAGTTCTTTTTATCTTCATGCTATATTTTAAACTATATTCCAAATAAAGCTTCCAATTTATCTTACTTTACTATGTGATTTAGTAAATTACTGGGATTGAATATTTTGTGTTTGGAGTTATCCTGCACAAGTGTTATATACGAGAAATAAAATAAGTCACAAAACTTTTGATAATTTATTCATTGGGTATCCTTTAGATAGTAATTTTGTAATCTAATATTTCTAAAGTTAAAATTAATACATAGATGAATTTAAATTTGATACATTTTTTGAGAATATATTTACTTATAAAACTTTAATATCTAGACCTATAGATAGTAATTCTTAAAGTTCTATCATAGATAGTACTTTAAACTAAACTCTAATGATAAAGAATCCACACCAAATGATCTAAGTCAATCCAGAACCTAGGCGACTGATTAGAGAAAATGCAGAAAGGTTTTAAGTGGTGGTACTTTGTACTATTTCCTTAGAAAAAGAAGACCTTTCTACTTTTGAAGAAGCTATGACATCCTTAGATGTTAATAAATGAAAACAAGCCACTCAAATGAAAGTGAATTCCTTACTACAAAATAAGACTTGAGTCTTATCCGAGTTACCTCATGGTAGTAAGGATGTATGTGTAAGTGGATATTTAAAAAGCAACTTAAGGATGGAGGTTCAATTAATATGTATAAAGTCAGATTAGCTGATAAAATGGTTAACTCGTTATAAGGGTATAGATTATACATATGCACATGTAACAAGAATTACCACCATGAGAACCTTAATTATCTTACTTCAGTCTATAATTTATTGATCGATCAAATGGAAGTACATACTGCTTTTCTCAATGTTAATCTACAGTACGAAAAGGTACATGCCCCTTCATCTACCTCTACTATAAATAGGATAAATATTTAGGACAAAATTATGCTATTATTTGCCCTAATTCATCTCTGAGACAAACCCCCATTCTGTTCCTGACACTCAACCGTTCCCGCCAATCTGCATCAATGGCTCCAAAGAAAGATAAGGAAAAGAAAGGGGCCTCAATAATCTCTGGTTATGAGCACTTTCAAGGAGGCTTTAACTCCTGCTCAGAGGAAATACGATCAGTAATAGGGTTATTGTAGGCGGCCAGGATGGAGTATCTACTGTGTTAGCCATTTGTCCTAATGGACAGAGAACTACTAGAATTCTTTGAGCCAACAAGAGTTAACCACTTTGAACCTCTCTGAAATCTAAGGTGGCTGGAAGGAAAGTCAAGGTATCATCATCCAAAAGCCTAGGAAAAGCATTGAGACTGCCCCGAATGGAGGCAGAAGAAGAAGTTGAAGGCTTCTCTGAAGGATATACATGGTGTGGACATAGTGGAAAGACCTATGGGTCAATAAAGAGAGTTGAATTCAACCAGAACGAAAAATTACTAGTTGATATAGTAGGGAAGGTGTTGCTTTGTAAACCTGGTTATCATTATAGGATTTCAAATGAAATGTTTGAGATCTTGTGCAGAATTATATTCTCCAAGAAGATTGAATTGAGAGATCTTCTGTTCCAAAGAATCACAAGCAATCTGAAGACCCCCATCTTTTGGAAGGATTCTATCACTTTTCCTTCTAAACTTTTTAGATATGATCTGAAAAAGAAAATGGGAGTGTCACTGCACTATTCAAAGAAGTTGGACTCCAAGATGTTGGAGAGATGGGACAGGGTGATCTCCAAATCTACTAATGATAGTCAACTAGTTTTGAAAGGGAAGAAGAAGAAAGATCAACAGACTACTGATCTTAAAGATGAGAGCAGGTCATCAAGCAGTTCTGAAGAAGAAGTTGTCCCATTAATCTTAAACACTGCTCTGACAAAGGGGGGGGGGGAGATCTCAAGCTCCAGTAGTTCCTGACTCAAGAGTTGAACCTGCAACCATAGAGGTTTCTGAGGAAAGGAGAGCACATTTGAGTGACCATCAATCTGTCTACAAAAGAAAAGGAGACCAGAAAGGGAAGTACTTGTTGAGGGGGAGTCCTTAACAAAAATCTCTAATCATGTGGCTGATCCAGTTGAGGGGGAGTCCCTACTTAGGAGCTCAGCCCAAGACACTTAGGCTATTGAGGGGGAGACCCATCTGGGGTACTCTGTGCTGATTGATCAATATGGAGATGTTACTGCTAGAGAAGTTAAAACCTCTGCTAAGGGGGGATCTTAGGAGGAGGTTGTGGAAGAATCTGAGAAGAATGCAGACCATGAGCCTGAGAAGAGTGCAGGTCATGAGCCAGAGAAGGTTGAAGGTGCGGGACCAATGATTGTCCTTGACCTGGTCTTTTTCAAAAGAAAGTCAGTCATGATAGAAGGAGAGAAAATGCAGACAAACTCTCCTAGCTTCAAATTCCATGTCAGTGACTCTAAAGATGACCCTGAAGTTGCTGCTGCTGAACCCTCTAATGCACAGTCAGGATCCATTTTTCAAATAATGACATCCCTGCTGAATGCAAAAAGGAAAATGATGGAAGTTTTCATTCTAAAAATAGTTGATGGTCTGAGGAAGGAAATGAAGACTGAGTTGTAGGTTGAGAAAGAAGACATCCACCATCTTAACACTCAACATACTCACTTTCTTCATATGGCAGCTCCAGCATTTGATGCTCTTGGTGATCAGCTGAATCAAACTAGGCAATCCTTTCTTCAAGACATTCAAAATCAGATAACCATGGCAAGGGATATTCAGCAAGCTTTTCAAGAAGTCGCAAACTTCATGGATGAAGATAGACAGCATATTGTTCACAGAGTGGAATCAAATGCTCAGACTTTAGAAGATCACTTGCTACAACTGAGAAACAATATAGATGAGGCCGAACAAAATCTTCATGAAAGGATCAACATGGTGAAAGTTTTCTTTGATGATCAAATCGTTGGAGAACTCATAAAGGGGGAGAAAGATGTAATAAATGTTGGCTCCCATCAGGTCATGTGGGCAGTCAATCAAGTAAAGCAAGCCATACAAAATCTACCCTCTATATTTAATATGCAAGCACCTTTAGAAAGTACTAACATAGAAGATTATGCAGTTAAAGTTGGAGAGTCATCAACTTCAAGGAAGAGGAAAAGAACTCGGAAACGTTTGTACAGGCAAAGGAGGCTAAGAGAAATTGAGCAAGATCCTCAATCAGGTAGATGGAGTCCTAATTCTATAAACCTAATTTCAGAAGCCTCGATTGAATTTGGATATCCTCATGATGGTCTAGAAAGGATTTACTACTTTGCTGATTGGAATATTCATTTGCAACAATAAGAGAAGAGAAGGAACCACAAGCTAGCTTTTCCCCATGGTCCTCCTTCTCCAAAAAGAATTCCCAAACCAATTAGCTTCTAGGAAAGACAGAAGAGAAAAGGAAGAGGAAGCAGAAGCAGGAACTGAAGGAAGCAAATATCTAAGGATGTTTGTCTGCAAAACTGAATTGGGCAAATGATTGTGACTATTTTGTATAAGACATTATCTATTATTTGTATATTGTTGGTAGTTGAATCATTCTATATTGCTTGAGTGTCATTAATTTTGATTGTATATATTATTTAGCATTTATCATTGAGGTATGTTATGACTTCTTCAAATAGTGGGAGATTGTTGGGAATAGGGCACTGCCATGTGCCTGATTTGAAGAAGTGCCCAGATCAATGATAAAAGCACTATGTATTTGATGGTATGTCTTACTTAGAACTACAGAGTATAGACAGTATGTCCAGTACTTCTCTAATCCCTCTAAGTCCAAAATCATTGAGAAGCATTTAACATATCATTGAAATAGGATAAATATATATCATTAAGATTACTCGCAGAAGATAGCATAAGAAATCAGTCAAGAAACATCATGACATTAAGAATAGCACGACGATATCATTGTGTCAATAAAGTACACATGATGATGTCATTGTGAGAACCAAGAGGAAACAACTTAGTCAAGGTATCATCATAACAGCAAGTATTACACGATGATATTATTGTAAAAATAAGTATCACACGATGATATCATTGTGTTGACTCAAGAAGAGTCTAGGCTTATCGCTGAGAAGGTAAGGGTATCGTTGAAAAGACTACCATATTAATGCTCATCAGAATTGATAAGTAAGTATCTGGCTAAGAAGACATAACATCGTAAAGAAGTTATATCGTCTTGAAGAATCAGTCAGTGATCGTGGAGATAGTTTGCAGTTGAAGTAGTAGTCAAAATGATCTCGACGATATCAGCGAGAAGACCTCATATCGGCAAGATGATCTCGACGATATCAACGAGAAGACTTCATGTCGTAGTAACTGTATATGTAATTGAGATATTTCATATCGTTGAGATATCTATCTCAGGAGAAGATTTCAGAAGACATGAAGAAATATCTCTAAGTCCCAGATGGATTGCTGAGACAGCAAGTTCTGTCATTGAGATGTTGATCATATTGTAGAGACAGACAAAGATTTTTTGAAACACGCTATCTGCATTTAATGTTAGAGTCTAAGGGACCAATCAACAGATGTCATTAAGGAATAGGCTTCTGACATTAAGGATTGCTCAGAATAGATGGTTAGAAGGCCTTGTCATATAAAAAGACAAAGTGTGTTCCCTAACTAAAAATAGAGAATAGAATCGGAACACAGAACGGCTGTAAGAAGAAGGAACAATTTCTTGAGAACAATATGCTCATACTCTCAGTTCTCTAAGTCCTTGTCAAGCACCATCGACTGATAAGTTGTGTTCCAGAAAGAAAAAGAGAAGCTTTCATGCATCAGTAAAACTCTATTATAGATTTGTCTTCAAGTCCAGAGGCCATTTGCATCAGGCTTCAGAAGAAGTCTCCAGAAAATCTTTTGTTGTGAGGAGTATTCTTCAAGCTTGTAAAAACAACATATTTTTTGTAGAACTCTTTGAGTCTGATCTGTAGGGTTCTTATTGAACCTGAGGTAGGATATTTTATAGATCTGAGTTGTAGGTCCTGGAGTGCCTGAGTTATAGATTTCCTAGAACCTGGGGTAGGATCCTAGAATATTTGAGTTGTAGGGTGTGGAGTGCCTGAATTGTAGGGCCTTTATGCCTGAAGTGTAGGATTTGTGCAAGAGATCTGAGTTTTGGTGGAGTTTGCTGATTCTAGCACACTGCTAGATAGGCAGAGAGGGACATTGGAGTACTCTAGACACATTGTCTAGGGGAACCACTATAAATCTGGTGTTTCTATGTGTTGTGCTTTATGATTGTTTCTGTGCTGTGATTTTCTCTGTGTATTCACAGGGTTAACTTTTAAATTATCTATATCACATATTCTCCCCCCCCCCCCTCTAGGTGATAGTTCCATAAACACAACAAACACATGTGGTGAATTCCCTTAAGCCATAAAAGGACTTAGTCGCCAACAATTGTGGTTAATTCCCCCTAAGTCTCACATGACTTAGTCACCAATAACCACGGAGAATTCTTCACCTCACACAAATATAATAAAGATAAAATCAGATACATGATAAGTAAGAACTCCTTATAGAGATTTCTGAAGGAAATGGCGAAGGAACACAGGAGATCAGCATTGTCAATGCGTTCGTTTTTCGCATTGAATAAGCGTGATGAATCCTCCTCCACAAATACTCATTTTGATCTTGAAGTTGTGGATGGGAGTGCTCTCCAACATTTGAAATAAGGTCCCTCACAGAGTGTTCGGCGTGGTAGAGTTAGGGTTCCTCAATCAGCAACGAGGGCATCAAAAATTTCCTTTTTATAGATTAAGACCTCTACCGCTGGCGGTATTGATAACGCCCAGTGGTAACATTTAAGGCAATATTTTGAGCGATAGAATCTTCAATCTGGGAAGGTAATTTTGTGTTTTAGGAAACATTTCTTTCTAGGCAATACTAATGTCTGGGGTTAACGATACCGCCCAGCGGTAGTATCCTTCCATATGTGCATCCATCTTCCAGGTCATCTTGACCAACATCCATATTGTCGTGAAGGCTGCAAGTCGTCAAGACCAACATCCATATTGTCGTGAAGGTTCTATGTCATTGAGATGTTATCGCCAGCGTTAATGTTAATTTCATGTGTTAGTCAGGAAGACACCATTTCTACTAGAAGACTCCATATTGTTTTGACCAACATCCGACACGGGGACAATATCGTCGAGAATCTAACGCCAATGTTAGAGCTAACGCCATACGTTAGGGATCACTTTTCATCTTTATCCTAGATCAGTGACTTATTCAGCTTGTAGCATCTGAGTGTCATACATGTGAGTTCTAGTGGGATATAAACACAATACAAGATTGATCAGATATAATATGAGATTTGTTATTCTCAAACCAAATGGGTGCGAAAAACCATGTACCAACAATTTAGACTCTCTTATAGCCTAGATTTTGGAATTTTATGAGCTTGGGAAATACATGAGATGTTTATAATTGACTTCAGTGGATGAAATCTCTTTATCCAGTCCTTTCATATCACTAACAATAAAATTTAATCATGTGTATATTTCATTCACTTTCACCTTGATTCCCTTTAAAGTTTTCATAATATGTGACAAGCAGTGATTTCTTATCCTTTGTTTTGTCTGCACTCCCTTCAATAATCCTTATTATGGAGTCTTATATCTCTTTGGCAGATTGACAATTTACCACTCTTTGGTAGATCTCATCAGTCATTATTGATATTAATATATCCATTGCTTTGGCATCACATGACCTAGCCTTTTTTATCTCCATCACTTCATTATCCTTTAAGTTTTATAATTTCCTTTCCAATGGAATGAACCTTGATTAAAAGGTAAGTCCCTATATATATATATATTGATTCTAGACTTCTATAATGATAACTTATCTAAGTTATACATAGGATGTCTTATAGTGGCATAACTTCTAAGTTGTATTGAACTCGTGATTATTGAGTAACTTAAAAATAATTATCTAAATCAAGGACCTTAATTAATTAGGTGTTAACCTTTTAATGACTAACTTGACTTTAATACCAATTGAATGTGCTTAATAGATTCAGAGAACTTTGATCTAATTACCTAGAGGGGGCGAATAGTATTTCAAAATTTCACGATATATAATCATACATTTAATCATAATTCAAAGATTATTACAATTAGTAGTTGAAAGACAAAATAATCAAGAAAATAAAAGACAGAAAAAGTAATCTAGAAGGCACAGAGAAGTATAGAGGTTCCCCTTAAACTGGGGTACGTGCCCTCCTCTACACATATTAGAATCCACTATCAAATATTCCATTATAGAGGCTAGAGTCCTCTGATATGGAGACTCAACGAACCACATCTTTAACCTTTTGATAAGGAGATTCTTAGAGCCACTATGTATTTTGATAATGAGACACTTAGAACCAAATTCCTGAATCCTTTGTAAAGGGATTCTTAAACCTTCCAAAAATTTGTCTGACATGAAATGAACTTTTCCATAATTTATCTGATTCTTCAATAATTTTTTAATGTATCTTGAATTCAGCTTAAGGTGGATATTATATTGAAATTGATGTAACCTGAGATCTTAATGAGTACTTCATTGAATGTATCTTGAATTCTGCTTGATGTGGATACAGCATTGAAATTAATGTGCCCGGACTAAAGGGAAAATTGATGTAAACTAATATCTATCTCAATGTATGTCGAGTATCACTCAACTTAAGTTTCCTTTACTCAAAACATTCTCCAAGTACTCATCTGAGCATCTACCTGTTATTACTGAAGTACAAATAGATACTTTGTCTTTCTATATAAAAATATGATATACATATATCACTTAGCATAATCTATTATATCGAATCAAGAGGTTTTTCCCAACAATATATGAATGTGATGATAATTAATGAAGGCTCCTCACTTAGGTTAAATTCTCTTATAATTAATTTAACTTTTTCACCCAATATTTTGTGGTTATGTGGTGGTGCAAATGTGAACGTAAGTTCTGACCAAAAATGGTTTCACCATTTTAGGATGAATGTGTGGGAAATATATGGGAATAACTTATAATATAAGTCAAAGAAGAGGATTTATCATGCTTTCTATGATTGCAAATAAAATATTACCTTTGGGGGATGTGTTACATGTTCTGTAAGAAATTGATTAGTGATTCCTTATTAACTATGTGCAATTTTAAGATTATTTATCAATTTTTTATTTCTAAATGTGGAGTACTTATTGGAAAATAATGTGTGTGATCATTTGTGTAAATTAAATATTGTGTGTAATAATATTAAGACTCCACCTTTTTTAAATAATATTTATTATAATATTTGGCATGGTAGATTAGGACATTAATTTCCAAACATTTAATAATATGATGTGTATGGATATAATTTCTATGACTAGTATACATTTTTACTCTAAATGTGAAATTTGTGTTAGAGCTAAGCATACTAGAAATTATTTTAAACCTATAGAATGTAATGCGCAAATACTATGATTAATTCACTGTAATATTTGTGATTCTATTAAATAATCTACTAGAAATGGTAGTAGATATTATGTTACATTTATGGATGATTAGACGAGATATTATAATTTATACAATTTTTACCAAATATGATATTTTTGATAAATTAAAAATATATAAAGTAAAAGTAGAGAACTTCTCTAAAAATAAAAAAAACACTTAGATCAAATAAATGAGGAGAATATGCTTCAAAAGAACTTAATCTGTATTGTTAAGAATTTAGAATAAATTATGAATACTCTTCATTATATACTCCTAAAATTAAGGGTATTACTGAAAGAAAAAAATAGAACCTTAATTAACATAGTTAACTTTATGCTCTTAAGCTATGGTGTTCCTAAAAATTTATAGAGTGGAGTTCTTTTTATCTCCATGCTATATTTTAAACTATATTCCAAATAGAGCTTCCAATTTATCTTACTTTACTATGTGATTTAGTAAATTTGTGGGATTGAATATTTTGTGTTTGGAGTTATCCTGCACAAGTTTGATATACGAGAAATAAAATAAGTCACAAAACTTTTGATAATTTATTCATTGGGTATTCTTTACATAGTAATTTTGTAATCTAATGTTTATAAAGTTAAAATTAATACATAGATGAATTTAAATTTGATACATTTTTTGAGAATATATTTACTTATAAAACTTTAATATCTAGACCTATAGATAGTAATTCTTAAAGTTCTATCATAGATAGTACTTTAAACTAAACTCTAATGATAAAGAATCCACACCAAATGATCTAAGTCAATCCAGAACCTAGGCGAATGATTAGAGAAAATGCAGAAAGGTTTTAAATGGTGGTACTTTGTACTATTTCCTTAGAAAAAGGAGACCTTTCTACTTTTGAAGAAGCTATGACATCCTTAGATGTTAATCAATGAAAATAAGCCACTCAAATGAAAATGAATTCCTTACTACAAAATAAGACTTGAGTCTTATCCGAGTTACCTCATGGTAGTAATGATGTATGTGTAAGTGGATATTTAAAAAGGAACTTAAGGATGGAGGTTCAATTAATATGTATAAAGTCAGATTAGCTGATAAATGGTTAACTCATTATAAGGGTATAGATTATACATATGCACATGTAACAAGAATTACCACCACGAGAACCTTAATTATCTTACTTCAGTCTATAATTTACTGATCGATCAAATGGAAGTAAATACTGCTTTTCTCAATGTTAATCTACAGTACGAAGAGGTACGTGCCCCTTCATCTACCTCTACTATAAATAGGATAAATATTTAGGACAAAATTAAGGGTATTACTGAAAGAAAAAAATAGAACCTTAATTAACATAGTTAACTTTATGCTCTTAAGTTATGGTGTTCCTAAAAATTTATAGAATGGAGTTCTTTTTATCTTCATGCTATATTTTAAACTATATTCCAAATAGAGCTTCCAATTTATCTTACTTTACTATGTGATTTAGTAAATCCCTGGGATTGAATATTTTTGTTTTTGGAGTTATCTTGCACAAGTTTGATATACGAGAAATGAAATAAGCCACAAAACTTTTGATAATTTATTCATTAGGTATTCTTTAGATAGTAATTTTGTAATCTAATATTTCTAAGGTTAAAATTATTACATAGATGAATTTAAATTTGATACATTTTTGAGAATATATTTACTTATAAAACTTTAATATCTAGACCTATAGATAGTAATTCTTAAAATTCTATCATAGATAGTACTTTAAACTAAACTCTAATGAGAAAGAATCCACACCAAATGATCTAAGTCAATCCAGAACCTAGGAGAATGATTAGATCAAATGCAGAAAGGTTTTAAATTATGGTACTTTGTACTATTTCCTTAGAAAAAGTAGACCTTTCTACTTTTGAAGAAGCTATGACATCCTTAGATGTTAATCAATGAAAACAAGCCATTCAAATCAAAATGGATTCCTTACTTTAAAATAAGACTTGAGTCTTATCTGAGTTACCTCATGGTAGTAAGGATGTATGTGTAAGTGAATATTTAAAAAGGAACTTAAGGATGGAGGTTCAATTAATATGTATAAAGTTAGATTAGCTGATAAATGGTTAACTCATTATAAGGGTATAGATTATACATATGCACATGCAACAAGAATTACCACCGTGAGAACCTTAATTATCTTACTTTAGTCTATAATTTACTGATCGATCAAATGGAAGTACATACTACATTTCTCAATGTTAATCTCGACGAAAAAAAAATTATATAAAGCAACCTATAAGCTTTAATAAAAATAAAGTATGTACACTAATTAAATCCCTTTATGACATAAAATAAGCTACTAAGCAATAACATATAAACTTTGATAAACTTATTCTAGAATATGATTTTAAAATGAACCGAGTTAATAAATGCTTGCATTTTAAAATATTTAGAAATGATTATGTTGTATTATGTTAATATGTTAATATCCTACCTGTTGTTGATGCTTCTATAAATGATATAGATCATGTTAAGTCATATTTACCGAATAAATTTGATATAAAAGATTTATGTATATCTGGTTATATAATTAACATGAAAATTAATATAATTAATAATTATTATTTAATTATATTATCTAATGCTATAGAATTTTCTTGTAAAAAATTTATTTATTTTGATTTGAAACTTATTTATACTCCTTTGGACCATAATACACATCTTGTTAAGAATAGTGGTGAATCATTAATTCAAATTAGATATGCATAATTAAGAGGATCATATAATTATATTTTTGTCGTACTAGACCTTATGTTTCATATGTTGTCTCTAAACTAAGTAGATTTATTATTAATACAAATAATGATTCTTGAGATATTTTGAAATGAGTGTTCAAGTATTTGAGAGGTACACTGGATTATATTATTGTTCAAGTATTGTTTATTATTTGAGAGGTACACTGGTAAATAGAGTTTTTAAACTTTTCACAAAAACAATATGTATAGAACAATAAAATAATTCTAAATACTAAGCATCCAAAAATCCAGACATATTAAAATAAGCACGGAATAACAGAAATAAAGAAGGGGCAACACAAAAAACTCAAAGCACGGATGAGACAAGATCTATAGTGGTTCCCCAAAATATGGGTACTCTACTCTTCTACTACCTTGGTAGGAATATAATATCTAGTGCATGTGTCTTTTGATAAGGTGGCTTTTAGAACCAAGGTCTGAGTCTTTTATTCAGGAGACTCTTAGAACCAAGCTAGATCTTTTGATAAGGAGATCTTGAACCAAAACTAGATCTTTTGATAAGGAGGCCAAGATTATATCTTTTCTTAATGAGATCTTGAACCACTAAATCCTTTGAAAAGAGATTTTAAGGACTCTTTACTCAGTTTTATAGAAGTGGAAGATATAGTAAAGAAGAAGATGAAGATTGTTCTTCTCTAGATTAATCCTCTTGCAGTAATCAATGAGGATTATTGGCACTTAGTGTTTTCTGGATCCTTGTTCAGAAAATGAATCCTTGCTTGAGATAGAGATGCAAGGATTATGAAATCTCTGATCCTGATGATGATCTCTGCATATCTGTATACTTCCGTAGTGAGAAGAAGAAGATGAAGCCTTGTGTATTCAAGTACAGAGATTTGTTCAGTATGTTTTCTGTAGACGAAAGCTGGAGAAGAAGATAACAAAATTATTGTCGTCTATCTTTTTGAATTCGGTATACTTATTCTTCTGTTGAATAGAGATCAATGACTTTTCTCTTCTGTTGTTTCCCTAATAGGAATGTCCAAGAAATAGTATTGCTCTTTATCTATTTCTGTTGACAGCCCATCCAAATATATCTTTATTGTATCTTTGGAGTTCTTCTTTCTCTTCTTGTCTATGAACGACCTGGTAGAATTCAAATAACTTCCACTTATAACTTCGAAATAAGCTTCAAAATCAAATCCAGGAAGTATTCAAAAACTAAGTTTGTATTGGACATTACGTCAAATAACTTTGTCTTCTTATCGACGCACCTCTGAGTTCTAATAGAAGCTGCTTCAAAGTCTTCCTCAGCTTTGAAATGAACTCTGATAAGAACATTGCATCGATTCCTTATCGACATCTCTATCAAGATGAAGACCTAGACTTTGAGCTCTGACTTCTGCATTGAATATAATTAGAAGTTGCATCGACTTCAAATGTTGATTTGACTGACTCAAGCTTCTATGTCGAATACACTTAGACATTGCGTTGACTTCAATTGATGCATTGACTACCAGTATGAGTTATGCTTACTTCTATTCAAAGTTACTTTGACTTTCAATTGAAGTTTCATCGACTTCCATTCGACGTAGAATTAACTCAACTAAATTTTGCACTTATTTGGACTGGTCTTTGACACCCTAATGAGAGTGTGATATCCTAGGACTTCCAATGACCATATTACCGTCATTATACAACATGGGTAATGAGTCCTAAATGATGAAATCTCTTTTAAATAATTTGTAAGATAAATCTAGAGGATGTTTTTCCCAACAATCTCCACTTATTTATCTTAACAAATTTTACAAATATTTTAAGTGATTTCAATCATATTGTAAAATAAAGAAGAGTACATTAAAACATATTATAACAGAATGACATCATTTCATAAATACATAACTAGAATGATATAAAAAACTTGCAATTGTAATAAATACGATTTTCTACCATAGTTGTATCTCAAATATATGCACTGGGGACTTATAAGAGTAATTGTTCATTTTCTTTTCACCTGATTTTCACTGATCTTCTGGAGAAGCTTTTCTTTATTTAGAGAAGACCTGTGTTGGCACATTTTTTGGTGGAAATATAAGAGGCTTCTCCTCCTCCTCATTAGCCCTGGCATCATTCTTCTCTTTCTCCTCTTCAGCAATTTTGTCATCCTCTTTGTAAAGCTTCCCCCTGAAGTGATGCGACATCTTCAGCTATATGGGCAACTTCTTGAGCAATTGTGGTGACATCTTTTATGATGTGCTCATCAGCTGTGAGGAGCTCCCCTTGGTTGATGCAGCCATCTCCCCTTATTGAACAGGCACTTACTTTTCCTGACCAATCTCTCCTTCTTGAGGAGGCATCTCCTCCTCTTGAACTTTCTCCCCCTTCTGAACCTTGTTAACAAGGTTAAGAAAGATCTTGTGATCTGTGAGGAGGACATCAATGTCTTGATTCACTGGATTGATTCTTTTGATTCTTTCAGTTCTATCTCCATCTGAGATTATTTCCTTTGAAATTTTCTTGATTGAGTCTATCGTAGGTCAGCAAAAGTCCCAGTAGCCAGACCCACTATTGGATCTGTAAGCGCCCATAGAGGGGGGTGAATAAGGGCTTTTTTTATTTTTGAATAAAAATGGGTAAAATGAGTTCTATCACTACTGCCTATGGTAAGTAGTTAACGCCCGCAGTAGCGCTCCAAAAATTTATAATTACTTCAAAAATTATGTCAAAGTGATTTTTCTTACAAACTCTTGAACGAAATAAAATTTTAGAAAATCAGAGAAGATGAAAATTGATTTTATTTCAAAAGATAATTACAAGGGTATTAATTTCAATATCGCTCGAAATTAAGGCGATATAATAAAAACACTTTTTGATTCTTCACTGAACCTTCTCGCAAAGACTGGTTGGATATAGCCTATCTTCCTCAAGATATGGCCTCTAGCCTTCCCCATAGATCTACACCTAGACCTAGTCGCAACACACACCGCGGAGAATTCCCCCTAAACCTCGCAAGGCCTAGTCACCAACCTCTGCGGTGAATTCACTACCATTTCAAAAGTAAAGAGAAGAATTACAAAGTAAAATACACTCTCTATTTAGAAAAGCTCTGAAGGAGATGAAGGATCATCATGAACATCATCGGAGATGAAGCGTGTGTCCTTATTCAAGTATGACCATGTTGAGATCTCCTTTTCACTCTTGTTCTTCAATGATGGAGTTTAGAATTCTCTGGAACTCTGGGATGAAGGATCTCATGAAAGGTTGGAGTTGTGGCTTGAATTGTGTAACCATGAAAGAGAGAGATCCATCTTTTATATAGGCAACGGAAGCTATCGCGTATGATGGGACTACCGCATCGTGCTAGCATTGTGCCCGTTATAGTGCTGCAATGTGTCCGCCTTCGTGGAGATTGTGCTAACCACAATGAATAATGGACTTAATGCATCATGGTAAGATCTAACGCGCTGCATGAGCTTCCATTATTTCATCGTCGAGAAACTGTTTGTCATCAGTTGTCATCCCATCTACCGCCAACAGTAGGAGTTACAGCTCCACGGTAGATCAAAATTCTGAGCTTCGTGATCATTATGCATCGCTCTTTTTAGGAGTATAGTTTATGTACACAATAAAGACATGGCAAGCAAGATCAAATACATTGTTGAATTTGTTATTCTCAAACCAAGAGATGTGGAGTTCAAGCTCCAATAATCTCCCCCTTTTGATAATAACAAATTCTTTAATAAGAAATAAGCTATAACTAGAGTCGTGTTTAGAGTATATAAAATCCATGATAAACATGCATACTCCCCCTATATGGATGCACCTCATACATAGATTCATTTTATGATTTACTTCACCTAAATAACAAATTTCTATTTCTTAGATTTCTAATTTTATTCTCCCTCTTTTGTTATTATCAAAAGGAGGTGGGTAAGAGAAGATGAAATATGAACTAATGGGCGATATGTAGAGAATTAAGATAATATCAATTTTTAGATATAGTAGACACGGCAAAAATAATTTTGAACATCTTTAAGTCTTTTTAAAGAAGGTAATATATCAAATTTGAAGTTTAAAAAGTAGATGTTTGAATATAGGTACTAAAAAATGCAAGCAAGCAAGATTACAAATATCAAGAAAATATATATTTTATAATGTATATTAATTTGCATTACAAGTAAACATATACATTGTAAAGATCATGCTTTGTTATCTAGTGCTTTTATTTAAGATTGTAGAGAATAGTATAACTAAGCTTGAAAGTCCAATTCTCATGAGTGGAAGTGTTATAAAAGATAATGATGTGTTCAAAATGCTATTTTGATAAAGTGTACAAGTGTAAGAATTAAACAACATGAAAGTATATAATGTAAGAACAATCTTTAAATAAACATAAATAATTTTACTTCCACAAATTTCAATGCACAATTTTTTTTTTAAAATAGAAGTGGTGAAATTTTTGTTTGCACAAGACACTTTACAATTCTTGGCCAAGGTGCTCAACCTCACAATGCTCTTTAAGACTTATCAGGAGGGTGAGTAGTGCTTAGTGGAGTTTTCCTTGTCATTTATTATTTGATTTTTTAGTTTAGTGACTAAGGACTCTGAATTCACTTATTTTTGAAAACATAGAAATTTTATTTTATATACCACTTTTCTGTAATCACAAGTGCATAAAAATAAAGAATTTTAAGATAGAATTCAATATTGTGTAGGTAATCTATTTATGCAATTCAATATGATAAGTTCTTATACTACGCAATCATGCAAAAATAGGATTAAAACACATGTAGATTATCAAAAAGTGTAAGTCAGATAATCATTATTAAATATAAAACTTCGCTCATACTTAGAGGCATGCAAAAACAATTCTACACATATTCTACAACCAAAATCATTGCACATTTTAAGATAATACTCAAGGCATGACATATTCAAGAACAATGTTATAAAGAAACTTGAAATTAAAAGTAAACATTGTAAATCATCTTTAAGTAATAAATATAATCATCCTTGATTTTAAGCAATGAAGCATTAAGCAATTTTTTTGTAATTCTTAGAAACAAAAATAGAAACAAATAAATAAATGTAATAAAATACAAAAGCATATTTTTGTATTTTTGGAATTGTTTTGAAGTTTTATCTTTGATTTTGATGTTTATGGACAACATCAAAATAAAAATACATGAAACTTTCTGAAACCAGTGAAATTACAGTATAATAAATTTTTCATAAAGCTAAACATCAGAGAGGGATCAGATATATTAAGAATCATGCTAACGCCAGCGGTAAAAACTACCGTCCAGCGATAGTAACAGACCTTTGATTTTCAAGTAAAACTCATATTTTTTAGATTTTTCGCTTGAATATAATTTGTCATTATGTGGGCTATAGGATACAGCAAGAAAGTCAAAAAAAATAGTGAAATTGTGGATTATACATTTTAAGCCAGTATATCTAACACGCCTAATTCTGATCTAAGTATGTTGAACCTAGCATCGGGAAGAGGTTTGGTAAAGATATCTACAAGTTGATATTCAGTTCCGATAAAATTAATTCTTATATGTTCCTTTTTAATATGATTCCTAATAAAATGATGTCGGGCTCTATATGTTTAGATCTATATTGATGTACAGGATTGTTTGTAAGATCAATAGCCCCTTATTATCACATTTTAATTCAATGTTATTTAGATGAACTTCAAAGTCTTCTAAAGTTTGCGTCATCCATAAAGCTTGTGCATAACAACTACTTGGTGCGATATATTCGGCGTCAGTGGTAGAGACGGCAACAAAATTCTGTTTCCTACTCGACCAAGATACAAGTGAAGGGCCTATAAAATGACACGTGTCACTAGTGCTCTTACGATCTAATGAACATCCCGCATAGTCCGAATTAGAAAAACCATGTAAAATAAAGGAATCATTATGAGGATATAATTAGCCTAATCTAGATGTACCTAGTAGATATCTAAAAATACGTTTAACCGCTTTTAAATGTGATTATTTGGGGTTAGCTTGAAATCTAGCACATAAACAAATGGCAAACATAATATCGGGTCTAGACGAGCTTAAATATAATAATGATCCAATCATTCCTCTATATAATGTTTGATCAATAGAAATATCAGCTTCATCTTTTCCTAACTTTAGTGATGCACTCATTGGAGTATTGGCTTGTTTTAGGTTTTCTACTCTAACTCTTTTGAGAATATCATGAACATATTTAGATTTGTCAAAATACCGCCATGTCTTTGTGTGATTTGAAATCCTAGAAAATATGTGAGTTCTTATACCAAGCTCATTTCAAATTCATTTTTCATCACTAAAACTACTTCATTACACAACTCTTCATTAGTGGCTCTGAAGATAATATCATCTACATAAATTTGCAATATAATCAAATCATTATTAACATGCTTAATGAAGAGTGTGTTATCCGCACTTCCTATAGTGTATCCATGCTCAATTAAAATGATGCTAATCTTTCATACCAAGCACGTTGTGCTTGTTTCAAACCATAAAGCACTTTTTCCAATTTATACACATGATTAGGAAATTTTTCATTAATAAAATTAGGGGGTTGTTCAACATATACTTCTTCTTTTATAATCTCATTTAAAAATGCACTTTTAACATCCATTTGAAATAATTTAAACTTTTTAAAACTCGCAAATGCAAGATAAAATCTAATTGATTCTAGGCGAGCAACGGGTGCAAAAGTTTCATCAAAATCTACCCCTTCAATTTGAGAATATCCTTGTGCAACTAGTCTAGCTTTATTCCTTGTAATTATAGAGTCACCTTCTAATTTATTTTTAAAAATCCATTTAACACCTATAATCGGATGATTAGATGTCCTCTCTACAAATTTCCAAACCTTATTACATTCAAATTAACTTAGTTCTTCGTTCTTGGCTAAGAACAAAAAATCATCATTTAAAGCGGTTGAAATATTTTTTGGTTCTATTTCGAATACAAACCAAAGGTTTGAAAAAACTCATGTAATGTAGAATGAGTAGTTACCCCTTTTGATGGTTCTCCAATGACAAGATCCCTTGGATGGTCCTTTGAAAACTGTAGCATGCTTGGAGGAACATATTCTTCTTTTTCTTCATCTTTCTCCACTTTTTCTCCTTCTTTTTCTCCAAGTGATTCATCGTCATCATGCTCCAAAGAGGAAAGGTGTTCCTCTTCATTTCCTATAGGATTAGCATCTACACAAGGAACAAACTCATCAAATCTTATATGAATAGAAACTTCAACTATTTTAGTTTTTTTGATGTATATTCTATAATCCTTACTAGTTGAAGAGTGGCCAATGAAAATTCCCTCATCACATTTTTCATCAAATTTTCCTAATGCATCTCTAGTGTTTAAATAAAACATTTGCAACAAAACACATTAAAATAAGATAAATTAGGTTTCTTTTTAAAATATAGCTCCTAAGGTGTTAATTTTATGATTGGGCGAAGCATGACACGATTAATAACATAACATGAAGTATTAACAGCTTCTGCCCAAAATGATCTGGGCAACCCATATTTGCGAACCTTAGTGCGTGCTAGTTCTTGAAGGGTTCTATTTTTCCTCTCCATTACACCATTTTGTTGTGGGATGCGTGGAGTGGAAAATTCACGATTAATTCCTAGATCATTAGAAAAAGAAGAAAACTTATCATTTTCAAATTCTCCTCCATGATCCGATTGTATGAATTTAATTTTTAAATCAAGCTCATTTTGAATGTGAATGCATAGTTTAGTAAATTCAAGAAAGGCATCAAATTTGGAAGATAGAAATATAGTCCAACAAAATTTAGAATAATCATCAATTAATACAAAATTGTATTTTCTACCTCCTAACTAGAAGTTCTAATCGGTCCAAATAAATCCATGTGAATTAATTGAAGTGGTCTAGTAGTAGAAATTACATTTTTGCTTCTAAAAGAGCTTTTTGAAAAATTTCCTTTTTGGCAAGGCGTGCAAAGAGAAGATAAATTTCCATTAAGCATATGTAATCCCTTAATTAATTTATCTTTTAATAATTTCAAAATAAGTTTGGTGCTAGAGTGACCAAGGCGCCTATGTCAAAGTTCTAATTCTTCATTTTTAGAAATAAAGCGTTTTAAAGAAGAATTTGAAAGATCATTAAAGGCAATCATATAGACATTAAGCATCCTAGGTGTAGTGATAATGACTTCATTTGTTTTATAATTTTAGAAACATTTGTAGAACATTCAAATAATACATTAAAACCTTTATCACATAATTGACTAATTGAAATTAAATTATGCTTCAAACCTACTACAAACTAAACATCAGAAATTGAAAACAATTCGTTACCCACTGTGCCTATGCCATGATCCTTCCTTTTTCATTGTCTCCAGATGTCACCATCCCTCCATTCTTCACCTCATGGATAAGGAACTTTGCTGGGTTGTCTGTTATGTGTTTGGAGCATCCCGAGTCCAAATACCACAGGTCTTCTTTATAATTAGACTGCCAATATACCTAAAAAGGAGATGAGAGTAAAGATCTGGATACCCAAAAGGTTGCTCCCATAGAATAGGTGGAAACCTTAGGCATCCAAATTTGTTTTAAAGTACTACAATCCTTTTTCCTACATGCGTCTGAGGTGTGTCCAAATATATGACATTTGACATACGAAATAAAGGGGGTTGAGACCCTTTTTGGTGTTCTGTATAAACTCTTGCAGGAAGATATGGTTACATCTAAATTTGAAATGATTTTTTATTATAAGAATTACAATTTATGGATTTACTGCTACCGTCGGCGGTAAGAGTTACCATTGGGGGATAGCTCGCAGTAACATAACCAAGCCCATATTTTGCACTACCATGGCATTGGTTTGCCAAGATCATGTCAAGAGACCTTTGGCCAACACCAAATTTTATAATGGTCATGTTTAAATCATGAATTCGGGCTTTAAGAGCGGTGTTTTTTGTTACTAACATAACGCACAAATTCGCAAAAGATTTCTTTCCTTCTTCTATTTGAGAAAGAGAGGTTTTTAAAGTTTTTTCTAAGTCCTTTTTTCCTTAGTAAGTAATTCGACAATAGACTGGGACTTAGAAAGAGATTCTTCAAGATATTTCATTCTTGCCAAGGAGTGATTGCACTCATGGCAAGCTACCTTCTCTTTCCCTAATAATTAAGCTTCTTTAGATAATTTTTTGTTTTCCTTTAATAAAAGTTTATTTTGAGTTTTTAGAAGATCAGTATCTTTTAAACTTTGATCAAAATATTTGCAAGTTTGTAAATACTGAGAATATAAATCATCGAAAGTAGGAGGAGTTACCTTAGTGTCGCATTGGATACTGCATGCACCATCAGATAGTGTAATGCTCCTTGTCATGAGGCACAAGTTTGCCTCTTCTTCACTACTAGAGGATGATCCGCTCGATTCCTCGGAGTAAGAGTCATCCCATGTAGTCGTCTTTAGTACCTTCTTTTTCTCCTTGCCCTCTTGCCGCTTTTCTTTTAGCTCATTCAGATATTTTGGGCACTGGCTTCGGATGTGTACAATTCTTCTGCAATGGTAGCACTCTAATGGTGGCCTCTCATCATTGTCATTGTCTCTACCTTTTTGTTTCTTCGATGAGGATCCCTCGTTGATGAAATACTTCCGGAAGGTGTTTCTCCTTTCCAGATTCTTTATGAATCTCTTAAACTTCTTCACAGACATGCTCTCCTCATCCTCTTCATCACCATCTTCTCCATTGACCTCCTTCTTTGATTTCAATGCTAAAGCCTTCTTCTTTGGCTCCATATTGTACTCTTATTGTTGAATTTTCAGTTCAACCTCATGGGTTTTGAGATTTCCAATGAGGCTCTCGATTTGAAGCTTCTTTAGATCGTGCGACTCTGAGATGGATGTCACCTTTGGATTGAACTTTGGAGGGAGAGACCTAAGAATTTTTCACCAAATCGCTGTTGGAGAACATCTTCCCAAGCACTTTTGAGTCGTTGACGATCTTGGTGAACCTTGTGTACATTGAATCTACGTCTTCATCCACCTCCATCCAGAATTTCTCGTATTCGGATTCTAGTTAGAAGAGCTTTGAATCTTGACCTATAAAGTACCCTCATGAGTAATTTCTAATAAATTCCATATATCATAAGCAGTTTCGCAAGCACAAGTTCTATTAAATTCTGTTCTATCCAAAGCACAAAATAAAGCATTCATAGATTTAGCGTTATTCTTGCATCTCAACTTATCATTTTCATCCCATCTATCTTTAGGTTTCTCCATAGTAACTTCTCCAACAACAAATGTTGGTGGAAAGTAGCATCCTTTTACCATACCACAAATGTCATTATCTAAAGCAGTCAAAAAACAACGCGTTCTTATTTTCCAATAATTGTAATCAGTACCGGTAAATAGAGGAGGTCTACTAATCCCTTGACCCTCATAAAAAGCATGACCATGATGTGCCATTATTCCTGATTATGAAACCATTTTGGAATAACCTACCCTCTGATACCGAGTGTTGGATCTGTAGGCACCCTTAGAGGGGGTGAATAAGGGTTCGATTTTTGAATAAAAAGGGGTAAAATGAGTTATGTCACTGCCGTCTGCGGTAAGTAGTTAATGACCACGGTAGCGCTCCCAAAATTTATAACTTCTTCAAAAATTGTGTCAAAGTGATTTTTCATACAAACTCTTGAACGAAATAAAATCTTTGAAAATAAGAGAAGATGAAAATTGATTTATTTCAAAAGATAATTACAAACGTATTAATTTCAATAGCCCTTGAAATTGAGGCGATAGAATAAAAACACTTTTTGATTCTTCACTGATCCTTGTCCCAAGGACTGGTTAGCTATAGTCTATCTTCCCCAAGATATGGCCTCTAGCCTTCCCCCTAGATCTACACCTAGACCTAGTCGTCATACACACCGCGGTGAATTTCCCCTAAACCTCGTAAGGCCTAGTCGCCAACCCCTGCGGTGAATTCACTACCATTTCAAAAGTAAAGAAAAGAAATACAAAGTAAAAACACTCCATATTTAGAAAAGCTCTGAAGGAGATGAAGGATCGCCATGAACATCATCGTAGTTGAAGCGTGCGTCCTTCTTCAAGTATGACCGTACTGAGATCTCCTTCTCACTTTTGTTCTTCAATAATGGATTTTGCTCTGGAACTCTGGGATGATGGCTCGCACGAATGGTTAGAGTTGTGGCTTGAATTTTCTAACCATGAAAGAGAGAGATCCATCCTTTATATAGGCAACAAAACCTACCACATGTGGTAGGACTACCGTGTTGTGCTAGCATTGTGCCAGCTATCATGTTGCAACGTGTCCACCTTCATGGAGATCGTGCTAACCATAATGGATCATTGACTTACCGTGTTGTCGTAAGATCTAACGTGCCATGTTAGCTTCCGTCATTTCATCGTCGAGAAACTATCTATAATCACTCTTCAGTTGTCATCCCATCTACCGCCAGCGATAGGAGTTACCGCTCCATGGTAGCTCTAAATTCTGAGCTCTGTGATCATTCTGCATCACTCTTTTTAGGAGTACAGTTTCTATACACTATAAACACATGGCAAGTAAGATCAAATACATTGTGAAATTTGTTATTCTCAAACTAAGAGATGTGGAACTCAATCTCCAACACCACTACTTTAGAGATTGCTTGATCGATGTCAAAGGGAGGTATAGGATGGGAGGTAGAAGGTGTATCAACAGGAGGTGTTGATATGTTGACAGGAGGGATTATTGATTGAGGATGTTCTAGAGAAGCAGAAAGGATGACTGTGAGATTATCTTCTGGGGTTGTGGTAGATGGTGGTTTATGTAGAGAGGAGATCAATGTTGGATGTTCGGTTGTTGTATCTGGTATGAATGTCTCTTGTTCTTGTGCTTCATGTTTAGCTATTGTATCTGTTATGATTGTTTCCTGATCAAAAGCAGCTGGGGATGAAGGAGGAGAGGTGGAATTTGACCAGGCTTCAGAAACTATCTAGTACATTTTGAGAAGATCCCTATGTTTATTCTTTTTCCAAGAGGGATGCACACTACTTTGGATATGCAGACCTTTGGATAGTATTGATATAGGACTTGACACATTATCCTCATGTATGCATTCTCCTTGTGGGCATACTTGTGACCAATCATTTTTAGAAGGCACCTCCCCTAGTGGATTCTCTTATTAAGAACCAATACTCCCATGATCTGCAGTTGTTGTTTGGGATTTCATCATGAGCAAAAAATTTACATAGTAGGACTTTGCCCACCATGTCTGCCAAGAATATGTATTATTCTGAAACATCAATCTTCTTTAGATTTATTGCCTTTTCTTTATTGAAATTCATAATCTGCAGTGCTTGTTGAGTTTCTGTCGCCGTCAGTTCAAATGAGTCATCACCTACTGGTATTGAAGGTGAGACTCAACATCTCAGTGATGTGAATGTCATTTCCAAAAAATCTTCCTTGGAGAGACCCATCCTCTCCAATATGAATGTTGTCCTTCAGTTCGGCCAATTCAACATCATATATTTTTCCTCTTGTCGAAATCAATATCGTGAGTCTTGCAGTTTGAAATAATTTCATGATTCCCTTGAAGTTTTCTGCCACTGCATTGAATGAGTCGATGTCGACATAAAATCCTGAGTTCACTTTTGGAGGAGCCATTGATTCTTATAGTAGTACCTGCAAAACAAGACTAAAAAGAGAGAAAGAAATGGGAGAAAGAATGTAAGAGAGCAAGAGAGTAGGAGAGAGAAAATTTAAAAGCGTAAGGTGATCTAACATCTGAGTTGCTTAAAAGAAGACAATTTGTCATATCTTAGGGTTTTAATCGAAGCAACATCGAATGGAAATAGATGCAGCGCGCCAAAATATGTCGAAGTAGCTTCTAGAAGCAAAGTCTGTGCACGTTGTGAAAAGTTGGCATGGCGTCAAGTGGAAATCGGCGTGACTTTGAGTTCATGCAGCAACTATTAAGTCGACGCACGCGTCGGTACAAATTTTATGTTGCACTGAGTTCTATTCAAATTAATTATCTCAGACAGCTCTCAAAACTAGCATCGAGTAGAACTCAACGATGCGTCGAATCTATTCGACGCAGCTCTGAATTAGCATTTGCATTTTCGTCAAAGAATTTTGTTGTTTTTCTCAGCAATAGTTTTTATTAAAAATATCAGTTATAAGATAATATGTGTAATTTAGAAAGCATCATAGGGGTTTAAAGAATAGTTCATCCCCTTTGATTATTTGTAGTTTCACATTGAAGATTTAGTCCTCCCTTTCTCTACGTTATCTCTAACGAAGGGACTGACGAGTAGTTTTTGTACTCATCTTTTAGTATAATTTTAATATAGTTTTAATATGAATTTATAAAATTTATATGTATTTTCTTATTTAATATGTTCCCTTTTAATTTTATAAAAACTTAAGTCTTTTCTGTGTTTTTTAGGATTTCTGGGCATTTTGAGCAAAATTGTCAAGTACACGCCCAAGGTCACGGGCGTGACCAAGGGCGAGACAGCCAAAGATGTGTTCCAGACCTACTGCCGCCACCCCGGGTCAATTCCCTGAAAGTTTGCCAAGTACACGCCCCAGGTCACGGGCGTGACCAAAGGCGTGACCCAATGTCACGGTCGCGACCCACTGAGATGAATCAGAACCGCGGAGATCGATGAACTGCTCCGCTGCTGCGTTTGACAAAAATTCAAGAGATCGATGAACTGCTCCGCTGCAGCGTTCGACGAAAACTTAGGAGATCGACGAACTGCTCCGCTGCTGCGTTCGACGAAAAATCAGGAGATCGACGAACTACTCCGCTATTGCGTTCGACGAAAACTCAGGAGATCAATGAACTGCTCCGCAGCTGCGTTCGCCGAAAATTCATGAGATCGACGAACTGCTCCCCTGCTGCGTTCGACGAATATTTAGGAGATCGACAAACTGCGCCCGGCTGCTGCGTTCGACGAAAGCGCTGAGATCGACGAATGTTCAACAATGCTCTTTCCCGCCGATGTTTCCCGCCAAAAGCCAGATTTTAAGATTACACGCCCCAGGTCACGGGCGTGACCTAGGGCGTGACGCGCCCGAAATGCCTACATTGAAGCCAGAACGCGCCCTCTCCGCACTAGCACGGATCACGCCCCTTACACGCCCTTGGTCACGGGCGTGACCGAGGGCGTGTAACATCAATTTTGCAGCTATAAAAAGCCAGCTCCAGCAGATGTTTGGAGAAGAATTTTGGAGACGAATTTTAGGATTAGACACTCTTCTTTTCATGTTTTATTTTCATGTCTTAGTAATTCTTGTATGCCCTTTTCTTTTTAGCATTTGTAGTTTCCAATTCAATAGTTGTAACTTTCAATTCCTGTCTTGTAGCTTTTCTTTAGCAATTTAATAAAATAGTTTCTTTATTCTCTCATTTTCCCTCTCTTATTTTATCATGTACTCTTTTATTTTTGTTAATTCCTCCATCTCCATGAGTAGCTAAATTTTTATTAGCACTCGGTCGAGATGATCCAAGGAAAATATAATTCATGATTTAATCTTTAACCTCTCTTTCTCTTCCTTAGAATGCTTAAGATTTATCCTTGAACTTTATTGAATTGAGATTATATTTTCGATATATAATTCTCATTTTTGTTTTCGTAGTCTAATAAACGAGAGGTTTTGAATTCGAATCGATCATTTCAAGGACAAAGAGAGTTGAATGCACTCCTCAAGCGAGGATGACATAATTCTCCCGGATTGGAGTCAAATCCAATAGAGGGGCTCACTACGATAAAGCGAAAAAAGGGATTTTGATTATAGAACGAAAGTTCGATTGATCAACCTAAACTCAGTTGAGCGTATCCTCGAGAGAGGTGTGTTCATAATTCGGGAGCCTCCACGGTCAAGTAATTTCTTAAGAGAATTAGAAGTTGTTCTTATTATATTTATTTTCCAAGGTGATTCAAGATCGAGTGCTAGCCTTTTTACTCATCGTTTTAATCTTATTTTTATTTTCTTTTTGCAAAACCAACTACAAAGTTTTAATTGATATAATAATAGAGATTTTCTTGAAGTAAGAGTACTCAACCGCCCCGAGTCTAATACGACCTTGGTTTCTTATAACCTATACTACATTCGATACGGTACACTTGTCGTTGTCGTTTGCGGAAATAGTTTTGCGCATCAAGTTTTTGGCGTCGTTGCCGGGGACACGGTTGATATTTTGAAAAAAGGAAATATTTATTAATTTTATCGTTCGTTTTCTTTCTCCCTCTCCTCCTAAAATTTTTAAAAAATCTTAAAAAGCGCAATCTATATTCTCGAAAAGGACGCTTTGGGCTTGAATTCCCATCACAGCCTCTAGTACCTTGCGAGCCCTTCACCGGGTTGACCTTGGGAAGTCCGGGACTAATTTAACCCGCTTTTTGAAAGAAAAAAATTATATAATAAAAATATTTTTAAAATTCCATTCATTTGAGTAAAGGTTGTTCCCTTTTTATTTTTATTATGAAAGAATCTGAATTGGCCGTTAAGGTTGCCGAGCTTCGAAACCAAATTTATCTCTTACAAGCCGCACGAAGGCGCCAATTTAGTAGTTTTTATTGTGGTGCGCCTCATCAAAGTGAGGAATGTTATTTACATTCATATTCTCAAAATAATTATTATGAAAATAATTATCCTCAATATTATGCAAATAATTTTGATTATAATTACGATCATAATTTTTCCTCTTTTCATGAAAATAATTTTTCAAACTTTGATGAAAATGTTTTTTCTAATGAGAATAATTTTTCGGCGTTTAATAATTGTTCTTCTACCTCCGAAGTAGATTATTCTTGGTGGCAAGGTCACCCGGATAGTTTTCGGGGTGATGAAGATAAATCTTTAGATCTGAATTTTTGTTCTTCTTCGTTTGCGCCGCAATTACCTTTCTCTAATTTGGGGGAATCTCCACCGATTCAATTTGATACTTCCCCCCAAAATTTAGAGAAAATTTTAATTTCTTCTAGTTTTTTTCTCCATCGTTGGATAATTTAGTTATAGAGGAACATGTGGTTACATATAATCCTATAACTTCTTTTACGAAAGATGAAGAAAACTTATAATACCAAGAATTTCTTAAAGTTATGGGCACTCCGGATGAAATAGAAGAAGAACAAGTTTCTTCCCCTACTCCACCCAGATTTTATTTTCTTTGTCATGAATATTCGTGAATTTCTTCTATCCAACCAAAAATTCATGAAAATTTTGTCCAAAAATTTTATTCCGCTTGGTAATGCACTAGATTTTCCTAATTAAAATTTTATTTTAGAAAAGGAACAGCCGGAGCTTAATCTTATATTTCGCAAACGCTTCCTCCTTGCGAAAAATTTTTTGAATCGCTTTGTTCTGATTCTTTTGATACTAATAATTTCCTTGTAGATGATGAGTCGTTGCAACCAAACGTCTTCAGAGATCCATTTGCCGCTCATCTCCAACTTTCCAAATTACCTAAGGTTCGTTTAGGTAATTTGGATTCACAATTGCAAGCTCACCGACAACAAAAGAATCAAGTCTACAGTGGAGGAGTCATCGGGCAATGGATGACGGCACATTCACCTACGTGTGAATTAAGGGAGTTGCTAGTACATTTTAAATTTATATATCCGTTTAGCTAACACTAACCGTCTAGCTTAAAGACGGGAAAAAGAAAGCGCTCTTGGGAGGCACCCCTTGCTTATCCTTAATTTTTAGTATTTTTCTTTTAAAGTTTGTTTTCTTTTAAATGTTCTTCATACTTAGTTTTAAACATTGGGGACAATGTTTAATTTTATGTATGGGGTGTAGCTTAGCATTCATTGTATCTTTATTTGAAAAAATAGATATAGAAAAATTATAAAAATCTAATTTCTTAGAAAGGGCGCTTTGGGCTTGAACTCCCATCACAGCTCCTAGTACCTTGCGAACCCTTCACCGGGTAGCCCTCGGGAAGTCCAAGAAATAATATTTATGAAAATAATAATAATAAATATGCCTAACCTTGTTGTTTTTATTGTTCTAGAAAATTAGTTTGAGGTTTGATTATATGTATTCTTACATTTTTAATTTAGCTAGTTTTTTGTTTTATCGGAATTTGTTAAATTTAAATTTGAAGTAATTTGGTTTTAAGAAACACTTTATGTTTTTAATTCGATTAGAGAATTAATTTAGCACTACTTCTCCGTTTAATTTTAAATAGCTTCACTTTGTGGTAAATTGGCTAAACATCTCTAGATTTCTATTATATTCTCTTTTAACTTTAAGATCTTAGGAAATTTCATTCCACTAAAAAAATTACTCACAAAATAGTTTAATTTATAAACTAGAAGTATTTCTTCCCCCTCACCCTTTGTTGGCAAATAAAAAAATGTAGAAAAAAGATCATTTGTCATGGGAATAAGAGGATAAAATTCATTATCCCCTAAACATATGCACCCAAAATCATTTAAAAGATTATATGTCATAAAGTAAGAGGATAAAATTAATTACTTTTAAACATATACATTTTGGGTTTTTAATTGAAGAGAATTTTTAAAAGATTATATGGCATGGAAAATAAGAGGATAAAATTAATTATTTTCCTATACATATACAAATTCGTATTCAAATAAGGTGAGAGGATAAAATTCATCACCTTTATTTAAGTATCTCTTCATTTTTGCCATTTTGTTTAAACCCATCCCTAGCCAATTTCATTGTTTCTAGTCCTAAACTAAATTATTAAGAGAGCAATATTTTGGTAGGTTCCTTTTCCTTAAGTTTCTTTTATGTTAGAGTGTTTATAATTTCAATCTAATTTTGTTTGAAAATTTCTATAATTTTGATTGCTAAATAGTTATCTTGAGAAGTAGTTAGCTAAACAAATTTCTCTTTTTAAATTATCAACATAAATTATGACTTAATTCTTGAATTCCTAAAATTTGCTTTTGACTTACTCTTGGTTTAACAAAATTTTAGTTAATTAGAAATAATATCGATGTCTTGTAATTCTTTCCTCACTCTTTTGCTCTAGAATAGCAAAAACTCAAGTATGGGGGTGTTTGATGAGTAGTTTTTATACTCCTCTTTTAGTATAATTTTAATATAGTTTTAATATAAATTTATATAATTTATATGTATTTTCTTATTTAATATGTTCCCTTTTAATTTTATAAACTAACTTAAGCCTTTTCTGTGTTTTGTAGGATTTCTGGGCATTTTGAGCAAAATTGTCAAGTACACGCCCAAGGTCCCGGGAGTGACCAAGGGCGTGACAGCCAAAGATGTGTTCCAGACCTGCTACTGCTACCCCGGGTCAATTCCGTGAAAGTTCGCCAAGTACACGCAGCAGGTCACGGGCGTGACCAAGGGCGTGACCCAATGTCACGGCCGCGACCCGCTGAGATGAATCAGAACCGCTGAGATCGACGAACTGCTCCACTGCTGCGTTCAACGAAAACTCAAGAGATCGACGAACTGCTCCGCTGCTGCATTCGATGAAAACTCAGGAGATCGACGAACTGCTCCGCTGCTGCGTTCGACGAAAACTCGGGAGATCGACGAACTGCTCCGCTGCTGCGTTCGACGAAAACTCAGGAGATCGACGAACTACTCCGCTGCTGCGTTCGATGAAAATTCATGAGATCGACGAACTGCTCCGCTGCTGCGTTCGACAAATATTCAGGAGATCGACAAACTGCGCGAGGCTGTTGTGTTCGATGAAAGCGCTGAGATCGACGAATGTTCAACAGCGCTCTTTCCCGCCAAAGTTTCCCGCCAAAAGCCAGATTTTAAATTACACACCCCAGGTCACGGGCGTGACCTAGGGCGTGACGCGCCTGAAATGCCTGCATTGAAGCCAGAACGCACCCTCTCTGCACCATCACTGATCACGCCCTTGGTCACGGGCGTGACCGAGGGCGTGTAACATCAATTTTGCAGCTATAAAAAGCCAGCTCCAGCAGATGTTTGGAGAAGAATTTTGGAGACAAATTTTAGGATTAAACACTCTTCTTTTCATGTTTTATTTTCATGTTTTAGTAGTTCTTGTATGCCCTTTTCTTTTTAGCATTTGTGGTTTCCAATTCAATAGTTGTAACTTTCAATTCCTGTCTTGTAGCTTTTCTTTAGCAATTTAATAAAATAGTTTCTTTGTTCTCTCATTTTCCCTCTCTTATTTTATCATGTACTCTTTTATTTTTGTTAATTCCTCCATCTCCATGAGTAGCTAAATTTTTATTAGCACTCGGTCGAGATGATCCAAGGAAAATATAATTCATGATTTAATCTTTAGCCTCTCTTTCTCTTCCTTAGAATGCTTAAGTTTTATCCTTGAACTTTATAGAATTGAGATTATATTTTCGATATATAATTCTCATTCTTGTTTTCGTAGTCTAATAACCGAGAGGTTTTGAATTTGAATCGATCATTTCAAGGATAAAGAGAGTTGAATGCACTCCTCAAGCGAGGATGACATAATTCTCCCGGATTGGAGTCAAATCCAATAGAGGGGCTCACTACGATAAAGCGAGTCATAGGGATTGTGATTCTAGAACGAAAGTTCGATTGATCAACCTAAACTCAGTTGAGCTTATAGTCGAGAGAGGTGTGTTCATAATTTGGGAGCCTCCATGGTCAAGTAATTTCTTAAGAGAATTAGAAGTTGTTCTTATTATATTTATTTTCCAAGTTGATTCAAGATCGAGTGCTAGCCTTTTTACTCATCGTTTTAATCTTATTTTTATTTTCTTTTTGCAAAACCAACTCCAAAGTTTTAATTGATAAAATAATAGAGATTTTCTTGAAGTAAGAGTACTCAACCGCCCTGAGTCTAATACGACCTTGGTTTATTATAACCTATACTACATTCGATACAGTACACTTGTCGTTGTCATTTGCGGATATAGTTTTGCGCATTAGGGACCCTAAGTTTTCCTACACATGTAATTCAAACATTAGAGGGTACCCAGGTTACCTTGGGCCATTTGCTTTTACCATTATAAGGTGATATGAAAGAATAAAGTGGTCTTTCATGATACCATTTTGTATGGTAGAAAATAGGTCTATCAAAGCAGTATTTATTATCTTGGTACATGATATTTGCATAGAATGTATCTTGAAAGAGTAAATCTGTAGAATGCCGAATGATTTTTCTTTTGATTTTAGCCTTTTGATTGTGGTTCATTAGTTTCTCTGAATTGTTCTTGCCTAGAGTTTTCTTCTCATTATTAGAATTCACTTTATTAAATAGAGTAATTTTATTATGGTGGTTATTTTGTTCTTTGCACACTTAATTGTTTTTATTTATTTGATAATCACTAGGTCTAACAAATACTACTGGATTTTTCCAGGCTGGCTTGCTAGAGATTGTTGTGCTAGTTAATGAATCTACTCCTAGACCAAGAATCTAGATCTCATAGAGAGATTCTGTGTGATATCCTTTTGCTTTTGACTCATCCCATTGGGTGAGTCTTCAAAGGCTTTTGTCTTTGTAAGCTCTTCTTTTAGAGTTGAATTTTCTGTTGTTAATTCATTTATTTCTATTTCCTTTTTATATATCTGATTTCTTAATTCATAGTTAACAGAGTACATATTTTCTTTCTTAAGATCTTCTAACTCTTCTCTAATTATTTTAAGTTCTTTTTGACTTTTAAGATAATCCTAACATAAATTTTTAAAGCAAATTTTAAAATCTTCTGAAGAAAAGTCAAAATCATCAAATAAGGATACCTAATCTTCTTCAGTTGAATCATCTAAATCCATTAGACAGGCTTCTTTAGTAGCAGACTCTTCATCACTTTTAGAAGAGGAACTTGACTTAAATTCTGAGTCACTCCAGGTTTTAGCTATGAAACATTTTCCCTTCTTCTTGTCCTTCTTCCTAAAGGACTTCTTCATATGCTCTTTATTGCTGCTTTTGTCCTTTTGCTCTTTAGGACATTCAGGGGCAATGTGCTCAGGTTTTCTGCATGCAAAGCAGATTATTTATTGCTTTGGAGTCTTATCAGACCTTGGTTTGTTTGAGCTCCTTTCCTTCCTTCTAGAGTATTCAGACTTGACCCATCTTCTAAATCTTCTGGCCAATAGATTGAACATCTCTTCTTCAGAAGTGGAAGGCTCTCCTTAAGCTTCCTTAAAGGCTATAGTCCTTTCCTTTGGAGTTGGGACTTTCTCCTTAGCTTATGTCTCAGCTCTACTCTTCAGTAATAGATCATAAGACTTGAGCTTACCTAGTTAGGCATCGATGGAGATTTCTCTTGGAAGTTCTCTAATGTCTTAGATCCTTGAATCTCAAGTGCTTGGGAAGCACATGAGAAGCTTGTCCTTGATCTGAGTTAGTGAGATCTTTCTGTATAGACCCTTGAGCTCATTTGTTTGCCCGGAAGCCCGCGACCTCTCTTTTTCGATCAGAATGGTCAGTTCCAGCGGTCTCCATTCTTGGAGACCGCGCAGACATCTTTCTTTGTCTCTGTCTTTTCTTATAAGGCAAAGACGGGCAAGCTCCTGGGAGACCGCCAGGTCGCACGATCTGAGGTTTTGTCTCCTTTTTGTTATTTGCACCCCTATCTCTGCCCCAGTTCTTCGGTACCCCGGGCAGCCCGTAATTTTTGGATCGGCCCATTTGGGCAGCCTCCGCATCTATAAATAGAGGGGTAGGGGTACCTGAAAATAGACTTTTGCTTCGATCCTCCATCTTACAACCTATGTAAGCGGTCTCAAAATCTGTCATTTTTCTACCTCCCATCCTTACCTGCTTCAGAGCCCCGCCCCCTTCATGTAACCTTTTTAAGACCAGTCGAAGCAGCTCCTTCCTCAGAGATCTCCTCTGGTTTTTTCTATCTCGAGTAACCTGTACCCCGCAGTCTTCCCCCTCCCTTTTTAGTGTGAGTTTTGGAGGTAATTTTCTTGTGCCAATAGAACGAACACGCAACCTTCAGATCCGAAGTGTCCAGGTGAAAGCAGCAGACAAGCGATATGTCAGACCACAAGTTTCCTCTCGGTCAGCTCGCCAGCGGTCAGCCTTCAGGTGGCGCGAACTCCTTGGAAGCCCTAGAGCTTCGCGTCGAGCTCCATCTTGTGCAAGCTCGTCGAGAGGCTGCTCAGACTTTCAAGGAGGCCGCCCGAGATAGTCAGGAGACCGCTCGACAGTTTGAATCTATGAACTAGATATTGTCCGCACTCTTTAGAGGCAGATGCCCCAAGCCGATCAGGTCGCGACCCCTGATCCTCTAGCTACCGGTCATGTTCCTGACAGTGCAACCCTCCCCCCCCCCCCCCCAGCCCACTGCTCCCATGTGGTCTCAAGGGGAGGAGTTTGTCACTCGCCAAGCCTTCTTCAGGGGAGTAGCTCAAGGATCTCCAGCTCGAGCCCTGAATTTCCAAGAAGATTATGTTTATCCTCCAGCCTCTATTGCTGCCCATCCCGCTCCTTCCGGTGATTTTGAAGCGTAGGAGGCTTCCCCTTTTTTTGATAGAATCCATTGGGAGCCAACTCCCCCATGGATTTAGAGAGCCAAGATTGCCTATGTTCACCGGAGAGAGCGATCCTAGCTCTCATCTTCAGGCTTTCGAGTACGCAATCGCTCCGAGGACTCTCTCAGATGCGATGAAGTGCAAGTTGTTGATTACCACTTTAGATGGGCAGGCAAGGGAGTGGTTTTATAAACTACCTCCCCAGTCCATCTCCTACTTCACCGTCCTGAGGCAAGAACTTCTTCTGAGGTTTGCTACCTCAAAGAAGAGGAAGAGTTGCCCTGCAACCCTCTTCAAGATCAAGCAAGGAGAGAGCGAGAAGACGGCTTGCTTTATTGATCATTTTCAAAGAGAAATCCTTGAGATCAGGGATGTAGATCCCTCGCTTTATATGGTAGCCCTGATGAATGGCCTAAAGGAAGGCCCTCTTAAGTTTGAGGTCACCACTAGAGAGCCGAGCTCTTATCAAGAGCTAATCAACATTGCAAATAGATTCATAGAAGGCGAATTTAACAACCCCAAATATGTTTCTATTCTGACAAGCAAAGTCGTTCAGAAAGGCTCTGCAGGTTTTCCTTTGTCCCCTCCATCAGCAAAGCCTCCGCGATAAGAGTTCCAACCTCCATCCCAGAGAGGAAGGAACTTTCTCCACCACCGTCCATACTAGGGGTACCAACAGATTCAGGCTAATGTGCCTCTGCTGCCAGCTCCAGTCACTCCAGAACCACAACCAACACCCATCCACCAAGTTCTTTTTGTCCAACCACCTCTTCCACCTTATTCTCTGCCCACCTTCAATTACTCTTAAGAGTCATTCACCAAGCTCAATGTTTCAATGAGCGAGGTGGTTCAGATTCTGCATAAGCATCCTTTCTTCAAAAGGCCCGCTCCCTTGCAATCTGACGCAAAGACCAGAAACCTCTCCCTATAATGTGAGTTTCATAGGTAGAGGGGTCATCTGATCGAGAACTGTAGAGCTCTCTGAACGCTGGTGGAGAAGCTCCTTAAGGAAGGAAAATTGCAGGATCTGGTCCAGAAAGGTGATCACTCCAAGGCCTCGACCTCCAAGAGCAAGGAGGTAGCGGAGGTTCATTGGGAGTGTGAAGAAGTGGATGATGTTGGCCACCTTGGCAACATAGGATACCCAACTTAGTGTGTGGATGCAAATGATGAGGGAGCTACTGGATACCTCTTCTGCATCCACGGAGGTGCAGGTCTCGAATCCTCGAAGAAAGCAAGCCTCGCTAGAGTATTTTGATCAGAGGTCGTTGCTACTTCATCGTCTCCTCCAGTCCGATGGATAGTTACCCTCGGACAAGAAGATCTTCCTCTGACCGCCAACCCTTTCATCAATGTAGTCGTTATTAAGACGGTCAACGAAAATTATACTGTTGAGAATATTTTGATTGATACTGGAAGCCCTGTCAACCTCCTCTTCAAGTCGGCTTTTGAAGCCCTGGAGACTGGAAAGACTCTCCTTTCCACTGAAGGGCTCTCTATGGCTTCTCCGGGGAGAAGAAATAGTTAGAGGTAAATGTCACCCTCTCAGTGACACTCAGAGGAATAACAAAGCTTATCAAGTTCATAGTCATTGAAGCTCCGAGTAGCTACAATGCAATCTTCGGAAGACCAATCTTGAATGAATATTAAGCGGTGGTCTCTACCTACCACCTGGCTGTGAAGTTTGCCTAGAATGGTAAATAGTATCAGATCAAGAGTGATCTGAAGCAAGCTTGGGAATGCAATATCAAGACGGTCAATATGACCGAATCTTTTCCTCCTCAAGTAGCTGAGACTTCTTCAGCTCCCCAAGTCCCCAATAGAGCTGGAGTTGCAGAAGTGGCCATAGAAAAAGAGCCCAGAGATGGAGCTCGCTTGGAACCTGCCTAAGCAATTCAAGCCATGCAGATCAGCAAAGGAGATGAAAGCAAAAAGCTTTCATTCAATACCGAGCTATCTGAAGCTGATAAAAATTAGCTCATCTCTTGCCTTCTGAAGAACCTGGATGTGTTTGCCTGGTCAGTGGATGACATGCCAGGAGTCAATCTGGATGTCGTCTGCCACCACCTCAATGTTGATCCCAGATTCATCCCAATCAAGCAAAAGAAAAAAGCAGTGGTGGTGACACTAGCTCACCCCATCAGGGAGGAGGTTGAAAACTCCTAAAAGCCAAATTTGTCAGGGAAATTCAATATCCCGATTGGGTGTCAAACGTTATAATGGTTAAGAAAGCTGGTGGGAAATGGAAAATGTGTGTTGATTTTACAAAACTCAATAAAGCTTGCCTGAAAGATTGATACCCCTTGCCTCAGATAGATTCTTTAGTTGATTACGTGGTTAGGTATTTTTGCATGAGTTTTTTAGATGCATTCTCTGATTATCACCAAATTAGAATGCATAAGCCTAATATTCCTCACACCTCATTCATCATGAATGACTACTGTTTGTGCTATCTCATAATGCCTTCAGGCTAAAGAACGTTGGTGCTACCTACCAGAAAATGATGAACATTGTCTTTAGAACTCAAAAAGGAAGAAATGTTGAGGTCTATGTCGATGACCTCCTGATAAAAAGAAAATCCTTTTCGTCTCACCTTAATGATCTAATGGAAACATTTGCGACCCTTCGAACCTTCAACATGAGGTTAAATCTATTGAAATGTGTCTTCAGAGCTAGCAGAGGGAAGTTTCTTGGCCATCTCCTCGCTCTGGAAGGGTTGGAACCGAATCCAGATAAGGTGAAAGCTATCTTAGAGATGTCACCACCAAAATCCTCCAAGGAAGTTCAACAACTAGGAGGGAGGATGGCAGGCTTGAGTCATTTTATCTCTAGCTCATGAGATAAAAGTGCTCCTTTCTTCAAGACTCTCTATGGAGGAGCAAAGTTTGAATGGACTAAAGAGTGTGATGAAGCTTTCAATCAGCTCAAAAAGCATCTAACGTCAACTCCTTTGCTCCAAAGTCCAAGAGAAGGAGAAGATATGTTCTTATACCTCGGAGTTGGCATTGATGCTATCAGTTCATTATTAGTCAGGGAAGAAAAGAAAAGGCAGTTTTCAGTTTATTATGTTAGCAAGATCTTGAAGGATGCGAAAACCCGGTATCCAATCCTTGAGAAGCTAGCCTTAATGATGACCTCAGCATGAAGACTAAGACCCTATTTCCAATCTCATTCAATTCAGGTCGTTACTGATCTACCATTAATGAATGTGCTAGAGAAACCATGGCACTCATGAAGATTGGCAAAATGGGCAATAGAACTCGGTGAGTTTGATATCTCCTACATTCTTAGAATGGCGATCTAAGTGCAGGTGCTAGCGGACTTCATGATCGATGTAAAATGAGCTAGCTCAGGGAAAGAAGTTGGAACACCTCTTGCTTTGACAATCTATGTTGATGGAGCTTCAGGAAGGAATTCATCAGGGGCAGGAGTTGTATTGATTAACCCGAATGGGGTTAGACTAGATCAGGCTCTGAAGTTCTATTCTCCAACAACAAATAATCAAGCAGAGTATGAAGCCTTGCTCGCTGGTCTTAGATTTGCAAGAGAGCTAGGTATTAAAGATGTCCTAGTCAAAACTGACTCCCTGGTGATGTCATCTCAAGTGAACAAAATCTTCGAGACCATAGACCACATCTTGAAGTAATATCAAGCTCTGGGAAAGAGTGAGGTAGGAAGATTCAAAAGCTTTACTATTCAGCATATTTCAAGAAAGGAGAATGCAGAAGCTGATGAGTTAGCTAAGTTTGGTCTCCTTTCGGGAGGAACCACCTCAGAGCTGTTTCATCCAGCCATCGAGGAGGGAGTTGTCATGCAAATAGACCAACGACCTCTTGGATGGATCCTTTCATGCTCTACCTCTCGACTGGAGAGTTTCATCCAACGATAAAGGATAGGAAAATATTTAAATTAAAATCCGCCTATTATTACCTTGTTGCATGTGAGCTCTTTAGGAAAACTTTTCTCTCACCGTTGGCGAGGTGTGTGACTGAGGATGAAATTCCAGTTCTTCTTCGGGAGTTTCATTCTGGAGAAGGTGGCAGTCATTCAGGAGCTAGAACTTTAGAGAAGAGGATTTTGAGATAAGGATATTTCTGGCCCCAAATGAGGAAAGACGCGGAGAAATTTTCAAAGCGATGTGTCCAATGTCAAAATTTTGCCCCTCTTCAACACCAGCCAGCTCAGCAGCTCAGGTCAATAGCAACTCCATGGCCGTTCGCAGTCTGGGGAATGGATTTGATCGGACCTTTTTCTCTAGCTAGCGGACAACGCCGTTTTGTTTTGGTTATGATCGATCATTTCAGCAAATGGATTGAGGCGAAGGCGTTAGAAAAAATCACTACCCAAATTGTGAAGAATTTCATCTGGGGAGAGATTGTGTGCAGGCATGGAATTCCTATGACGATCATTACAGATAATGGTCCTCAATTCAACAACTCCAGTTTGATAAATTTATGTGATCAAATCGGCACTGAGTTGCAGCTCGCCTCTGTACATCATCCTAGAAGTAATGGGCAAGTAGAAGTTGTCAATAAGTTGATAATCAATCTCTTGAAGAAGAAAGTGGAAAATCTCATAGGGAATTGGGCAGAATAATTACCTTCAGTATTGTGGGCTTTAAGAACAACTCCAACCCCAGCAGTTGGAGAGACTCCTTTCAAGTTATCTCATGGTTCAGAAGCTCTTATTCCAGTTGAGTTTGAAGTAAGGAGTCCAAGAATAATATTATCTCATCAGAATTAGGATAGATGGATGGAAGAAAATGACGAAGAGCTAAAATGCAGCCCCGACCTCATTGAAGAATTGAGAGACACAACAACAATTAGACAAGAGGAAGTGAAGATAAGAATGGCCAAGTATTTTAACAAGAATGTTAGAGTCAAAGAGTTTGTTGTTGGTGATCTCATCCTTAAAAAGATAAATGCAGCAGTAAGATCTGGCTCAGTTGGAAAGCTTAACCCAAACTGTACGGGGACATTCATTATCAAAGAGGTACTCAAGAATGGTGTTTATCGTCTCCAGACATATGAAGGAGAAGAGTTTTCGCATACCTAGAGCGGAGATGATCTCTAGCGTTTCTTTTCTTGAATACTTGTATTTTTCATTCTTCTCTTACAAGCATTATGATGATGTGGTTGTAACCTCTTAAATTATGCATATTGAAAAGGAAGCATCAACATAGATTGGTTGGTTGTCAAAGGCTTGAAATCCTACCAAGCGAGACATCGATGGGTCCTGCTTGATACCCCCCTCGACTTGAAGCTTGAGGTGTAAATCTACCATGACCACAGGTAGCGGGGAGATTTTGCATCTGTGTAGTAGTAGCTCGCCAAGCTCATGCAGAGGTACTTCAGTATATCGTGTCCTTGCTGACATCTGACACACCTCTGCATCAAGGGAGGTCTCGGTGACTGTTCAGCTCTGTCAAGCATTTCAGTTCATCGTTATAGTCTTGATGATCCTTCCCAGGGAAAGCAATGTCGGTATAGCCTCTGCGGCATAACCGCACATGCCCTATAAATCATCTTGCCTTGTGACCCTCGAATACTTGTTGGTGTAAGGATAGCTGAGGTGCGGTCAGGAGCGTCTGAGACCGTCGCCTGAGTACTTGAGTGGCTAGGGTATTACAACCTTAATGATCTCTTGAGGGAAGCAATGTCGATGTAGCCTTACAGCACGACCGCACATGCCCTTTAGATCATTTAGAGTTATTCAACCCTCTTCTTCTCTATCTTCTTAGGGAATTACAACCTTAATGATCTCTTAAGGAAAGCAATGTCGGTGTAGCCTTGCGGCATGACCACACCTGCGCTTGTGATCATTTTGGTTTGTATACCTCTGGTCTTCGAGGCCTCTTCTTCTTAGGGTGTTACAATCATGATGAGCTCTTAAGGAAAGCAATGTCGGTGTAGCCTTACAACACGACCGCACCTGCTCTTTTGTTCATTTCAGATTGTACACCTCTCAAGCTGTCTTTTCTTTGAATAAGCGGTCTGAGGTTTTTGGAGACTGCTAGTTTTATGGCATCTAATTATATTGGAAATGAGGCGGTCTGGAACATCTAAGACCGCCGCCAGGGTTATTTGGAACTTTGTATTGATCGCAGGTGATTTAAAACAGTTAAAACTTACTGTATATTTGTGGTTCTGATCTATTGAAAGGCGGTCTGAAAAACTTGAGACCGCCGCCTGGATTTTCTATGTGTTTATCAGTTAAGAATTGTCTTGAAATATATGGGACCATTAACTACAACTTTTCTAATATCTATCTCATAACGGTTAGCCTGGAAAATGGAGATTGCAAATTCATTATATCCCACTTCTCTTTCTAAAGTATGAGGGTATTCATAAGGTCTCCCTCCTATTCTCCTACTGGGTAGCAGTCCGGAGAAGTGGAGATCGCTGACTTTCCATCTTTAACAAAATGTTTTTCAAGTATCAAGGAATCTAGGATAAATGACATAATTGATAAGATCTCACCCCTATACATCTACTAGTTAGCGGTCTAAAAATATGAGATCGTTGGTTATCTGCTTCAAAAGGGCCAAAGCTCTTCAAGATCTGGTTATCATCCGTGGAAGAAGCGGTCTGAATTATTGGGGATCGCACCTCATCTCATACCTAAATATTATTCTGAATGTTTTTGCAATACTCAGGAATCATCATTTATGAATTACTATGATTTGGAGTCTCTGCAAAGGATTTCAAAGGCTGAAGATCGCCATTTAATGAACAATTGGCACTTAGAATTATTTTACAATGGAGCAGTTTCATATGCATAATACTCCTCATATTGCAATAGGCGGTCTGGCGAGCATGAGACCGCCATTATTGGATATCAGATATTCTATGAAGTTCTTATATGGTATCTTCTCTTATATCAGCTGTCTATTCGAGCTCGTCAATACCTAAGGCATTGAGATCGAATGCTAATTCTCTCTAAAAAATGAGATCGTATATAACTGTAATTATTCTCCTACTATTTCAGGGACCGGTTGATGGTTATTGAGATTTATTCTTCTTCATTAAGAGTTATAATAGGATCGAAAATAATAAGATCGATGCAATAATAAAGCAATGAGAAATATTCATTCAATAAAAGAGACAAAGGTATGACAATTTATATCCATTTCTGTTCTAATTACATAAGCTCGCACGGTCTCAATAGTCGTCGATCGCAGTTTCAAAAATAAGGAGATTACAAAAGCTGGTTTTCAATCATTCTTTGATTTCTTCAAAGACCGCTCATCAGATGATGAAGAGCCGGTCTCTTCAGAAGATTCTTCTGAGCTATCTGGGCTTTTTGATCCTAAACTTGAGGCCGCAGAAGAACTCATATCATTGCCTTCAACATATCGACTCCCACTTTCCTCATCCGCGCTTCCATAGATCTCGACATCTTCTTCACTTCCGGTCTCATTTCTAGTGACCGATTGTTCATTTATCAACCTAGTCGCATCAGGAAAGAGGTCAGAAAATGTCACCTCCTTATAATCTTCAGTGAGACCGCCGCGATCATGAAGTTATATGATCATCATATCAGACGTCTCCTTTACATGCTGCATTATGGCATTTTGAAAATCTATGTTATCCGCATGATAAGCTTCTTTCTTTGAGCACTGCATAGAAGAAGATAATTAGATCACTCGGTCATAAAAGAAGAAAAAGGAAGGTCGCAGGTAAGGCAAACTTACACGCAATTCCTCTTGTAGTTGTTTGATTTCTTTCAAGGCTCTTCGGAGAGACCGCCCCATGTGATGATTCAAGACTGTGCTCTTGGCGGTCACTTGCATGCAGATGTCAGGGAGTATATCGGTCTCTAAATCATATGCCTCCCTTGCATTATCTTTTCCATATAAAGCAGAGGTGACCACGAAAGCATGATGTGTCAACTTCCCACCCCACAAAGGGAGGTCGGTGGACACCTTCGCGCTTTTTCCTTTGGTACCCCACTTGAGAAGGGGTTTTCCCTTGGTGTCCTTCAGCTTCTTCCCAAAGTTAGTCAGAGGAAAGGAGTGATTGGCGGTCTCCGACTCGCCGCCAAGCTCTATGGTCTCGATTTTGCGGTCTCTTTTCTTCCTCATCTCACAATGGGTAAGCACCTCCTCAGATGGTGCCACTGGATCAATCTCTGGGACCGCGAAGGTCGCTGAAGAAGGAAAATGTTAGAGCATCAAGAGAAAAGTAACGAGATCGCAAAATACCGCTAAAAGCATCTTACTTTCTTCAGGAGTAACCTCCGCGACCTCGGGCCAGATCACCAGGTAATAGAGGAGGTCGAACCGCTTGTCCGCCAGGAAAGCAAGAATTTTAATCACCTCCTGCAAAAGAACTTTGGGGTTGAGGAAAACCCCTTCAGCTCGACGAGATGGCATAGGGTTGAGACCGCCAAGATTGCCTTCGAACACCAAGAACCTTTCTGTCCAGAAAGGGATCTTGTTCGGAAGGTTGAGGACCTTAATCCCATTGCAGGAAAAATAAAGAAGACCCTTAAACTCCTCCTTTTTCTTCGCCTCCTTCAGCGACTTTACAGAGAAGGTCGCACGGAACAAATCAATGGTAAATTAAACTCTCATCGATCTCAAATAGTTGATAAATGCAGTCATGAGACTGATGGAGTTCAGTCGCAGTTGGGCGAGCAACAAACCGTAATACTCCATCACTTCCAATACCTCCCAGGGGAGAGGTAGTGTCAGGTCCCAATCGAAGTGATCGATTAGGATGACAAATTTGTTGTCCTCTCCAAAGCTTAGTCCCTCGTCGTCTGTTGGCGGTCTCACAATAATCTGGCCCTGGATCATGTGCTTTTCGAGAAAGCTTAAGTACTCATCCTTGGAAAGACATCTGGGTTTGTGATCGGCAGTGAGGAAAAGTTCAGCAGTTAAAGCGCGAGCGGTCACCATTATTGGAGTTTATTGAGACCTGTGTTTTGGGCGCATTCAGAAAGTTTAAAGTAATGAAGCCAGAGCCAGCTATTTATAGATGATGAAGGGTAATTTCTGAATAATTACTTTTTTGGGAGACCGCCAGTAATCTGTGTAGAACACTGAACCTGTATAAGAAGAGAAACAACAAGCAATTTGGTCGGCCTCAATAAAGTGAGACCGCAGTATTCCAAGCAATGGCACAGAAATAAGTAGAGAAGGAGATCGGCATCACAGAAAATATAAAGGATCGCATCAGAAGAATCAAATTATCATAATACAAATATTACAAATTCACATCGTCCAGATTTTAAATGTTTGAGACCGCATAAGACAAAAAGAAAAAATTTATCTCCTAGCAGGGTGTTTTCTCCCTACAAAGGACGCAATGTCCTGCATCTCATTTACAGCGATCAAAACAGAGGAAGTTTTGGTTAGCTAACATTGCAGCTTGATGGATTTTTGACATCTCCTTGTCCACCTGCTCCATAAGAATGACCATGATTTCAGAGGTCGATCTCTCCTCTGGTAGACCGCTGGAAATTCTAGGCTTCATCATCATGTGGACAGGACCGGCACTGAATGACTCGACCTCAGCGGCCAGGGCAGCAACTTTCCCCTTGTAATATTTTGCATCCTTCTCAGCCCTCCAGAGCATCTTGGTGAGATCGACATTCTTCAGATCGCCCTCCTCGCGGACTTGCTTTTCATTAGAGCACGGCTTCTATTCAAAATTGGCGGTCAAAGTCTGAAGTTGGTCGTCCTGTGCCCGCTCCCGAGCTCGCATTGTTCAGACATCCTCAATCATGGACTTGAGGATATCAGCAAGGTGCGGGAGCATCACCAGCCGTTGCTGCTGAATCTCCCATTCTTCAGGAGTATCGGCGACCTCATCAGCATCTGCGAACAAAAGTAAATAATGATTAACTCAACAACAATAAGTCAAAGATAGAGGAGCTCGCACAAAGGAAATACTTGGAAAGAAATCAAGACCACTGTCGCGTAAGGCATTTTCAACTTTTTTTGGGACCGCATGATCTGCGGTCAGCAAAAGTCGGTCTGAACCTTTAAAGCGCTCCAGGTTCATTCTTTCCAACTCCCTTTTTGTGACATCTCTCCATCTTTTATCCTCCTCTTTAATTTTGCATTACTAACGAGAATGTCATTTGTTTCAATGATGACAATCTCACGTCGTTCTTTTGGAGATCTAGGTCGAGGAGCAGGCAAAGGAAGGAATTCAGGCTGTCTCACGGTCAGAACTGCCTTGCCGGTCCGCAGGGCAGAGACCGCTGTCACGTGGTCTGTTGTTGCCTTATCCAGTTGGGTTGCCTGAATGAAGATATTTTTTAGACCGGCAAACAGCGCGGTCTTCTCCTTTTTGATCTGCCGAATTTCTTCTCCCCTCTTTTCTCCATTCACCTCAGTAGTTTCCTTCTTCTTCTTCTTCTTACCCATCTTCTCTCTCTTAACAGTGATCAACGCAGCTTTCTCTTTTTCTTCCTTTTCTTTCCCTACAGCAACTTGTGTTGCCTTCTCTTCTTCTTCTTCTTTCCTCTTCTCAGCAGCGATCAACATCGCCTTCTCCTCCTTCTTTTCCTTCTCTGCAGTGACCTGTGCTATTTTTTCATCTTCCTTATTCTTTTCGACCGCGATCAGCATCGCCTTTTCCTCTTCTATCTTTTTTTTCCTCTGCGGCGGCCTGTGCTACCTTCTCCTCCTTTTCCTTCTTCTCCTTTTCCTCTTTCTTCTCAGCCTCAACCTTTTTTCTGGCCTCCTCTTCCGCGGTTTTCCTCTCCCGCTCCTCGGCGGCCTCTCGAAGATTTTTAGATTCGAAAGGGTCGATCATCTGCAAGAACGAACAAAACCATTAGAAGAATCTTCATCGAGAAAAGTGATCAACTCTTGGTCCGCTCCTTTGGAAGAAAATGAGACCGCAGAAGAAAAAAGGAGGTTGATTTGTTTATTTATCTTTTCAGAGTCCGCAGGAGGATGTTGTAGATCGCCACCTTCAGGGAGTGTAGCCGCCTCTTTAGCGGTCACTACTTTACTTTCGCCACTTTTCCTTTTCTTGACGATCTGAATGGAAGAACTTGTGCCTTTTCTTTGTATTCCCTTTGCAGCTTCATGCTTATCCGCAATCTACTGCCTCAACTTTGCTGCTAAAGCCGCATGCTTCTGCATCTGAGCTATAATGACCTCAGTAGAAGCGGTCTCACCCGATTGGACAGCGATCAGGCTAAGAGCTTCAACGGATTTGTTGCAGTCAATGGTGATGGAAACACCGGAAAGATCAAGCACGGGAGGCCCTGAGGAAGTGGTCGATAAATCAACAATACTAGAGGCTGCCAAGATCGCATCCCCCGGCAATCAAGCTTGTTGTTCAGTAGCGTTGACGACCTCCTTCGCCGCATCCTCCGCCACAACCTTGGAAGCATTGGCCGTCTGCACCTTCTTGGAGCTAGTGGTCTTTGTCTCTTTGATCTTTCCTTTTGGGGAAGCTACCTTGGGCGGCCCCTGGTCCTGTGCTCGCCTAGACAGAAGGTTCGGCATGCTCGCCATTTTAAAGATTGTTGCGGTCTAAAAAGCAGTGATCGCTGGCAGTACGAGCTCGTAGTCTTTTCCAGAAAGTTCTAGATTCAGAAACCTTGAAGTCGTATTTATAGATTTCTCTCGCATTTATGACAGTCGCAGTCTCAACGGTCAATGCGAACATTTCCGAAGTTCCAGTGAAACTTGAAAATGTGTGGGGATCATGTTTGTCGAGAAGCCTGCGACCTCTCTTTTCCGGTCAGAATGGTTAGTTCCAGTGGTCTCCATTCTTTGAGACCGCGCGGACGACTTCCTTCATCTCCATCTTTTCTTCTAAGGAAAAGACGGCCAAGCTCCTGGGAGACCGCCAGACTGCGCAATCTAAGGTTTTGTCTCCTTTTTATTATTTGCATCCCCTATCTCTGCCCTGGTTCTCCTGTATCCCGAGCAGCATGTAATTTTTGGATCTGCCTATTTGGGCAGCCTCCGCGTCTATAAATAGAGGGGTAGGGGTACCTGAAAATAGTCTTTTGCTTTGAGCCTCCAGCTTACGACATGTGTAAGTGGTCTCGAAATCTGTCATTTTTCTACCTCCCATCCTTACCTGCTTCAGACCCCCCCCCCCCCCCATCCTGTAACCTTTGTAAGACCAGTCAAAGCAGCTCCTTCCTCAGAGATCTCCTATGGTTTTTTCTGTCTCGAGTAACCTACACTCCGCAGTCTTCCCCCCTCCCTTTTTATTGTGAGTTTTGGAGGTTCATTTTTTGTGCCAACATCATTGATGATTTTGCTGAATCTTTAATACATTTCAGACACATTCTCTTCAGCTTTCTTTTGGAAGTTCTTATATTAGGATATGAGAAGAGACTTCATGTCCTTTCTTTTATCTATGCTACCTTTAACTAATCTTGACAATGACTCTCAAATTTCTTTTGCTGAGTTGCAGACAACCACCTTTTGGAATATGTCATCTAAGATAGTTGATACCAAAATGTTCATGGCCTTTGCATCATAGGCCTTCACCTTCTTTTCAGCATCTGTCCATTCAGCTCTGGGGACAAGTTCTTCTATCACAGTCCCACTTGCATCTTTTCTGTATGGCACTGGGGGACCTGACAAAATGACATCAACAATATCTTCATCAATAGAATTTATGTACATGTTTATTCTATCCTTTCAAAGTGTAAACTTATTTAGATTACACACTGGAGGTCTTGTGGATACATAATCAATAGAACTCATTTTCTAAAAATAGTTTTAGAATATAAAAATTTGAGTGAGGGGTTCTTTTGATCAATGTGTTAACCTTTTTCTGATCAACCTCCCTATGATACTAATTAAAAGTGCACAATGAGTCCTCTGAGTATTCTCTAGAGGGGGTTGAATAGAGTTTTAAAATATTTCACAAAAATATGCACGGAACAATAAAATAATTCTAAATACTAAGCATCCAGAAATCCAATAAGAATAAAATAAGCACAGAATAACAGAAATAAAGAAGGGACATCACAGAAAATTCACAGCACAAATGAGACAAGATCTATAGTGGTTCTCCAAAATATTGGTACTCCACTCTTCTACCACCTTGGTAGGAATACACTATTCACTGTCTGAGTTTTTTAATAAGGAGACTCTTAGAACTAAGGTCTGAGATTTTTGTTAAGGAGACTCTTAGAACCAAGCTAGATCTTTTGATAAGGAGATCTTGAACCAAAACTAGATCTTTTGATAAGGAGATCTTGAACCAGGACTAGATCTTTTGTTAAGTAGATCTTAAACTACTGAATCCTTTGAAGAGGGTTTCTAAGGACTCTTTACTCAGTTTTACTAAAGTGGAAGATAGAGTAAAGAAGAAGATGAAGATTGTTCTTCTTTGGATTAATCCTCTTGTAGCAATCAATGAGGATTATTGGCACTTAGTGTTTTGTGGATCTTTGTTTAGTAAATGAATTCTTGCTTGAGAGAGAGATGCAAGGATTGTGAAAGCCCTGATCCTGATGGTGATCTCTGTATATCTGTATGCTTCTTTCAGTGAGAAGAAGAAGATGAAACCTTGTGTATTCCTGTATAGAGATTTGTTCAGTATGTTTTCTGTAGAAGAGAGCTGGAGAAGAATATAACAGAATTATTGTCGTCTATCTTTTTGAATTCAGTATACTTATTCTTCTGTTGAATAGAGATCAATGATTTTCCTCTTCTGTTGTTTCCCTAGTAGGAATGTCCAAGAGATAGTATTGTTCTCTTTCTATTTTTGTTGACAACCGGTCCAAATCTTTTTGAATAACTTCTAAATATATCTTTATTGTATCTCTGGAGTTCTTCTTTCCCTTCTTGTTTATGAACGGTCCATTTGAATTCAAATAACTTCCACTTATAACTTCTGAATAAGCTTCAAAAATGAATCCAGGAAGTATTCCAAAAGTACGTTTGTATTCGACATTGCGTCGAATAATTTTGTCTTCTTATCAGCGCACCTCTGAGTTCTAATAAAAGCGGTTTTGAATCTTCCTCAGCTTTGAAATTAACTCTGATAATGATGTTGCGTCGACGTATGCATCGAGATGAAGGCCTAGACTTTGAGCTCTGACTTCTGCGTCGAATATAACTCGAAGTTGCGTCGACTTCAAATGTTGCTTTGACTTACTCAAACTTCTGCGCCGAATACATTTTGGCGTTGCGTCGACTTCAATTGATGCATAGACTACCAGTCTGAGTTATCCTTACTTCTATTCGAAGTTACTTCAACTTTCAATCAAAGTTGCGTCGATTTCTATTCGACGCAGAATTAACTCAACTGGATTTTGCACTCCTTTGGACTGTTCTTTGACACCCTAATGAGAGTGTCATATCCTATGATATCTAATGACTATATTACCCTCACTATACAACATGAGTAATGAATCTTAGATGATGAAATCTCTTTTACATAATTTGTAAGATAAATCCAGAGAATGTTTTTCCCAACAAATTGATTTATAAGCCAAGATATCTCATGAAAATTGAGATACTGTGAATGACCTTTAAATGCTTATCCCAAATTTGAAGAAGTATAAATTTTGGTTTATATTGTATGTTAATTGACAAATGTCTTATAAAATAAGACTTATTTTTGAAAGATCTTTTCATAACTACACGGTCTTGCAATTCAGGGTTTCTACGCAAGGTATAATTTTAGATGTTTATTAAATTTGAAGAAGTATAAATTTTGGTTTATATTGTATGCTTATTGACAAATGTCTTATAAAATAAGACTTATTTTTGAAAGATCGTTTCATAACTACACAGTCTTGCAATTCAGGGTTTCTACACAAGGTATAATTTTAGATGTTTATGAAATTTGAAGAAGTATAAATTCTGGTTTATATTGTATGCTTATTGACAAATGTCTTATAAAATAAGACTTATTTTTGAAAGATCGTTTCATAACTACACGGTCTTGCAATTCAGGGTTTCTACACAAGGTATAATTTTAGATGTTTATGAAATTTGAAGAAGTATAAATTTTGGTTTATATTGTATTCTTATTGACAAATGTGTTATAAAATAAGACTTATTTTTGAAAGATCATTTCATAACTACACGGTCTTGCAATTCAGGGTTTCTACACAAGGTATAATTTTAGATGTTTATGACACATATATTGACATATAATATAGTAAGTTGCTTAAATAAATATTTTTAGTTGTGTGACCAATTTTTGTCTCTTTTTGTTGAAGAACTATTGGAAATTTATTTCTAAATTAATATTACAGGGAAAAGGGGAAACCCATTTAGTCTTATAATATCAAATACTTTTAGTTTTGGGAATATATAAATCCTTGTCATGGTTAGATAAGATAAATGAGGCTATGGACCATACCACGAACAAGCACGTGCACGCCATGCTTGGTCGGGCTGAGTCTGTGTCTTGGGCGTGGCTGCACAATTTGCATCTGAATGCTATTCCGAATGGTGTAGCCATGACCTTCTCCATTTTTCATTTTTGCTTCGTATTACTTCGGATTTATTTATGGTAGTTATTTTCTAAGAGTTTCTTATTAAGAGACAATTTTTGAGTTGTGATTTTAGAATATAAGTACTCCGAAATTCTTTTTCTACACAATTTTTAAAACCACGTTTTTCATTGCTTCCTTTTCCGCTCTTTCTGTGACAACGATATCACCGGCCGCTAACAATTTTTGGCGCCTGCAATCCTGCATTTACTGCCATATACTGGCCGATCGGAAATAATGAGATTGTTCCTTTAAAGAATTTTTAATTTCTACTTAATATTTGTTATTCTTCTAAGCATCTACGAACCAAATCTTCTAAAACACTGCAAAAACTTGTGTGATTCAAAGTTTTAAAAGTACCGTAAGACGTTGTACCTCGAAATTGATTTTGCCGTGGTTAACCTGCTTAGGAGGAATTCAATATTAATCTTAGAGGAATGTGAATGTTTACGTGCCTCTTCACATTATACACTTCAATTTTAATCTTGTAATTTTATCATACGGCTTAGTTCCAATATTTTTATTTAATTATCGGTTGATGGTTTATGTGGGAATTATTTCCAGCAGGAAGAAATAGGGTGTGACAGCCATTTTTTCGTCTGGCTATGGACGGAATGAATTCCCCCCAGGATCTGACCACGAGGCCAGCATGGCTACCACAGTAGAAATGTATTGCGCGAGCCCTGATGTACGCCATTCCATCAGACGAAAAATTTCCTCCTCCACTAAATGGGCCCACACAATCTTATCTATACGACGTCGGGCAAAATAGCCAAAATGGTCCCTTAACTATTGGTGTCTATTTCAAATTGGTCTTATACCTTTCATTTAGTTCAAAAGAGTCTCTTAACTTAGCATTTAATTTCAAATTCATTCTAAAACTAACATCGTTTAGTTTATTTCAATTTATTTAATAGTAAATGCTCATTTTTTCATTCCCATAAATAAAATAGTCAAAATTTGTAACTTGTACCAAAACAACATAGCCTGTGAACAAAATAGCCAAAATTTTGTAATTTTGTTAAATTACCACAAACTTAATTTGTATCAAAACAACAAATATAGTAACATAAATCAATCAAATTGTTCATTTGATCAGTTTTATACACTATAAACTGCATATCAGAACTGTACAAAGAGAGCATTAAGATCGAAAATCACAGGACTGGAAGGTGTTTCTAGCATTAGGATCGAAAATCAGTTGTATTCCCATTCTGCATTAGGATCGAAAATCACAAGAAAACCGAAAACTGCATTAGGATCGAAAACAAAGCCGACGGTACACACGCATTAGGATCAAAAAGCATTAGGAGCATGGGAAGAACGGATGAATAAGGTGAAATAAGCATGAGAAGCATCGAAAACGGAGGAAGAACGAAAAATTAGGAGCATGGGAAGAACGGAGGAATAAGGAGAAATAAGCATGAGAAGCATCGAAAACGGAGGAAGAACGAAAAATTAGGAGCATGGGAAGAACGGAGGAATAAGCATGGGAAGCATCAGAAACTGCATTAGGAGCAAATCCTCTGCATTAGGATCAAAAAGCAAAAAAAACTAACAAAACACACACACACAAAAGCAAAAAAATCTAGAAAAACGCACAGATCTGAAACTGGTGAGAAGAGGAGGAAGAACGGAGGAATAAGGAGAAATATACCTAAAAAATGCTTGAAATCGAGCCGCCGGCGGTGGTAGGAGGGGGATCTGACACCGGTGAGGGCGAGAGTCGATTGATTAGGGCTTTGTGACGGGAGAGGAAGCAGCGGAAAATTACCGTGAATATTAATGGAAAGGAAAAAAAATAGGACTTATTTGAAATGAGGTGAAAGTTAGAGGACTGTTTTTAACAAAAAGATAGTTATGAGTTCAATTTGAAAATACAACTATAATTAAGGGATCATTTTGGCTATTTTGCATAAGACATCACATTGAAATACACGATTCAAAACATTTTCATAGAGTGTCGCCATCAACACCCACGCCTCTTGTTTTTTTTAATTCAATGATAGTACTTTTAGCCAAAAAGAAATTAGGTCGTTTTAATTTAAATTTGAACTAATACAATAATTTTCAATCCAAACGTTGGATCATCGCGCCCTTACTACGTATTCGATTAACTCAACGAGATCTATCCAACGACATATTGATCTCTAAGATCTGACAGTGGATAACCAATTTATGAACTAAAACGTCAATAAGAAAATAAATTATGTATGATTATACGAGTGACAGCGCATGGGGGGCCCGTGCCCCGCACGACAATACCCCGACCACAGCATTGCCCCGGCACGACGACGGTCCCGCCACTCGCAAACCCCCGTGTGATGTGCTCCGCGCGTTGCTCTATTTTGCGGTGTGCACAGGAGTTTGCAAGCGGTGGGAGCGGCGTCGCTCCGAAGCAATCTCATCACCGAGGTCCGGGCGATGAGCAGTGTCACCGGTATTATTTGTCGATTGTTAACCGCAACCTGCCTTTGGCTATTCGCTTCCCAAAATTTTCAAAATTACCTATTTTTTCTGTGGTTAACCGCAACCTGACGCCTCCTTCCTCCTGTTGAAACTTCGGCCTCCTTCCTCCGGCTCAAGCGAGGAAGGCTGCTCCATCGACCAGGTCTTCACCTTTGACCTCACCCTCTTCACCTTTGACCTCACCATCAACCTGAAATCGGCCGGAGCTCGAGTTCTCCTAGTGAAAAATGTCGAGCGGAGCACGAAATGTCCTTTCTATTTTTGCCAGATGGAAATCTACGCCGGTCCTCGTCATCTCCCATCGATCTACGACATGGTGCATTGCCGACATTGAAGCAGGGTTGGTCGGATGTGACATGGAAATCTCTTAGGGTTTGCAGGAGCGGAAATGGGCTTCAAGATGCTCTGTTTCTCTCATTTTGCCCGAGAAATCCAAAAAAAATGAGAAGAGATTGGAGAGATGATACGATGTGTTAGATTGTGACACCTCATCGCGCCCGGATCGTTAGGATCGCTCCATGTCACCAATCCGTGGGAGAAATTCTTTCCTAGTTTAGGATTATCTCTATATAGGAACATCATTATGTGGAGAATATTTCTCAAGGATGCCTATCCTATTTTGGCCAAGCCTAAATTTGGCTATCTCTTATTTAGGAATTTATTTCCTAATGGTGGAGATGCATTCTCATCATATATATAGGAGCCAGTTATAGCCAAAGAGATGAGGAGAAATCTGATACATTCGCGAGAGACAAGGAGGAGGAGGTGCAGGTGGCTTTTGTGGGTGGTGTTGCGGCAGCAACTATGGTCGATCCAGGCGGGATCGACATCCAATTGTGCTAGCGGCGACAACTCTGGTCGGTCCAGGCGGGATCGGCATCCGGTCATGCTAGCGGCGCCAACTCCGGTCGGTCCAGGCGGGATCGGCATCCGGTCGTGCTAGCAGCACCAACTCCGGTCGGTCCAGGCGGGATCGGCATTTGGTCGTGCTAGCGGCGACAACTCCGGTCGGTCCAGGCGGGATAGGCATCCGGTCGTGCTAGCGGCGGCAACACCGGTCGGTCCAGGCGGGATCGGTATCCGGTCATGCTAGCGGCGGCAACACCGGTCGGTCCAGGCGGGATCGGCATCTGGTCGTATAACATCCCCAAAACAACTAGACCCATAAGATTCACCTTGGCTTGAAAAGGCCAAGACATTGCTCTAAGAGGCCAAAATGGCCCTAAGAACCAAAGTGAATAGGTAAAAATCACCTTGGTGTGCAAATAGCCAAATTGAGCCCAAGGCTTAAGACTTGGTATCTAGCTCATAAATGACAAATTGACCACACCAAACCCTTCCTAAACACTAGGATAGACTAATGGGACAAAATGAACCAATTGGAATTGAACAATTCTGGGAAATTTGGGTCAATTACCAAAAACCCCAATTTGGCCAAATTGAACTAATCCCCTTCAATTAACCTTCAATTGACTCAATGTGATCAAATTGATCACCCCTAAACACTAAGGGGATTAAATGAGATCTATATGAGCCAAAGTGCACATTCAATCTTGGAGGATTAGGGCTAAATCACTAAAATACCCAATTTGCCCCTATGAGGCAAATAAGTGCAACAAAGCCCCATTTGACCCCACCATGACTCAATTCCTCATGGGATGAGTTCAGAGTGCCTAGGGGAGCAATGTGACTCAGTCACATTGAGTGGTGTGAGCTTGGGTCAAGCCCAAACTCAAAAGTCCCCACTTTGGTCTATTTGGGTCAAGTGAGCTCCAAACCCAAATTAAGAGGGCTTAACCCATCCCATTGCCCAAGAAGGCAGCCCACATGATGACCAGCCCCTAGCCTTCTGAAATTCGAAATTAAGGGGTAGTGATTGCATAAGCTTTTTTTGAGGGCCTTAGTTGGAGGAAGAAGACAAGGAAACACCAAGGGGAAAATGGGGAATGCATGCCGGCCATTTGGCACACCTCTCCCTTTATCCAAGCCCTCCTCTGAGATGAGGAGTAAATTCCGGTCAGCCTGGGGTAGTGGGGGATGAACTCTGATTGGCTGTAATGGGCGGCAAGGCATGGCCGAAATCACCATAATGGCGAACAGCCATATACCCCCTCTCTCCCTCAATTCTCCTCACCATCACCTTTAGAAGGCTGAGAGTAGTCGAGCTAGTGCTTTGGAGTGGAGAAAATGGTGCCGGATCGAGGAATTAGGCAGGACTGCCGGAGCTCGCCGCCACCATGCCGCACAGTCACAACACCCGCCGCCAAGCCCCACTAAGGCACGATTTCTCCCCCTCACCCTCTGTGCTAGTCATCTAGGGTCTTAGCAAGGGCAGTCGGGCTCAATTGAGCCGACAGCCATGGGATTTTTCCTTCCCGAGCTCCGTTTGGTCTTCCTTCAGGGATCGTCGGAAACCGCCACCTCCGGCCACCATTCCACCGCCAATCGACGGCCAACCCCTCAACGGAGGTGGTGGCGGCGGTAGATGGTCGGGAGGGTAGTGGTTGGCCGGGATCAGAGCTCTTTTCCTCTGGGCCGTCGGCTAGAGGAAGGAGACGAAATCACCGCCATTGATTTCGTCTCCTTGATCGCTATTGGCAGACCAAATTTATTCTGCCTAAAAATATGCAGAGGCTTGAATGAAATATTTGAAGGCCTTAAATGCCATATTTTTAAAAAGTGGCAGAGATGACTTTTGTAGCCCTATGAGTCTACTTTCATTTGCCACTTGAATCAAATGATTTGGTGCACTGTGGACTCCAGGGCACTCATTTTCCTAGGGCTGCTCCTTGTGAAGGGCAGAAATTAAAAGTGCTATATCTTGTAAATGGCTTAACCAAATCCCTTGAAATTTACACCATGCATGCATGGTATAATGACACACCTAGGGTATAAATTTGAGAATTTATCGATGTATATCCACTGAGTTATTTCATTTATTAGCAAAAGTAAATATTTGGTATTTATAGAGTTGTATAACTCCAAACACCCCTAAATTTGGGTGGTAAGCTCTTTATATATATCTAGACCACTGATAGAAATTTGAGACCATTTGGCCTTGTGTATGTGGGGTTATAATCCATGCATGAGCTAGGCTTAAGACCTTAATGTGTGTCTTAGCAAATTTTGGGGTGGAGAGGGCCCCAAGCCTTGGGGGTTGACCCAATGGCTTTGAAATGCTGGACATGGGTCCATGGCAGTAATATGACTTCCCAAAAGTTATTTGGGGATTTTTGGGTACAAAAATCCCAAAATGTGGAATTTACTAAATTACCCCTAATTTAGGTTATAAGATGAAAAGGGGGTCATATGATTTCATAATGAAGTGAAACTTAGGGTTTAGTGTCTGATTTTATTATTGTGGCAGCATGAATTTTCTGAGAATTTTTGGGAAATATTTCATGTTATAAAAAATCAAAATTACAAATATACCCCTTATGAATCTTGTGCAGTTACTGAGTTTTTATTGGTCTGACAAATTTGAGATAAATCACAGTAGGTCATGATGCTAATATAAGCCTATGTTAATTTTATCAGAATTTATGAGTGAATATTTCTGGTATTTCTTTTGTAATTTCATAATAATGTGCATTCATGATAAATAGCAATTGTGGGTGTAAAATGGTTAAAAAATTGTGATCTCCTGGAAATAGTGTTGTTATGTCAATATGATACTACTGTAATTTTTCCAGAATTTTAGCAAGTCAAATTTATGTACTTGTAGTGTAAAGTCATTTTTGGTACCCTTTAAAGATAATTAAAGATTGTGGGTTTAAATTGGTTGTAAAATTGTGATCTTCTGGACATAGTGTTTTTATGTCAATATGATACTACTGTAATTGTTCCAGAATTTTAGGAAGTAAAATTTCAGTACTTGTAGTGGAAAGTCATTTTTGGTACCCTTTAAAGATAATTAGAGATTGTAGGTTTAAAATGGTTGGAAAATTGTGATCTTCTGGAAATAGTGTTTTTATGTCAATCTAATACTACTGTAATTTTTGCAGAATTTTAGGAAATCAAATTTCAGTACTTGTAGTGTAAAGTCAATTTTGGTACCCTTTAAAGATAATTAGAAATTGTGGGTTTAAAATGGTTGGAAAATTGTGATCTTCTGGAAATAGTGTTTTTATGTCAATATGATACTACTATAATTTTTCCAGAATTTTAGGAAGTCAAATTTCAGTACTTGTAGTGTAAAGTCATTATTGGCACGCCATTTGTAATAAATAGTAATTATGGAAAAGTACTCCTTGAATTAATATGAAACCTAGGATCTGGTGTTTTTAGACCAATATTGTGCTATAGTAATTTTCCCAGAATTTATTGAAGTCTTAACATAGCACCTGTAGTGTAAATCCCTATTTGCACCCCATTTATGTTAAACAGAAATTATGGATAAATAGTTCCTGTAAAAATGTGAAATTTGGGGTTTGAAGTTTTTAGACCAATATTATGCTACAGTGAATTTATCAGAATTTATGAGATCATTAGTTGACAGTCGATGTATAAATCACTATTTGCACATCTACTATTTTATTAGAGACTAAGATTTAAGATTCCCTGGAGAATTCATGAGATTAGGATTTGAGGTTGTTAGATCACTACTCATTGCGAACTCATGTAATAATTTGGAACTCATTTGGATATGATGTGATCAAGATTGCACCTTAGGAGTCAAATTTAGCTCAATCTTATTTTGGTCTGCGAATAGTAAAACTGATTTATATGATTTAGACCACCACTGACCTTCACACATAGAACTATTAATTCCATGATTATTATGAAGGCTCAGATTATTTGGAAGAACACCTCTAAGGGGCATCATGGGAAATAAGGGTTGGGGTGCGTTTAGCAAAGCTATAAGTGCATGAATTTATAATGAAATAAAAAGGAGGTTAGACCTCATAAAGGGCCCCACAGACAACTCATCAATGTTAAATGATTATGTGGAAGAAAAACTACCCTTAGCAGAGTGAGCCATCTTAAGGTAAATGCTCAAGGGAGAAGTCGAGAAATATCTAAGGCCATCATGGGAAATTAGGATTGGGGTGCGTTTAGCAAACTATGAGTGTATGAATTATCAGTGATATGAAAAGGAGGTTAGACCTCATCAGGGGCCCCACACACAACTCATCGGTATTAAGTGACCATATGAAAGTAGAACTGCCCTTAGCTGGGTGAGCCATCTTAGGGTGAAACTCAAGGGTGAAGTCGGGAAACATCTAAGGCAAACCCCGGGTTAAGGATGTCGGAGAATAGGAGTGTGGGTCCAAGTAAGGTTGAGAATGCTAAGTGTATGTGTGCAGTTCCTCGGTGAAGAAGGGAACTCGAGCTTAGAATGTGACGATGGGAGAGTCAGCACCCGGTCATAATTGGTGGTGTTGGAGTTCAAAAGAACTCCCCCACTTCTAAGAGCCAAGTTTAACTCATCTTATAGATTTAATGTAATTGGAGAGGGTAATGGGTATCAATTAGAATGGGGTAGATACCAACAATGATTAAGTGCCTTGGGAAGAGGAAGTTCGGGGTGTCAGCCCGCCACACTTCCTGGTACCGCTGCGAGCCCCTCACCCGGTAACCCTTCGGAAGTCCAAGGCTAACCCTAAGCATCTAAGATCAACTAAATTATAAATAAGACTAGTGTAGTCCAGCGAGCGGTAGGTTCGGAGTTTAAATATAAGAATAGTGTAGTCCAGCGAGCGGTTGGCTCATAGTTTAAATATAAGACTAGTGTAGTCTAGCGAGCGGTAGGCTCAGGTTATAAGGAAGGACTAGGATAGTCCTGCGAGCGGTAGGATCGGGTTATAAGGAAGGACTGGGATAGTCCTGCGAGCGGTAGGCTCGGGTTATAAGGAAGGACTGGGATAGTCCTGCGAGTGGTAGGCTCGGGTTATAAGGAAGGACTGGGATAGTCCTGCGAGCGGTGGGCTCATAGTTCAAATATAAGACTAGTGTAGTCTAGCGAGCGGTATGCTCGGAGTTTAAATATAAGACTAGTGTAGTCCAGCGAGCCGTAGGCTCGTAGTTTTAATATAAGACTAGTGCAGTCTAGCAAGCCGTAGGCTCGTAGTTTAAAGATAAGACTAGTGTAGTCTAGCGAGCGGTAGGCTCGTAATTTAAATATAAGACTAGTGTAGTCTAGCGAGCGGTACCCTCGTAGTCTAAGTATAAGACTAGTGTAGTCTAGCGAGCGGTAGGCTCGTAGTTTAAATATAAGACTGGCATAGCCTGGCGAGCGGTAGGCTCTACTTTATAAATGTTGATGTAGATTTGTTAGCTGGAGGCTCGGTAGTAAATGGCTAATACATGTTGCTTGTGTGTAAGATGTGGTGGGTCTTCGGTTCTGTCTTAGTCGTCACACCGATAGCAGTTCGTTGACTCGGCAGTGCTAGTGGTTTTATGGGGGCCAGGTTGTCTTACTGCGCATCCGATGGGACGGATTCCCTAAACCCTACCTGGCCAATTCAGTTTAGTACACAGGAGCTCGTGAGAACTGGGTACCGGTATCACAGCGTACGTTCGGGCCTAGGTCTGGTAGTGTGACTTACCCACCTAGGTGAGGAGACGCCCGCTCCTCTGCCACCGTTTGACCACGACGGGAGGTGCCCGAGAGGTTAGCAACCTCCGAAAAGTGGGAACTAAAGGTCTATACGTACAGAGTCGTGTGAGTGAGTTGCATGTGTATGAAATAATTATACAAACATTGCATCATTGCATTACACATCATAGCATAGCATATCTGCACGAACAGAGACCTCATCGTATAAATCCGTATGGGCTCTTTTATACGATGAGTTTACTTCTTGCTAGATCCCTCAGCTTATGTGCTTTTGTGTGTGCATATAAGTTAAGGTTACTTTCGTAGCTGCTCTTTTACTTATACCGCTCTTTTACTTATACTGCTCTGTTACTTATACTGCTCTTTACTTATTGCTTATATACATACTCCTGCTAGGGTAGAGATGTTTTCATTACTTGTTTAGTATCTATATACTTGCTAGTCTCGCCACTGTCACCTACTTTTGATTTACCCATGATGTCCTCCGCTTCCTCCTCCCGCACTGTGCCTAGGAGTCGCGGGGGGAGGCGGGGACAAAATCGGCTTAGTATTTATGACTAACGGTCGGTTGTGACCGTAGGTACACGAGGTGATGGAGCCTCAGCTAGAAGAGGAGACAGGACACGTGGAGCTTATGCCGCGCATTACTTCTACTACAAGATAGGTGTTCGAGAGTTGAGAGTTGATTAGCTTCCGCATAGATGTAGAGTGAGAGAATTTATGTACTTTGCTTGGATTTGTACCGGGCTTAAGCCCTTCCTCTCTTTTACTTTTTTTCTCATCATGGACATTGTAAGCATGTGATTTATATATTTAATGTGATTTGTGGACTAGTTTCTTCTATTTGTTTATATTACTATGAATTGCGGTTGGCCTGGATGATGACGGATAGCGGGCAGGATCGACGTATTATGGCGGCGACCATTGGGTGTAATGGTGTCGCCGCAAGACGGCGGTTCTAGGCGGTAAGACCCGGGAATGATTGCAAAAGAGAGGGTCTTACAAACTGGTATTAGCTTAGCCGACTTTCGATCCAAGCAAAAGAAGTCCACAAACCCTGGGCCACCCCGCTCGAGCTAGTTTGAGTACAAACTAGCAGCGGAAGCAGTGGTGTGCCCATACGGGAAATCACATAACTGTGTCCACTTAACGATGAGATTAGGCCAACCTGACTAGTACACCGTATTAGTTTTACTTAGCAAGACATCTCATAAGGTATCCTAGTCCAACGTCAACCTCAAGTATATTTTGACCAAGTAGTAGGATACCCCCAAAGTGACTATAAGAATGAGTTGAAAGCGTGTGTAAGTGTTCGGGGCTTACTCCCCGATATACCCACGTCACTTCCTAAGTGATATTAACACCCCTCACACAAACAAATAGGACAATCTTAGGTGGATTTGGTGCTTGCAATTGTACTATCGGATTAGTAGCAGACTTGTAAGGCTTTACTTATGTGCTTAGAAGCTAATACTCCACACTTCCACCCTTGGAAAATCATCACAAAGAAAGGATGTCAAATGTGGAATGAGATTTCCAACTTAGAGATGACCACTTAATAGACACACGATCCTTGCAAAGTTGCGGTAAATGGCATTTTGAGGGTAGAGAACCTTACCATATACACAAATCTCAAGGACTGTATACCCATAAGGATTATGTACATATGTGAAATGTCCAATTTTTTGGATTTAAGAAACTCAGCACAAGATTTATGGGAGGCTAATCTTGTTTCTTCGTTTATTGGGCCGCTATAGCATTAACTTGGGTTATTTTAGGAACATAAAAGTCTCTGCAATACAACTCCTCGGGCACCTATTTTGGTGCAGGGTTTATAAAGTGAACCCTAGACCCAAATATGTGTGTGCCCCCCCCCCCCCCCCCACCATCTGACTTATCCAAATGATTTGAATTTATGTTAAATACTGTCTTGGATCATGATTAGTCTCTGAAAATTATGTTAAACCAATTGGCCCATGATAACTGATACTTGGTGTACGAATTGGGGACCCCACAGTTATGAAAGAAATAAGAATGAGGCCAAAAACAAATATGACATTATGAAGAGTTGAAATTTGTTAATTATCACTTACAAAACTCTGGGAATGATTTCGAGACCAATTTTCGACTTATTCACGATAGTTGATTCATAGGTGATAGGTCTCGTGTAAATTTGAGCTTGGTTTGTGTTTAACAAATGAGGACTATAGGTTTGACCATTAACAACACATGACTCGGGATAAAAATCAGGAATGAGGTTTCAGGACGCTAATGTTATTGGGTGCACTTCAAGAATTAATCTTGGAGGAATTACAATATACAAATTTTATGAGCCTCGGAATTGATGACTCACGTGAATTTAAGTACCAGAACAAGGTTTGATTATTGCCGAAGTATCCTTTAGTTTAGTAAACGACCGTGGGCATAATTGCATTTACCAAATATCATTTTGGATCTGAGAAACATGATTAAGCATTGACTTAAAATATTAAGAGAGTGACAATGTCATGAAGAATTAGGAGAACCAATGTTGCCCAAGCTATAAGCATAGCTTGATCTTGGAAGACAAGTCTACATTCTAATTGCAAAAACCTAACAAATAAGGGTACTGACATCACGTTACAATGATTGTGAACCACCGGAAAGTTAGATCCAAAGTGTTAGTAAGGATGGTATTGAAAGTATTGACAGTGAACATGACGATATGCTCCCGAATCGAGAATTGTACACTTACAAATACATCATACTATAAATTATAAGGCTCGTTTGAGTTACTCACTCGCCTTGTGAATGTGTAAATTCACTACAATCTAGATCTTCCCTCCACTATGTATATCTTCATCAAACTGATAAATATGTAAGGACACCATCAGGAAGAAGATCGTGATTACGGACGTAGTAAGATTTAACGAAAAGTGCGCTTGGGAGAAAACTGCGGATGAGGCGATGTGAACTAGACCTAACCGTTTTCAATATTAGTTGGGAGTCAGGGCGAACATGAACTATCAAATCTTCCGGGTATATTCTGAACTCAGACTTCCGTAGACCCAACCTAAATTTCGGGGACGAAATTATTTCTTCGTTTATTGGGATTTGTAACATCCCCAAAACAACTAGACCCCTAAGATTCACCTTGGCTTGAAAAGGCCATGACATGCTCTAAGAGGCCAAAATGGCCCTAAGAACCAAAGTGAATAGGTAAAAATCACCTTGGTGTGCAAATAGCCAAATTGAGCCCAAGGCTTAAGACTTGGTATCTAGCTCATAAATGACAAATTGACCACACCAAACCCTTCCTAAACACTAGGATAGACTAATGGGACAAAATGAACCAATTGGAATTGAACAATTCTGGGAAATTTGGGTCAATTACCAAAAACCCCAATTTGGCCAAATTGAACTAATCCCCTTCAATTAACCTTCAATTGACTCAATGTGATCAAATTGATCACCCCTAAACACTAAGGGGATTAAATGAGATCTATATGAGCCAAAGTGCACATTCAATCTTGGAGGATTAGGGCTAAATCACTAAAATACCCAATTTGCCCCTATGAGGCAAATAAGTGCAACCAAGCCCCATTTGACCCCACCATGACTCAATTCCTCATGGGATGAGTTCAGAGTGCCTAGGGGAGCAATGTGACTCAGTCACATTGAGTGGTGTGAGCTTGGGTCAAGCCCAAACTCAAAAGTCCCCACTTTGGTCTATTTGGGTCAAGTGAGCTCCAAACCCAAATTAAGAGGGCTTAACCCATCCCATTGCCCAAGAAGGCAGCCCACATGATGACCAGCCCCTAGCCTTCTGAAATTCGAAATTAAGGGGTAGTGATTGCATAAGTTTTTTTTTGGGCCTTAGTTGGAGGAAGAAGACAAGGAAACACCAAGGGGAAAATGGGGAATGCATGCCATTTGGCACACCTCTCCCTTTCCCCAAGCCCTCCTCTGAGATGAGGAGTAAATTCCAGTAAGCCTGGGGTAGTGGGGGATGAACTCTGATTGGCTGAAATGGGCGGCAAGGCATGGCCGAAATCACCATAATGGCAAACAGCCATATACCACCTCTCTCCCTCAATTATCCTCACCATCACCTTAAGAAGGCTGAGAGTAGTCGAGCTAGTGCTTTGGAGTGGAGAAAACGGTGCCGGATCAAGGAATTAGGCAGGACCGCCGGAGCTCGCCGCCACCATGCCGCACAGTCACAACACCCGCCGCCAAGCCCCACTAAGGCACGATTTCTCCCCCTCACCCTCTGTGCTAGTAATCTAGGGTCTTAGCAAGGGCAGTCGGGCTCAATTGAGCCGACAGCCATGGGATTATTCCTTCCTGAGCTCCGTTTGGGCTTCCTCCAGGGATCGCCGAAAACCGCCACCTCCGGCCACCATTCCAACGCCAATCGACGGCCAACCCCTCAACGGAGGTGGTGGCGGCGGTAGATGGACGGGGAGGGTAGTGGTTGTCCGGGATCAGAGCTCTTTTCCTCTGGGCCGTCGGCTAGAGGAAGGAGACGAAATCACAGTCGTTGATTTCGTCTCCTTGATCTCTATTGGCAGACCAACTTTATTCTTCCTAAAAATATGCAGAAGTTTGCATGCAATATTTGAAGGCCTTAGAGGCCATATTTTCAAAAGGTGACAGAAATGACTTTTGTATCCCTATGAGTCTACTTTCATTTGCCACTTGAATCAAATGATTTTGTGCACTGTGGACTCCAGGGCACTCATTTTCCTAGGGCTGCTCCTTGTGAAGGGCAGAAATTAAAAGTGCTATATCTTTTAAATGGCTTAACCAAATCCCTTGAAATTTACACCATGCATGCATGGTATGATGACACACCTAGGGTTTAAATTTGAGAATTTATGGATCTATAACCACTGAGTTATTTCATTTATTAGCAAAAGTAAATATTTGGTATTTATGGAGTTGTATAACTCCAAACACCCCTAAATTTGGGTGCTAAGCTCTTTATATATATCTAGACCACTGGTAGAAATTTGAGACCATTTGGCCTTGTGCATGTGGGGTTATGAGCCATGCAAGAGCTAGGCTTAAGACCTTAATGTGTGCCTTAGCAAATTTTGGGGTGGAGAGGCCCCAAACCTTGGGGGTTGACCCAATGGCTTTGAAATGCTGGACATGGGTCCATGGCAGTAATATGACTTCCCAAAAGTTATTTGGGGATTTTTGGGTACAAAAATCCCAAAATGTGGAATTTACTAAATTACCCCTAATTTAGGTTATAAGATGAAAAGGGGGTCATATGATTTCAAAATGAAGTGAAACTTAGGGTTTAGTCTCTGATTTCATTATTGTGGCAGCATGAATTTTCTGAGAATTTTTGGGAAATATTTCATGTTATATTTCAGTACTTGTAGTGTAAAGTCATTTTTGGTACCCTTTAAAGATAATTAGAGATTGTGGGTTTAAAATGGTTGGAAAATTGTGATCTTCTGGAAATAGTGTTGTTATGTCAATATGATACTACTGTAATTTTTCCAGAATTTTAGCAAGTCAAATTTATGTACTTGTAGTGTAAAGTATTTTTGGTACCCTTTAAAGATAATTAAAGATTGTGGGTTTAAATTGGTTGGAAAATTGTGATCTTCTGGACATAGTGTTTTTATGTCAATATGATACTACTGTAATTTTTCCAGAATTTTAGGAAGTAAAATTTCAGTACTTGTAGTGGAAAGTTATTTTTGGTACCCTTTAAAGATAATTAGAGATTGTAGGTTTAAATTGGTTGGAAAATTGTGATCTTCTGGAAATAGTGTTTTTATGTCAATCTAATACTACTGTAATTTTTCCAGAATTTTAGGAAATCAAATTTCAGTACTTGTAGTGTAAAGTCATTTTTGGTACCCTTTAAAGATAATTAGAAACTGTGGGTTTAAAATGGTTGGAAAATTGTGATCTTCTGGAAATAGTGTTTTTATGTCAATATGATACTACTATAATTTTTCCAGAATTTTAGGAAGTCAAATTTCAGTACTTGTAGTGTAAAGTCATTATTGGCACGCCATTTGTAATAAATAGTAATTATGGAAAAATACTCCTTGAATTAATATGAAACCTAGGATCTGGTGTTTTTAGACCAATATTGTGCTATAGTAATTTTCCCAGAATTTATTGAAGTCTTAGCATAGCACCTGTAGTGTAAATCCCTATTTGCACCCCATTTATGTTAAACAGAAATTATGGATAAATAGTTCCTGTAAAAATGTGAAATTTGGGGTTTGAAGTTTTTAGACCAATATTATGCTACAGTGAATTTATCAGAATTTATGAGATCATTAGTTGACAGTCGATGTATAAATCACTATTTGCACATCTACTATTTTATTAGAGACTAAGATTTAAGATTCCCTGGAGAATTCATGAGATTAGGATTTGAGGTTGTTAGATCACTACTCATTGCGAACTCATGTAATAATTTGGAACTCATTTGGATATGATGTGATCAAGATTGCACCTTAGGAGTCAAATTTAGCTCAATCTTATTTTGGTCTGCGAATAGTAAAACTGATTTATATGATTTAGACCACCACTGACTTTCACACATAGAACTATTAATTCCATGATTATTATGAAGGCTCAGATTATTTGGAAGAACACCTCTAGGGGGCATCATGGGAAATAAGGGTTGGGGTGCGTTTAGCAAAGCTATAAGTGCATGAATTTATAATGAAATAAAAAGGAGGTTAGACCTCATAAAGGGCCCCACAGACAACTCATCAATGTTAAATGATTATGTGGAAGAAAAACTACCCTTAGCAGAGTGAGCCATCTTAAGGTAAATGCTCAAGGGAGAAGTCGAGAAATATCTAAGGCCATCATGGGAAATAAGGATTGGGGTGCGTTTAGCAAACTATGAGTGTATGAATTATCAGTGATATGAAAAGGAGGTTAGACCTCATCAGGGGCCCCACACACAACTCATCGGTATTAAGTGACCATATGAAAGTAGAACTGCCCTTAGCTGGGTGAGCCATCTTAGGGTGAAACTCAAGGGTGAAGTCGGGAAACATCTAAGGCAAACCCCGGGTTAAGGATGTCGGAGAATAGGAGTGTGGGTCCAAGTAAGGTTGAGAATGCTAAGTGTATGTGTGCAGTTCCTCGGTGAAGAAGGGAACTCGAGCTTAGAATGTGACGATGGGAGAGTCAGCACCCGGTCACAATTGGTGGTGTTGGAGTTCAAAAGAACTCCCCCACTTCTAAGAGCCAAGTTTAACTCATCTTATAGATTTAATGTAATTGGAGAGGGTAATGGGTATCAAGTAGAATGGGGTAGATACCAACAATGATTAAGTGCCTTGGGAAGAGGAAGTTCGGGGTGTCAGCCCGCCACACTTCCTGGTACCGCTGCGAGCCCCTCACCGGGTAACCCTTCGGAAGTCCAAGGCTAACCCTAAGCATCTAAGATCAACTAAATTATAAATAAGACTAGTGTAGTCCAGCGAGCGTTAGGTTCGGAGTTTAAATATAAGACTAGTGTAGTCCAGCGAGCGGTAGGCTCATAGTTTAAATATAAGACTAGTGTAGTCTAGCGAGCGGTAGGCTCGGGTAATAAGGAAGGACTAGGATAGTCATGCGAGCGGTAGGCTCGGGTTATAAGGAAGGACTGGGATAGTCCTGCGAGCGGTAGGCTCGGGTTATAAGGAAGGACTGGGATAGTCCTGCGAGCGGTAGGCTCGGGTTATAAGGAAGGACTGGGATAGTCCTGCGAGCGGTGGGCTCATTGTTTAAATATAAGACTAGTGTAGTCTAGCGAGCGGTATGCTCGGAGTTTAAATATAAGACTAGTGTAGTCCAGCGAGCGGTAGGCTCGTAGTTTAAATATAAGACTAGTGTAGTCTAGCAAGTTGTAGGCTCGTAGTTTAAAGATAAGACTAGTGTAGTCTAGCGAGCGGTAGGCTCATAATTTAAATATAAGACTAGTTTAGTCTAGCGAGCGGTAGGCTCGTAGTCTAAGTATAAGACTAGTGTAGTCTAGCGAGCGGTAGGCTCGTAGTTTAAATATAAGACTGGCATAGCCTGGCGAGCGGTAGGCTCTACTTTATAAATGTTGATGTAGATTTGTTAGCTGGAGGCTCGGTAGTAAATGGCTAATACATGTTGCTTGTGTGTAAGATGTTGTGGGTCTTCGGTTCTGTCTTAGTCGTCACACCGACAGCAGTTCGTTGACTCGGCAGTGCTAGTGGTTTTATGGGGGCCAGGTTGTCTTACTGCGCATCCGATGGGACGGATTCCCTAAACCCTACCTGGCCAATTCAGTTTAGTACACAGGAGCTCGTGAGAACTGGGTACCGGTATCACAGCGTACGTTCGGGCCTAGGTCTGGTAGTGTAACTTACCCACCTAGGTGAGGAGACGCCCGCTCTTCTGCCACCGTTTGACCACGACGGGAGGTGCCCGAGAGGTTAGCAACCTCCGAAAAGTGGGAACTAAAGGTCTGTACGTACAGAGTCGTGTGAGTGAGTTGCATGTGTATGAAATAATTATACAAACATTGCATCATTGCATTACACATCATAGCATAGCATATCTGCACGAACAGAGACCTCATCGTATAAATCCGTATGGGCTCTTTTATACGATGAGTTTACTTCTTGCCAGATCCCTCAGCTTATGTGCTTTTGTGTGTGCATATAAGTTAAGGTTACTTTCGTAGCTGCTCTTTTACTTATACCGCTCTTTTACTTATACTGCTCTGTTACTTATACTGCTCTTTACTTATTGCTTATATACATACTCCTGCTAGGGTAGAGATGTTTTCATTACTTGTTTAGTATCTATATACTTTCTAGTCTCGCCACTGTCACCTGCTTTTGATTTACCCTTGATGTCCTCCGCTTCCTCCTCCCGCACGGTGCCTAGGAGTCGCGGGGGGAGGCGGGGACAAAATCGGCTTAGTATTTATGACTAACGGTCGGTTGTGACCGTAGGTACACGAGGTGATGGAGCCTCAGCTAGAAGAGGAGACAGGACACGTGGAGCTTATGCCGCGCATTACTTCTACTACAAGATAGGTGTTCGAGAGTTGAGAGTTGATTAGCTTCCGCATAGATGTAGAGTGAGAGAGTTTATGTACTTTGCTTGGATTTGTACCGGGCTTAAGCCCTTCCTCTCTTTTACTTTTTTTTCTCATCATGGACATTGTAAGCATGTGATTTATATATTTAATGTGATTTGTGGACTAGTTTCTTCTATTTGTTTATATTACTATGAATTGCGGTTGGCCTGGATGATGACGGATAGCGGGCAGGATCGACGTATTATGGCGGCGACCATTGGGTGTAATGGTGTCGCCGCAAGACGGCGGTTCTAGGCGGTAAGACCCGGGAATGATTGCAAAAGAAGAGGGTCTTACAAACTGGTATTAGCTTAGCCGACTTTCGATCCAAGTAAAAGAAGTCCACAAACCCTGGGCCACCCCGCTCGAGCTAGTTTGAGTACAAACTAGCAGCGAAAGCAGTGGTGTGCCCATACGGGAAATCACATAACTGTGTCCACTTAACGATGAGATTAGGCCAACCTGACTAGTACACCGTATTAGTTTTACTTAGCAAGACATCTCATAAGGTATCCTAGTCCAACGTCAACCTCAAGTATATTTTGACCAAGTAGTAGGATACCCCCAAAGTGACTATAAGAATGAGTTGAAAGCGTGTGTAAGTGTTCGGGGCTTACTCCCCGATATACCCACGTCACTTCCTAAGTGATATTAACACCCCTCACACAAACAAATAGGACAATCTTAGGTGGATTTGGTGCTTGCAATTGTACTATCGGATTAGTAGGAGACTTGTAAGGCTTTACTTATGTGCTTAGAAGCTAATACTCCACACTTCCACCCTCGGAAAATCATCACAAAGAAAGGATGTCAAACGTGGAATGAGATTTCCAACTTAGAGACGACCACTTAATAGACACACGATCCTTGCAAAGTTGCGGTAAATGGCATTTTGAGGGTAGAGAACCTTACCATATACACAAATCTCAAGGACTGTATACCCATAAGGATTATGTACATATGTGAAATGTCCAATTTTTTGGATATAAGAAACTCAGCACAAGATTTACGGGAGGCTAATCTTGTTTCTTCGTTTATTGGGCCGCTATAGCATTAACTTGGGTTATTTTAGGAACATAAAAGTCTCTGCAATACAACTCCTCGGGCACCTATTTTGGTGCAGGGTTTATAAAGTGAACCCTAGACCCAAATATGTGTGTGCCCCCCCCCCCCCCCCCCCCCCCCCCCCACCATCTGACTTATCCAAATGATTTGAATTTATGTTAAATACTGTCTTGGATCATGATTAGTCTTTGAAAATTATGTTAAACCAATTGGCCCATGATAACTGATACTTGGTGTACGAATTGGGGACCCCACAGTTATGAAAGAAATAAGAATGAGGCCAAAAACAAATATGACATTATGAAGAGTTGAAATTTGTTAATTATCACTTACAAAACTCTGGGAATGATTTCGAGACCAATTTTCGACTTATTCACGATAGTTGATTCATAGGTGATAGGTCTCGTGTAAATTTGAGCTTGGTTTGTGTTTAACAAATGAGGACTATAGGTTTGACCATTAACAACACATGACTCGGGATAAAAATCAGGAATGAGGTTTCAGGACGCTAATGTTATTGGGTACACTTCAAGAATTAATCTTGGAGGAATTACAATATACAAATTTTATGAGCCTCGGAATTGATGACTCACGTGAATTTAAGTACCAGAACAAGGTTTGATTATTGCCGAAGTATCCTTTAGTTTAGTAAACGACCGTGGGCATAATTGCATTTACCAAATATCATTTTGGATCTGAGAAACATGATTAAGCATTGACTTAAAATATTAAGAGAGTGACAATGTCATGAAGAATTAGGAGAACCAATGTTGCCCAAGCTATAAGCATAGCTTGATCTTGGAAGACAAGTCTACATTCTAATTGCAAAAACCTAACAAATAAGGGTACTGACATCACGTTACAATGATTGTGAACCACCGGAAAGTTAGATCCAAAGTGTTAGTAAGGATGGTATTGAAAGTATTGACAGTGAACATGACGATATGCTCCCGAATCAAGAATTGTACACTTACAAATACATCATACTATAAATTATAAGGCTCATTTGAGTTACTCACTCGCCTTGTGAATGTGTAAATTCACTACAATCTAGATCTTCCCTCCACTATGTATATCTTCATCAAACTGATAAATATTTAAGGACACCATCAGGAAGAAGATCGTGATTACGGACGTAGTAAGATTTAACGAAAAGTGCGCTTGGGAGAAAACTGCGGATGAGGCGATGTGAACTAGACCTAACCGTTATCAATATTAGTTGGGAGTCAGGGCGAACATGAACTATCAAATCTTCCGGGTATATTCTGAACTCAGACTTCCGTAGACCCAACCTAAATTTCGGGGACGAAATTATTTCTTCGTTTATTGGGATTTGTAACATCCCCAAAAAACTAGACCCCTAAGATTCACCTTGGCTTGAAAAGGCCATGACATGCTCTAAGAGGCCAAAATGGCCCTAAGAACCAAAGTGAATAGGTAAAAATCACCTTGGTGTGCAAATAGCCAAATTGAGCCCAAGGCTTAAGACTTGGTATCTAGCTCATAAATGACAAATTGACCACACCAAACCCTTTCTAAACACTAGAATAGACTAATGGGACAAAATGAACCAATTGAAATTGAACAATTCTGGGAAATTTGGGTCAATTACCAAAAACCCCAATTTGGCCAAATTGAACTAATCCCCTTCAATTAACCTTCAATTGACTCAATGTGATCAAATTGATCACCCTTAAACACTAAGGGGATTAAATGAGACCTATATGAGCCAAAGTGCACATTCAATCTTGGAGGATTAGGGCTAAATCACTAAAATACCCAATTTGCCCCTATGAGGCAAATAAGTGCAACCAAGCCCCATTTGACCCCACCATGACTCAATTCCTCATGGGATGAGTTCATAGTGCCTAGGGGAGCAATGTGACTCAGTCACATTGAGTGGTGTGAGCTTGGGTCAAGCCCAAACTCAAAAGTCCCCACTTTGGTCTATTTGGGTCAAGTGAGCTCCAAACCCAAATTAAGAGGGCTTAACCCATCCCATTGCCCAAGAAGGCAGCCCACATGATGACCAGCCCCTAGCCTTCTGAAATTCGAAATTAAGGGGTAGTGATTGCATAAGTTTTTTTGGGGGCCTTAGTTGGAGGAAGAAGACAAGGAAACACCAAGGGGAAAATGGGGAATGCATGCCATTTGGCACACCTCTCCCTTTCCCCAAGCCCTCCTCTGAGATGAGGAGTAAATTCCAGTAAGCCTGGGGTAGTGGGGGATGAACTCTGATTGGCTGAAATGGGCGGCAAGGCATGGCCGAAATCACCATAATGGCAAACAGCCATATACCACCTCTCTCCCTCAATTATCCTCACCATCACCTTCAGAAGGCTGAGAGTAGTCGAGCTAGTGCTTTGGAGTGGAGAAAATGGTGCCGGATCAAGGAATTAGGCAGGACCGCCGGAGCTCGCCGCCACCATGCCGCACAGTCACAACACCCGCCGCCAAGCCCCACTAAGGCACGATTTCTCCCCCTCACCCTCTGTGCTAGTAATCTAGGGTCTTAGCAAGGGCAGTCGGGCTCAATTGAGCCGACAGCCATGGGATTATTCCTTCCTGAGCTCCGTTTGGGCTTCCTCCAGGGATCGCCGAAAACCGCCACCTCCGGCCACCATTCCAACGCCAATCGACGGCCAACCCCTCAACGGAGGTGGTGGCGGCGGTAGATGGACGGGGAGGGTAGTGGTTGTCCGGGATCAGAGCTCTTTTCCTCTGGGCCGTCGGCTAGAGGAAGGAGACGAAATCACAGTCGTTGATTTCATCTCCTTGATCTCTATTGGCAGACCAACTTTATTCTGCCTAAAAATATGCAGAAGTTTGCATGCAATATTTGAAGGCCTTAGAGGCCATATTTTCGAAAGGTGACAGAAATGACTTTTGTATCCCTATGAGTCTACTTTCATTTGCCACTTGAATCAAATGATTTGGTGCACTGTGGACTCCAGGGCACTCATTTTCCTAGGGCTGCTCCTTGTGAAGGGCAGAAATTAAAAGTGCTATATCTTTTAAATGGCTTATCCAAATCCCTTGAAATTTACACCATGCATGCATGGTATGATGACACACCTAGGGTTTAAATTTGAGAATTTATGGATCTATAACCACTGAGTTATTTCATTTATTAGCAAAAGTAAATATTTGGTATTTATGGAGTTGTATAACTCCAAACACCCCTAAATTTGGGTGCTAAGCTCTTTATATATATCTAGACCACTGGTAGAAATTTGAGACCATTTGGCCTTGTGCATGTGGGGTTATGAGCCATGCAAGAGCTAGGCTTAAGACCTTAATGTGTGCCTTAGCAAATTTTGGGGTGGAGAGGCCCCAAACCTTGGGGGTTGACCCAATGGCTTTGAAATGCTGGACATGGGTCCATGGCAGTAATATGACTTCCCAAAAGTTATTTGGGGATTTTTGGGTACAAAAATCCCAAAATGTGGAATTTACTAAATTACCCCTAATTTAGGTAATAAGATGAAAAGGGGGTCATATGATTTCAAAATGAAGTGAAACTTAGGGTTTAGTCTCTGATTTCATTATTGTGGCAGCATGAATTTTCTGAGAATTTTTGGGAAATATTTCATGTTATATTTCAGTACTTGTAGTGTAAAGTCATTTTTGGTACCCTTTAAAGATAATTAGAGATTGTGGGTTTAAAATGGTTGGAAAATTGTGTTCTTCTGGAAATAGTGTTTTTATGTCAATATGATACTACTGTAATTTTTCCAAAATTTTAGAAAGTCAAATTTCAGTACTTGTAGTGTAAAGTCATTTTTAGTACCCTTTAAAGATAATTAGAAATTGTGGGTTTAAATGGTTGGAAAATTGTGATCTTCTGGAAATAGTGTTTTTATGTCAATATGATACTACTGTAATTTTTCCAGAATTTTAGGAAGTCAAATTTCAGTAATTGTAGTGTAAAGTCATTATTGGCACACCATTTATAATAAATAGTAATTATGGATAAGTACTCCTTGGATTAATATGAAACTTAGGATCTGGTGTTTTTAGACCAATATTGTGCTAAAGTAAATTTCCCAGAATTTATTGAAGTCTTAACATAGCACATGTAGTGTAAATCCCTATTTGCACCCCATTTATGTTAAACAGAAATTATGGCTAAATAGTTCCTGTAAAAATGTGAAATTTGGGGTTTGAAATTTTTAGACCAATATTATGCTATAGTGAATTTATCAGAATTTATGAGATCATTAGTTGACAGTCGATGTATAAATCACTATCTGCACATCTACTATTTTAATAGAGACTAAGATTTATGATTCCCTGGAGAATTCATGAGATTAGGATTTGAGGTTGTTAGATCACTACTCATTGCGAACCCATGTAATAATTTGGAACTCATTTGGATATGATCTGATCAATATTGCACCTTAGGAGTCAAATTTTGCTCAATCTTATTTTGGTCTGCGAATAGTAAAACTGATTTATATGATTTAGACCACCACTGACCTTCACACATAGAACTATTAATTCCATGATTATTATGAAGGCTCGGATTATTTAAAAGAACACCTCTAGGGGGCATCATGGGAAATAAGGGTTGGGGTGCGTTTAGCAAAGCTATAACTGCGGGAATTTATAATGAAATAAAAAGGAGGTTAGACCTCATCAAGGGCCCCATAGACAACTCATCAGTGTTAAATGATTATATGGAAGAAAAACTACCCTTAGCCAAGTGATCCATCTTAAGGTAAATGCTCAAGGGAGAAGTCGAGAAATATCTAAGGCCATCATGGGAAATAAGGATTGGGGTGCGTTTAGCAAACTATAAGTGTATGAATTTTCAGTGATATGAAAAGGAGGTTAGACCTCATCAGGGGCCCCACACACAACTCATCAGTATTATGTGACCATATGAAAGTAGAACTGCCCTTAGCCGGGTGAGCCATCTTAGGGTGAAACTCAAGGGTGAAGTCGGGAAACATCTAAGGCAAACCCCGGGTTAAGGATGTCGAAGAATAGGAGTGTGGGTCCAAGTAAGGTTGAGAATGCTAAGTGTATGTGTGCAGTTCCGCGGTGAAGAAGGGAACTCGAGCTTAGAATGTGACGACGGGAGAGTCAGCACCCGGTCACAATTGGTGGTGTTGGAGTTCAAAAGAACTCCCCCACTCCTAAGAGCCAAGTTTAACTCATCTTATAGATTTAATGTAATTGGAGAGGGTAATGGGGATCAAGTAGAATGGGGTAGATACCAACAAGATTAAGTGCCTTGGGAAGAGGAAGTTCGGGGTGTCAGCCCACCACACTTCCTGGTACCACTGCGAGCCCCTCACCGGGTAACCCTTCGGAAGTCCAAGGCAAACCCTAAGCATCTAAGATCAACTAAATTATAAATAAGACTAGTATAGTCCAGTGAGCGGTAGGTTCGGAGTTTAAATATAAGACTAGTGTAGTCCAGCGAGCGGTAGGCTCGTAGTGTAAATATAAGACTAGTGTAGTCTAGCGAACGGTAGGCTCGGGTTATAAGGAAGGACTGGGATAGTCCTGTGAGCGGTAGGCTCGGGATATAAGGAAGGACTGGGATAGTCCTGCGAGCGGTAGGATCGGGTTATAAGGAAGGACTGGGATAGTCCTGCGAGCGGTAGGCTCAGGTTATAAGGAAGGACTGGGATAGTCCTGCGAGCGGTGGGCTCGTAGTTTAAAGATAAGACTAGTGTAGTCTAGCGAGCGGTATGCTCGGAGTTTAAATATAAGTCTAGTGTAGTCCAGCGAGCGGTAGGCTCGTAGTTTAAATATAAGACTAGTGTAGTCTAGCGAGCGGTAGCCTCGTAGTTTAAAGATAAGACTAGTGTAGTCTAGCGAGCGGTAGGCTCGTAGTTTAAATATAAGACTAGTGTAGTCTAGCGAGCGGTAGGCTCGTAGTCTAAGTATAAGACTAGTGTAGTCTAGCGAGCGGTAGGCTCGTAGTTTAAATATAAGGCTGGTATAGCCTGGCGAGCGGTAGGCTCTACTTTATAAATGTTGATGTAGATTTGTGAGCTGGAGGCTCGGTAGTAAATGGCTAATACATGTTGCTTGTGTGTAAGATGTGGTGGGTCTTCGGTTCTGTCTTAGTCGTCACACCGACAGCAGTTCGTTGACTCGGCAGTGCTAGTGGTTTTATGGGGGCCAGGTTGTCTTACTGCGCGTCCGACGGGACGGATTCCCTAAACCCTGCCTGGCCAATTCAGTTTATTACGCAGGAGCTCGTGAGTACCGGGTACCGGTATCACAGCGTACGTTAGGGCCTAGGTCTGGTAGTGTGACTTACCCACCTAGGTGAGGAGACGCCCGCTCCTCTGCCGCCGTTTGACCACGACGGGAGGTGCCCGAGAGGTTAGCTACCTCCGAAAAGCTGGAACTAAAGGTCTGTACGTACAGAGTCGTGTGAGTGAGTTGCATGTGTATGAAATAATAATACAAACATTGCATCATTGCATTACACATCATAGCATAGCATATCTGCACGAACAGAGACCCCATCGTATAAATCCGTATGGGCTCTTTTATACGATGAGTTTACTTCTTGCCAGATCCCTTAGCTTATGTGCTTTTGTGTGTGCATATAAGTTAAGGTTACTTTCATAGCTGCTCTTTTACTTATACCGCTCTTTTACTTATACTGCTCTGTTACTTATACTGCTCTTTACTTATTGCTTATATACATACTCCTGCTAGGGTAGAGATGTTTTCATTACTTGTTTAGTATCTATATACTTGCTAGTCTCGCCACTGTCACCTGCTTTTGATTTTCCCTTTGATGTCCTCCGCTTCCTCCTCCCGCACGGTGCCTAGGAGTCACGGGGGGAGGCGGGGATAAAATCAGCTTAGTCTTTTTGACTAACGGTCGGTTGTAACCGTAGGTACACGAGGTGATGGTACACCAGCTAGAAGAGGAGACAGGACACGAGGAGCTTATGCCGCACATTACTTCTACTACAAGACAGGTGTTCGAGAGTTGGGAGTTGATTAGCTTCCGCATAGATGTAGAGTGAGAGAGTTTATGTACTTTGCTTGGATTTGTACCCGGCTTAAGCCCTTCCTCTCTTTTACTTTTTTTCTCATCATGGACATTGTAAGCATGTGATTTACATATTTAATGTGATTTGTGGACTAGTTTCTTCTATTTGCTTATATTACTATAAATTGCGGTTGGCCTGGATGATGACGGATAGCCGGCAGGATCGACGTATTGTGGCGGCGACCATTGGGTGTAATGGTGTCGCCGCAAGACGACGTTTCTGGGCGATAAGACCCGGGAATGATTGCAAAAAAAGAGGGTCTTACACGATCGTGCTAGCGGCGGCAACTCCGGTCGGTCCAGGCGGGATCGGCATCCGGTCGTGCTAGCGGCGACAACTCCAGTCAGTCCACGCGGGATCGACATCTGGCCGAGCTAGCGGCAGCACATCACGTCGGCTCCAGGTGGAGCGACATGTGGTAGGGCTCTATTCCGACGACCGTAATTCGGTCTCTATGTAACCTCTCTGTAACTCCTCAGTTTATCAGTGGATCTGTTCTGGCGCGCTCTCCCCGTGGACGTAGGAGCTTCTCTCTGAACCACGTAAATCCTTTTGTCGTTTGTGCGTGCCTGAAATCTCGTTCCGTATTTATTTTATTTTCCGTTATTGCTTGTGCTCGATTTAAATTTCGTTGCGCTACCGCGGTACTCAATCTGATTGCATAACAATTGGTATCAGAGCAAGGTTTCACGGGGGTGATCGTCTGGACATTCCGTTTTTAGATTCTGGTCAACGGTAGGTGACGACATCGGTCCGCTCCCTATCTTCTCAGATCTGATCCGTGAACATTTTCAGATTGCCTAGTAGCTCTGCGAGCAAAGCAATGGCGGCAAAATTTGAGATCTCAAGGTACGACTGCAAGTCTAGGAGAGAGGTCTGACTGCCTCTCATGCCACAGGACTCTGCAGCATATGCTTTCCAAGCAATATCCTCAGATCCTGGTTCCTATGAAAAGGCTATAAAGAGCAGAGACCGCTCTCAGGGGAAAGCTAGGAAGGACCAGTGGAGGAACATGGCAAGTTTCGTGGCGAGGGAGTGCGCGCAGAGGAAAGGCCTTGGCGAAGGTAAAATCTCCGCAGCCGTAGAGGAGAAGGGAAGATAGTCATCTCAGGAGTGCCCAGACACGGCAAAGGGAGCCATCTGGCTCAAAGGTCCCACCAAGGAACTTAGGATCACTCGGGAGAAGGTGGAGTTGCACAGTGAGAATTCGAGTGCGAGTCGTCTTGCAATAGACCCGGTCTATCGTGCAAGAATAAAGCACGTCGGTGTGTGCCACCAGGAGTCGAGGGAGTTCTCTGGAGGTGGAGGCGTGAAGTTGCGGGAGATATCTACAGAGGAAAATGTTACGAGCATGCGAGAGAAATCAGTGAGAGGAGTCAAGTTCAAGAGCGGTCCTGACTTGGCTCAGAATGATGCATGTTGATCGTGATGACCCCAGGGAGAGGGGGTAGTTCGCCGGAGGGAGGAGATCCAAGTTTCATGTGGAGTCTGTCGCATGAGGCGTCAAGGTGGAGATTGTTAGATTATGACACCTCATCGTGCCCGGATCGTTAGGATCGCGCCATGTCATCGATCCGTGGGAGTAATTCTTTCCTAGTTTAGGATTATCTCTATATAGGAACATCATTATGTGGAGAATATTTCTCAAGGATGCCTATCCTATTTTGGTCAAGCCTAAATTTGGCCATCTCTTATTTAGGAGTTTATTTCCTAATGGTGGAGATGCATTCTCATCCTATATATATAGGAGCCGGTTATAGCCAAAGAGATGAGGAGAAATCTGATACATTCGCGAGAGATAAGGAGGAGAAGGTGCAGGTGGATTTTTGTGGTCGGTGTTGCGGAGGCAACTCTGGTCGATCCAGGTGGGATCGACATCCAATCGTGCTCGCGGCGACAACTCCGGTCGGTCCAGGCGGGACCGGCATCCGGTCGTGCTAGCGGCGCCAACTCCGGTCGGTCCAGGCGGGATCGGCATTCGGTCGTGCTACCGGCGCCAACTCCGGTCGGTCCAGGAGGGATCGGCATCCGGTCGTTCTAGCGGCGACAACTCCGGTCAGTCCAGGCGGGATCGGCATCCGGTCGTTCTAGCGGCGGCAACTCAGGTCGGTCCAGGCGGGATCGGCATCCGGTCGTGCTAGTGGCGACAACTCCGGTCGGTCCAGGCGGGATCGGCATTCGGTCGTGCTAGCGGCGGCAACTCCGATCGGTCCAGGCGGGATCGGTATCCGGTCGTGCTAGCGGCGACAACTCCGGTCGGTCCAGGCGGGATTGACATCTGGCCGAGCTAGCGGCGGCACATCCTGTCGGCTCCAGGTGGAGCGACATCTGGTAGGGCTCTATTCTGACGACCGTGATTTGGTCTCTGTGTAACCTCTCTGTAACTCCTCAGTTTATCAGTGGATCTCTTCTGGCGCACTCTCCCCGTGGACGTAGGAGCTTCTCTCCGAACCACGTAAATCCTTGTGTCGTCTGTGCGTGCCTGAAATCTCGTTCTGTATTTATTTTATTTTCCGTTATTGTTTGTGCTCGATTTAAATTCCGTTGCGCTACTGCGGTACTCGGTCTGATTGCATAACAACGATGGGACGGAAGAGACGGGAGATGCAGCCAGTCTTCTGTGCTCCAGTTTTGGAATATTTGTGTCGCTCAGCCCTGTTTTTCTTTCCCCAAATTATTTTCAAGGATGTTTGGAGGTAGATGTGTAGTTGAGGCCACTGGTATTGTGGGAGGGGCAGTGGATGTAGGTGTCGAAGATGTCGTGGAGGAAGATGGAGGAGGAACGCCGCTCATTGATTGATGTGCAGGTTAATAACAGGGTGCGACAAGCCAAAAATCGGGTTGCGGTTAACATTTCTTGTTGAGGTTAACATTGTCAAGCCAAAAACAGGTTGCGGTTAATTCTGGCCACGTATTTTTCATTCAGCTTAGTTATCAATGGGGATTGTTATCCACAGACCGAATTTGACTATTCACAGATTATTACTACTCGCAGCTCTAAAGAGAACTAAATTTGTTATTAACAGAGATTGTTGTTATTCACAGACCAACATAAAAAATAAAAATGTGAACTCATGCTCATGAATTAACCGGCAGATGTTCATCATGACAAAAAATGGTAAGCAAGCTATAGAGAAAGATTTGTACTTCATACTCTTATACAGTCAAACAAACAATATTACACACCTATTAGCAATGATTCTGTAGATATTAGAAAATAGTTCATAGGCTTCAAAAGAAACCTGGAGATGTTCCTACTTGATGTGCATAGCAGTCTGATTCAGAGGAGAGATGAAGGGGGATTACAAATTAACTAAAATGAGTAGCCACCACATTTGTATGATTTTATGGCTTTTATTAAGGAAAACATGTTAGAATAATTTATATTCTAATAATTAATGTGAACTTATTTATATCGATATGTCCTGATATATCGTACGCAAATATTTAAAGCCGTTCGGACTCCCATGAATGTGAATTAGTTTTGTCGCGCGAACGTTTGAAACCCGTGATAGGTGTATTAGATCGTCTCGTAACTTCATGACGTGAACTGGGTCTCGCCCTTAGCACAATTTTGGCATGACAGAAATTTGTTCATTTATTTAATTTCAGGATTTCATATTTGATTTTTTTATTAGGAGTTTCAATTGGAATTAATTGGGTCAATTGAGTAACTCCTAATTTGCTCATCCTATTAAAGCAAAAGATGAAATCTCATGCATAATTAGTCTACACGTGAACAAGGGGGAAGATCGGTTTTTTTTCTTATTTTCTCTCCTCTTTTGTGAAACCCCGGATATATAGAAGTTGCAGTTTTCTCATCGGTGAATGAGAGGCTACAGCCAACTACTCCTCTTTTGGGTTTGCCCTTTTGGTGAAACAAGAAAAGAAATCATGCTTCTATCTCTCTCTTAAGTTCATTTTCAACTTTCAGCCCTCTTGTGAATCACGCCACATTGAAATTTTCTTCTTCATTTGGAGCAGCATGTCAAGCCTAAGGTATTAATTTATTTTGTTTTGGAGAGAGAACTACTTATAGCCGCATGTCTATATTTTCCTCTTAATCTTGGACCCGCATGATTCCTCATCACAAAAGGTATTCTTGATTTATTTTATGTGGTCAAAGTTTGAACAAATGCATATATTTCAGTTATCATTTGATTAAATCATATATGCTTGGATCTTGAGATTTTCAAGTGTATGTGTCCAGATCTTACAATTATTCACTAGATCCTATTAAATTTTTAAAGATCTTAGATTTATATTGGATCTAGATTATCAAACATATAATATTTATAGTTTCAGATTTTATGGTTGATCTACATGCGCATAAAATTGTTGTTATAGTATATGGCTCCGTTTAGAAGGACTTATTTTCACCGGTCAAGCGGTTACGACCGCATGAACCGGACCTTAATTAAGGTCCAGTTCATGCGGTCGTAACCGCTTGACCGGTGAAAATAAGTCCCTCCAAATGGAGCTTATATCACTTTGATTTAGACTTAGATGATTGCATGGTGTTTTCAACCATTTAATTTAAGTTTTACATGCACTAATATCTATTTCTCTCTTGAGTTTACATAGAGAAATCAAAGACTTGTAAGGATTGAGTTGCATGTTATCAGCTTCGTCTGTTGCCGCAAACTTCATTGGGAAAAATACCGGATCGCTTTTAGGAATGGAGGCGATCATGCGACATGAACCTGAATCAAAGAATGGTATGCGAAAAATATTCCACACTTTATTTTTAATTGTGCATAGTATCATTCGTGTCACTTTATTTTTGTTCTTAAAATTAATTAGTGATTATTATTTTCTAAAGTTGTAATTATTTTTTACTCCACTAGAGGTTAATTAATTTTGTTCTTGACGATCTTAAATTTTGCGTTAGTATTTCATTGAAATTATACTTAAGTTGATTTTAATTCATAAATAACGTATTAAGTCCTTCATTAAATTCTAACAGTTGGTATCAGAGGGAACTTGAATAATTTAATTTACTCTCCATTTGGGGGGACTTATTTTCACCGGTCAAGCGGTTACGACCGCATGAACCGGACCCTTAATTACAGTCTGGTTCATGCGGTCGTAACCGCTTGACCGGTGAAAATAAGTCCCCCCAAACGGAGCCTTAATCTCATTCATATTAGTCGGAGTATAATTAAATTTTAATTAATCACTAAAGAACACTATAATTAAAAACTCATTCATAATTTTGAGAAAAACAATAATTGAAGGGATTTGTTCATAAGTGCATTAAGAAGAACGTCCCTAGGCGATTGTAATTCCTTGAACACTTCAGTTCCCTCAAATTTCATAAAAGTACACAATACTTCATTAGGACAATATTCAGATATCCCGGTGTGAGAGAGTCTCGTAAGTTGATAAGATCTGTAGCCGCCAAATTGGTCATTTCGAGTCATCTTGTGGGATTACAGTTTCACATATTTTAGGGATTTCTCTGAGACTAGTGCGTAATCATTCACCCAAAGGTGGTGCTAGCGCAATAGGTTCAGAGTGATACACATGGACATTAGGACGGTAGTGCGGGACTCTAGTTATCTATTCACCCAAATGTGGTAGATTTACAAAAAGCTCAAACATAACTGTTGCTCATTCTTGTGTTTGAGAATTACTAATTACGTGGCGTGTAGTCTACCCAAAGATGTTGCGCATTGATGTGCATGAAATCTCTACTAAGTGAGCTATTTATTGTTTTTTAGCCACTATTGTCTAAACTAATTTTGTTTTCTCTTTTCAGTCAACTTTACCTTGCATAATATTATGGCGACCATAGAAAAGTTGATTGGGTCAAACATCAAAAAGTGGAAGTTCGACATTATGTTCGCTCTCTAGATGGCAAACAATGAGATGTCAATGAATTCTGATAATCCTGCAGAACTCACAACGACCAGCACTCAACTTGAGAAGGATCATTATTCTGTCTGGCACAAGTCTAATAAGATCTGCTTGTTGACTATGAAGAGATCCATACCAGAGCACCTCTTAAGTGGTCTTCCTGAGACGGGTATAGCTAAATATTTTCTGGTTGCTGTCGGCCAGAGATATAAAGTGTCTTCAAATGCTGAGATCGGGACGCTGATTCAGGACCTTTTCACCATGAGGTACTCGGGAGGAGGCGGCGTTCGTGACTATATTCTTAAGATGGTTTATTATCATACCAAACTGCAGGAGCTGGATATTGTACTGTCTGAGGCGTGTATTGTGCATCTGGCACTTAATACACTACCAACTGAATTTAGCATTTTGAAAACAACATACAACTCTCAGGATGAAGCTTGGAAAATTAATGATCTAATTACTCGTTGTGTTACTGAGAAGGAAAAGCTTAAGAAAGAAAAGAATCACACTGCATTGCTCGTGATAAGTCTTCCTTCAAGAAGAAGAAGAAGAAGAAGTCAAAAGCTCCTTTCAAAGTGTAGGATGGACAATCCTCTGGAGTGAAGGATCCTAATGTGAAGAAACCTCTTATCTGCTTCTTTTGCAAAAAGAAGGGGCATGTGAAGAACGAATGCTTAAAGTTTAAATCTTGGATGCAAAAACGTGGCTTCACACCTAAAGGTAACCATTTAGCTCTTGTCCTTTATGAATCCAATTTGATTGAAACACCATCTAGTTCATGGTGGCTTGATAGTGGAGCAACTAATCATGTTGCTTACACTCTACAAGGGTTCATCAAAAGGAGGAGGCCAAGCAATGGTGTAGGCTCACAGTGGGCAATAATGCTGAGGTGGAGGTGGAGTTCACCGGGGACATTCGTTTAGTTCTTGATTCTAGTTATGAACTTCTTTTGAAAGACGTATTTTAAATGAAGGAATTTGATTTCAGTTTCTGCATTAGATAGACTAAATTATGGCTTTAATATTTCTGGTGTCTTAATTAAGTTATTTTATGAATCATGTATTATTGGCCACTGCTCTATATATAATGGTTTATATAGAATATGTCTTTCTCCTATTAATTATTATGCTACCTCAAATAATGTAGAAAATATTGCTACTAAAAGACCTTTTATTGAGGAACAATCATTTATGCTATGACATAAAAGATTAGGTCATATATCTAGGGAAAGAGTAGAGAGACTAATTAAGGAAAATATTCTTCCTACTCTTAACTTCAGTGACCTAGAGATATGCGTTGATTGTTGTAGGGGCAAAATGACCAAGATTAAAAAGAAAGGCTCAACTAGTAGTTCAGATTTATTAGAGGTCATTCATACATACATTAGCGGACCATACTATACTACACTTTGTAAAAACACCTACTTCATTACATTCATCGATGACTATTCCCGATTTGGATATTTGTTTCTAATTGAAGAAAAATTTGAATCTCTTGAAAAGTTCTAGATTTTTAAAACTGAAGCTAAGAAACAATTAGGGAAAGTCATTAAGATTGTTAAGTCTGACAAAGGAGATGAGTATTTTGGCAGACATGATGCCTCCGGGCAACATAAAGGTCAGTTTGCTAGATACTTGGAGAGTTATGGCATTGTAGTGCAATACTCCATGCTCGGTAGTCCTGAACAAAATGGTGTGGCCGTGAGGCGTAATCGCACTCATAAGAAAATGATGAGTATGATGAGTATGACCAATCTTCCTGAATTTCTATGGGGAGAAGCTCTTAAGACATCAGTATACATCCTAAATCGAGTTCCATCTAAATCGGTACCCAAAACTCCTTTTGAATTATGGTCTGGTTGGCAACCCAACCATAATCATTTACGCATTTAGGGTTATCTTGCGGAAGTCTGCTTATATAATCCATCGGAGTGTAAGAGTGCCCCTAGATCTTCTCATTGTTATTTCATAGTCTACCCAAATCACTCAAAGGTCTTTAGGTTTTATTCCCCTTCAGGAGGACCCAGAATTGTAGAATCACAAACAATTAAATTTTTAAAATTAGATGTTGCTGAGGGACCGAGTTTTTAAAATTAGATGTTGAGAGGGTAATTCCTCTCATGAACCTTCAACTGCCAGGAGCCGTAGGCAATTACCTTACCGAACTGCACTAGGACACAACCCAAACCACTCCTCGAGGCGTCGCTATAAATTTCGTAGCCTTCCGTACCACATGGCGAGCATAGAATGGGCGCCGTGGTCAGACGGCTCTTCAGCTCTTCAAAAGCTCGTGCGCACTCGGGCGACCAAACGAACTTATGATCTTTCCTAGTCAGTTTAGTGAGAGGAAGTGCAATCCTCGAGAAGTTTTCCACAAAGCGCCTATAATAGTCGGCAAGTCCTAAGAAACTTCGGACTTCCGCTACGTTTTTCAACAAAGGCCAGGCTCGGATCGCTTCTATCTTCGACGGATCAACAGCATTTCCATCTCCACTAACGACGTGACCAAGGAATGCTACTGACGGTAGCCAAAACTCGCACTTGGAGAACTTGGCATATAGCTGACTCCTCCTCAAGGTGCTCAGAACTGCGTGTAGATGCCCTACATTCTCCTCTTCCGATTGAGAGTATACCAAAATGTCGTCGATGAAGACGATCACAAATTGATCCAAATACTCACGGAACGTCCTGTTCATTAAGTCCATGAATACCGACGGTGCATTAGACAGACCGAACGGCATCACCGTGAACTCATAGTGCCCAAAGCGGGTATTGAACGCTGTCTTTGGAATGTCACATTCCCTTATCCGCAGTTGGTAATAGCCGGACCTTAGGTCCAGTTTGGAGTAGACCGTCGACCCAACCAGTTGGTCGAATAAATCATCGATTCTTGGAATCGGATATCGGTTCTTCTCAGTCAACTTGTTTAGTTCTCGATAATCAATACATAGACGCAAGCTCCCGTCCTTCTTTTTCACAAAGAGGACCGGTGCACTCCAAGGCGATGAACTTGGACGTACGTAGCCTTGCTCTAGCAGCTCTTGCAATTGAACCTTCAGCTCTGCCAATTCCTTTGGCGCTATCCGGTACGGTGAGCGGGCCACAGGTTTGGCACCTGGCACCAACTCGATACAGAAATCAATCTCCCGATGAGGCGGAGCCCCAGGGAGTTCGCTAGGAAACACATCGGCGTACTCCGCTACAACTCGGACATCACATAACCTGGGCTTTGGCTCCGAAGCCTCCAGCAAGGTGAAGAACAACTCGGCGCCTTTTCTCACCGCCTTAACCACTTGGAGAGCAGACATCAGCATCTTGCTCGCTCCTCGCATACCGGCAAACGTGGTTTCTCCATCGGTGTTCCTTCCCAGAGTGATCTCCTTAGAATTGCAATCTATGCATGCACGCTGCTCCGAGAGCCAGTCCATGCCGAAGATCACATCGAATTCAGCTAACGGTAATAATGATGCTTCCAAATCGAAATCCTGATTTCCGATCCGCACCTTCACATGACTCTTCCTATCCACAGACATGCGAGATCCATTGGGTAGCACTACTTCCAATCTATCCTCTACGAAGGTAGATGGCACTCCGATTCGCCCCACGAAGTCCTCAGACAGAAAAGAGTGTGATGCACCCGTATCAAATAGAGCTCTCGCCGGATAGTTGAAAATTAGGACAAAGCCTAATTGCACACGAATAAAACATACAGTTGCACAACAGTATAATCACAAATAGCTATGTAAAAGCTAACTTTTAATTCATACCTGTGACAACATCAGCTTGTCATATGGCTTCTTGCTGGCCAAGCGAATAGACTCTCGGCTGAGTCAGAATAATGTGCTGGGAAGCCGAAGACTCCGCAGCTTTACCCTTTTCCGCAGCACGAGCATAGTCCAATGCTCGATTCTCTGCCTTCGGGGGACCACTTCGACACACCGCAGCCTTGTGTCCCACCTTCCCGCAGGTGAAACACGTGATAGGACCCCGCACAGTCGTTGCTCCCGAAACATTTGAGCGAGTTTGCTCCGCCGGTTTGAACTTCCTTTTGTTCTTTCTGAACTCTGACTTGGACTGAGAGACCGGCGCATAAAACTCAGGTTTCTTTGCCACGGTTTTTGCTTGTACCCTCCTCATGTCCAACTCTAGGGATCTGGCAGTTTGGACCATCACATGGAAACCTAACGTCATTGGGCCTGCAAGGAGCAGCCTCAACTCGTCCCGAAGACCTTCATAGAACTTGTTCGTCTTTGTCTCTTCATCTTCCATCATAGGCCCCGCATAACGACCCAGTTTAGTGAACTCGTGCAAGTACTCATCCACTGAGCTGTCGCCTTGAGTTAACTTCAGAAACTGGTTCTGCAACGCAATGCGTTGGGCAGAAGGAATATACCTTTGAAGAAATGACTTTGAGAACTCCGCTATCGTGATCTCGGTAATCTCCTTGCCTCCAAACTTGTGCACTTCCTGTTCGGCCCACCAACGCTCTGCCTCTCCGTTAAGGAGGAAGGTGGCTAAAGTGACCATCATAGCTTCTTCTGTTGCTGTCGCCTTTAAAGTTTTCTTAATCGTTGACAGCCAGTCCTCCGCCTCCGTTGGGGATCCGGTCCCCGAGAAAGTTGGAGGATGGAAGCTTAGAAAGTGTTGCAGTTGCTGATCACGTGCTCGCGCAACGGCTACACGCGCTATAGGACGCTCCACCCTTTGCACCACCGCAGGTTCCACTGCAGCCACTGGCACAGGGGTCTCAACCCTCGGTTCCACCGCAGGTTCCGCTGCAGGTTCGATCACCGGAGCCCCATCAGTAATAGGCGTAGCAGGTTGTGCAAGCCTTTGCGGTTGAGCATTGATCATCGCGAAGACAGCTTCTGCGATTAACCTGATCATCTCAGCAGGAGGAGTGGTCGCTGGCACTTCAGCCGACCCACTACTTTCAGCAGTGTTACGGGGTTGAGACGGCCCCGCACCACTTCTAGTCACCTATAATCGTGTAAGACACAATTTAGTGACTGAAAACATAGCAAACAACAATCATGGAACGCTCAGGTTCCGCAAACAAGTATGTTTTTCCATTCCTAAGTGGACATTCTTATTAGTTTTTGTCGTTTTAGGTGAATGCACATCCCGTGAACACCACCCCTTAAAAGGAATTCGTCCCGAATTCGCTAAACTACAAATCGACGCCTTAAGTCCGATACCAAATTGTAACACCCTGCCAGTACGAAAAGTATAACAGCGGGTCCGGCCGGGACCCCACGCCATACAAACCACACTAGCTAGGAGTTAAAAGGTGATAAACAGAAAAGAATACACTACACGAGAGTACAAAACGTAAGCGGAAGCATTTGATTAAAAACCATTTCAAAGAGAACTGTCCACTATCATAGGAATAGAACCATAATATAGAGTTACGGCCTTAAGGCCTTACATTTACCAAAAGTGATAAAACTCCAAACAAACATCGGCACGCAGGCTGGCAATACAAGAAACAGAAAAGAGGCTGGCCTTCGAGGGCCAACTCAGCATAAGGGCCACCGCCCGCTATTTTCCGCTAGGCTCACCTGCACCTGCATAAGAACATTCCACCAAGCGGTGGCAAACAAGGTAACGATCAGCAAAGCTGACCAAATTATAACGACCCCACCCCTTTCCCGGGGTGGCAGAGCTTCTACCCTGCAAGCAAGCCATACTAGCACAAATACTAATATAAAGAAAGTGCAACTACACAAGGTGAGGTTTCAAGCACAATCAATCTTCTAGGTTGAGCATCAAAAGAAAGGAACCTAGGTATGCACATGATGTTGGTTGGGTTCACCCGAAGGTTCCCCACAACCGCCTAAGCAATCGCATGAGGCTAACATAACATCCATTCCACAAAACACTCCACCGTAAGGGCCAACGCCTTAGGTGGGAAAAAGAGCTTTTGGTCGGTCTAGGTGAATCACCTTCCACGACCTCTCCCATGATCACACGGCTACATGAGGTAGGGACCCCTTACCGATCTGCATGGAAACGGGTTCGGTTTAGCTTTGCTCGTGCTCTAATCGTCGCGATCTATCGCACGACGCGGGTACGGCTTCACCTCGGCCCGTAAGGGTTTAGCACTTTCTTGTGCTACACAAATTATAAGCTACGCACCTAACCCCTTCACAAGGATCTAGGCTTCACATATACTCAACGAAGGAGGTACAATACGCTCCGCATCAATTTCGTGGTGAAGGTTTGCCTTCATCCAATCTCAAAGCATGGGGCTTCCGTTAGGATCTTCACAAGACGCCTACACTTAATTCCCGCAATACTATAGATGATTTCACGGAGTCATTCTCCGGCACGCATTCTAGGCCTAACCTAAATGCAACGTCGCAAATCAAGCATCACCGATTCGGGCTCACAACCACGAATAGGCTTCACACACAATGCCTAAATCTGCACGACTACCGGATTTTCTACGTGCAATATGCCGGGGACGGACACAATCGACCCGGAGTTCCGAAGAACTTGAGGAAAATTCTACACTCCACCCATTTGGTGAAAGGGATTCCTCATGCAAGCATAGAGATATGAAGGAGAGGACAAATGACAAGTCCAAAAATCGAGAGAAAGAATCGTTACCCTAGGAGCATTCTTCTTCGCCATGGATCCGAGATTCTAGACGGAGGGAAACGACTGCACCGGGCTGCACTCTCCAGATCTGGAATCGGCTCGCGAAATGGAGCTCCGGAGCTCCATCAATGGCGGGATCTCTCCTTCTTCTTCCTTGCCTCCTTCTTCTTCCTCTAGGTTTGGAGAGAGAATGGATATGAAATAATGAGGATTAAACCCCTCTCATAAGCCCTAATAACCTCCAGCATCTAATCCTAGCCGCTGGATCGGATTCCAAAAGATTTGGACGAACCGATCACCTTCTCTGCTCAAAATCGCGGAACAGAATAAACAGGGCGCACGAGCATCGACGCACGGTCAGTGGTCGTGCGCAATACTTCCCCTGATCGTGCGCACTTACCGCAACAGAACTCTGAATCCTTGCGAATTAACGCACGATCGCAGGCGCACGATCACTGGTCATGCGCGAAGAGGGACAGTGGTCATGCGCGATTAGCTGCTATGAAAATTCCAGCCTATTCCGAGCGCAGCACCACCACTCCGCCTAATTCACTGAACTAAGAATTTTGGGGTGTTACACCTTATAAGCGGTAGGCTCGATGGTTGTAGGTACAGATGGGTTAGTCCGGCGAGGCGGTGGCTCGGGAGGTTATAGTTATGGGCAGGTTAGCAAGAGGAGCTTATGGCTCGGAGATATAAAGTAATCAATACGTTGACCCAGCAAGTGTGGATTTGCACTTAGCCAAGAAAGTCTTGTGGTCCAGCCAGTAAGAGAACGCAGGCGCTCCATGGTTTTTGCGTTGAGGCGTACGATAGGTCTAGGTTAGGTAGTGTGAATACCAACCTAGAGGTGGGCAAGGCCCAACCCACTGCTTCTGTTGCCACTATGGGGGTATCCTGGGAGTCTTGCTAGCTCCAAAAAGGGGGAACTAAAGGTCTGTGTGCATAGAGTCGAAGTGTGTGAGTTGCACTTGTATGATCTTAACATTACCCAACATAACTATGCATTTCATAGCATAAACATTGCATTTCAACCCCTACCCTTATCGTATAAATTGGTTATGTGAGTTTTTATACGATAGGCCTTGCTAAACAACCCTTTGGTCAATAGGTTTGTATGAGCATTCCTATAAATCAATGGTTACTTTTCTATTTTATACTTGCTCTTTACCATATTTTACTTACTGTTTTACTTATATATATATATAAACACTTGTGTAGTGATAGATACTCTTGTAGCTAATACATGCCACCTGCTTTATTTTATACCCCTTGTTGTCCTCCGCTTCATCCTCCCGCACGGTGCTTAGGATCCACTAGGAGGATGGGTGGTGGGAAACGAGGCTTAGACTTTTTGACTAACGGTCGGTGGACCACATCATTTTAGGGGACCGAGGAGATGCAGTAACACCAGAGGCCGGTGCAGATGGAGGTGGGCCAGTATAGCACGGGAGCACCGGGTGTAGGATATGTGAGTGTTTATCTGTAGATTTGCTTCAGCGAGTGATTTTTAGTGAGGACATGATGTACAGGGCATGAGCCCCTTTTATATTGCTACCTAGCATGTGATGTGGACTTGAGCTTTTATATGCTCAAATATACTTTTCTTCTTCTGTGATCGATATGGCCGGCAGGATCGGCGTTTGTAGTGGCGACCTTCCCGAGTGTTAGTGTCACCGCAAAGCGGCGGTTCTAAGCATAAGACCCAGTTTTGAAGCAAAATAATGGGGTCTTACAAACTAGTATCAGAGTGAAACCTCGATCAGAAGAAAAGAAGTCCACAGACCCTGGGAGACCCCGCACGAGTTTAGTTTGAGGACAAATTAAGCAGCGGAAGCAATGGTGTGCCCATATGGGGAATCACATGAAAAAATCATGTCCCGCTGGTCAAGGTCCTGTGAAGAAATCATGGACATGAGAAGCTTATCAGGGAGCCACTTGAACTGGTGCAGCAGAAATAGTCGGTGCTCTTCACATCAGGGATAACTTCAATTCTTAGGGAATGCTACGTTCAGTCACTCTCGGTGAAAACCCCGTAAGCCTAACTTGAATTTCGGGTGTTTAACCTGTAATTCGTCTAGATCAGAAATGCATGAGAACAACGCAGGAGACCTCCCCCACCTGAGCGAGTACAGAAGACCTCCCTCACCTAGGTGAGTACAAAAGACCTCCTCCACCTGGGAGAGTACGGAAGAAATCCCCCACCTGGGCGAGTACGGAAGACCTCCCACACCTGGACGAGTACAGAAGACCTCCCCCACCTGGGCGAGTACAGAAGACCTCCCCCACCTGGGCGAGTACAGAAGACCTCCCCCACCTGGGCGAGTACAGAAGACCTCCCCCACCTGGGCGAGTACAGAATACTTCCCCCACCTGGGCGAGTACAAAAGACATCCCCCACCTGGGCGAGTACAGAAGACCTCCCCCACCTGGGCGAGTACAGAAGACCTCCCCCACCTGGCGAGTACAGAAGACCTCCCCCACTTGGACGAGTATAGAAGACATCCCCCACCTGGGAGAGTACATAACACCTCTCCAACCTGGGCGAGTACAGAAGACCTCCCCCCTAGGCGAGTACAGAAGACCTCCCCCCACCTGGGCGTGTACAGACTTTCAACCCGTCAAAAGGCGGGAGCGGCTATCTGCAACCCATTTCAGAAGGCGAGAGCAGCTATTCGCAGTATATTTGGATTTGCCTATAAATAGGACCCCAAGGCACAAGTAGAAGGCACCTTCACCCCCCCTATGGTGGGCGAGTACATTGTCTTCCTCTCTTGTGCCAAGCTCAACATTGACTTTAGGAGGGGAAGTTCCTATAGACCTCCGGGTATGTGGCGGGACCTCCTCGCTACAGCACGCGGGTCTTGTTTATAGGCAGGTTGGAGTGGTTTTGTATGCTCTCAAGCTTCTTATCACCTTGTCTCACGTGGGTCGATCACTAAACGAGTAGCCTTTGCTCACCCCCAAGTCTCGAACAGTTGGACACCTCAGGTTCCAACATCGGGGACGAAATTATTTTTTTGTTTATTAGGATTTGTAATATCCCCCAAACAAGTAGACCCCTAGAGTGGTTTTGTCATGACTAGGTCATGACAAAACCCTAGGAAGCTTGAAGAGACCACTTGGCCTTAGGCTTGAAGAGGAAGAGCACCTTGGTCTATAAATAGCAATTTCTAGTTACCAAGCTTAGGGTTGGAATTTAGGGACTCACCTTGACCCTTTTACGCCACCATAACATCCCGAACCCAATATCTTAGAGCACCAAGGACCCATTGGTGTCAACCAAAGAGGCCAAGTTGACCAAAGTCAACATTAACCCAAAATTGGTCAAAGTAGCCAAATTAGGGTCAATTTGGCCCCCACCTTGTCAAATTGACCTTGCCCTACCCTTATAAGAATATTGGGGACCCAATGGACCAAAAAGCCCCATCATGGGGCCACCAATTTGGCCAATTTGACCATCATAGGGCCACCAATTTGGTCAATTCTAGCCCTACTTAGGTCAAATTGCCTTATTGTGGGTCAATTGGCCTCCACCTTGCCAAATTGACCCTACCTAGACCTTCCTTACCCTTAGGGGAGGCCAATGGGTCACTATCCACCCATTGGGGCCAACCCAAATGGTCAAATTGACCAAAGTCAACTCCACCCTAAACTTAGGTCAAAATGACCTATTTTGACCTAATCAAGCCCAATCCACTTGGGCTAGACCCAATTGAGGTGGTCCACTAGCTAATGGGGTTGGGAGTTACTGAAATGGCCATTCAATTTCAAGAAATTCGGCTAGGAGAGAGAAACCCCCATTTTCCCCAAAAATGGTGGAGAGAGAAAGAGAGGATTAATGGCATTCACGGCCAAGGGAGGCCAATTGATCTCCCAATTAATGGGTATTCATCTCCTCTAGCTGTTACAAGAAGTTTAAGGGGTTTCCAACCCTCAAGGGGGCTGAATTTAGTGGGTTTCACCATGGCCGCAATTGTGCTTAATGGCCATTAATGGTGGAATCAAGGAGAGACCCTCCCTCTCCCCAAATTGAGTCTTTTAAAATCTCCAGTGGACTGAGAGGATCATTTCCCCCCACATACCTGGAGAAATCGAGACACTTGGTGTAGGAGTTCATATGGCATCAAGAGGCAAGAGCTCGGCCAAGGCTAATCGGAAAACGTCAAGGGTTTTCCCCGTCTCAACAGGTCCTCCCCTCCTCCTCTATCTCAGTGGATAAATCTTAGCTCAAAATAGGGGAGAAATCGGGCTCAATTGAGCCCAATTCGGTGAGAAAAATCCAAGTTTTTCCATGGTATTTTTCCCGTCGGATTCACCGGAGTCGGCACATCCGGCGGCCGTGCCGCCGCCCGGCGATAGCCCCTCAACGAAGGTGCTGGTGGTGGTGGCCAGACGGGGAGGTGGCCGGATGGCCGGGAAATCAAAGGAGAAGGTGGCCCATGTCAGGGCTATCCTGGCCGTCAGCTAGAGGAAGGAGATAAACGGATGTCGTTCATCCCTGCTTCAAGATCCATGTTGTGTGATTATATTAATTAAGTTATATGTATTTCATTTCTGTCAAACTTAAGGCAGTTGATAGAAATAATTATTAAAAATACTTAAAACCCCTGATGGAAAATTGTTCAACATCAAACTTGTAGCCCCTGAAGTCTACTTTAATTCAAAATTGATTTCAAATAATTTGGTTCAGTGGTCTGACCACAGCACTCAAAATGGTGCAACCTATACAAAGGGTTGACCAGAGCTTGATTTGTGTGCCCCCACTAAACCAGCCATCCAAATGTTCTGAAATTTGGAACATAGCCTACATATACCCACATCCTTAACATATCCAAAACTTAGAATTTTTGGAAGAACCTTTCTAAAGTTTTTGCAAACATTTAATAATTCATGTAATAATTAATTATAGGGTCTAATGACCTCCAAACCCTTCAAAATTTTTGTGGGTGGTCCTTAGGGTCATGATATGACTATGTTAAAAATTTCATCCTATTTGGGATTGATTTGGTTGGGTAATTAATTAGCCCAAGGTTGGTCAAACTAGGGGTTAATAGGTCAAAAATACACATGTTGGGTTTGAGTGGTTAATCCTCATCCAAAGGTGATGAAATCTTGGCCACAAATTTAATGTCACATAAAACACCCCCACAAAGGATTTTGGGTGATTTGGGGTGGATGTGCCCTAGAACACTAGCTCAAAGCTTAGGGTTGTATATTGAAACTATTGAAGGACATATGGTCATATGTCCTTGAATTGGCTTGAAACTTGGTAGGTAATTTCATGGGGTGGGAAATAGCCTTGGGGAATTTTTCTAGAAGTTTTAGTAACTATGAACCCCATTGAATTGCTTATTACTTAGTTAGGTCACCATCTTCCTAAATAAAATTTCTCGTCCATACATGCTAGGATAGTTATGAAACTTTGTCAGTGAGTTTATTTTGATGATATTAACCTCTGTTAATTTTTCTAGTAATTTTGAAGTGTTATATATTGCCTCATTCACAACCCTCAATATTTTCCCTAGTTGTATAAAAATTAATTATGGGATTAACACTCACTAGAAAATCATGAAACTTGGTCAGAGGATTTTTTAGCGCAAGTATATTATTTGTTAATTTTAGCATGATGTTTGGAAGAATTTATATGTAGTTCCCTTCACAAACTGCCCTTGGACTTGTTTATTTAAGTAATAGAATTATATGGTCAAATGAATTTACAAAATTATGAAATTCCAGAAGTCAACTTTTCTAACTACTATAGACACTTGGTAATTTTCCTGTAATTTTTGAATGAGTATTTTGGTACTTCCTTTGTTAACCATTGATTTTGATAAATTAGTCAATATTTTATTTGGAGGTCAAAACCTTTCTGGAAAATTATGAAATTCAAATGTGGCTGTTATTTTGATGATATATAGTTTACAAATTTTATCAAGACCATGGCTTATCAGAAAACCCTACTTGATGTTCAAAGTCATAGTTTCCCTGATTTTAAAGAAATTATGATAAATGCAAAAAATAGGAAAATTATGAATTTATGGATATTTCCTTAAAATATCATAATATACTCCCAATAATAATCTTGTGTCATTTGGATGAGCATTGAGAGTCTTTCGTTTTTTGTACATCACATAGTTCAAGTGGTCTGTGTATAGTGAAAATGCAGAATTAAGACAAACATGTAGGTTCTACACGGGGAGTTAAGGAGGTTGGCGTACCCAGACTAACTGTATTCAGGGATGGTCACCAAAGGAAGGTAGGAGTAAGATGTTTGGTTGGCTAGGAGGTAAGAGTGTGTTTGGGATTGTCGAAAGATCGTCATTCTCTTGGAGTGGAATAAAATACACCTAGGGTTAATAAGTGTAATGGTGAGAGAGGTATGCTTATGGGTAGTTAACAATAATATTAAGTGTCTTGGAAAGGGAGCTTTGGGGTTCAACCCATCATAGCTACTAGTACCGCTGTGAGCCCCTCACAGGGTAGTCCTCGGGAAGTCCATGGTAAACCCAAAATCGTAGGAATAAATTGTTATGCAAGATTAACTCAATAATACACTCACTCACACCCCGTTGCTATGGGAGGTTAGTTGGTTTAGCCTTACGAGCGGTATGCTCAGTGGTTATAGGTACTGACGGGTTAGTCTGGCGAGCTGGTGGCTCAGAAGGTTATGGTGATGGGCAGGTTAGCCCGGGGAGCTTATGACTCAGAGATATAAAATAATCATATTACATGTGCATATATGTGGTGGGTCTTCGGTATTGACGGTCGTTCACACCGGTGTCAATACGCTGACCCAACAAGTGTGGATTTGCACTTAGCCAATAAAGTCTGGTGGTCCAGCCTGTAAGAGTACGCAGATGCTCCACAGTTTTTGCTTTGAGGCGTACGATAGGTCTAGGTTAGGTAGTGTGAATACCAACCTAGAGGTGGCCGAGGCCCAACCCACCGCTTCCGTTTGCCACTATGGGGGTATCCTGGGAGTCTTGCTAGCTCCAAAAAGAGGGAACTAAAGGTCTGTGCGAATAGAGTCAAAGTGTGTGAGTTGCACTTGTATGATCTTAACATTACCCTGCATAACTATGCATGTCATAGCATAAGCATTACATTTCAACCCTACCCCTATCTTATAAATTGGTTATGGGACTTTTTATACGATTGGCCTAACTAAATGACCCATTGGTCTATAGGTTTGTATGGGTGTTCCTATAAATCAATGGTTACTTTTCTATTTTATACTTGATCTTTACCAAACTTTACTTACTGCACTTTACTTACTGTTTTCCTTATATATATATATATATAAACACCTGTGTAGTGATAGATTCTCATGTAACTAAGACATGTCACCTGCTTTGTTTTATATCCCTTGCTGTCCTCCGCTTTATCCTCCCGCACCATGCCTAGGATCCACTGAGGGATGGGTGGTCGGAAACGAGGCTGTCTTTTATACTAACAGTCGGTGGACCACATCATTTTAGGGGACCGAGGAGATGCAGCACCACCAGAGGTCGGTGCAGATGGAGGCGGGCCAGTCTAGCACGGGAGCACCGGGTTTAGGATATATGAGTGTCTATCTGTAGATTTGCTTTTGCGAGTGATTTGTAGTGAGAACATGATGTACAGGGCATGAGCCCCTTTATATTGCTACCTTTTATTTCAGTTATTATCTGGTGGACTACTATTATGATCTATATATGGCATGTGATGTAGACTTGAGCTTTTATATTTTCAAATATACTTTTCTTCTTCTATGATTGATATGGACGGTAGGATCGACATTTTGTGGTGGCGACCTTCCCGAGTGTTGGTGTCACCGCAAAGCGCCGGTTCTAGGCAAAAGACCCGGTTTTGTAACAAAAAATGGGGTCTTACAAACTAGTATCAGAGCGAAACCTCGATCAAAAGAAAAGAAGTCCACAAACCGGAGACCCCACGCAAGTTTAGTTTGAGGACAAACTAAGCAGCGGAAGCAATGGTGTGCCCATATGGGGAATCACATGAAAAAGTCCACTTTTAAATGAATCTTTTTAGTCAAATCTCCTTACGAGTGACCAGTTTTCTTTTATAGCCTACGACATACCCTGTCCCCCAACAGGGAATAACTCAGGATGCAATGATCCCTTTAGATAGTCCTTTAATCAAGGAGTTAGACTCAACCCCACTAAGACACATGACTTACCATGACAATTTATATCATGCCCTAGTCAGAAATAGACCGTATGTATAAATTTGATTGAAGTGCGAGGATGCCCCAAAGAGGTTAGAGGAGGAGTTTAATGCGAGAATGACCACCTAATCCATAAACTCTGATGTCCCTACTTCACATACCAAGGACTTTCCAAACTGATAGGACCGCCTTAAGGAGATTGATACTTAAGCAGAATGGTAGGGGACTCATAGACTCAACCCTCGTATCGGTGACATGATTACATTGAGACAGCCTCCATGACAAACACTGAGGGTCGGATAATAATTCAAGTTCAGAGGAGACCCATTTGGGATTGGGTCACATGTTGACCCTGATAAGGTTGTCATAGAGGGTATCTTGAAGAGTCTAAAGTATGGAGTATACCAACAAGTCTCAAGATAGAACCCCAAGTCTAAGGTTGTGTGCCCTAAGGATTGTTTGCATACTTGGGATGAATATAACATGGTGATATCGAAGATACTTAGCCCAAATTAGATAGTGACTTATCTTTTGTTTATTGGGGCTTACCTTTTATTAATTATGCAAATTGGTTACTGACTTGGGTATCCTTTAGATCTAATTTAGAAAGTGTTGTGTCGTGAGCATAATGATTTTAAAGTCAATCTTATTCAATGTTACTTGAGCGAAGATGGGATTCTGTAACAGCACGTTGGGAATGGTGACTGGTGGTATTACCAGGGCAATGGATAGACTTTATTGATCGCACAATGGCTTGACCTTAGTTGAAGCATTAGAAATGTAAAGTTGCTAGGTTTAGTCACTTAGAGATGCAAATGCCCTTCTGGAGGTTGGGAACTGAAATTAGGTCATGCAAGCTATAGTTATATCTGAAAGTTCTTGTGGTTTGGGGCTTTTGGAAGTGACTAACTTATGATTTGTTAAAAATCATGCCCTGTCATGGTAGAAATTTTAACTACAATAATAATGAGTGGTTAATATATACTCATAAAAGTTCACGAGTACACCCCCACTTAAATTTGGAGGATAATTGCGACGCCTGATGATCTGATCAGTTCCATCAATGTTAAGAATTGGATAAGTTGTAGAGTTGAGTTGATTGATTACTCAGACGTACTTGAAGGAATAAGAATCTGAACGTGTAGAGAAAACTTTATAGAGGCGTTGTCTACCCATACAAACAAGGGCTTTAGCCACCGAAAAAATGGTGTATTCCGGAGCGTGTAATTCCCCGGAATAAAGAAAGATGTCATGGGTTTTGTGATGCATGGTGAGGTCTATCAACTGGTGAAGGCCAAGTGCAAGAGTCTTTGGGGAACTACCACAGTCACTGCATGTGTGAGAGTGGAAGCTCGAGGATATAATTATGGATTTCATACACAAGTTACCACATCCCCACTCCAGGCATAAGTTTATTTGGAACATCGAGGATAGATTGACCAAGGTAGTTAGGGTCACCCCGGGCCGGAAGGACGCTCCTGTGGGTGTTTGATGGGATTTGATGAGATGTTTGTCCATTATCGTGGTGTACCCAAAACAGGCAGGCCAAGTAATACGATGCGCGACATCGTGCAGTAGAATTCCAGGTTGGAGACCGGGTTTTCCTGAAGATATGTCTGATGCATGAAGTCTTGCGGGTATGCGGGCGGAAGGAGCTCGGTCTAAGATAAATGGGGCTCTACCGGATCCTGGAGTGGATCGGCCCGTTGGCTTATAGACTCGAGCTACCGCCGGAGGTAGCGGGTTTGCATGACGTCTTCCACGTCTCCTACCTTAGGAGAGTTCTACTAAATTTAGAGCAGTAGATATCTATTACATATGGGCCAGTAGCTTAAGATCGATCAGTTCATGTGGAGTCGGTCAGGATAAACGATATAGAGATGTGGGTCTTACGACACAAGAAGGTCCCGCTAGTCAAGGTCCTGTGGAGAAATCATGGACGCGAGAAGCTTATCAAGGAGTCACTAGAACTGATGCAGCAGAGATAGTCGATGCACTTTGCGTCAGGGATAACTTCAATTCTTAGGGGATGTTACGTTCAGTCACTCTCAATGAAAACCCCATAAGCCTAACCTGAATTTCAGAGATGAAATTATTTTTTTGTTTATTAGGATTTGTAATATCCCCCAAACAACTAGATCCCTAGAGTGCTTTTGTCATGACTAGGTCATGACAAAACCCTAGGAAGCTTGAAGAGACCACTTGGCCTTAAGCTTGAAGGGGAGTGGCACCTTGGTTTGCAAATAGCTATTTCTAGTTACCAAGCTTAGGGTTGGAATTTAGGGACTCACCTTAACCCTTTGACCTCACCATAACATCCCTAACCCATTATCTTAGATCACCAAGGACCCATTGGGGTCAACCAAAGAGGCCAAGTTGACCAAAGTAAACATTAACCCTAAATTGGTCAAAGTAGCCTAATTAGGGTCAATTTGGCCTCCACCTTGCCAAATTGACCTTGCCCCTACCCTTATAAGGTCATTGGGGACCCAATGGACCAAAACGCCCTATCATGGAGCCACCAATTTGGCCAATTTGACCATCATGGGGCCACCAATTTAGTCAACTCTAGCCCTATTTTGGTCAATTTGCCCTATTGTGGGTCAATTGGCCTCCACCTTGCAAAATTGACCCTACCTAGACCTTCCTAACCCCTTAGGTGGGGCCAATGGGTCACTAGCCACCCATTGGGGACAACCCAAATGGTCAAATTGACCAAAGTCAACTCCACCCTACACTTAGGTCAAAATGACCTATTTTGACCTAATCAAGCCCAATCCACTTGGGCTAGACCCAATTAAGGTGGTCCACTAGCTAATAGGGTTGGGAGTTACTGAAATGGCCATTCAATTTCAAGAAATTCGGCTAGGAGAGAGAAACCCCCATTTCCCCAAAAATGGTGGAGAGAGAAAGAGAGGTGTACAATCCCGTATTTGTCGAGTAGGGCCCTAGGCTCGAGATAGGCAAAACATCAAGTAAGGAGGGCATTCGCTCAGGTCAAGAAAGGGCAAAAGGGGTTCCGAGCGAGTGATGCCTCTCTTGCAGGGCATTTGCGGGACACTAGCGCGCGGGTAGCTCAGAAGTAGAAGCAATCAGGCGAGTGAAAGGTGGGACCCCACTTGCCCAAACGACCAGGTACCCCTGCGAGTGGCGCTCTCAAGGGCCACTCGCCCCGCGGGTGCTGGGAGGTTTGGCACGTGGGAGGTTAGACGAGAAGTGACTTCATGGACCATTCGTCCAGGGGGTTTTGGGGGGTGAAATTACCCTGATGCCCTTCAGAACAGCGGAGTTTGGTTGTTAGCAGGCCAATTTGGGGTGCGTTTAGTAAAACCAAAAGTCGGGATTACGCTATTAGCAGACCAGACTAGAAAGGCTATATATAGACCTTGAAGGGCACATTTGGAGAGGATTCCAATTTCTAGCTTCTTCCCCTCTAGGTTCTTTGGTTGGCTTGATGAGTAGTATTTATGCGTATTTTAATTATAGTATTTAGTTTAGTTTTAATTTAAAATTGCAAATATTATTTATATTTTAGTTTAAAATCAATTCTTTTATAATTTCTATTCTAAATGTAGTTTTACTTTTGTTTTGCAGATTTTCTGGTGTTTTTGGACAAATTCCATAGTACACGCCCTCAGTCACGCCCGTGACCAAGGGCGTGTAACCTAAAGATCTGCGTTTGACGAAAGCCGAGCTGAGTTTGACGAATCCAACACCGCACCGCAAGTCACGCCCCAGTTCACGCCCGTGACCCCATGTCACGCCCGTGACAAAGGGCGTGTAAACATAGAATCTTCCCAGCGGGCTGCCGTCGAGATGTGGAGATGGTGTCGAGGAGTTGACCCAAGTCACACCCGTGACCAAAGAGTCACGCCCGTGACCAAGGAGTCACGCCCGTGACTTCCCGCGTGATCCCTGCTCCCTACCGCGCCGAATTCAAGCCCATGCCGCATTAATGGAGTTGACCCCAGTCACGCCCGTGACCCATGAGTCACGCCCGTGACTTTTCGCGCGTGATCGCTTTTTGCTGCAGCGCCGCACTCAAGCCCACGTCGCATTAATGAAGCCGCCCAAGTACACGCCCGTGACCAAAGTTACGCGGGCGTGTAATGTCCTTTTTTGCGACACTGTCACGTCGGACCCACGCCGATGTCGCAGCCATGCAAAACAAGTATTACACGCCCTAGGTCACACCTGTGACCGAGGGCGTGTAACCTGGAAATTTTTCCTATAAATTCAGAGGCTCCACTCCAGCATTCCTCTCCCTTCCCCCTGCCCATTTGGGCTCTTCTTGTACAGATTTTTCTTATTTCCATGTTTATGCTTAGTTTTTAATTAATGCAATTTTCTTTATTTAATTTCTTGTAATTTCATTTCATGCAAGTTATCCTAGTTTTATTTCAATGCAATGTAACTTAGTTTAATTCCATGTATCTCTCTTTTTATGTAATGAAAATTTAAGCTTCCTTTATTTTTTGCAAATTCTCTTTCTTCCTCTTAATTTAGTCTTGTCTTCTTTATTTTATTTTTGTTGTTCTCTTTTTAGTTAGTTTTAATTACGCTTCCCTTATCAAATTTTATTTCCGATAAAAATTTTATCATCATGGCTCCTCAGGCTCTCCAAGGTGCCCAGCTTCAGCTTTGGCTTGGGAGGGGAAGTGCTCTAAGATCTTCCGGGTGTGTGGTGGGACCTCCTTGCTGGAGTTAGGGGTTTGTGTTTAGCTTTTAGTCTCCGGTCTGTTGCTTCTACAGGATCAGTAGGTGCTACCTGCACCCTCTAAGGGGTGCGATCTCCTCATTGGTGCCGAGTTCCGGTTCCAACATTTTGGGTGCGGTGAGCATGGAGAGCAGTTAGCACAAGAAAGTTCCAAGGAAGTGGCATGTGAACGTGAGGTTAGATCTTAAAGTCACTCTAGAGGGGGGGTGAATAGAGTATTAAAAAGTTTTTCACTTATTTTTATAGCGGAATTAAAATAGTGATATATATGTGTACTTAGTGAGTAATAAAAAACAAACACAAAGAGAGCACACAGCACAATACAGAAAAATAAACAAGACACAGAGGACACAAGGATTTTATAGTAGTTCCCCAATAAACTTGGGTACGTCTACTCTTCTACCACCCTTGGTAGGATTTCACTAGGTTTTTTATCAGGTGCCCTATCACCAATGGATTCTTGATCAGGTGTCCAAACACCAATGAGCTTTTGATCAGGTGCTCAAACCAACCACAGGTTTTTGATCAGGTGCCCTGCCACCAAAGGGGTTAACTTATGAAGGGAGTTATAACCCCATACAGAATGGGATATAGAGGGTTTAGATGTTCTTCTCTGTCAATAATCTGAGAGAAGACTAGTGGAATGTGCTGATGTTGTGAGGCTCCCCCTGTCTGATTGAAATTCTTGACAATTTGAGGATGGAGCTTTCACTTGAAACAAATATCTTCCTTGATAGCTGATGAATCTGAGAGACAGAAGTTTCTCAGATTTGTTGTTGCTATTGAAGATCTGATCTAGCAACAGAAACTGAGAGAAGGTGTTGATGTTCTCAGAGAATGAAAGGTGCTGCTTGAGGAAGATGAAGATGATCTGTGAATGCTTTCTTTCTTTCTTTTCTTCCTGTTACTTTTCTCTCGACTGTCTTTTTCCTGTCTTTTTCCTGTCTTGCTATTCTGTAATAATGTCCTGTAAATCTTCTTCCTTATTCCTTTTTGAAATCTCTGACTGATTTGAAATTCAAATCCCTTAGTTTAAGGAATAAAATATTCAGAAGAGATATATTTGGTACTGCAAATCTGATAAGCTTTATATCTTTTTCCTTTTTCATGAAAGTATCCTTTCCAGCTATATGTCAACGGTTATATTCTCGAAATAAGAGAATAATAAAAGGAAGGATATAATCCAAACTTATCTGATATAATAGAGATGTTACTGAAAGATCTGAGTTCGGAGAATAGAATGAAAATAATCTGTCTAAAATACTGAACTGAAATAAGAAATTTCGTCGATCTGAATACTGAATTCATCGAACAGAATGTTGAGTTCGTCGACCTGAATGATAAACAACTGAATCTTGCTGGAAGAATTGAATTAGTCGATCTGAATGATATTTCGTCGAACGCAGAGATTTGGCAAATTCGTCGACCACTGAACTGAGCAAATTCGTCGACTGCTGAGACTGAGCAAATCATCGCCCGCTGAGACTGAGCAAAATCATCGTCCGCTAAGACTGGACAAATTCGTCGACCGCTGAGACTGGACAATTTCGTCAACCGCTGAGACTGAGCAATTTCGTCAACCGCTGAGACTGAGCAATTTCGTCGACCGCTGAGACTGAGCAATTCGTCGGCCGCTGAGACTGAGCAATCTGTCGACCGCTGAGCTTTGGAAAGTTCGTCGATCGCTGAGACTGGGCAAGATCATCGACCGCTGAGACAGCCTCAATTCGTCGAACGCTGAGATAGCCTCAATTTGTCGAACGCTGAGATAGCCTCAATTCATCGACCTGGAGCAAGACGTTCGTCGAACGCAGGATGGAGTTTGTCGAACGCAGAACCTTAACTTTTCCTTAGGTTATAGCTAACTTAACACCTAAAACCTTGACCCTTTAGACTATACATTGGGGTCAACTTAGTCCTAGTCAACAGATAGTGATCCTAGCCCAAATCAATAATAGGGTTGTTCCAACAATCTCCCCCTATTTGGGTTAGAACACTATTTGACAAAATTTGAATAATAAAACAAACAGCAAAACAACAGAGCATATATATCTGATAGATTTTAAATATTTCTGCAGATATAAAATATGATACTCTGAGTTTTGAAATTTTACATTGAAAACAAAAATGATAAAAACAAATAATCAGAACCTTTTGCTTTCTGATATCTGATTTTGCCTTCAGCTTTCTGAATTTGATTATCTGAGTTGTATCTGCTATATCAATCAATTTTTCTAAATCTGCATTTGCATCTTTTGCATTGCTTAGAAATCCTTGCCTTCAGCATTTTTCTTTGTTTATCTGAACTGAATCTTGCTTTGCTACTGATGAGTCTCATTTATATACACATATTTGGACTCATCTGGGCTTATTTTCATGCATTTGCACTTCACTTTCTGCACATTATTGCTTATATTGCATTGATACTCCAGATTACACGGAGTGCACCTTTTAGGCCTGTTGTGGTGTGCAATTGCATACTATTTTGTTGGGGGCAAGCACATTGTGCTCCCCATTCTTTTTATGCTTTTATACTTGTGCTGGAGGTGTGTTCCCAGCGTTTGGGTGTGTTGTGCAGGTGGGCAGATCGTCCATATTGCCCAGAATTCATCCTGTATGAATCGCACGGTGCTGCATTTTCTTGACGCACGGTCGGCTGCGATCGTGCGTTATGATCGGCTGGTCAATATGGTGATCTGCCCCGCTCGTGCATTTTCTTCATGCACGGTTGTCCTCAACCGTGCGCGAACAAAACGCACGACCTCCTATTGGTTGTCGTATTTCGAGTTTTCTGAATTTACCCGTGCATTTTTATGCACAGTTGGCTTCGACCGTGCGTGAGTAAAATGCACGGGCGCACCTGCGTCGTCTTCCTGGTATTTGTTCTCGATTAATATCGCACGGTTCACGCACGGTCGTGCGTTCGACCGTGCGTGACCAAATTTCTGATTATTTTGTATATAAGCTGCAGCTCTTGCCCTATTCCGGATCGATTTTCTTTCTCGCGCCCAGAGCTCTAGTTCTGCGCCATTTTCGCCGCTCCATCACCTCCACCTTCGGGAGGAGCTCCGCCGCCATTCTCTTGCAAATCTCAAGTCGGGGCGTCCTCTAGGCCTCCTCCATTGTTCGTGCACCTCCAAAGATCCATTTTGAGGGATTCTCTGCTGCATATATGAAGTTCTACGGTGAGATCGTGGCCAAAGAAGATTGACGGAGAAGACAGGTATAATAGAAGAAAGTGACAGCTCTTCCGGACCCCGGACGGCAGTTGGAGCCCGAGCTCGGATAAGGATTGGCAACCCTAGATTCCGGCCGTGAACCTCCGATGAGTCTCCGTGCTTTGGTTGTAATCTCGACCCCCTTTATATTGTAGTATTGTTTTTCTTCTATTATTTGCGTGTATGAACAATGTTTGCTAAACCTTGTTTTGTCATTTAATATTTCATGTCTATGTGTAATCGTTATGTGTGGTTTATGCAAGTGAGGAGCGCCCCATTCCATCCTCCATCCCGCCGTCATGTTCGTGTGCCGCACTAGCAATTGCTAGTGGTGTGCTTATCGATGAGGTGCTTGCGACCCTCATTCTGCCTGCCTACTCGCACATCCGCCTAGTGAAGCATGGCATAGCGGCCCGTGTAATCCATTTTCCTAACGAAGCAGCGCGCTCAAGGCCTGCACAGTTTCATTCTGTTTGCCTACTCGTCCATCCGCCCTTGCGAAGCAGCGTGCTCAAGGCCTGCATAGTCTCCATCCCGCCAAGCGAAGCATTGCATAGCGGCATTACATAGGAGTAGTTGTAGTATTTTCTTTTATTTCCACAAACCAAATCACCACCTTTCGCACCCATTCGACCTAAAGGACTTCAATCTCAAGTCCTTCCTCGATAGTTAACTCCACCTTACTGTGTTCCTTTGAGATTCGATACTTGGGGACCACTCCCACACTTTATATTACTTGAATGATCGGTACACTGCTGTTTCGTGCCACAGTCTTGCTACCGCCTATAGCGGTGTGCTAGATTTGCGTATCAAGTTTTGGCGCCGTTGCCGGGGAACACAGACGTGTGAGTTTTCTTGAGAGGGAGAGCCGAGAGATAGTAGTTCTTCCAGTGTGTATAACCGCTTTGTTATTTTTGTTTGCTTTTTAATTATATATTGTTTGTTATTATTTCTTCCTCTTCTATTTTTAAGTTTTAGGCAAGTTTAATCCAAGTAGTTTTATCAGTCTGTGTAAATTTCCTTGCAAAGAATTTCAGTTTCGTTTTATCTGCTTTAATTATTGAAAATGTCTTCATGGGATATTTCTCCTATCACTTACGACAAGATGGTCTATTATATAGACCAAATGAAGGAGTTAAATGATAGGCAGTGTAGGAACTTTGTTTGCTTGATGTGTCGAGAAGAGGGTCATGAATTGAAGGACTGTCCTAGTCTTTCAATCCTGACCGCCGCTCCTCCACTCATGACAACATCGTCCCTATCACACATTCTTTACCCATGGAGGCAATCGTGCCCTCTATCCTCGAGTTTATCTTGTGCATGGACTCCTCACTCCCTGTGTATGGCTTCACTCCTAGTGATGATGATCACTCATCTGTTAGCCAACAAGGAGAGGAATGGGAGCTCCTAGATGCTCCTGAGTGGGATATGGAAAGTATTCTTTCCATCGAGGAGGCATTAGCAGATCTTTTTGTGGAGGAACCAAATCTTTTTGTTCCTCCAGTTTCTTTGCAAGATTTTTCTACACACATTCTTTCTGATCCTATCGAAGTGAAGGAGTGGGGTGATGCTTCTGACTCAGAGGATGCTCCAAAGTGGGATGAGGAGTTTGTTTTCCCAGAAGAGGAGAATGAATACTTTGAACACGATGGTGCACCTCGGTGGGATGAGGAGGATAATCTCTCTGATGAGGAGGTTTGCAGTTCCTCATGGGACGAGGAGGTTCAAATCACCACCGAGGCCCTTGAGTTCTTGGGTTCCCCTCTCTATGATACTTACGATGATGATAGCGATCTATCCTTGGATCTTGCTGGGAGTGAGACCGGGACCACTCCCCCAATTTTTGATTATTTAAGTTTTTCTTCTCTTTTATTTCCTGACGCCCCTTCTTCATCTGAGCCTGTGCGGGTTGAGTCTTCACAGGTACCCCAGGAGGACTTGGAGCATTATGCTCAAGTCAATGATGAGAGCATCCTCTTATGTGAGGAGTTTGATCCCCCCTCCATAGAGGGAGCTCCACTCATTGCCTTCTCCTCCTGCTGCCTCCCTGGAGATGACACCTTGCTGGGCAAGGATTTATTTTGTGGTGAGACGAGTGAGGACCAGCTCTCCTTCTCTTCTTACTTCCTATTCTTGCTACTTGTGTTCAGCAGGTATTATTATTTAGGTAGGGGAGTGACTGTTCCATCTCTGTATCGGTACCCACTACCGACACGGATATTAGGTCAGTTGCCTGTCCACTTCTCCTTCCATACTCCCATTAGTTAGATATTTTCAGGTTTGAATAAGTCGTGCTGGGAGGACAATAACTCCAGTAGTTATCTTACTTTTCCTGCAATTCTTATTTCATCTTGTTTAGTTTAGTTAGCTGTATTTCATTTTTTATGTTTGTATATTGTCTTTTGTTTTTGCGGAGCTCACCCATGCAGGTTCTTTTTCTGGTTGGGGATGTTGCAGCTTTATCTTGGATTTCAAGCGTCTTCAGGTATGCTCATTTGTTGAGGATTGGGTACTCTCTTCCCCTAGCTCTTTTCTGAATTTCATAGCTATATATTGTGTGTATTGTCTAGTTTAAGTCCGGGGGAGAGCAGTTCTGTGTGCTCACTCGCGTGCATTTTTGCATAGCATGCTAGAAGTATTTTATTTTCAGTTTTATTATATGTTCATTTTCAACGCACGCCACAGCACACACATGAGCGTGTACTTAGCCGTAGGCGCGTTTCGAGTTCAACTCATTTCTTTTGTGTGATTGTGAAAATCTCTGTGCTGGCTTAGGATTGTGAGACAGGGTAAAATGTTGACTCCCATAGTGCTCCTAGTCGAGTGCTTGCATCTCGCGTAGAAATTCATGTAGAATTAATTTTTCCTTATGCTTATAGTTTTATATTTTTCTATTTGCGTAAATATTGTTTATTCTACTCAGAAGTGGTGAATCCGGTGTGAATCAAATAGTAGCGTAGGGATGTGTGTAGACGTTTGCTAGATTCGTATTGCTCGAGTCCGGAGGAAGGATTGTCTTTCTCGGTGGCTAAGAACTTGCCCCAAGCGACTCTTGAAGCATTGGCATAGGTTAGTTCAGTGCGTGAGCATGACGTAGGCCATCATTTTGGACAGGTTGAGCTTTTTGTACCATTCCTATCATTTATTCCTTACTAGCCCATTTTGTGCCTACTCCGTCCTTTGATTCAACTCCACCGCTTTCTTACCAAAGCCAAAAAGCCGATCCTAGTCACATGCCCAAAGCTGATCTTTAGCTGTTTTCACATTTATTTTGGGGGGGTGTTGATGTGGTAATGTTAATTTGGAAATGTGGATGTACTTCTTTTGAATTTGTGCTGAAAATAGTTAAAAAGAAAAAAAAATGAAAATAAAAAATGAAAAGAAGAGAAAAAGAAAAGAAAAATGAAAAAAAATGAGCCTAATTGAAAATATTTGTGAGACATATTTTGGGAGTAGGCGGTGCACACACCCATGTTTTCAAGTTCAAGTCTGGGGTGTGGTGCACCCGCGCGTATTGTGGCAGCTTGGTTAGCTTTGTTGCAGTAACTCAATTGGGTTTCGTGCGTAAGCCTTCATGTTTATCATTGTATATCCTACCGAAACCCAAGCCCTATCTTATACCTAAAGTCCTACTGATTCGTGCATTGAATCAAACTAGTGTCGTGGAGAGAGTGCGAATGGGCAAGCTTATGGTCACCGACATTGATGGATTTCTTTGGAGGTTGTCCCGAGCCCCGATCTTTAGCAATGCTCACCTTAGCGATCAGTTTACTTTCTTCCTATGCATGACTGGATGATTCACCACGATTCAGATTCTGAGTAATAATAATATATAGATACGCTCTTAGAAAAATGTAAACTTTTATGCATAATTAAATATTTCTTCTACTGAATTTTTATGAGCGTGAGCTTGCGACTTCGCATGGTATTCCGCCCTTGCCATTTCTATGCCAGCTTTGTATTTTCTCATCCGCTTGAGGGATTTGTTTGCTCGGGACGCGCAAACAGGTAAGTCTGGGGGTGTGATGAGTCTCATTTTATACACATGTTTGGACTCATCTGGGCTTATTTTCATGCATTTGCACTTCACTTTCTGCACATTATTGCATATATTGCATTGATACTCCGGATTACACGGAGTGCACCTTTTAGGCCTGTTGTGGTGTGCAATTGCACACTATTTTGTTGGGGGCAAGCACATTGTGCTCCCCATTCTTGTTATACTTTTATACTTATGCTGGAGGTGTGTTCCCAGCGTTTGGGTGTGTTGTGCAGGTGGGCAGATCGTCCATATTGCCCAGAATTCATCCTGTATGAATTGCACGGTCGTGCGTTTTCTTGACCCACGGTCGGCTGTGATCGTGCGTTATGATCGGCTGGTCAATATGGTGATCTGCCCCGCACGTGCGTTTTCTTCACGCACGGTTGGCCTCAACCGTGCGCGAACAAAACGCACGACCTTTTATTGGTTGCCGGATTTCGATTTTTCTGAATTTACCCGTGCGTTTTTACGCACGGTGGGCTTCGACCGTGCGTGAGTAAAACGCACGGGCGCACCTACATCGTCTTCCTGGCATTTGTTCTCGATTAATATCACACGGTTCACGCACGGTCGTGCGTTCGACCGTGCGTGACCAAATTTCTGATTATTTTGTATATAAGCTGCAGCTCTTGCCCTATTCCGGATCAACTTTCTTTCTCATGCCCAGAGCTCTAGTTCCACGCCATTTTCGCCGCTCCATCACCGCCACCTTCGGGAGTAGCTCCGACTGCCATTCTCTTGCAAATCTCAAGCTGGAGCGTCCTCTAGGCCTCCTCCATTGTTTGTGCACCTCCAAAGCTCCATTTTGAGGGATTCTCTGCTGCATATATGAAGTTCTCCGGTGAGATCGTGGCCAAAGAAGATTGACGGAGAAGACGGGTATAATAGAAAAAAGTTACAGCTCTTCCGGACCCCGGACGACAGTTGGAGCCCGAGCTCGGACAAGGATTGACAACCCTAGATTCCGTTTGTGAACCTTCGATGAGTCTCTGTGCTTTGGTTGTAATCTCGACCCCCTTTATATTGTAGTACTATTTTTCTTCTATTATTTGGGTGTATGAACAATGTTTACTAAACCTTGTTTTGTCATTTATTATTTCATATCTATGTGAAATCGTTATTTGTGGTTTATGCAAGTGAGGAGCGCCTCATTCCATCCTCCATCCCGCCGTCATGTTCGTGTGTCGCACTAGCAATTTCTAGTAGCGTGCTTGTCGATGAGGTGCTTGCGACCCTCATTCTGCCTGCCTACTCGCCCATCCGCCTAGTGAAGCGTGGCATAGCGGCCCGTGTAATCCATTCGCCTAACGAAGCAGCGCGATCAAGGCATGCACAGTTCGATTCCGCTTGCCTACTCGTCCATCCGCCCTTGCGAAGTAGCGCGCTCAAGGCCTGCCTAGTCTCCATCCTGCCAAGCAAAGCATTGCATAGCGACATTGCATAGGAGTAGTTGTAGTATTTTCTTTTATTTCCACAAACCAAATCACCCCCCTTTCGCACCCATCTGACCTAAAGGACTTCAATCTCAAGTCCTTCCTCGATAGTTAACTCCACCTTACTGTGTTCCTTTGAGATTCGATACTTGGGGAACACTCCACATTTTATATTACTTGAACGATCGGTACACTGCCGTTTCATGTCGCAGTCTTGCTACCGCCTATAACGGTGTGCTAGATTTGCGCATCAGCTACCAATCTGCATTTGAATCTGTCATATCTGAATTTCTGAATCAAAACTGTTGTGAGCTTCTTCATCAAGAACTGATTTTTCTTTTTCATACAACATCTCCCCTTGAAACTTGAGCATCTTCAAAAAGCACCTCCCCCTATCAAAAAGGAGAGCATCTCCCCCGAACAAAAAGGAGTTTCATCAAAACATCTACCCCTGTCAAAAGGAGCTTCTTCAAAACATCTCCCCTACCTAGTTTCAGGAAGACCTGGAGCTAGGCCCCTAGAAGAAGGGACAGTTGAATAGGAGGTAGGGAAGGATGCAATTATTTCGAAGAAATATTGTCATTGTTCCTGCAAAAAAAATAGTGATCAAGTGCAAAGGAACTGGAAATAGAAGCAATTCTGTAGGCATACAGTTAAAATGAAATAAAAGATTTGATTATAAAGAACGATCAGAAACATAAGCTTCATCAAAACTGGGTTCGATGAAAAATAAATTTTCGTCGATCTCAGTTCGACGATCTAGATGACTTCGTCGATCTCCGTTCGACGAATGACTAGATTTCGTCGATTTCAGTTCGATGAAATGATGGGATAAGTAGAAAATTTAATTTTTTAGTTGATTGAATCTCCATCTATCATGCCTAGCTGATTTATAAAGAAGATATGTTTCTTTTTCATCCAAGGGTTTGGTGAAAATATCAGCCCTTTGCAAATCACTAGAAATGAATTGTAGGCAAATTTTATTTTTATCCACATTATCTCTGATAAAGTGGTGACTAATTTCTATGTGTTTAGTCCTACTATGGAGTACTAGATTTTGTGCGATAGATATTGCACTAGTATTGTCACAAAATATAATTGATTTATTTAGATTGATACCATAATCATGAATTTGATTTTGTATCCACAATATTTGTGAGCAGCAATTGCGTGCAGCAATATATTCTGCTTCAGCTGTTGATGTAGACACAGATGTTTGTTTCTTACAAAACCAAGACACAAGCCTATCACCAAGAAACTGGCAAGTTCCTGATGTAATTTTCCTGTCTACTCTGCATCCAGCATAATCAGAATATGAGAATCCAGTTAATTCAAATTCTGAAGCTGTTGGATACCAGAGTCCTAGATTTGGACAACCCTTTATATATCTCAAAATTCTTTTTAATAAAATTAGGTGAGATTCTTTGGGGTTAACTTGAAACCTAGCACAAATACATGTAGCAAACATTATGTCAGGTCTACTAGTTGTTAAGTAAAGTAGTGAGCCAACAATTGCTCTATATACTTTCTGATCAACAGGTTTCCCTGATTCATCAGTATCAACAACAACATTGGAGGGCATGGGTGTTTTCATGGTGGAAGCATCAGACATACCAAATCTTTTCACTAATTCCTTAGCATACTTGGATTGTGATATGAATATGCCATTTGGAGTTTGCTTCACTTAAAGACCAAGGAAGTAAGATAACTCACTCATACTACTCATTTCAAATTTAGATTGCATTAGCTTGGAAAACCTTCTGCATAGATTTGAATCAGTAGAGCCAAATATAATATCATCTACATAAATTTGAACTAGTAATGATTTATTTTTATGTATCCTGAAAAATAAGGTTTTATCAACAGAGCCTCTACATAAATTGTTCTCCAAAAGAAAATTAGCAAAGGTCTCATACCATGCTCTGGGAGCTTGCTTGAGACCATAGAGAGCTTTATTAAGCTTAAATACATAAGAAGAGTGGGTTGGAGAGATGAAACCTGGTGGTTGTTCCACATAGACTTCTTCTTTTATGTCTCCATTCAAGAATGCACTTTTCACATCCATCTGGTATACTTTGAATTTCTTGAATGTAGCAAAGGCCAGAAAAATCCTGATAACTTCAAGTCTTGCAACAGGAGCAAAGGACTGATCATAGTCAATTCCTTCTTCCTATGAATATCCTTGGGCTACCAATCTTGCTTTGTTTCTGACTATGTTGCCTTGATCATCTAGCTTGTTCCTAAAGACCCACTTGGTGCCAATGACTGGATGGCCTTTTGGTCTTGGAACCAAATCCCATACCTTGTTCCTTTCAAATTGATTGAGCTCCTCTTGCATTGCAAGAATCCAATTTGGATCTTGTTCTGCATCTTTTATGGATTGAGGTTCAATCTGGGATAGGAAACAAGTGTGCATCTGATTTTGGTGTAGTTGATGCCTTGTTTGAACTCCTGCTGAAATATCTCCAATGATTGGGATATGGAATGATCTCTAACTGTGATGTGGTCAACAGTTGGAGTTGGTTCAGCAATAGTTTCTTCTTGAGGGACTTGTTCAGTTGGCACTAGATTTGAATGATCAGCAAGATCTGGATTATCCTCTTCTTCACTGTCTTTAATTATTTCATTTGATGGAAGAAGTGATTCTTCATTCTGTAGATTTAGTCCATTGATTTCTTCACGTTGAGCTGGAACCTGCAAAATATTTTTGGTAGAGGTTGTGTTCCTCTCCTCATTTAACATATTAGATTCATCAAAAGATACATGCATGGACTCTTCTATCTTAAGAGTAGATTTGTTGTAAACTCTGTATGCTTTACTAGAAAGAGAATATCCAAGGAATATACCTTCAGCAGATTTTGCTTCAAATTTCCTGAGATACTTCTTATCATTGTTATGCACATAGCATTTACAGCCAAATATCTTAAAATAGTTAACCTTAGGCTTTTTATTCTTGAGTAATTCATAGGGAGTTTTGCCCTTAAGTTTATGTATAAGGCTTCTGTTCAACACATAATTTGCTGTGTTCACTGCCTCTGCCCAACAAGAGAGTGGCAAGTGAGCATCAGCAAGCAATGTAGTTGTTGATTCAATTAGGGTTCTATTTTTTCTTTCAGCTACCCCATTTTGTCGAGGAGTTCTAGGAGGAGAGAAACATTGCCTGATCCCTTCTTTTCCACAGAATTCTCTCATATGAAGAGATTCAAACTCAGTGCCATGATCTCTTCTGATCAATGCAACTAGAGTAGAGTACTCAATCTTGATGTACCTGAGAAATTCTGTCAGAACACTGAAGGTGTCAGAATTGTTCCTAAGAAAGAACACCCAAGTGAATCTTGAGAAGTCATCTACAATAACTAGATAGTAATGCTTCCCTCCTAGACTTTGTATTGCAGTAGGTCCAAAGAGGTCCAAGTGCAGTAAATACAAAATCCTAGGTGAATCAATCTTGGATAAAGATTTAAAACTACTTCTAGTTTGCTTACCTAATTGACAAGCCCTGCAGAGTCCTTCCTTCATCGAGCGCCATTCGAATAACAACTATACTGAATATCTGTCTTCAGAGTTCGTCGATCTCCGTTCGACGAAATGAATTGATTTCGTCGAGCTCCGTTCGACGAATTCAGCTGAATTTCTTTATTCTTAACAGCCTTGCTTGAAATGTTTTCATCTATTTCTACAGCCTCTTTGCCCTTGGCAGAAATGAATTTTACTATTGTAGATAAGATGTTTTTCTTAATCAGAAGAGGCTCACTTGATGATGCACCCAAGCCCAGTTTGCCACTTAGTCTGGCATTCACTGTGCTTGTGATGACCATCAGTTTGATACTTCTCCCATTGAGGGATTCTTCAAATTTCTTAGCTTCAGACAACTTGTTCTCAATGAGAACAATGTGTTCTCTGGAGGCAGCCAAATCTTTCTTAAGATTGACATTATCTTCACTTAGTTGGTTCATTTCAGCCAACTGATTTCTGAGAGGGATTATCTCTTTCTCAGATTTAATTAAATCTAAACAAAGTGTTTTGAATTCATCTTTGAATTCATTTAAATTGAAATCAAAGTTTGAGATTACCTGATCACTGTCAGTTTCAGGCTCTGATTCATCTGAGTTGCTTCCTGAGGCATTGATAGCCATCATGCAGAAGTTTCTTTCTTCTTCTTCATCACTGGAGCTAGATGATGATGCATATTCTGACTCACTGCTTGAGTCATATATAGCCATCAAGCATTGGTCCTTCTCATTTGCATTTTCTTCATCATCTTTAGATGAGCTGGATGAAGACTCTGACTCTTCTGCAGAACCATCAACCATGTTGTTGAGTGAGATCCAGATTTCTCTTGCTGAAGTGCATTCCACAACTTTTTGGAAAATGTCATTTGACATTGTTTGTACCAAAATATTCATTGCCTTGGCATCTGCACTTCTCTGCTTCTTTTGAGCATCTGTCCACTCAGGAGGTGGAACAGCATCATTTGTTGTTGTGGTTTCAGCACTTGTTGTTGCTGTAGGTGTAGGAGGTCATGTCAAAATAACATTAAAATATCCTCATCAATAGAATTCATGTACAATCTGATCCTTGCCTTCCATAGTGCAAACTTATTTAGATTGCACATAGGAGGTCTTGTGCTTGAGTATTCTTTGCTCTGTGTCATGGGTTTTTAAAAAAATAAAACTCTAGAATAAATTAAGATCTAATTGATCTTTGGATTCAGGTGTTAGCCTGTAAAGAATCAACCAACTTCTGATACCCATTGAAAGCGAGGTTAGATCTTAAAGTCACTCTAGAGGGAGGTGAATAGAGTATTATAAAAAATTTCACTTATTTTTATAGCGGAATTAAAATAGTGATACATATATGTGTACTGAGTGAGTAATAAAAAACAAACACAAAGAGAGCACACAACACAATACAAAAAAATAAACAAGACACAGAGGACACAAGGATTTTATAGTAGTTCCCCAATAAACCTGGGTACGTCAACTCTTCTACCACCCTTAGTAGGATTCCACTAGGTTTCTGATCAGGTGCCCAAACATCAATGAGCTTTTGATCAGGTGCTTAAACCAACCACAGGTTTTTGATCAGGTGCCCTGCCACCAAAGGGGTTAACTTTTGAAGGGAGTTATAACGCTGTACAGAATGGGATAAAGAGGGTTTAGATGTTCTTCTCTGTCAATAATCTGAGAGAAGACTAGTGGAATGTGTTGATGTTGTAATGCTCCCCCTGTCTGATTGAAATTCTTGACAGTTTGAGGATGGAGCTTTCACTTGAAACAAATATCTTCCTTGATAGCTGATGAATATGAGAGACAGAAGTTTCTCAGATTTGTTGTTGCTCTTGAAGATCTATTCTAGCAGCAGAAACTGAGAGAAGGTGTTGATGTTCTCAGAGAATGAAAGGTGTTTCTTGAGGAAGATGAAGATGATCTGTGAATGCTTTCTTTCTTTCTTTTCTTCCTGTTACTTTTCTCTCGACTGTATTCTTCCTCTCTTTTTCCTGTCTTGCTATTCTATAATAATTCCCTATAAATCTTCTTCCTTATTCCTTTTTGAAATCTCTGACTGATTTGAAATTCAAATCCCTTAGTTTAAGGAATAAAATATTCAGAAGAGATATATTTGGTACTGCAAATCTGATAAGCTTTATATCTTTTTCCTTTCCATGAAAGTGTCCTTTTCAGCTATATGACAACGGCTATATTCTCGAAATAAGAGAATAATAAAAGGAAGGATATTATCCTTACTTATCTGATATAATAGAGCCGTTGCTGAAAGATCTGAGTTTGGAGAATAGAATGAAAATAATCTGTCTGAAATTACTGAACTGAAATAAGAAATTTCGTCGATCTAAATACTGAATTCATCGAACAGAATGTTGAGTTCGTCGACCTGAATGATAAACAACTGAATCTGGCTGGAAGAATTGAATTAGTCGATCTGAATGATATTTCATCAAACGCAGAGATTTGGCAAATTCGTCGACCGCTGAAATGAGCAAATTCGTCGACCGCTGAGACTGAGCAAATCGTCGATCGCTGAGACTGAGCAAAATCGTCGTTCGCTGAGACTGGACAAATTCGTTGACTGCTGAGCCTGGACAATTTCGTCGACCGCTGAGACTGAGCAATTTCGCTGACCGCTGAGACTGAGCAATTTTGTCGACCGCTGAGACTGAGCAATTTTGTCGACCGCTGAGACTGAGCAATTCGTCGACCACTGAGCTTTGGCAAGTTCGTCGACCACTGAGTCTGGGCAAGATCATCGACCACTGAGACAACCTCAATTCGTCGAATGCTGAGATAGCCTCAATTTGTCGAACACTGAGATAGCCTCAATTCGTCGACCAGGAGCAAGATGTTCGTCAAACACAGGATGGAGTTCGTCGAACGCAGAACCTTAACTTTTCCTTAAGTTCTAGCTAACCTAACAGCATAAAACCTTGACCCTTTAGACTATACATTGGGGTCAACTTAGTCCTAGTCAACAGATAGTGATCCTAGCCCAAATCAGTAATAGGGTTGTTCCAACAGCATGGCAAGAGAAGATGAGCGAGACGCCGACCTTGGCGAAACACCACCACCCGGCACGCCAGTAACAGTGGAATTGCTGGCAGATCTCAGAAGGGACCTGGTTGGGCCAATGCAATGGGCTACTGCCACGACGCTAGGGGGTCTCGCAACCCATGCACCCCCGATGGTCCTGCCGTCAGGAGCTAGCGAGAATGCCCCGGGGCAGAGGATAGGAAATGATGTAGCAGCTCAGGCACCAGGGCGAGATCTCGTGGGTCGGGAACTCTTCCCCAACCTGGCGAGTTTGAGCGAGGTCCCAGTGAGCGCCCACCCGGCAAGCGGGGTCCTGACCAGTGGGGTTCCGGCGAATGCCCCCCCCCCCACCCCACGAGTGTGAGACCGTCAGGAGAAGGGTCGCTCGTGGAGGTTGTGGGGCGATTGGAGCAGGTGAGAGGGGTGAATGGGGAAGCCCATTTTGCGAGTTGGTGCTCTCGGTACCACTCCCTGAGGGGTTCAAGGAGCCGACCATGTTGCTATACACCAACAAGGATGACCTGGTTCAGCACCTGCAGTGGTTCAAAGATATGGTCTCCATCAGGCCCATGTCGGACGCTTTCAAGTTCCGACTCTTCGCCACCACCTTAAAGGAGAAGGCGAGGGACTGGTTCCACCAACTGCCCGCAGGATCGATTTATGCCTTCGAAGATCTGCGCCATGGTTTCCTGTTACGCTTCTCAACTTCGAAAAAGAGAAAGAAGGATCCCGAGTCGCTCTTCAACATCAAGCAGAGGCCGGGGGAGTCATTGGCCCACTACGTAGACTGTTTCAGGAGGAGGTTCTTCTCATCCAGGAGGTGCCCGGGTTCACCCTCCAGCTTGCCTTTATAGTAGGTTTGCGGGAGGGTTTCTTCAGGATGAGCCTAAAGAGGAGGGGCTCCCTATCCTTCGAGGAGTTGATGGAGCGGGCGGCGGAAGAGATAGAAGGGGAGGCAGCTAACCCCGAGTTCACGAAAAGGCTGGCAAGGCTGAGCGAGCCGGAGGTTAGGACAGCCGGAGGCACGGAGAAGAGAATAGGCGAGGGCCCCGGAGTTGGGGTGGAGGCGGCAAGGAGGGGTGTGCAGGGCCCAGAAAGGGGCTTCCACCAGGGAGGGGGCAACTTCCATGGAGGACAAGGAAGACCCCATCAGCCAGGGTTGAGGCAGGGCCTGAGGCCACCTCCTCCCCCAGCTCAGCAGGCGGTGGTGGTTGGGCGATAGTGAGCAGGAAGAGGAAGAGGAGCGGGAGCCGGAGGAGTCGGGCTCAGGAGGAGGAACAGAGTGGCGGAGGCCGAGGGGAGGGGGTGGCGTTGCTCTATTGTGACTTCCACCAGGAGGAAGGTCATGCGACGGCCACCTGCCCAGAGTTCTTGGAGATGAGGGGGGCCAGAGTGTCGGGGCAGCGGGAGCAGCGGCCGGTGAGGATTGAGGAGGTCCTGCCTCTGGAGGAGGAAGAAAGGTGTAAGGACATGGTTGACGTGGGGACCCGAGGAGGGATCATAGTGATCTATGGGGGTGTGGGGATCGAGGCAACTCGGAAGGCGAGCCTCCATACCATATATCGTTGGAGCGTGGATTCGACATCCCAAGCCCCACCCCCTGTAGAAAAGATCACATTTACTCAGAAGGACATGTCGGGCCATGAGGACCCATTCTGAAATGCGCTGGTTATCCAGACGGCCATCGAGAACTTCATCGTCTCTCGGATCCTCATAGATAATAGGAGCTCGGTCAACATCATCTTCAAAAAGGCATTTGACGAGATTAAGGTGGAAGCTAGAAGGGTGTTGGCCTCGGACGGCCCGTTGTTTGGATTGTCGGGGGAAAGAAAGTAGGTGGAATGAGGAGTGGGGCTCCACGTCATCTTGGGAGGGCAGTCTCGAAACTGCCTCTTCGTCATCGTGGATGCCCCCGGCAGCTACAGTGCCATCTTTGGACGACCCCTCATCAGCGTGTTCTGATGTGTCCCCTCCACTTATCATCAATGCCTCAAGTTCAACGCAGGTGGATTCCAGGTCCGGGTAAGGGGAGACCCTAAGGTGGCAAAGCAGTGCTACATGACTGTCGTGAACATCATCGCCTGGATGGAGGAGGCTGAGGAGTGGGATAGGGAGATGGGGGAGCCTTCAACGCCGGAAGAGGCAGGAGAGGAAGGAAGGAAAGAGGGATAAGGAGAAGAAGGTGAAGCCTAGGAAGAAAGGGCAGAGGAACTGATGGAGCTCAGGGAAGAAGGAGGGGAGGTAGAAGAAGTAGTGGAGCCAGCTGGAGGAGAAGAGAAAGAAGATGGTTGGGGGGAGCAATCTAGGCTACAGGCCATGGAGGAAGTAGTGGAGATGGAGGTCGTCTCCCGTGTAGGGGAGATTGAGAAGGTGAAGATCAGCGGAGAGCTTAACCCCGAGGACCGGAGGAGGATCCTAGCTTGCGTCCAGGAAAATATGGAATTCTTCGCTTGGAGTGCTGCGGAGATGCCCGGGATCAATGCGGATGTGGCCTATCACCGCCTCAACCTCAACCCCGACACTTGCCCCATCCGCCAGAAGAAGAAGTCCATCGCCGACAAGTTGGAGGAGCCCATCCGGGAGGAGGTGGGCAAGCTTCTCAAAGCAAGTTTTGTATCTGAGATCCAGTATCCAAGCTGGGTCTCCAATGTAGTGATGGTGAGAAAGGGTGATGCTAGGTGGAGAATGTGTGTGGATTCTTCCATATTAAATAAACCATGCCCTAAGGATTGTTACCCCCTGTCCCGAATCGACGCACTGGTAGACTCATCCATCGGTTTTTCTCTAATGAGCTTTTTTGATGCTTTCTCAGGTTACCATCAGATCCGCATGCACCTTACCGATGTCAAGGATGTTGCCTTCATCACAGGGGACGGGCACTACTATTACAAAATGATGCCCTTCGGGCTAAATAATGCAGGGGCAACTTATCAGTGGATGATGGACAGGGTGTTTTGAGAACAGAAGGGAAGGAACATAGAAATGTACGTGGATGATCTCATGATTAAGAGCCCGGACCTCGATTCCCACCTTCGGGACCTAGAAGAAACCTTCGGGGCCTTACGCAAATTCAAGATGGAGCTAAACCCCCAGGAGTGTGTCTTCGAGGCTTACCGAGGGAAGTTCCTGGGCCACTTGCTCACCCCAGCTGGGGTGGGGCCTAACCCTGACAAAGTAAAAGAAATTCTGGAGCTGGGATCGCCGAGGAGTGCAAAGGAGGTCCAGCACCTCACCGGGAAGTTGGCTAGGCTAAGCAGGTTCCTCTCCAGGGCAGGGGAGAAGTGTGCATCATTCTTCAAAGTGTTAAGAGGAGATCAGAAGTTCGAATGGACTCTGGAGTGTGAGGAGGCTTTTCATGCACTAAAGAAGAAGCTGGCTCAGGCCCCTTTACTCCAGGGGCCGAGGAAGGGAGAGGACCTATCCCTTTACTTGGGGGTAGGGTCTGATGCGGTGAGCTCTATGCTGGTGCGGGAAGAAGGGAAGAAACAGCTCCTGAACTACTATGTCAGCCGAGTCTTGAGGAAGGCCGATCTTAGGTATCCCATTTTAGTAAAGCTTGTCTTCATTCTCGCGGTGTCAGCTCAGAAGCTCTGATCCTACTTTCAGGCTCACTCCATCAAGGTGGTAACCTACCACCCCCTTCGCAGCTTCATGGAAGGAGTGGAACACTCGGGAAGGGTATCTAAGTGGTTGGTGGAGCTAAGAGAATTTGATATTTCTTTCGTGCCTGGACTCTCGATAAAGGTGCAAGCAATGGCGGACTTCTTGGACGATTATATGACCGAGGTGGAAGAGACCGAGACGCCCCGCCTGGCGGCCTAGAAGATGTTGGTCGATGGAGCATCAGGGATGCATTCCTTTGGGGGGGAGTCATCCTAGTAAGCCCCCAGGGAACAAGGATAGAGCAAGCCATCAACATATGCTTCCCTATCACTATCAACCAGGCCGAGTGCGAGGCGATAATAACAGGTCTGCGGCTGGCCCAGGAGTTGGGAGTGTAAGACATGGAGGTCTCGACGGACTCCATGGTAGTGGCATGTCAGGTCAAGGGGGAGTTTGAGGCAAAGGAGCCCACCCTCCAGCGATATCTGGAGAAGGTCAAGGGGATCATCGGGCAATTCCGCACCTTCTCCATTCAACATGTGCCAAGGGAGGAGAGCATCGCAGCAAACTTCCTGGCCAAGTTCGGTCCCCGGGCAGGTGGGATGGTGTACGAACTCTTCTGGCCCTCCATCGAGGAAGGGGAATTAATGGAGGTAGATCGGGGAGCGTCATGGATGGATCCTATCATCACCTTCCTAACATCAGGGAAGCTCCCAAAATGGGATGTGGACAAACGACGACTCAGGTATAAGTCGGCATACTATTCCTTACATGCAGGTGAACTGTATCGAAAGACCCTCTCGGGACTCCTAGATCGCTGCGTCTCGGAGGAGGAGGTTACAAGGGTCCTGGAGGAGATTCAGTCGTGGGAGTGCGGCAGCCACTCGGGGGAGCAGAACCTTGGAAGGAAGACTGTTGAGGCAAGGCTACTTTTGGCCTACCCTCAGCAAGGATGCGACAGAATTTGCCAAGAAATGTTCCAAGTGCCAGTTGTACGCTACCCTCTAGCTCCTACCAGCTCAGAGGCTCCAGACTATCACAGCTCCCTGGCCCTTCACATTATGGGGATTGGATCTGGTGGGTCCTTTTCCCTAGGCAAGTGGTCAAAGAAAGTTCCTGCTAGTAATGATCGATTACTTCTCCAAGTGGCTGGAGGTGAAAGCGCTGGCTAAGGTAACCTCTCAGGAGGTAAGAAATTTCATATGGGGGGAAATAATTTGCAGGCATTGGATTCTGCTACCCATAGTCATGGACAATGGGCCACAATTTGCCAGCGATGAGTTTGTCAGCTTCTGCACCCAGCTGGGCATAGATCTTTGGTTCACGTCGGTCCACCACCCGAGGAGCAATGGGAGAGTAGAGGCGCCGAACAAAATAATCATGAATTTGCTAAAGAAGAAGGTCGAGAACCTGAGGGGCAACTGGGTAGAGCAGCTACCCTCAGTCCTCTGGGCCTTGAGAACCACTCCAAACACGACCACGGGGGAGACTCTGAGCTCTCTCACGGGTCTGAGGACGTTCGTCCTATAGAGTTCGAGGTAAAGTCACCCAGGGTGGTGATCGCGGGAGAAGGGAACGAAGAATGGCTAGTGGAGAATGAAGGAGAGTAAAAGATATCTTTGGATTTGGTGGAAGAGCTCCGAGACCTAGCCACCATCCGGCAGGAGGAGGTCAAGCGATGGATGGCTCGGTATTTCGACAAACACATCCGAGTAAAGCAGTTCGAGAAGGGGGATCTAGTCTTGAAGAAGGTTGACGCGGCTGGGAGGGGGGCCGCGCTGGGAAAGCTCGACCCCAACTGGGAGGGGCCCAACATTGTAGACGAAGTGCTCAAGTAGGGAGGGTACCACCTCCGAAATATGGAACGGGTACCTCTCGGCCGAGCTCGGAGCAGAGATGACTTAAAACGTTTTTATCCTTCAACTCTCTTATGTTAACTTATCATATGATTTTAATGTCACTTTTTTCTAATTTTTGGCTGACTGAGGAAAGTATGAGCTGGAATGCCCCAGATCGATTCCGCTGTCGGGCTCTCATAGACGGTGGGTTAGGTTGATCTCTGGAGAGGCTGGCTAAGGAAAGTATGAGGTGGAATGCCACAGATCGATTTCGCTGCCGGGCTCTCATAGACGGTGGGTCAGGTTGATCTATGGAGAGGCTGGCTAAGGAAAGTATGAGCTTGAATGCCGCAAATCGATTCCACCGTCAGACTCTCATGGACGGTGGGTTAGGTTGATCTCTAGAGAGGTTGGATAAGGAAAGTATGAGCTGGAATGCCCCAGATTGATTCCGCTGCCGGACTCTCATAGACGGTGGGTCAGGTTGATCTCTAGAGAGGCTGGCTAAAGAAAGTATGAGCTGGAATGCCCCAGATCGATTCCGTTGTCGGGCTCTCATAGACGGTGGGTTAGGTTGATCTCTGGAGAGACTAGCTAGAAAAAGTATGAGCTGGAATGCCCCAGATCGATTCTGCTGCTGGGCTCTCATAGACGGTGGGTCAGGTTGATCTCTAGAGAGGCTGACTAAGGAAAGTATGAGCTGGAAAGCCTCAAATCGATTCCACTGCCGGTCTCTCATAGACGGTGGGTCAGGTTGATCTCTAGAGAGGATGGCTAAGGAAAGTATGAGCTGGAATGCCCCAGATCGATTCCGCTGCAGGGCTCTCATAGACGGTGGGTCAGGTTGATCTCTGGAGAGGCTGACTAAGGAAAGTATGAGCTGGAAAGCCTCAAATCGATTCCACTGCCGGTCTCTCATAGACGGTGGGTCAGGTTGATCTCTAGAGAGGATGGCTAAGGAAAGTATGAGCTGGAATGCCCCAGATCGATTCTGCTGCAGGGCTCTCATATATGGTGGGTCATGTTGATCTCTAGAGAGGCTGGCTAGGGAAAGTATGAGCTGGAATGCCCCAGATCGATTCTGTTGTTGGGCTCTCATTAGATAGTGGGTCAACATGATCTCTGAAGAGGCTGGCTAAGGTAAATATGGTATTAAGCCCAAGGCAACAAGCTCTCACGAAGACGATATGGTCATGCTCTCACCCAGCTGACGGGACAGCACACTCACCCGGTGGCAGGAAGGTGAGGAAAATATGAGAATGTAAAATCTCAAGGATCAAGTATGCGAGTGGCCCAGCAGAGGGGGCACTCGCTCGGAAAGGCACTCGTTTGGCAGTAATGCGAGTGGTCTAGGCAAAGGAGGTTTATGCTCAGTAAGTACACCCAAGGTAGCTCATCTTCTGAAGGAGAGTATAAGTGTCACTCTGGGTGAGTCGTGCTCTCGGTAAGGTTGCGCTCTCGGTAGAATTATCGTGGCCACCTAAGCCCTAAGAAGTCGGCAAACGCACACCACTCGCGAGAGTGCGAGTGGTGGTGTGCGTGTGTAAGCCAACAGTTAACATAAACACACCACTTGCGAGAGTGCGAGTGGTGGTGTGCGAGTTGGTACAGACAATTAACAAGTACATATCGACTGGCAAAAGTAAGAAAAATTGTGCGAACTTGATAACAAGTAATGAGCCTATCATGGGCAAATGTGTGAGGGGTTAGCGAATGACAGCAATAAAGTAAAAGAGGATTCAGTTAAATAAACATCATTTTCATTTTATTCTCAAAAAGCGTTTACAAAAGGGGGGTCTCGCCCCATACATATTGCAATCAAGAATAAAAAAGAAAAGGGCGAAAAGAAAGTAAGTCTTCAAGGCTGGCCGTCGGACTTCTCGATGAAGGAATCGCTGACTTTGCCGGTGGAAAGGATGGCATCGACCTCTCACTGAAGATCAGCTTCACCCTCCGGCACTGGCACCGGATCGAAAATCTCGGGCAGACGATCGCGAGCGTTGAGCCTCTCGTCTCATTCATTTAGTATCTCGCAGCCTCTTGACCGCATGCCTCGCCGCTCCCTAGGCCGTGTCCTGCATCATCACCTCAATCTCATAATTGGTGTATCGATGTCGAGTGCGTAGCTCCCCGGGAGGCGGTGAGGCGGCGGCTTATCGAAGGCGCTTAACCTCAGCCTCCAACTCTCTGTTCCGCGCATTTGATTGATCTGATAGCGCTTTTAAGATGTCCAGGTTCGCAGAGTTCTGTGAGAAGGAAGAAATGGGAAATGTTAGTTGGACATAAGAAGGCGAAAAGAAAAGGCGCGAGAGCGCGGGTATGGTCAGTATCACTTACGACATGAATAGGACGCTCGGCGAGAAGCTTCTGGGAGGCAACCAGTTGCTCCCACAGGGTCCGCACCTACGCAGAAGCAGCGGATCGCCTCTTCTCCACCTCAACAAGGTTCCGCACAAGGGTGATACTGCGGTGAATAGACATATGTGCCAGCTCCAAGACACGCAGCTAAGCGTGCGCAGTTTCATGTGTAATGGTCCGGGTGGACTCAGTGTTGTAGACGACAGCGTCCTCCCGACCATAAAGTGCGAAGGTAAGGGCATACGCCTTACCACTGGTGGTGTCCCTCTCCTGCCAGGAGGGCAAGAGCGAAGAGATCGGGATATGGTTGGTCGTATCATCCCAAAGCACTAGGGGTTCGCCCGTCTCATCCAAATACCTCTCGCCCAGGCCAAAGTTGTGATGCCCCTTTGGAGAAGGTCTCGCAGAAGTTCCGGCTGGCGCAGTTGACGTCCCAGCCGATGTGATGGGGGCCCCGGCAGTCGCTTTCGTGAGGTTACCCACCGTCTTGCCCACGGTCGAGACACCCGTGTCCGGGGTTTCGGCGGCCACCCTCTTGCCCTTAGAGGCGGAGGACTTGGACCGCTTGGAAGAGGAAGCATCGGGGACCGCGTCGGGCTTCCGCTTGTGGCCGCTAGACTTGGGGGGAGGAGGATTCCTGTGGCAGGCCTTGGCGGTAGATTTTGCGAGAGCCAAGGTCTCGTCGGGGACTTCCGCGACGCCGTGCGGAGGATGCAGAGGGAGATCCCGCAGACCTGCATTTTAAGGGTTAAGAAAAGGATAGACAAAAAGGGTAAGCGGAAGGTAAAGAGAGATCGGTTGACCTTACCTTCTCCCGTCGGGATAGGAGGAAGTGAATCAATGTGCTTCTGCAAGTAGATGACGTCCATGCCGTGCTCCTAGATGTATGTGTGGAGCTTGGACTCATACCCTCCCAGCGACGGTGGCCGGTAGGTTGACTCGTGCTCTTGAATGGGCGCGAGAGGGACATTTCCGAACTTCCCGGTGACGAAGATAAATCTTCGGACCCAGTCATAGTTCTTATTGACTGTGCCGGTGACCTTTAGGGGGGCTGGCCGGAGAAGAAGGCCACCCGCCTCTCGCCCGGAAGTTAAAGAGATTGCGAAAGACGGGGATCCAGAACTCTATCCCCTCCTCGTGCAGGTAACACACGAATGCCAGTAGCATGGCAATCAAGTTGGGGTTGAGCTGCGCAAGGATGAACCCGAAGTAGCGCAGGGTCTGGCGCATCTCGGGCCAAAGTGGGAGGCAGAATCCCACCTCGAAGAATTCGAGGGGGATGGCGAGAGTATCTGGCGAGAATTGGTTAATACGATCACGGTTCCCTAGGCGGCGTGCAGCAAAATCAGGCGGAACATAATCAATGATCGCCGCGGAAAACTCGACCTCCGACAGATCGCAGGTCTCGAAGTCATGGTTGGCGAAAAGCTGAGCGCACTTTCCCCTACCATCATCATCTTTTGGCATCGTAAAGTTGGGAAGGGGGAAGATCTCGCAAAAGTTCTAGAGAGAAGGGCGAGTGTTGGCGCAAGAACAAGAAGAGAGAGAGATGAAAGCATAATAAAGGCGGTAGGTAAGCCGCGTATTTATAGAAAACATTGGAGAAATACAAAATTCTCTAGGTTCGGGCTGTGGATAGAGACCGCGCTACCCCGGCACCTTGGAAGGAGAGTCAGTCCACAGACACTCCAAGTCGCCGGCAGGAGGTGAGTGTAGTGTGTGAGACTCTACAAGAGAAAGCAAGTTAAAACAAATCGAAATTAAAAGCATCCGCGAGACAGCATTCGACAGAGTTATAGAAATCACTAAATATACAACATTCAAACAAGCAAATAGTTCGCGAGATGAAGCAGGTCTCGACTTGTTCGGTGCATAAAAGAGAAGAAAGGAAATAGCAGGGCTGTGGGAGTACACAGGGGGCAAGAGCTGGTAGGCTTAGTACTGTACCCACTGCCATCGACCCCGGCCTCGCCTCCCTATCCTTGGAGGCATTTGCGGGTAGTGGTACGCACTCATCGCCGTGAGCTCTTGATGGACCAAGCGCATCTGGTCCCTCACCCGCGCGATGTGCATCCCAGGAGAGGTCTCCTCGCACCCACCTCCCCGACGTTCCATCTAGCCGACGAGGTGTTGGTATTCTCGCTCGAGAGCGCTCACCCTACGCTTGAAGGTGGCACGTTGTGCATCGATCTGGCTGGCATGGTTCTTCAGTATCCAAGTGAGCTTTCAGAGAACTTCCGCCGTTCGCGCCTTCAATGTTTCAGGATCGGCGGGATCTCCCAAGAAATCTAAAAGGTCTTAAGGAGAGGGCGGGGGTGAAAACATCCCTTCCTCCTCATACTGGGGGTCCATCGGTGAGGCCTCTCAACATTCTGCGAGAGCGGGCCTTGGGTAAGTTTTGGTTGGTAATTTAGGAATAAAGGATCACAGCGAGTGCGATAACCAACCTGTCACGGGTTCCTTTCCGGGGTGTCGGCAAGAGGGGGCAGCCCACCCCACGAATGGCTGGCGAGGGGGATGTAGAGATTTTCCTCTTCCCGGGCGAAAAGATCTTAGGTGAGCAGCTGAAGTGGTGGCTCCGCCGTCGTACGGGTGCTCCACCTCTAGCATGATGAGAGATGTCTTGCGAGCAGGGGAGGCGCATGGCATCGCAGGAGTTTTTAACGGCGTTGATTCTCGCGGTGTACGCACCCGCGGCGTTGGCTCTCGCGGAGTTGGTTCCCGCGGAGGAGGAAGACATGTGGTCCCAAAGGTGGAGGCTGTGAGAAGTGAAATGAGTAAGATAGCAAAAAAACCGGGTTATACGAGAAAGCAGTGTTACTTTACCAGGTTCAGGAAGGGTCCCGACAGGGATGACTGGAAGGCCATGCTCCCGAATAAGCGGGGCGTCGTTAATAGGGGAGCGCGCCGACACCTGCCTGGTTAGTCTCGGGAGCATCTCCCATCAGTATTTTCTCCTGCGAGTAAACTCGATACATGAGATATCATACTAGCCGTCGCGGTGGTAAGGAGGGAAAGAGATAGGATTACCTGCGGAGCATGGGGTGAGTCACGAGAAGGCGTGGGGTCGCCGATGCTGATTCATTGGTCATCGGACCCCTCCTGGAAATTTAGGCCCTCCTCGGCCGGTAAGGTGAGGTGGGATCCCTTATAGCCGCAACCCAGGGGGCATACTTGGCGGCAGTAGAGGATTACTTCTTCCGCGCCTCGGCGAGACAATCGATCATTGCACGAGAAAGGGGTTGCATCAACGGTTTCATGGAGGTTATCATTTGCGAGAGCCCAGAATGGAGGAAGAGGTAAGAGACAAAGAAAGGAATACGAATAGCGAGACCCACGGCGTGAGATATATATAGCAAAGTGGAGGGTCCCACTAAAATATTCCCTCCATGTCAGCATGTGTTGGGAATATTGCCCTCAATGTTCGTTTGATTTGAAGAGGCATCACTCACAATGCTAAGTATATATTGTATTTGATAAAATCTATTTTGTCTCAAGGTTTGTACAGGGAGATGATATTCCATACAATGGAATAGGTTCAAAGGTGTGCTGATTAATCAGCGGAGAAAGTTTCCCTGTCTCAGCTGAACCGCTGAGATGAGGACAAGTGCCGCTGAGAAGCAGCATATCTCTACTGAGCTGCAGATAGACAGAATCTGCTGAGAAGAGAAACTGTCTCAGCGGATCCAATGGGACAACAGCTGCTCAACCGTTGAGACTGAAAGCTGTCTCAGCCCCACCGCTGAGAAAGATTCAAATATTGAAGAAAACAAGTGGCGCGACACGCCTTTGGCGCAAACAGCTGTAAAGGGAGATTAGAGCCAACCATCTGTTCCCAAGGTGTCATAGCTTTCCCTTGAGTGCCATTTGAAAGTGGAGTTTTAGTTCTTATTTATCTTATTAAAAGATCTTGTTTAAGTTTACTTTCAAAGTAAGTGATATATCTATTTATATGAGTGAGTTTGCTGATTTCTGTATGAGTAATAAAACCAAACAGTTAAAGTGCATCTAAATAAATATAGCACATGAGGTAAAACAAAAATATAAAAACAAGCAATCCACAGATGACCCAAAATATATAGTAGTTCCCCTCAACTGGGTACATCTACTCTTCTACCCACTGGTAGGAATCCACTAAGAGGTTGTTGATAAGGTGCCCTCACACCAAGGTGTTTTTGATAAGGTGTCCACACACCAAGTGAGTTGTTGATAAGGTTCTCTAACCAAGATGCAGGTTTTTGCTAAGGTGCCCTGTCAGCGGGATTAACTTTTGAAGGGAGTTATAACCCTGTATAGGATGGGGTAAGGAAGTAAAAATGAAAACAGAAATTATATTGTTCTTCTCTGTATAAGAAGACTCTTGGAGATCCAAATGTGGTGTTGAATGGATCTGATGTTGAAGAGCTCCCCCTGTCTGATATGGTTTGATGACAGTTTTGAAGGCCTCTTCTTTTAAGCACTTCTTCCTTCTTTTGCAGTGATGATCCTGAGCAAGCAGTTGTGATTTGTGTCTCAGGATGTTTGTAATCTGCAGGAAGATGTTAGCAATGAAGAACAATTGATTTTCTCTTTATTTCTGTCGTGTGTTCTCTATGTTGCTTTCTCTTTAACTGTCTTTTTATAATCTGAGAACCTTTTCTCTTAATTTGAATTCTTCTCTTGGGAAGAAGGAAATAGCTGGGGTCTCCATCAATGCTTTGACTCCTCGAGAAGATAACCTGCCGTTTCTTTTTATTAATGCTAGTCTGCAATGGCTAATAGTATTGATTGATCTGCAACGGCTAAGAGGAATAGTCAAAAGACGGTGAAAAAGATATTAAAATAATTCAGAGAGAAATTCATCGATCCCAGCTTGACATTTGTCGGGCTGAGCTCGCCGTCTGATGTACTGAGCGATTGTCTCTATCTTGGAATTCATAGACCGCTGAGATGGCTGGATTGAGTTTGTCGAGCGTCGTTTAGAGAATGCCTGGCCGCTGAGATTATTCTGACTGAATTCGTCGAGCGCAGTTCACCATTTGTCGAACGCTGTTCTGATGAAGATTTGTCGAGCGCTGGCTGGCTAGAATTTGTCGAGCGCCATTCGACATTCGTCGAATGCAGAGAACTTGTATTATTTTCTTATGTATATTCTCTGATTCGATCGCATCATATTTAATTTATGTTTCCTTAGTTTTCTTAGATGAATTATCAACAAAAGGGATAGATCCTAACTCAAATCAAAAGCTAAGGTTCCAACAATCTCCCCGTATTTGAGTTGGGATCCTAAATCAAATTAAAACTAGTGGCCTGGTGGTCTCCCCCTATTTGGTTTAGGATGCCGACAGTTTTAATTTTTATTTTCTCCTATTCTCTCTCACTTGGTTTCTCTGAATTTCTCATTTTCTCTCTCACTTGGGCTTTTTGTTCTTAAATTATTTGAGCAACTCTGCTTTCCTAGACTTTGATTTCTAAGGATTAAAATTTTCAATTGCAGCAACCTTTAATGGATTTTTGTAAGGAATCTTTGTCTGATACCTTCCTTCTTAAGAATCCCCTTATCAGAAGAGACTCACACTCAGTGCTTCTGATTATTTCTAATCAATGCAACTCCAGTAGAATGCTCAACATAATTTGGAGAAGGTCTATTAGAATATTGAAGTTATCTGACATTAATATTCAAATGAGTTTTATGCTTGCTTATTAGGAATGGAGTTTAATGGTGAAAAACTTTTTAATACCATTTGAAAGTTCTTTTAGAAATGTATGTCTTAAGAACTTTAAAATCTGATTTTTGATACTAATTGAAAGTTTTCTTTTGTAGTCGTTAAAATATATGTTTGAAATTATTTTAAAGTTATTTTGACAATTTTAAGCAATTTATCCTTAATTGATTTATTTTGTGCTTTTGATTTTTCTTCAGTTTTATTATTCTCAGAAGTTAAATATTTTATGTTTGTTAACTTCTTTTTAATTTCTTTGTCTATTGTTATTGAGTCTGTGAGTGTTAGTTTAAAAATAGTTTTAGAGGTAGAGTTATGATTTGATTTTACCTCATTTACCTTTCCTAACTCTGCTTCTGCATTTGGATTTTGGTATGATCCATTTATGGCCATCATGCAGAAAGCTCTAGCTCTGTGCTCCTTTTCTTTTTCTTCTTCACTCAGATTTATTGATGGTTCTGCATCATAAATACATTTAGTTAGAGTAATGGAAGAGGAGGGTTCATTTACCATCCTAGAGAGGGAGTTCCAGATTCCACTTGCAGAAGTGCAGTCTTCAACTCTTTGAAGAATGTCTTTTGACACAGATTGAGTCAAGATCTGCATAGCTTTGGCATCTGCATCTGTTGAGTAGTCTGGAGATGGGGAAGGTTCTGTAGATGGGGAAGGTCCTTTATGTTTATCAGTCTGCCCATCATCAGTACCAGCTTTGAATTTATATGGCTTCATTTTGCAAACACGGGCAGTGACATCAGTTTCTCTGTTGGTAGTCTTCTTTGAAGAAGATATATCAGCACCAACATAAACAGGCCCTTTCATTGCTCTCGAAGGGGACATGAGACTCGTGGAACTAGGTAATGCAGGTGTAGCTACCTTTGATGATATGAGGGGAGGTCCTGTCAAAATAGATTTGTAAATTTCTTCATCTATAGCATTCATATATAATTTAATTCTAACTTGCCGTAATGAGATATTATCTAAATTACATATGGGTGGATTTGAGAACAGAAAGGTTTCTTGTGCCATTTTGAAAACCCTAAGAACTAAAGGTGATCTTTGTGATTTCAGGTGTTAGCCTGTGTGAAAAATCAACCTACCTCTGATACCAATTGAAAGTGGAGTTTTAGTTCTTATTTACCTTATTAAAAGATCTTGTTTAAGTTTACTTTCAAAGTAAGTGATATATCTATTTATATGAGTGAGTTTGCTGATTTCTGTATGAGTAATAAAACCAAACAGTTAAAGTGCATCTAAATAAATACAGCAAATGAGGTAAAACAAAAATATAAAAACAAGCAATCCACAGATGACACAAAATATATAGTAGTTCCCCTCAACTGGGTACATCTACTCTTCTACCCACTGGTAGGAATCCACTACGAGGTTGTTGATAAGGTGCCCTCACACCAAGGTGTTTTTGATAAGGTGTCCACACACCAAGTGAGTTGTTGATAAGGTGCTCTAACCAAGATGCAGGTTTTTGCTAAGGTGCCCTGTCAGCGGGATTAACTTTTGATGGGAGTTATAACCCTGTACAGGATGGGGTAAGGAAGTAAAAATGAAAACAGAAATTATATTGTTCTTCTCTGTATAAGAAGACTCTTGGAGATCCAAATGTGGTGTTGAATGGATCTGATGTTGAAGAGCTCCCCCTGTCTGATATGGTTTGATGACAGTTTTGAAGGCCTCTTCTTTTAAGCACTTCTTCCTTCTTTTGCAGTGATGATCCTGAGCAAGTAGTTGTGATTTGTGTCTCAGGATGTTTGTAATCTGCAGGAAGATGTTAGCAATGAAGAACAATTGATTTTCTCTTTATTTCTGTCGTGTGTTCTCTATGTTGCTTTCTCTTTAACTGTCTTTTTATAATCTGAGAACCTTTTCTCTTAATTTGAATTCTTCTCTTGGGAAGAAGGAAATAGCTGGGGTCTCCATCAATGCTTTGACTCCTCGAGAAGATAACCTGCCATTTCTTTTTATTAATGCTAGTCTGCAACGGCTAATAGTATTGATTGATCTGCAACGGCTAAGAGGAATAGTCAAAAGACGGTGAAAAAGATATTAAAATAATTCAGAGAGAAATTCCTCGATCCCAGCTTGACATTTGTCGGGCTGAGCTCGCCGTCTGATGTACTGAGCGATTGTCTCTATCTTGGAATTCATAGACCGCTGAGATGGCTGGATTGAGTTTGTCGAGCGTCGTTTAGAGAATGCCTGGCCACTGAGATTATTCTGACTGAATTCGTCGAGCGCAGTTCGCCATTTGTCGAACGATGTTCTGATGAAGATTTGTCGAGCGCTGGCTGGCTAGAATTTGTCGAGCGCCATTCGACATTCGTCGAATGCAGAGAACTTGTATTATTTTCTTATGTATATTCTCCGATTCGATCGCATCATATTTAATTTATGTTTCCTTAGTTTTCTTAGATGAATTATCAACAAAAGGGATGGATCCTAACTCAAATCAAAAGCTAAGGTTCCAACAATCTCCCCTATTTGAGTTGGGATCCTAAATCAAATTAAAACTAATGGCCTGGTGGTCTCCCCCTATTTGGTTTAGGATGCCGACAATTTTAATTTTTATTTTCTCCTTTTCTCTCTCACTTGGTTTCTCTGAATTTCTCATTTTCTCTCTCACTTGGGCTTTTTGTTCTTAAATTATTTGAGCAACTCTGCTTTCCTAGACTTTGATTTCTAAGGATTAAAATTTTCAATTGCAGCAACCTTTAATGGATTTTTTTTAAGGAATCTTTGTCTGATACCTTCCTTCTTAAGAATCCCCTTATCAGAAGAGACTCACACTCAGTGCTTCTGATTATTTCTAATCAATGCAACTACAGTAGAATGCTCAACATAATTTGGAGAAGGTCTATAAGAATATTGAAGTTATCTGACATTAATATTCAAATGAGTTTTATGCTTGGTTATTAGGAATGGAGTTTAATGGTGAAAAACTTTTTAATACCATTTGAAAGTTCTTTTAGAAATGTATGTCTTAAGAACTTTAAAATCTGATTTTTGATACTAATTGAAAGTTTTCTTTTGTAGTCGTTAAAATATATGTTTGAAATTATTTTAAAGTTATTTTGACAATTTTAAGCAATTTATCCTTAATTGATTTATTTTGTGCTTTTGATTTTTCTTCAGTTTTATTATTCTCAGAAGTTAAATATTTTATGTTTGTTAACTTCTTTTTAATTTCTTTGTCTATTGTTATTGAGTCTGTGAGTGTTAGTTTAAAAATAGTTTTAGAGGTAGAGTTATGATTTGATTTTACCTCATTTACCTTTCCTAACTCTGCTTCTGCATTTGGATTTTGGTATGATCCATTTATGGCCATCATGCAGAAAGCTCTAGCTCTGTGCTCCTTTTCTTTTTCTTCTTCACTCAGATTTATTGATGGTTCTGCATCATAAATACATTTAGTTAGAGTAATGGAAGAGGAGGGTTCATTTACCATCCTAGAGAGGGAGTTCCAGATTCCACTTGCAGAAGTGCAGTCTTCAACTCTTTGAAGAATGTCTTTTGACACAGATTGAGTCAAGATCTGCATAGCTTTGGCATCTGCATCTGTTGAGTAGTCTGGAGATGGGGAAGGTTCTGTAGATGGGGAAGGTCCTTTATGTTTATCAGTCTGCCCATCATTAGTACCAGCTTTGAATTTATATGGCTTCATTTTGCAAACACGGGCAGTGACATCAGTTTCTCTGTTGGTAGTCTTCTTTGAAGAAGATATATCAGCACCAACATAAACAGGCCCTTTCATTGCTCTCGAAGGGGACATGAGACTCGTGGAACTAGGTAATGCAGGTGTAGCTGCCTTTGATGATATGAGGGGAGGCCCTGTCAAAATAGATTTGTAAATTTCTTCATCTATAGCATTCATATATAATTTAATTCTAACTTGCCGTAATGAGATATTATCTAAATTACATATGGGTGGATCTGAGAACAGAAAGGTTTCTTGTGCCATTTTGAAAACCCTAAGAACTAAAGGTGATCTTTGTGATTTCAGGTGTTAGCCTGTGTGAAAAATCAACCTACCTCTGATACCAATTGAAAGTGGAGTTTTAGTTCTTATTTACCTTATTAAAAGATCTTGTTTAAGTTTACTTTCAAAGTAAGTGATATATCTATTTATATGAGTGAGTTTGCTGATTTCTGTATGAGTAATAAAACCAAACAGTTAAAGTGCATCTAAATAAATACAGCACATGAGGTAAAACAAAAAGATAAAAACAAGCAATCCACAGATGACACAAAATATATAGTAGTTCCCCTCAACTGGGTATATCTACTCTTCTGCCCACTGGTAGGAATCCACTAGGAGGTTGTTGATAAGGTGCCCTCACACCAAGGTATTTTTGATAAGGTGTCCACACACCAAGTGAGCTGTTGATAAGGTGCTGTAACCAAGATGCAGGTTTTTGCTAAGGTGCCCTGTCACCGGGATTAACTTTTGAAGGGAGTTATAACCCTGTACAGGATGGGGTAATGAAGTAAAAATGAAAACAGAAATTATATTGTTCTTCTCTGTATAAGAAGACTCTTGGAGATCCAAATGTGGCGTTGAATGGATCTTATGTTGAAGAGCTCCCCCTGTCTGTAATGGTTTGATGACAGTTCTGGAGGCCTCTTCTTTTAAGCACATCTTCCTTCTTTTGCAGTGATGATCCTGAGCAAGTAGTTGTGATTTATGTCTCAGGATGTTTGTAATCTGCAGGAAGATGTTAACAATGAAGAACAATTGATTTTCTCTTTATTTCTGTCGTGTGTTCTCTATGTTGCTTTCTCTGTAACTGTCTTTTTATAATCTGAGAACCTTTTCTCTTAATTTGAATTCTTCTCTTGGGAAGAACGAAATACCTGGGGTCTCCATCAATGCTTTGACTCCTCGAGAAGATAACCTGTCGTTTTTTTTTATTGAAGCTAGTCTGCAACGGCTAATAGTATTGATTGATCTGCAACCGCTAAGAGGAATAGTCAAAAGACAGTGAAAAAGATATTAAAATAATTCAGAGAGAAATTCGTCGATCCCAGCTTGACATTTGTCGGGATGAGCTCGCCGTCTGATGTACTGAGCGATTGTCTCTATCTTGGAATTCGTAGACCTCTGAGATGGCTGGATTGACTTTGTCGAGCGCCGTTTAGAGAATGCCTGGCCGCTAAGATTATTCGGACTGAATTCGTCGAGCGCTGTTCGCCATTTGTCGAACGCTGTTCTGATGAAGATTTGTCGAGCGTTGGCTGGCTGGAATTTGTCGAGCGCCATTCGACATTCGTCGAACGCAGAGAACTTGTATTATTTTCTTATGTATATTCTCTGATTCGATCGCATCATATTTAATTTATGTTTCCTTAGTTTTCTTAGATGAATTATTAACAAAAGGGATGGATCCTAACTCAAATCAAAAGCTAAGGTTCCAACACCGTTGGAGATGTGCAGAGTATAAAAGAAGGAGTTAGGGCACTTTTGAAGATGGTGGTCAAGTGCTAAACAAATTTGCTCACTGAACAAGGAAGAAGAGACTGAGAGATAAAGATTGCTCTTCTACAAGAAGGAGGAAGGTGATCCCTCATCCTTCAATTGAAGAGGAAGATCAGATAGTAGTTGGCTCACAAATCATCATCCAGTCAAGCTACTAGAAAGCAAAAGCTGTGCTAGAACTACAGAAAACACCTTCTCTGTGATGTCTATTGTAGTAAGCATAAACACTCTTTTACTGCAGGGTTATTTGGCCTGAGTTGTAGGGTTGTTAGGCCAAATATTGTAGGGCTATTTGGCCTGAGTTTGTAGGGCAGTTAGGCCTTAGGTTTTAGGACCAAGAGGGGGTCTGAGTTGTAGGAGGTGGATTCCTCTGAGGTAGGGCTGCTGTGCCTGAGGTAGGGTTTGGGAAAACCTGAGAGATCCTGTGGGATCTGTGTTGTAGGCTCTAGGAGCTGAGATTGGAGAAGTTGGCCTGTCTAACACTCTGTTAGTAAGGTGAAGGGGGAAAGTGGACTACCCATAGACACTCTATCTTGGGGAACCACTATAAACATTTGATTGTTTTCTGGGTTTGCTTGATTACTAGCTTAGAATAGTTTTAACTATCTATATCATCTAAGTAAAAATCAAAATACCCATTCCCCCCCCCCCCCCCCCCCCCCCTCTAGGTGAATTAGATCACATACCTATAATCTATCAAGTGGCATCAGAGGGAGGTTGGTCATAAAGGTCTTAACTGTCTGACCAGATCCTACATAGGTATTGTTATTTCTGAATCCAATGGCTTCTAATGGAGTTCAGAAGGAAATGGGTTCCATGAAGCTTCCTATATGCAAAAAGGAAACCTTTGGCATTTGGAAACAAAGGGTTAGGCAGTACATGGAAGCTTCAGACCCGAGGACCTATATCACTATTAAGGAAGGATCCTTCCTTATCACAAAGCCCTCCACCATTGATCCTACTAGGCAGGTAGGCAAGTCTTACACTGAAATGACAAGGGATGAGATAGCATTGGCACAATGGATAAAAGGGCTCAAAATATTATAGTAAATGAGATAACATTCCAAAACTTGGTGCACTATGAAACTACAAAGGATATGTAGGATACATTGATTGTTTACATGGAAGGGACTGACGAAGTGAGGAATGATAGGAAATCCCTCCTCAATCAGGAGTATGAAGCTTTTAGGCAACAAAACCAGGAATGCATAGCTGACTGCTATGAAAGATTCTTCAGAATAGTAAATGAGTTGAGGGCCTATGAAAGGATCTTCACTCATTATGAGTTAAATGATAAATTCCTAAGATCTCTAATTAGAGACTGGGATACCAAAATCTGTTCCATCAGGGAAGTGGAAAAGCTGAGTGAAACTCCTTCTCACACTCTGTTTGGAAAGTTGCTCTCATATGAGATGCAACTATCTGCTAGAAAGGAGGAGGACACCTCCTCCAGGTCTCATGCTAGGGAGAAGTCTGTGGCCCTCAAGGCTGAAGGGTCCAAGAAGAGCAAGACAAGAATTCCTACCCCTCCAAGAAGGGGTGCTGACTCAGAAAACTTTGAACACTGCTCATCTGATAGTAGCTCTTCTGATGAGTAATTTGATGTCTTCTCAAGGCAATTCAAAAAGATGATGAGAAGGAAGCAGTGGAAGAATAAGCCTTCCTCCTCCTCACATCCTAGGAAGGATTCAAACAGGGCTGACAAGCAACACCCCAAAGGGGACAGGTATGATTCTAAACATGTTAAACATGGTTTAGCTAATGTGATTTGTTATTGCTGCAGTAAGCCTGGACATGTCATTGCTGACTGTACAGTCAAAAGAAAGGATAAGGGTGATAAGAAGCCTTATCACTAGAAGGGAAGAAAGGGTGAGAAATCCTTCCTGGCCAAGAAGGACAGAAGCTAGAGTGAATCTGAGTCATCATCCTCAGATTTAGATGATGAAGAAGAGGCCTATATTGGGATGTTTGCAGCTGAGGAAGATAAGGACTTTCTTGCAGCAAAGGTGGGCATCATGGCCCCTCTATCACATTCAGACAGTGATATGGAGGTGGATGAAGATGTTAAAGAATATCATGGCCTAATGGCCATAACATCAGATGATGAAGATTGTTAGGACACACCTGACCAGGTACCTACTCTTCTCTCTTCCTCTAAGGATGAATCAATTCCAGAATCTGATGCACACACATCAACTGATGATTATGATTCAGAATCTGAAGTGGGTGTCAATCAATTGATTGACAAATATGACGCTCTAGTTATTGCTCTGAAAAAGAGCAAGAAGCTTGCCAAAAACCAAGCCCTAGAGATTGACTCACTTAAAATGGCTGAAAGAAATTGTTCTGAGTCTCCTACCTTAGTGGCTCAGATGAGTAGAGAAATAAGCAAACTCAAGGGGATAACAATTGTCCAATTGAGCTCTATTTCTCTAAATAATAAGATCATCAAGGATCTTGATGAAAAGCTTCTCAAAGAGAAGAGCTTAGTGGCTCAATTTTTGAAGCCCAAATCAGTGCTTCCAATTATTGATACCTTTTCCTTTCAAACCAATAAGAGAGTACTTGGGTTCAATAAATGGGAAATGGGTGAAGGAAGTGGAGAAAAGAGAAAGGAAAAGATTAAGCCACATACCACCTTTCAAAAAGTGTTTCTTCCCTCCAACAAGTTTGACCATGATCTCATGTATGGTCACTGGAAGAATGGGTGCTCCTATAGGAAGGAAAACATTCCCTCCCATAGTAGAAGAAAGGGCATGGGGATGAATGCCATGAAAGCTCCCATGAAGAAATTCAAATGGCCCATCAAGGACCATTTGTTTTTGGTACCTCAGCCCCCTCACTCATATGTGAGGAAACTAGATCTTCAAAATTCTCTCCAACAAAAACTTTGTCTGCTGTCAAACCTATAGATAAGCCTTGCTGACCTGTGTCCAATGCCATCCAATCTTGCCTAACTTCCAAGTCAAAGCAAGGTGATGTCATAATGACAAAGGCTACTAGGCCTGTCCACAAGATGACCTTCAGCCAAATCATTGCTGAAAGGAACAAAATGAAGATTGTTGTCTCCACTCCTGAATACAAGCATGTTGAGGCTCATATCACCACAAGAAATGTTCAGAAGAGGAGATATAACATTCATGAGTGTTGGTACTGTGGTAAGGTGAGACACTTTGCCATAGATTATTGGCACAATCCCAATGTGCCAACTGCAAGGATGAGCCTTCGTACAAAAGTTGGAGTAGGTATGAAGTCTTTTCAGACTAACAAGAACCTAGGACCCAAAATCACTTGGGCTCCTAAGGGTAATTAAATTCCATCATGCAGGTTAGTTCAAATACCAGCCTTGGGCAGATTTGGTATTTGGACAGTGGGTGCTCAAGGCACATGACAGGAACAAGAAATCTTCTACAGGACTACAAGGCTGTGAAGAATGGACCCAAAGTTATCTTTGGGGGTCAGAAAAGGGAATCACCAAAGGATATGGTATGATCTCCAATGGCATAGTCTCAATTACAAGGGTAGCTTATGTTGAAGGGTTGCAACACAACCTAGTAAACATAAGTCAACTATGTGATCTAGTATATTTCATTGAATTCCACAATGACAAGTGCTTGATTAAAAAGTCTAAAGACTTAGAGACCATTCTCTCAGGCACTAGGAGTGGGAATGTTTATTACTTAAACTTCATATGTAGTAATTCTCTTACATTTGTTTGTCTAGTAGCTAATGAGAATGAGTCCCTTTGTGTTCAATGGCACAAGAGACTTGCTCACATTAACTACAAGACAATGTATAGACTATTCTCTAAAAACCTTGTTAGGAATAGTCCTAATATAAAATGTATTAAAAGTGGTCCCTGTCATGCTTGCCAAATGGGTAGGCAAATAAGGGCCACCTTTAAAAGTATTGGCTCCAAAGACACTGAAAGATGTCTTTATCTCTTGCATATGGACTTGTTTGGTCCTTTGCCAATTCAGATCCTAGGTGGGAAGTTGTATACTTTGGTGATTGTTGATGATCACTCAAAATATACATGGGTATTCTTCCTAAAGAAGAAGTCTGATACTTTAAATATCTTTATAACTCATGTCAAAGCAATTCAGAATTACTTGCAATGTGTTGTGGTTAGGACTAGAACTGACCATGACACAGAATTTCAATCTGAATCTATGACAAAGTTTTGTCAAGAATATGGTATCACCCAAGAGTTTTCCTCCCCAAGGACTCCACACAAAATGGTGTGGCTGAGAGGAGGAATAGGACCTTGATAGAAGATGGGAGAACACTGCTTAGTGACTCCTCACTCCTAGAATACTTCTGGGTTGAGGCAGTCAATACTGCATGTCATGTTCTCAATAAAGCTTCCATCAATAAGGTTTATGGAATAACTCCCTATGAGATTCTGAAAGGCAAACAACCTACAATTTCATACTTTAGAATCTTTGGCTCCAAGTGCTACATTTTAAACACTGGAAAATCTCAATTAACAAAGTTTGCAGAGAAATGCAATGTGGGTGTTCTTGTTGTCTATAGCTCAAATAGTAGAGCTTATAGAGTGTATAACAAGAAAACTCATGTTGTAGAGGAGTCTATGCATGTAGTATTTTATGAGACCAACCTAATATATAAGGGTTGGTCTAGATCTTCTATCTTGGCAGGAAATGAAAAGGATTTGAAAAGGATATCTATACAAGACACACCCAGCAGCAGCAAAGCTTATTCTGATGTTGCCATCCCTGAAGAGGAAGAAGTCTATGCTGATGAAGACACTAATGAACCAGCAGAAACAGCACAACAAGTTGAGAACTGACTACCTACAGCTGTAAGACATCTAAGGGATCATCCAAGAGAACTAATAATTGGATATCAGAATCAAGGTGTATTAACCAGAAGCATGGCTCATAATGAAGCCCTATTCTTGAGCTTCCTATCATATATGGAGCCCAAGAAGTTTGAAGAAGCCAACCAAGACACCTTTTGGATTCAAGCTATGCAAGAAGAACTTCTACAATTCAAGAGATGCAAGGTATGGAAATTGGTGCCAAAACCTCAAGGACACAACATCATAGGTACCAAATGGATTTACAAGAACAAGTTAGATGAAAATGGCATAATCATAAAGAACAAGGCAAGGCCGGTAGCCAAGGGGTATAGACAGGAAGAAGGGATAGACTTTGATCAAACCTTTACCCCTATTGCAAGGTTGGAAGCAATTAGGCTATTCCTTGCCTATGCTACCCACATGGGGTTCAAAGTGTATCAATTGGATGTCAAATCAGCCTTCCTCAATGGTGACTTGAAGCAAGAGGTATATGTTGAGCAACCATCAGGTTTTGTACATCCTACCCTCTCTAGTCATGTTCACTTACTTAGGAAAGCTCTTTATGGTCTTAAGAAAGCCCCCAGGGCTTGGTATGAGACTTTGTCTAGCTTTCTCATCAAGAACAAGTTCTTGAGGGGAAAGATAGATAGCACATTGTTTCTTAGGGAAACAAGGGCCAAGTGTCTCCTAGTCCAAATATATGTTGATGACATAATATTTGGGTTTACTGATGACAACCTCTACAAAAGGTTTGCCAACCTAATGTAAGGGGAGTTTGAGATAAGCAGTATGGGAGAGCTCAAGTACTTTTTAGGCCTCCAAGTAATACAGTCTGATGAAGGTATATTCATTTCTCAGACCAAGTACACGAGGGAGCTTATCAAGAAGTTTGGGATAGAATCAGCTTCCAACATGAAAACTCCCATGGGGTCCAACATTTCCCTAGACAAGGATGAGAAGGGCAAGGCCTTTGATGAATCCATGTACATGTGCATCATTGGATCCCTGTTATATTTAACTGCTAGTAGACCAGATATTATGTATGTACATGTGTGTGTGTGTGTGTGTGCTAGGTACTAGGCATGTCCTAAGTTATCTCACTACTCAGCTACAAAGAGGATTCTGAGATACCTTAAAGGCAGCCTACATCTTGGCCTTTGGTACCCTAAGAACAATGATTTTGAACTAATTGGATTTTTAGATGCAGATTTTGCAGGCTGCAAAGAAGACAGGAAAAGCACAAGTGGAACTTGTCAATTCCTAGGAAGAAGGTTGATATCATGGAGCAGCAAAAAGCAGACAAGTGTGGCTATTTCCACTTCTGAGTCTGAATACATTGCTACAGGGAACTGTTGTGCACAACTATTGTGGATTCAACACCAGCTAGAGGACTACAACCTCAAGGTAAGTAACTCTCCTCTTTATTGTGACTCGTCCAGTACTATCTCTATTGCTAAGAATCCTGTCTCTCACAACAGGACTAAGCATATAGAAATAAGATATCATTTTATAAGAGAACATGTAGAATCTCAAGATATCTGCCTTGAATTTTTCCCCACTAACAGTCAAGTGGCTGATATCTTCACTAAGTCATTGGATGAGGCCAAGTTTAATGCCTTCAAGATTGAACTAGGAATGTTAAATATAGAATATTGTAAAACACTTCATTCTTCCAATCTTGATTTGATATAACTTAAAATGTTGACACATCAATCCTATGAGAGACATGATTAGGCATTCAAGTAATCCTATCACTAATGATTTTAAAGTAGTATGATCAGTTTAACCAGAATAATCTATTTCAGTTGAGCTTCAGGTTGCACTTAGACAACTGGGAAAAGTCTTAGTTCGACGAACTCTTTCCTGGGTTCGACGAACGTCATGTTTCAGTTCGACAAAATTGCTCCTCAGCTCGACAAACTCAGTCTTCCAGCCAATTCAGCAGATTTTTTCTTCAGTTCGACGAACTCCAGTTTGAGTTTGACGAACTCAGCTTTGTGTTCGACGAACTCCAGTTTGAGTTCGACGAACTCAGCTTTGTGTTTGACGAATTAATTTAGTTCGACGAACCCCAGATTCAGTTCGACGAACTCAGCTTTATGATGTAGTTTCAAATGCACTTAGAATTATAAGAGCAATCAAATCCAATTACTAGGTTTAATTTTACCTAAGTCTTAAGCCATATAAATAGCTTAATGATTGATTAAAATATCACACTTTCCTTCAACCTAGCCGGTGAGACAAACCCTTCTCCCCTACGACTCAGCGACCTGTAACTCAAAAGAAATGGCGCCAAAGATGGCAAAAGAGCTGCAAGAAGGCTATGAAATAGTTATGGATGGATTCTTGCATGCTCCAGAGGAAATTAAAGCTGTGATTGATCTTCTATCTGCCCAAGGTCTTGAATATACCCTATCTGAGCCCTCAACAATTCTCAAAACAGAAGTTCTGGAATTATTCTCCAGTGCTAAGTTGTCCTCCTCAAAGTCAACCATTAAGGGAAAGACAGGAAGTAGGAGGATAAAGATATCCCATTAGAAAATTGAAAAGGCTCTTCAACTGCCCTCCTACAGTAAAGAAGAAGAGGATGCGGTCTCTGAGGAAGACAAAGTCAAAGCCTTATAGTGGTGTGCCTACTCTGATGCCAAACTTGGATCTCTTAAGAGAAAGTTCTTCAACCAAATAGGCAAATTGCTCTCTGACATAGTTGGCAAGGCCATACTGTTCAAAGCAGGCTCTCATGACACAATCTCCAAACACATGTTTGAATTGATGTGAAGAGTTATCCTACAGAAGAAGACTTCCTGGGCAAAGGTATTGTTTCAGAGAACTATAAAATGTCTGCAAGGCCCCAACTTAGGAAGAATCCTATCTATCTATCTTCTAAACACCTACCCAAACTACTTTAACAAATCCAAAGGATTCAACCTCCATTATCTAAAAAGAATGGACATAAAAACTCTAGACATATTTACTAGGGTTATTCCAATGAGCCAACCTTCTCCATTGAAGGAAAAGAAAAAGGGAGTTCTGGTGAAGGAGATGAGGAGAAGAAGAATGATATACTCTGACTCAGAACAAGAGCCAGAAGAAGATATACAAGATCTGGATAATCAAGTTCCAGCAAGCAGTCCTCCACAGGATAACCAAGGAAATAATCATAACACTGAAAGTCATGCAGGCATTAATCCCGAACCAGAGAGACATGATGATGCTGAGATAGTGCATCAAGAGGATAAAGAAGACAGTGCCACAACTAATAGAAATATCACCATCTCACACTCCTCCCCTGAAGACAATGAAGACAATGACCCTATTGATCTTCAAGGTGAGATTGATTCAATTATCCTCAACCTAAACAAAAGGTTTAATCAAATCCCTCCTGAACCAGCAGGTTACTGGGAAGATGATGTGGCAAATATTGATCCTGACTCAGAGGGGGGAAGCTCAACACATCACCAAATAAGAACAATACTAATGCTCTAAGTAAGGGGGAGCAAGACAAGTGTATTGAAAAGGAACAACAGCAATTATCAGCTAATAAAGATAATAGAACTCACATTGAGGGGGAGAAAGTCCCTGCTCAGGTTGAGGGGGAGCAAAGTCATGATCAAGTAGAAAAGGAGCTGAGTCCAACAACTACAACAACTGATGACAATCTCCTCAGCTCTATTAATACCATAATTGAAGGTCATATGCTGTCAATAAAGACCTATATTGATAATGGATTACAGTCTTTGAAGAAAGAGATTATGGCTGAAGTACAGGAAATCAAGGAAGACACAGCAATCCTAAACAAACAAATGACCAAATAGTTTAAACTAGCAGAACCCAATGTGATTGCTCAGAACACTATACTGAGATCAATGGACAAACACCTCCAAATGGCAGTGGAAGACATGATATATGTCAAGAATTATGTAAGCAAGACAGATGAAGTCATAGAACAAGCCTCCAATCACATTGAAGACTTTGTCTGGAAAACAGCCACCATTATGCTTAGAGAGTTAGAGAAGATGAAGGATGACCTAAAGGGGGACATGGAAAATGCTTTCCAAACTCTCTCAGGCTCTGTAGCTGCTGCCTCCCAATCCCTAGAAGGAAAAATAGTTGAAGAATCCAGAAAGGGGGAGTGGCCAATCCTAAGACCAACTCAGAGTTAGCTCTACAAGTGCTACATGGTACAAGGATAGCCCTCAATCTTCCTCTGCTGGACAACTTCAGCAAAGAAGATTTTAAGTTTGAGGGGCAAGCCAAACTAGCTCAGAATGCTCACCTAGCAAAGAATAGAAAAAGAGAACATTTGATGCTAGCTGAAGAATTTATGGCTAAGCAAAGAAAGGAGCAGCACAATGATCCTGATTTAGAGTATTGGAGTGATGACTCCAAAAGCATTATTCTGAATGCTTGGGTAAACCATGGGCAGATATGCAAAGATATTGACAGGATTTACCCAGCTGAAGAATGGATAAAACATCTAGAAAGAAATTCTTTGAGGGACTTGATCTTCAAAGAAAACCTTGTGATGAAGGACAATCCAAAAAGAATACCTTCAAAATATATTCCAAAACCCTTCCTCTATTTCAAAAGACAGGAAAACAAGAAGAAAGTGGCTGAGCTAAAGACTGTTGCTGCCAAAGGGAAGGAAGCTGCTGATGTCAACAAAGCTGAAAGTTCCAAGAAAAGGAAAACATAAATTGCTTAGGTTAATAAAAGTGGAACTAGATCTATGTATTTACTCTTAAACTGAAATGACAATGAAAATTCTGTTGAAATTAAATATGTATGTTATGGGATAAATTAGTCAAAGCTTAATATTCTCTTTTCAGTACTTTTGCTTCATATGGTCTGTGATGCCAAGATTTTAATAACATACAATGCTGGTATCATATTCATTTTGTATAATCTGTCATGATTTTTGTTGGAATGCTTAAACAATGTTATCTTCTGGATGTTATGATATCATGAAAGCCATATAGTTCATTTGCATGATAAGTCTTTGTTGGCTATGTACCTTAGCATTGGGAATGTTCTGCCTTCTTCAAATAGGGGGAGATTGTTGGGAATATTGCCCTCAATGTCCTTTGATTTGAGGAGGCATCACTCACAATGCTAAGTACATATTGTATTTGATAAAATCTATTTTGTCTCAAGGTTTGTACAGGGAGATGATATTCCATACAATGGAATAGGTTCAAAGGTGTGCTGATTAATCAGTTGAGAAAGTTTCTCTGTCTCAGCTGAACCCCTGAGATGAGGACATGTGCCGCTGAGAAGCAGCATATCTCTACTGAGCTGCAGATAGACAAAATCCGCTGAGTAGAGAAACTGTCTCAGCGGAACCACTGGGACGACAGCTGCTCAACCGCTGAGACTGAAAGCTGTCTCAGCCCCACCGCTGAGACAGATTCAAATATTGAAGAAAACAAGTGGCGCGACACGCCTTTGGCGCAAACAGCGGTAAAGGGAGATTAGAGCCAACCATCTGTTCCCAAAGTGTCAGAGCTTTCCCTTGAGTGTCGTTGGAGATGTGCAGAGTATAAAAGAAGGAGTTAGAGCACTTTTGAAGATGGTGGTCAAGTGCTAAACAAATTTACTACTATTCCATTGAGGGCCCTGAACTTCTCATTCTCCTCCTGCTCACTGAACAAGGAAGAAGAGACTGAGAGATAAATATTGCTCTTCTACAAGAAGGAGCAAGGTGATCCTTCATCCTTCAACTGAAGGGGAAGATCAGATAGTAGCTGGCTCACAAATCATCATCCAGTCAAGCTACTAGAAAGCACAAGCTGTGTTATAACTACAGAAGACACCTTCTCTGTGTTGTATGTTGTAGTAAGCATAAACACTCTTTTACTGTAGGGCTATTTGGCCTGAGTTGTAGGGCTATTAGGCCTGAGATTGTAGGGCTATTTGGCCTGAGTTTGTAGGGCAGTTAGGCCTGAGGTTGTAGGACCAGGAGGTGGTCTGAGTTGTAGGAGGTGGATTCCTCTGAGGTAGGGTTGTTGTTCCTGAGGTAGGGTTTTGGGAAAACCTGAGAGATCATGTGGGATCTGTGTTGTAGGCTCTTGGAGATGAGATTGGATAAGTTGGCCTTGTCTAACACTCTGTTAGAAAGGTGAAGGGGGAAAGTAGACTACCCATAGACACACTGTCTTGGGGAACCACTATAAACACTTTAGTGTTTTCTGGGCTTGCTTGAATACTAGCTTAGAATAGTTTTAACTATCTATATCATCTAAGTAAAAATCAAAATACCTATTCACCCCCTCCCCTCTAGGTGAATTAGATCACATACCTATAATCTATCAGCATGGACTCACCAAATGTACGAGGTTGGACTTTCTTTCTGAGCGAGTGCCTCTCTCACAAAGAGCGGGGATTGTGTACAACCCCGTATTTGTCGATAGGCAAAAGAAAAAGCAAGGAGGGCATTCGCCCAGGTCAAGAAAGGGCAAAAGGGGTTCCGAGCGAGTGCTACATCTCTCATAGGGCATTCGCGGGACACTAGCGCGAGGTAGCTCAGAAGTAGCAGCAATCAGGCGAGTGAAGGGTGGGACCCCACTAGCCCAAAGGACCAGGTACCCTTGTGAGTGACTCTCTCAAGGGCTACTCTCCTCGCGGGTGCCGGGAGGTTTGGCACACGGGAGGTTAGGCGAGAAGTGCCTTCATGGACCATTCGCCCAGGAGGTTTTGGGGGGTGAAATCACCCTGATACCCTTCAGAACAGCGGAGTTTGGCTGTTAGCAGGCCAATTTGGGGTGTGTTTAGTAAAACCAAAAGACGGGATTATGCTATTAGCAAACCATACTAGAAACGCTATATATAGACCTCGAACGGCACCTTTGGAGAGGATTCCAATTTCTGGCTTCTTCCTCCCTACGTTCTTTGGTTAGCTCCTCAGGCTCTCCAAGGTGCCCAACTTCAGCTTTGGCTTGGGTGGGAAGAGTTTTAAGATCTTCCGGGTGTGTGGTGGGACCTCCGTGCTGGAGCTATGGGTCTGTGTTTAGCTTTTAGTCTCTGGTTTGTTGCTTCCACGGGATCAGTAGGTGTTACCTGCCACCTCTAAGGGGTCTGATCTCCTCGTTGGGGCCCAGTTCTGGTTCAAACAAGAGGATTAATGGCATTCACGGCCAAGGGAGACCAATTGATCTCCCAACTGATGGGGATTCATCTCCTCTATTTGTTACAAGAATTTTAGGGGGTTTTCCATCCCTCAAGGGGGCTGAATTCAGTGGGTTTCACCATGGCCGAAATTGGGATTAATGGCCATTAATGGTGGAATCAAGGAGAGACCCTCCCTCTCCCCAAATTGAGTCTTGTAAAAGCTCCAAAGGACTGAGAGGATCATTTTCCCCCACATACCTGAAGAAATCGAGACACTTGGTGTAGGAGTTCATATGACATTAAGAGGCAAGAGCTCGGCCATGGCCAATCAAAAAACGACAAGGGTTTTTCCCTCTCAACAGGTCCTCCCCTCCTCCTCTATCTGAGTGGATAAATCTTAGCTCAAAATAGGGGAGAAATTGGGCTCAATTGAGCCCGATACGGTGAGCAAAATCCAAGTTTTTCCATGGTATTTTTCCCGTCGGGTTCGCCGAAATCGGCCCCTCCGGCGGCCGTGCCGTCGCCAGGCGATAGCCACCACCTCAACGGAGGTGGTGGTGGCGGTGGCCGGATGGGGAGGTGGTCGGATGGCTGGGAAATCATAGGAGAAGGTGGCCCAGGTCGGGGCTATCCTAGTTGTCTGCTAGAGGAAGGAGATAAGTGGATGTTGTCCATCCCTGCTTCAAGATCTGTGATGTGTGATTATATTAATTAAGTTATATGTATTTCATTTTTATCACACTTAAGGTAGCTGATTGGAATAATTATTAAAAATAGTTAGGGACCCCTGATGGAAAAATGTTCAACATCAAACATGTAGCCCCTAACGTCTACTTTAATTCAAAATTGATTGCTTGCAATTTAGTTCAGTGGTCTGACCACAACACTCAAAATGATGCAACATATACAAAGGGTTGACCAAAGCTTGATTTGTGTGCCCCCACTAAACCAGCCATCCAAATGTTCTGAAATTTGGAACATAGCCTGCATATACTCACATCCTTAACATATCCAAAAATTAGAATTTTTGGAAGAACTTTTTCTAAAGTTTTTGCAAACATTTAATAATTCATGTAATAATTAATTATAGGGTTTAATAAACTCCAAACCCTTCCAAATTTTGGTGGATGGTCCTTAGGGTCATGATATGACTTTGGTAAAAATTTCATCTTATTTTGGATTGATTTGGTTGGGTAATTAATTAGCTCATGGTTGGTCAAACTAGGGGTTAATAGGTCAAAAATGCACATGTTGGGTTTGAGTGGTTAATCCTCATCCAAAGGTGATTAAATCTTGGCCACTAATTTAATGTCACATAAACACCCCCCATAAAGGATTTTGTGTGATTTGGGGTGGATGTGCCCTAGAACCCTAGCTCAAACCTTAGGGTTGTATATTGAATCTATTAAAGGACATAGGGTCATATGTCTTTGGATTGGCTTGAAACTTGGTAGGTAGTTTCATGGGGTGGGAAATAGCCTTGGGGAATTTTGATAGAATTTTTAGTAACTATGAACCTCATTGGATTGCTTATTACTTAGTTAGGTCACCATATTCCTAAATGAATTACATGTTCATACATGCTAGGATGGTTATGAAACTTTGTCAGTGAGTTTATTTTGATGATATTAACCTCTGATAATTTTTCTAAAAATTTTGAAGTGTTATATATTGTACCTCATTCACAACCCCCAATATTTGCCCATGTTGTATAAAAATTAATTATGGGATTAATACTCATTGGAAAATCATGAAACTTGGTCAGATGACTTTAGGGCAAGTATATTATCTGTTAATTTTAGCATGATGTTTGGAAGAATTTATATGTGGTTCCCTTCACAAAGTGCCCTTGGACTTGGTTATTTAAGTAATAGAATTATATGGCCAAATGAATTTAGAATATTATGAAACTCAAGCAGTGAACTTTTATGATTACTATAGACACTTGGTAATTTTCCTGTAATTTTTTAATGAGTATATTTGGTACTTCCTTTGTTAACCCTTGATTTTGATAAATTAGTCAATATTTTATTTGGAGATCAAAACCTTTCTGGAAAATTATGAAATTCATATGTGGCTGTTATTTTGATGATATATAGTTGTACAAATTTTATCAAGGTCATAGCTTATCAGAAAACCCTACTTGATGTTCAAAGTCATAGTTTCCCTGATTTTAAAGAAATTATGATAAATGCAAAAAATTAGGAAAATTATGAATTTCTGGATATAGCCTTAAAATGTCATAATATACTCTCAATAATAATCTTGGGTCATTTGGATGAGCATTGAGAGTTTTTCTCTTTTTGTACATCATATAGTTCAAGTGGTCTGCGTATAGTGAAAATGCGGAATTAAGACAAATGTAACGTCCCAAGGCCCTAGACATACCATCGGGACAACATCCACTGACAGCCTCACCTGGCGACCGTTACCGGGTTGCAGCCCAAGCACCCCAACCCCTCTCCAGCCCGCAGGCGGGTTGTTGGTGGCCACAGCCTCCCTTTGGTGAGAAGTGATCCAGTTAAGTGCCTCTACGGGGCCTTCCCAGGAGGTCACCCATCCCAGTACTAATCCAGCCCGAGCATGCTTAACTATATAGTTCTTTCACTTCTCATCCCAGCTCAATTGGTGATGAGAAGTGAAAGAACTATATAGTTAAGCGTGTTCGGGCTGGAGTAGTACTGGGATGGGTGATCTCCTGGGAAGGCCCTGTAGAGGCACTTAACTGGATCACTTCTCACTAAAGGGAGGTTGTGGCCACCAACAACCCGCCTGGGGGCTGGAGAGGGGTTGGGGTGCTTGGGCTGCAACCCGGTAACGGTCGCCAAGCGAGGCTGTCGGTGAACATTGTCCCGATGGTAAGTCCAGGGCCTTGGGACGTTACAACAAACATGTAGGTTCTGCATGGGGAGCTAAGGAGGTTGGTGCACCCAGACTAACTGGATTTCGGAACGGTCACCAAAGGAAGGTAGGAGTAAGATATTTGGTTGGCTAGGAGGCAAGAGTGTGATTGGGATTGTCGAAAGATCGTCATTCCCTTGGAGTGGAATAAAATACATTTAGGGTTAATAAGTGTAATGGTGAGAGGGGTATACTTATGGGTAGTTATCAATAATATTAAGTGCCTTGGAAAGGCAGCTTGGGGTTCAGTCCATCATAGCTCCTAGTACCGCTATAAGCCCCTCACAGGGTAGTCCTCAGGAAGTCCATGGTTAACCCAAAACTATAGAAATAAATTGTTATGCAAGATTAAGTCAATAATACACTCACTCACACCCCGTTGCTATGGGATGTTAGTTGGTTTGGCCTTACGAGCAGTGGGCTCGGTGGTGGTAGGTACGGACGGGTTAGTCCGGCGAGATGGTGGCTCGGAAGGTTATGGTGACGGGCAGGTTAGCCCTGGGAGCTTATGGCTCGGAGATATAAAATAATCATATTGCATGTGCATAAAAATGGTGGGTCTTTGGTACTGACGGTCATTCATATCAGCGTCAATACGCTGATCCGGCAAGTGTGGATTTGCACTTAGCCAAGAAATTCTGGTGGTACAGCTAGTAAGAGTATGCAGGCACTCCGCGGTTTTTATGTTGAGGCGTACAATAGGTCTAGGTTAGGTAGTGTGAATACAAACCTAGAGGTGGGCGAGGCCCAACCCACCACTTTCGTTTGCCACTACGAGGGTATCATGGGAGTCTTGCTAGCTCCAAAAAAGGGGAACTAAAGGTCTGTGCCATAGAGTCGAAGTGTGTGAGTTGCACTTGTATGATCTTAACATTACCCAGCATAACTATGCATGTCATAGCATAAGCATTGAATTTCAACCCATACCCCTATCGTATAAATTGGTTATGAGACTTTTTATATGACAGACCTAACTAAAAGACCCCTTGGTCTATAGGTTTTGTATGGGCATTCCTATAAATCAATGGTTACTTTTCTATTTTATACTTTCTCTTTACAACACTTTACATACTACACTTTACTTAATGTTTTCCTTATATATATATATATATATATATATATATATATAAACACATGTGTAGTGATAGATACTCCTGTATCTAAGACATGTCACCTGGTTTGTTTTATACCCCTTGTTATCCTCCGCTTCATCCTCCCGCACGGTGCCTAGGATCCACTGGGGGATGGGTGTGGGAAACGAGGCTTAGTCTTTTTGACTAACGGTCGGTGGACCACATCATTTTAGTGGACCGAGGAGATGCAGCACCACCAAAGGATGGTGCAGATAGAGGCAGGCTAGTCTAGCATGGGAGTACCGGGTTCAGGATATGTGAGTGTCTATCTGTAGATTTGCTTTCATGAGTGATTTGTAGTGAGGACATGATGTACAAGGCATGAGCCCCTTTATATTGCTAACTTTTATTTCAGTTATTATCTGGTGGACTACTATTAAGATCTACATATGGCATGTGATATGGACTTGAGCTTTTATATGTTCAAATATACATTTTTCTTCTGTGATCGATATGGCCGGCATGATCGGCATTTTGTAGTGGCGACCTTCCTGAGTGTTGGTGTCACCGCAAAGCGACGGTTCTGGGCATAAAACCTGGTTTTGTAGAAAAAAAAATGGGGTCTTACAGAAGATGTCGTGGAGGAAGAGGGAGGAGGAACGTTACTCATCGATTGATGTGTAGGTTAATAATGGGGTGCGACAAGCCAAAATTCGAGTGTGCTTGGGATTGTCGAAAGATCATCATTCCCTTGGAGTGGAATAAAGTACACCTAGGGATAATAAGTGTAATGGTGATAGGGGTATTCTTATGGGTAGCTATCAATAATATTAAGTGCCTTGGAAAGGTAGCTTTGAGGTTCATCCCATCATAGCTCCTAGTACCGTTGCGAGTCCCTCACAGGGTAGTCCTTCGGAAGTCCATGGTTAACCCAAAACTGTAGGAATAAATTGTTATGCAAGATTAACTCAATAATACACTCACTCACACCCCGTTGCTACGGGAAGTTAGTTGGTTTGTCCTTACGAGCAGTAGGCTCGATGGTTGTAGGTACGAACGGGTTAGTCCAACGAGCCAGTGGCTCAGAAGGTTATGGTGACGGGCAGGATAGCCCGGGAAGCTTATGGCTCGGAGATATAAAGTAATCATATTGCATGTGCATAAAGGTGGTGGGTCTTCGGTATTGACGGTCATTCACACCGACGTCAATACGCTGACCCGGCAAGTGTGGATTTGCACTTAGCCAAGAAAGTCTGGTGGTCCAGCATGTATGTGTACGCAGGCGCTCCACGGTTTTTGCATTAAGGCGTACGATAGGTCTAGGTTAGGTAGTGTGAATACCAACCTAGAGGTAGGCGAGGATAAACCCACCGCTTCTGTTTGCCACTACGGGGGTATCCTGGGAGTCTTGCTAGCTCTAAAAGGGGGAACTAAAGGTCTGTGCTCATAGAGTCAAAGTGTGTGAGTTGCACTTGTATGATCCTCACATTACCCAGCATAACTCTGCATGTCATAGCATAAGCATTGCATTTCTACCCCTACCCCTATCTTATAAATTGGTTATGGGACTTTTTATATGATATGCTTTGCTAAACGACCCCTTGGTCTATAGGTTTGTATGGGCATTCCTATAAATTGTTGGGAAAAACCCATTTGATTTAACTTAACAAATTATCTAAAAAGTGATTTTATCTCTTAGGTTGTATTACCCAGTGTATAGTGAGGGTAATCTGGTCATTAGATGTCTTAGGATATCACACTCAACCTAGGGTGTCAAGACCAGATCAAAAGAAGCAAAATTTGGGCAAAGTTAACATTTGCGTTGAATAGAATTCCACGTAACGCCAAGTTATTGTCGACGCTACTCTGACTAGAAGTCCGAGTGGTTCACCCTTCTGTCGAAATAATTCAAGTAAACGTTACATCGAATAGATATCGACATAGTGGCCATGGATCTGTCGAAGTACTTTGAGAAGTTGACGCAACTTCTACTTCAACTCGGAGCAGAAGGAAGTATCTGTTGAAGCCATCTAAAGTCGACGCAACATAAACTTCAACTCGACGCAGATAATGAAGCTCAGATCCATGCCATCAACTCGACGGTTACGTCGATAAGGTATCGACGCAACATCGACTAGCTGAGTTCGATCAGAGCAAGGATGAATTCGATGTTGCTCCTACAAGAACTCAAAGATGCGTCGATAAGAGAGGAAGTGAACTCGACGCTACGTCGAATACAGTCTGAAAAGGGAAACCTTTTCAACTATCATTTTGGACCCTCTCTCATGGCCCACCTCACTCAAGACCGCTCTCCAATGGCTCATTAATTGCCTCAAATGGATAGAAGGATTTAAGAGGACAAAAAAGCTTTATTGGTAAGAAGCATATTGTTCGTGGACGAGTCGAGAATTAAAGAAGGAAAGAAAGAAATTTTGTCTTATGCAGGATGCCTTTTCAGGAACTACTAGAAAAGGAAACAGATTCAAAATTGCAGTGTGACAATAAAAGGCATGTGAAGAAAGAGAATGATAGAGCACTTAATAGAATCGGCTACAGTTTTCTTGAAGTGCTCTCTTCTTCTTCCTTACTCTGGAACTCTAATAGAGAAGACACAGGAAACAAAGAACGACTGAAGAATATACTCTGCTCAGAGAATCAACTGCTGCTCTCTCATCTCTATCATATAGCAGCAGTACTATTATAAAGAGTAGAGAGCATAAGGATCAAGAGCTTACATAAACCCTAGCAATCATCACTATCATATGTTAGGGTTAATCTGATACAGATCCTGAAGAACACTCAAACAACAGCATCACAAGGATTGCTGTTAGAGAAATCTGAAAAATAGATTTCTGAATCTTTCTTCTCCTTCTTACTCTTCTTTCCTTACACCCCCTGTAAAGAGTTTTGAGAATCCCTCTTCCAAAGGATTTAGTGGTTCAAGATCTCCTTATCAAAAGATCTGGTTCTCCTTATCAAAAAATTTGGTGGTTCATAATCTCCATGTCAAAAGATCAGTGGTTCTAAGAGTCTCCTTACCAAAAGACTCGGGCACAGTTGGTGCATCCCTACCAGGTGGTAGAAGAGAGGAGTACCCATATTTTGGGGAACCTCTATAAAAATTTTGCGTGTCTTCTAGATTGTCTACTTTCTGTGATGTCCCTCATAGCTAGATTACTTTACTATTTTCATGTTTTATATTTCAGCATTGTTTTATTCTGGATAAGTACGTATTTGTTGGAGCATAACACTTAGGTTTTTATTGTGCTTGCATAGTTAGGTTAGAAATAATTTTAAATCTCTATTCACCCCCTCCCCCCCCCCCCCCCCCTCTAGAGGATTCTCAGAGGCACACTGTACACTTTCAATTGGTATCAGAGCTAGGTTGATCATTAAAAGGTTAACACCTTGATCAAAAAGGCCTCCGACACTTATTTCTCTTTATTACAAATAATATTTTATAAAGAAAATGAGGTCTAAGGATTATGCTTCCATAAAACCTCCAATGTGTAATCTGAGTAAGTTTACACTCTAGAAGGACAAAATAAAACCGTATATGAATTATATTGATGAGGAAATCTTCAATGTCATCCTCGCATGTCCTCCAGCCCCAATAAGGAAAGACACCACTGGAAATGTCATACAAACCTCAGTCCCCATAGTAGAATGGACTGATGATGAGAAGAAGGTCAAGGCATGTGATGCCAAGGCCATGAACATACTTGTCTCAACTATATCTGATGACATATTCCAAAAAGTTGTTGATTGCAACTCTGCAAAAGAGATCTAGGAATCTCTCTCCAGACTAGTTGAAGGAAGCTCTGATGAGAGAAAAGACAAAAAGGCTCTTCTCATATCTCAATATGAGAATTTCAAGAAAAAGTATGATGAAAGAATTACAAAAATGTATGATAGATTCAGGCTCATCATAAATGCGCTGAGAGGGCTTGACAAGGAAATCTCTCTGACAGAGATTAATGACAAGCTCCTCATATGCTTCCCAAGCACATGGGACTCTAGAATCTGGGCTATCAGAGATTCTAGATGCCTCAGAGAGATATCAACTGATGCACTCCTAAGAAAGCTCAAGTTTTATGAGCTTCTACTGAAAAGCAGGGCTCAGTCAGAAGCCCAAGAAAGGACTCCAACTTCTAAAGAAAGGACTCCTCCACCACTAAAGAAGAAATGTTTAATCTCTTGGCTATGAGATTCAAAAAGTGGGTCAGGACAGAAGATTCTAGAAGGAGAGAGAGGAGCTCAAGCAAGCCAAGGTATGATAAAACTCCTATATAGGAGATTATTTGTTTTTCTTGCAGAAAGACAAGACACATTTCTACTGAATGTCCTGAGGAAGAAAAGAACAAGAAAAACAAGCAGAGGAAGGAGCGCAAGAAGAAATCCTTCCTGAGAATGGATAAGAGAGGAGGGAAAGGTTTCATAGCTGAGACCTGAAGTGATTCAGATTCTGGATCAAACTCCTCCTCATCTGATGATGATGAAGATGGTGGGCCAGAAGAAGCTTGCTTAATGGCTTTGGAAAATTCCACTAATGAAACTAAGGTAAGCATCTTTGAAAACTTGGACTTTTCTTCAAAAGATTTTAAAGAATGCTTTAAAGAGTTTTGCCAAGATTACATTAACAATCAAAAGGAACTTGAAATAATCAAATCTGAATTAGAAGCTCTTAGTAAAGATCCTTTATTCTCAGTTAACTATGATCTGAAATGTGAACTGTTTAAGAAAAAAAAGAAAAAAATTCCTTAGATAATGAAAATTTAGACCTAAGGAAAGAACTCTCAAAGGCAAAAGCCTTTGAAGACTCCCTCAATGGAAGGAGCCAAAAGATCAAAGATATCTCACAAAATTCTCCAAGAGATTTGATCATCTTGATCAGGAATCACAATCACTCACTGGCAAGCATGCTTGTGATAAACCAGTAGCATCTTTTAGGTCTAGACCTAATAATCCTTCAGAATCATGTGAAGAAAATGAGAAAATAGCCCTAATAAACTCACCACATTCAATAGGGGAAACACTAGTGATGAACCAGTAATCCTAGGCAAACAACCCTTAGAAAATTTAGATTTGAAGAATGAGTGTGCTACATGCAGAAGTTATAAAATTGAAATAGAAGAGATGGATGAAACATTTGAGGAGTATAGAAATGATTATCAAGCTCATATTGACTCTGTCATTTCCACTCTTAAAAATAGCACAAATGCCTACAATAAAGCTAGACATGATTTTATGATCAAGAATGATAAATTAAGATCATAAATCAACTTGCTTAAGAAAATTATAAATTCAAATTCACAAACACTGAATGATATGAATCATACATCGAATAGAACTCGACGCAATTTTAGGAATGCGTCGAATGCATCTCGATGAACTCCAGCATATACTTACGACATCATCTCGAAGAAACTATATGGGTGCGTCGAATTACACTCAATGCAACCAATGCTATACTTTGAATGATTATTGACGGGACTATGCAGGTACGTCGAATTTCACTCGACGCAACTCTAAAACCACATCAATTTCTTCTCGATGCATATTTTCTGCACAAAATCACCAAACATCAAAACCTTCTTTTGCTTCTTTTCCAAGATATTTTTGCTGCTCCAAACAAGGACATATTGCCAAATATTGCTGGCATAACAATGCATCACTTCTTCACCTAAGGGAGAATAATGGAAGACCATCTCATTCTTTCATATCTCCATATGATGATAGAAGAAAGAGACCCCAGCATGAGAGGGTCTTTACTAATGTTTAAATTCAATGTGCAGAGAGAAGGCTATTCAACCACAAACCATCAGTGGTATCTGGACAGTGGATGCTCCATGCATATGACTGGAGCAAAAGATTTGCTGGAAAATTTCAAGGCCAAGGAAGGGCCCAAGGTAATCTTTGGGAACTCCCACTCTGGTCAAACCAAAAGATATGGTTTGCTCAAGATTGGAGAAATCTCCTTTTCCAAAGTAGCTTATGTTGAAGGACTTCAACATAATCTGATTAGCATTAGCCAGTTATGTGATGGTGAATACAAAGTTGTGTTCACCAAATCTCAGTGTCATATAGTAGCTCTAAGACTGATCAAATTATATTGACTGGTCTCAGAAAGGGTAAGGTCTATGTTGTAGATTTTGAATACATAAAGTCTGAGATCTGCTTATTCAATTCCAGAGTAGAAAATAGTGAGTTGTGGTATAGGAGACTTAGTCACCTAAACTGTAAGACTATTTCCAAACTCTCCAAACTTAACCTAGTTAGGGGTTTACCAACTGGTAAATTCAATAAGGACCATCCTTGTAGAGCCTGCCAGCTAGGAAAGCAGATCAAAGCATCATTCAAACCAATTGGTAAGAATGACTCCCCTAGAACATTTTTCCTGCTGCACTTAGATCTGTTTGGTCCCATCTCCACTCAAAGCTTAGCAGGTACGTCTTACACACTAGTCATTGTGGATGATTTTTCTAGATTCATCTGGGTGTTCTTTCTGAAAGCAAAGTCAGACACTTTCAAGATCCTCTCAAGATTCATTAGAAAGATTCAATCTAAATTCAACACCCAGGTTATTGTGATCAGAAGTGATCATGGCATTGAGTTTGAAAATCAGTTAATGTGTAGATTCTATGAGGATGAAGGGATCAGACAATGCTTTTCAACTCCTAGAACCCTTCAACAAAATGGGGTGGCAGAAAGGAAAAATAGAAACCTAATTGAATTTTGTAGGACATTATTAGCTGAATCCAACTTGCCAAAATCCATTTGGGCTGAGGCAGTGAATACAACAAACTATGTTCTGAACAGAAGTCTCATTCACAAGACTAAATTAAAGACTCCCTATGAGTTATTGAAGGGAATGGCACCCATAGTCACATACTTTAGAATCTTTGGGTGTACTTATTTTATCCTCAACAATGGGAAGAGTCATCTTGCCAAATTTGACAAGAAGGCTGATGATGGGATATTCATCATCAAGCAAGGCTTATAGGTGCTACAATAAAAGCTCTCTCAAAATTGAGGAGTTTGTGCATGTGTTCTTTGATGAAACTAACATGTTTAACAAGGGGAAGGAAACTTCCACCAGTCCTATTCTGCAGGAAGAAGGCCAGCTGGCAGAACAAGTTGAAAGGATAAGCTTAGTAGACCATCCACCTGTATGTCAAGAAAAAGGACAACTAGAGACTAACACTGACTCAGGTGAAGATTCTGTAGCAGATGAAGAGGAAACTGCAGCACCTAAGTTACCAGCCACAGACATCATTCAAGTAAATGAGGATGAATCCCCCGCTGTCACTGAGCAAGTGGTAGCTCAGGAAGAAGAGAATCTCCTAGATCACTCAACAAGATCCAGGATGACTCAAAAAGATCATCCTCCAACTCAAGTAATAGGAGACTTGACAGTAGGAGTAAAGACAAGGAAACAACTAACAAATAAGACAATGCTGCAATGTTTCCTTCCACAATATGAACCAAAGAAGTGTGAAGAAGCAGACAGTGACCCTCACTGGATATCAGCTATGCAAGAGGAACTGACCCAGTTTGGAAGGAACAAGGTCTGGACTTTGGTTGAAAGACCAAAGAATTACCCAGTTATTGGCACCAAGTGGGTGTTCAAAAATAAAATAGACTCAACTGGGGTCATAATCAGAAACAAGGCTAGACTTGTGGCCCAACGGTACAGGCAAGAGGAAGGCATTGACTTCAACCAGAGATTTGCCCCAGTAGCAAGGCTGGAGGCAATAAGAATGTTCCTGGCATATGCTGCCCACATGAAAATCAAGGTATACCAGATGGATGTCAAGAGTGCATTTCTCAATGGGAAACTACAAGAAGAGGTGTATGTGGAGCAGCCACCAGGTTTTGACAATCCAACTTTTCCCTCTTCTATATATAGATTAGATAAAGCACTATATGGTCTAAAGCAAGCTCTAAGAGCTTGGTATGAGACTTTATACACATTTCTCCTGGAACACAACTTTGAAAGAGGAAAGGTGGATAAAACCCTTTTCATCAGAGCGCATAAGAATCAGCTACTACTTGTGCAAATATATGTAGATGATATTATATTTGGATCCACATATCAATCCTTATGCAAAAGGTTTGCTTACCTAATGTCGTCAAGATTTGATATGAGTATCATGGGGGAATTATCCAATTTCCTGGGTCTCCAGGTCAGACAAAATACAAATGGAATTTGTATATCCCAATCCAAATATACCAGAGAACTCGTCAAGAGATTAGGGATGGAAAATGCCTCTGTCATGAAAACCCCCATGGCTACCAATGTTGTTTTGGATAGAGATGAAAAAGGTAAGTCCTTTGATAAAAAGACTTACAGAGCAGCCATTGGCTCTCTTCTCTACTTAACAGCTAGCAGACCTGATATAATGTTTGCTACTTATATCTTTGCAAGATTTCAAGTTGACCCAAAGGAATCCCACATGAGTTCTGTCAGAAGAATTCTAAGATATCTAAAGGGTACTCCTGAGCTTGGCTTATGGTATCCAGCTTAATCTGGATTTGAATTGGCTGGATATTCAGATGCAGACTATGCTGGATGCAGACTTGATAGAAAAATCACTTCAGGAACATGTCAGTTCCTGGGTGCTAGACTGATATCATGGTTTAGCAAGAAGCAAACCACAGTCTTCACTTCTACAGCTGAAGTTGAGTATATAGTTGCAGGAAGCTGCTGTTAACAAATTTTGTAGATGCAAAATCAGTTGTTAGACTACAACTTTTCCCTTGCCAATTCCCTAATCTATTGTGACAGCTCTAGTGCAATTTCAATTGCTTCCAATCCAATTCTCCACAGCAGAACTAAGCATATAGAGATAAGACACCACTTTCTCAGAGACAATGTAGAGAAGGGTAAGATCAACCTTCAATACATATCTACTGACACTCAAAGGGCTGACATCTTCACTAAGCCACTTGATGAAAGTAAGCACAAGTTCTTCATCAATGCACTGGGGATGCTTGATGGAGCTTTATAGGTCCCCTTTATTATGTATAAAGAACTATTTTATATAAAAAAATTATTGCTGGGAAAATCACAAGAACCTTAAAGAAAATCATAACTGTTTAACCAGAGCTGCGTCGAATTCAAATCGACGTACCATCAACTTCTACTTGACGTCAGCTTCGAGAGCACTCTGGGACGGATCCTTCGAATACCACGCGACGTAACGTCGAATACTTGTCGACGCTTACGTCGACATCATCATTGAAGACTATATTTCGAAGCCACGTCGATATAATCTCGATGCTCCATCGATTTGACAGATCGCGCACATTGACATATTTTGGCGCGCAGAATTTTGCTCTTCTCGACATTGCTTTGAATAAATCCCTAAGTTGCGACGATTCATCTATTCAAAGCAATATTTGCATTTAATTCTATTGTGAGATTTGAATTCTCTCCCTCCTGCTCTCTTCCTTCTTCCCTCTCTTCATCTCTTTTCATTGTTTCAATGCAGGTTCTCGCAGCATCCCAATGACATCTACGTCAATTCAGCAAGATATTATTGAGGTCATCGATCTTGCCCTCGAGACCGTGTTATCCAAGTTTGGCTCACTTTATCTTGACTTCTCAACGGATTGTTATCGCAAATGATAAGTAGTATTTTAACATATTCTTAATATAGTATTTAGGTTAGTATTAATATAAATTTGTAAATAATATGTTTCTTTTACCTAAAGAATCATTCCTATCTATAATCTTCACTAACTTAAGTTTGTTTTATGTTTTTTTAGGATTCTTGGAGTTTTTGCCCGAAAATGCAAGTACACGCCCTCAATCACGCCCGTGACCAAGGGCGTGTCAACATAAAACTTAATTCCATACCTGCTGCCTCCACCTTGGGCTCATTCCAAGAAGAATTCCAATGTCACGCTCGTGTACTTCAAGTCACGCCCATGACCTTCCAATGTCACGCCCGTGTACTTCAAGTCACACCCGTGACCTTTCAAAACTTAAAAAAAAAAATCAAGTACCCCCTTACTTTGGTTTTTGTTATTTCCAAAATCAAACATTTGAGAGTCTATTTATAAGCATTTTTAACTATTTTAAATTGGTTAATCTTTTACTTTATCATGGTTAGTAAAATTTTAATTTTTAGTTGATTTAGTTTTAAGGAATTTATTGTGATCTTAATTTGATTAGAGTAATTTATTTAGCACTTTTTCTCTTTTATTTTAATTAATCTCAATTTTGTAGTAGTTGTGCCTAACAACTTTAGATTTTAATTATTTTTACCTCATGCTTTTAGACCCTTAGGAAATTTCAATTTACTATAGTTACTCTCAAAATGTTTTAATTTAATCTAAATTTTATTTTAGCCCTACCCAAAGAAAAAAAATAGTTATTAAAAGATCATATGTCATGGAAATAAGAGGATAAAATTCATTATTTCCTAAACATATGCACTTCCCTTTTTATGAAGTTTACTATGAAAAGATTATATGTCATGGAAAATGAGAGGATAAAATTCATCATTTTCCTAAACATGTACAAGTAGAAAAGAGAAAAAAAGACGGGGAGAGAGGATAAAATTCATCACCCCCAATCAAAGCTAGCTTCATGTTTACCCAACCAATTTAGCCAATATAATTAATTTTAGACTCAATTTAAAATATTGGGAGAGCATAAGTAGTAGTTTGAATTTTTCCATAAGCCTCTTTAAAAATTGGAGTTTTTATAATTCTAATCTAATTTTGATTCGCAAATTACTTAATTTTGTCTGCTAGTTAAATACTTTGAGAATTCTTGGCTAAACATTTCTCTTTTTATCTTATTTTCATAATTTAGGACTTATCTCTTAAATCCCTAAATTTTATTTTTAAGCTTTCTTTTGATTCAAGAAATTTTAGTTTAATTAGAAATATTATTAATGTCTTATGAATATCTGTCATACTTTTGCTCTGGAATAGCAAAAGCTTAAGTATGGGGGTATTTGATAAGTAGTATTTTAACATATTTTAATATAGTATTTAGGTTAGTATTAATATAAATTTGTAAATAATATGTTTCTTTTACCTAAATAATCATTCCTATTTATAATCTTCACTAACTTAAGTTTGTTTTATGTTTTTTCAGGATTCTTGGAGTTTTTGCCCGAAAATGCAAGTACACGCCCTCAGTCACGCCCGTGACCAAGGGCGTGTCAACATAAAACTTAAGTCCAGACCTGTTGCCTCCACCCTGGGCTCATTCCAAGAAGAATTACAATGTCACGCCCGTGGACTTCAAGTCACGCCCGTGCCCTTCCAATGTCAAGCCCGTGTAATTCAAGTCACACTCGTGACCTTTCAGTGCCACGCCCATGTATCCTCCAGCTGATCTCGCCGCTCATCCAGCAGTCACGTCATGATCCATCCACGTACATGCCTGTGACTTACAATGTCACGCCCGTGTAATTTTGCTTCCAGAGTCACGCATCCTTCCCGCCGAAGATTTTCCGCGCCAGCAGCATTCCGAAGATTACACGCCCCAAGGTCATGGGCGTGACCTAGGGGCGTGACATGCATGTAACGCCTGCAGTAACTCCAGAAGGCGCATCGCCCTCTCCATCTTTGATCACGCCCATTACACGCCCTAGGGTCACGGGCGTGTAACCCCAACTTTTGCCTATAAAAAGGCAGCTCTTCCAGATCTCAAGGCATCCTTTTTTCCACCCTCCTTGGGTCGAAACTTCTTTCCTTCTGCCCCCTTTTGGGGCCGAATTGCTTTTCAATTCTTGTATTACTTTATATTTTAATTCCATGTAATTTCAATTTATGCAATGTAGTTTTAGATTTCATTTCATGCAAAGCGTTCACTTCTTATGTAATTTAGTTTTCTAATAAAATGCCTTTCTCTTTCTTTTCATCTCCTTATTTTCATGTTATTTAAATTAGTATTTGGATCTTGAAATTTGCAAGCCTTGGATGAAATAATCTCTTATTCGTTTTATCTCTTTTCCTCCTTCGATTTATTCTTGAATAATAACGTATCGTGTTCATATATCGGTTATGAGTTGCGATATTTGTTTTCGAACTCTAGTTAGCCGAACCAGCTCGTGAGTATGAATCGATTGCTCAAGGATACAAAGAGTAGAACGCAATCCTTGAGAGAGGACGACGTTACCCTTCCGGATTGGAGTAAAAGCCAATAGTGGGATTCACCTCGTAATGCAAGTTTTAGGTTATCAATTATAGAATGAGAATTCGATTGATATTTCCTAAACTTTGTTGGGCGTAGTCCTCGAAAGAGGTACGTTCATAGTCCGAGAATCTCCACGGTCAAGGATTGGATTAAAAGTAGAATTTATCTCTTTTGATTTTCATTCGAAGTGCGCTTTGATCAAGATTTGATTTCTTTTCTTTATTTCGTATTTTAGTTCATTTATAAAAATCACTTATAAAATATTATTCGATAAAATAATAGTTTTTTTTTCCCGAAGTAAAAGTACTCGGCAGACCCGAGTCTAATACGACACTTGATATTTCTATATCCTTGCTATAAACGATAGGTACGCTTATTTATTCCATTTATAATATAAAATCCTACAATTAGCATCATCAAGTTTTTGGCACCGTTGCCGGGGAATTTTTTGTTTATATTTCGAAAAGGGGGAAATGTTATTAATTTTATCTTTCTTTTTCATTTTCTTTTTATTTAAAATAAACAAAAAAATGTAAAAATGAAAAAAATTATGCTATAATTAAATTCTTGGAAATGGAGCTTTGAGCTTGAACTCCCATCACAGCTCCTAGTACCTTGCGAGCCCTTCACTGGGTAGACCTTGGGAAGTCCAAGACTAATTAAAACATATCAAAAAAAAAATTTATTTTCCCATTTTCTTTTCTTTTCTTTTTCATACTTAGTTTTCAACATTGGGGACAATGTTGAACTTTAAGTATGGGGGTGTATTTTCTAATCTTTAAAAATTTTAAAACAAAGATTCCAAAAAAAATATATAAAATTTAAAAACTTAAAAAAATTTAATAATAATCAAGTACCCCCCCCCCCCCCCCCCCTTACTTTGGTTTTTGTTATTTCCAAAATCAAACATTTGAGAGTCTATTTATAAGCATTTTTAACTATTTTTAATTGGCTAATCTTTTACTTTATCATGGTTAGTAAAAATTTAATTTTCAGTTGATTTAGTTTTAAGGAATTTATTGTGATCTTAATTTGATTAGAGTAATTTATTTTGCATTTTTCTCTTTTATTTTAATTAGTCTCAATTTTTTAGTAGTTCTGCCTAACAACTTTAGATTTTAATTATTTTTACCTCAAGCTTTTAGATCCTTAGGAAATTTCAATTTACTATAGTTGCTCTCAAAATGTTTTAATTTAATCTAAAATTTATTTTAGCCCTACCCAAAGAAAAAAAATAGTTATTAAAAGATCATATGTCATGGAAATAAGAGGATAAAATTCATTATTTCCTAAACATATGCACTTCCCTTTTTATGAAGTTTACTATGAAAAGATTATATGTCATGGAAAATTAGAGGATAAAATTCATCACCCCCAATCAAAGCTAGCTTCATGTTTACCCAAACCCCTTTAGCCAATATAATCGATTTTAGACTCAATTTAAAATATTGGGAGAGCATAAGTAGTAGTTTGAATTTTTCAATAAGCCTCTTTAAAAATTGGAGTTTTTATAATTCTAATCTAATTTTGATTCACAAATTACTTAATTTTGTCTGTTAGGTAAATACTTTGAGAGTTCTTGGCTAAACATTTCTCTCTTTTTATCTTATTTTCATAATTTAGGACTTATCTCTTAAATCCCTAAATTTTATTTTTAAGCTTTCTTTTGATTTAAGAAATTTTAGTTTAATTAGAAATATTATTAATGTCTTATGAATATCTGTCATACTTTTGCTCTGGAATATCAACAGCTTAAGTATGGGGGTATATGATAAGTAGTATTTTAACATATTTTTAATATAGTAATTAGGTTAGTATTAATATAAATTTGTAAATAATATGTTTCTTTTACCTAAATAATCATTCATATTTATAATCTTCACTAACATAAGTTTGTTTTATGTTTTTTCAGGATTCTTGGAGTTTTTGCCTGAAAATGCAAGTACACGCCCTCAGTCACGCCCGTGACCAAGGGCTTGTCAACATAAAACTTAATTCCAGACCTGCTGCCTCCACCTTGGGCTCATTCCAAGAAGAATTCCAATGTCAGGCTCGTGTACTTCAAGTCAAGCCTGTGACCTTCCAATGTCACGCCCGTGTGCTTCAAGTTACACCCATGACCTTTCAGTGTCATGCCCGTGTATCCTCCAGCCAATCTAGCCACTCATCCAGCAGTCACGCCCTGATATAGAAATTTCATGTTTTGAAATTAAGCGAATGTTAAAGATTTTCTGCAAAACTATATCTGATTAAGGCAAGTGTACCTTATCGTCTATAGTATAGGATATTTAGAAATACCAAGGTCGTATTCCATGGGGCACGTTGATTACTTCTACTTCGAGGAAAATCACCATTATCTTATCGAACGATTTTTTGAGGGTTGTTTTACTTAACTAAAAAAAAGACAAATTGCAAGCTAAACGAAAAGATTAAACATTGCATGAAAGGAACGAAAAATTAACATTGCATAAAAGAGAAATTACTAAGGAGAGAAAAATTAACATTGCATGAAAAAGAAATTACTAAGGAGAAAGAGAACATGAAAGAGAGCAAACTTAATTTTATTAAAAACCAAAACTATTACAAGCTTAAAAAGAGATTACAAAGCTAGGAAAATATGGTTACAAGCTTTAATTAACTAGTGCATGAAAGAAATAAAAACTAGTACATTACATGAAAAAGAGAACATGAAAGCTTAAGGAAAAACATGAACATGAACATGAAAAACTCACTAACAGCTCTAGCACCACCTCCCCATCTCCAAAATTCTGAACACTGGACTCAAGGAGAGCCTCTGAATTTATAGCAAAAAATTTCAAGTTACACGCCATCGGTCACGGGCGTGACCTAGGGCGTGTAAACATTACTGACATCGGATCCGACAGTGGCGTAGACTTTGCGTGACGGCGGGAGACATTTGGGCATTACACACCCGTGTAACTTGGGTCACGGGCAAGACTTTGGACGGCTTCATTAAATGCAGCATGGGCTGGCTTGCGGCTCGGCGGCGTGCAGGGATCACGCGGGAAAGTTACGGGCGTGACATTTTGGGTCACGGGCGTGTACCTGGGCGGCTTCAATCAATGCAGCGTGGGCTTGAATTTGGCGCGGTAGGGAGTAGGGATCACGCGGGAAGTCATGGGCATGACTCTTTGGTCACGGGCGTGACTTGAGTCAACTCCTCGACAGCGTCTCCACGTCTCGACGGCAACCCGCTGGGAAGATTCTATGTTTACACGCCCTTGGTCACGTGCATGACTTTGGGTCACGGGCATGACCTGGGGCTTGACTTGTGGTACGGCGGTGGATTCATCGAACTCAGCTCGGTTTTCCTCAAACGCAGATCCTGAGGTTACACGCCCTTGGTCACGGGCGTGACTGAGGGCGTGTACTATGGAATTTGTCCAAAAACACCAGAAAATCTGCAAAACAAAATTAAAACTACATTTAGAATAGAAATTATAAAAGAAGTGATTTTAAACTAAAATATAAATAATATTTGCAATATTAAATTAAAACTAAACTAAATACTATAATTAAAATACACATAAATACTACTCATCAAATACCCACATACTTGAGGTTTTGCTATTCCAGAGCAAAAGTGTGAGACATAATTTATAAGACATCCTTAAAATTTTTAATTTTAAACTAAAATTTCATTTAAACCAAAAGTTAAGTTAAGAGTAAATTCAAGGAGGAGTTAAGTCCTAAATTATGATGATGATTTGAAAAGAGGGAAAAAATGTTTAGGCAAGGACTTCTCTAGAAAATTAATTGGTTTAACAATATTGTAGAAATTATAAAACAAGATTAAATTAGAATTATAAGAACTCTATCTTATTAGAAACTTAAGGAAACGTAACTTACTAAATATTGCTCTCTCCATAATCATAAACTAATTCTAGAACAATGATAATTGGCTAAGGGGGATTTCATAAAATTTGGCATAAGAAGAGATCTTAGAATGGAGGTGATGAATTTTATCCTCTCACCTCTATTTTTTGTATATGTTTAGGAGTAATGACTTTTATTCTCTTACTCCATGCCATATAATCTTTTAAATTCTCTTCTAATAAAAATCCAAAATGTATATGGTTTAGGAGTAATGAATTTTATCCTCTTACTCCATGCCTTATAATCTTTTTAAAATATTTTGGGTGCATATGTTTAGGGAATAATGAATTTTATCCTCTTATTCCCATGACATATGATCTTTTAAAAAAACTTTTTTTATGCCATCAAAGGGGTAGGATAGAGAAAAAATAAATCTAGCTAGCTTTAAATTATATTGAGAGCAAATTCTAGTAAAATTAAATTTCCTAAGATCTAAAAAGTTAGAAGAAAATATAATTGAAATCTAAAGAGGTTTAGCAAATTCACTACAAAATGAAGCCATTTAAAAATAAAAAGAGAAGTCATGCTAAATAAATTCTCTAATCAAGTTAAAATCATAAGATGATTCTTAAATCAAGATTACCTCAAATTTAAAATTAACAAACTATGATAAGCAAAGTTTTAGCAAATTAAAAACTTAAACATGCTTATAAACATTCTCAACTAGATTTCTAAGAAATCACAAAAACAACAAATAGGAGAGGTATAAGATTTAAATTTTTTTATTTTAAGTTTTTCATATTTTTGAATTTTGATATTATCTTTTTTTTTATTTTTGATAAGAAATAAACAATAAAAACATATACTAAAAAGCTTAAATTTTTTTTTTAATTCTTGGACTTCCTGAGGTATACCCCATGAAGGGTTCTCACGGTACTAGGAGGTGAGATGGGGTGAGGTCCCAAACGTCCCTTTCTAATATTTAAATTTTTTGATTTTCTAAATTTTGAGTTTTGGGGTTTTACAAGTGCTAAAATAGAAGAAAACATAAGAAAATATTTTTTTTTTTTGAAAATTTTCTAATTTAACAACTATTTACAAAGAACTATTTACACCCCCATATTTAAAGGTAAACATTGTCCCCAATGTTTAAAACTAAGTGTGAAGTAAAAGAAAAAAGTGCAAGACAAAACAAAAATAATAATAGAAATGAAGGAGAGGTTAAGAGGGCTTCCCTGGTTATGACTATGCGGGGGAAGCGTCGGTTACCTACAAAACATGTTAAAATAAAAAGAAAAACAAAAAATGATAACGTTGAGGTGCCTCCCAAAAACGCTTTGTTAAAGGTACTGTAGCTTGACCCACTTGCCGATCATATTATAGGGGGAGGTAAAATCGAATCACTCTTTGTTCGCCCACTAAAGTGGAATCGAGATTTAAAAATTTAAGCGCCCAAAATACGCGGTGTTCTAGTTCGACCGGAAGGTGGCAAGCCTTTCCATAAACCATTCGATACGGTGTACAATCGATAGTGGTCTTGTACGCCGTTCGATAGGCCCATAGCGCGTCATCGAGCTTTATTGCCCAATCCTTCCGATTAATCGAAACATTTTTTTTCTAAAATCCGTTTTAATTCTCGATTAACAACTTCGACTTGGCCGCTCGTTTGTGGGTGATATGCAGTGGAAAATTTGTGCGTGACACCATATTTTGCTAAGATTTTTGTAAATTGACTATTGCAAAAATGAGTGCCCCGATCACTCACTATAGCGCGCGGCGTGCCAAATCGAGAAAATAATTTTTTTAAGAAATTAATGATGACTCGCGCATCGTTGGTGGGTAGAGCTTGCGCTTCCGCCCACCTCGACACGTAGTCGACCGCAACGAGAATATATTTGTCTGAATAAGAGGGAGGGAGAGGACCAACAAAGTCAATACCCCAAAGATCAAAAATTTCGCATTCTAAGAAAATATTTTGGGGCATCTCATCCCGGCGGGAGATGTTCCCCGACCGCTGGCAGCTGTCGCAAGTACTCACAAGGGTGTGAGCATCTTTGAAGAGTGTGGGCCAATAAAAGCCCGCCTCCAGCGCCTTCCTCGTGGTTCGGTTTGCTTGATAATGACCACCGGTTGGTCCCTCGTGACAATGACGTAAAATTTTAAGGCCTTCCTCACTTGAGACGCATCTTCTCACCACCTAGTCTGCACAAACACAGAATAGAAAGGGGTCCTCCCAAAAATAATTCTTTAGATCAGAAAAGAATTTCTTCTTTGGCTGACTCGAGAATACTTTTTGCAGGACCCGGGCTATTAAATAGTTAGCCAAATCTGCAAACCAGGGGGTAGAAGATGAATTACTATTTTTGAGAGCAAGGAGGCGCTCTTCGGGAAATTTATCGTTAATGTCGGCTTCTATTAATGCTTTCGAGGAGTGATTTTCTAATCGAGAAAGATGATCGGCCGCCAAGTTTTTGGCTCCCCTTTTATCCCGGATCTCTAAATCAAACTCCTGCAAGAGGAGGATCCATCGCAAAAGATGAGGCTTGGCGTCCGATTTACTTAAGAGATACCTAAGCGCGGAGTGATCTGTGAAGACGATAACTTTGGAAAGCGTGATATACGACCTAAACTTATCAAAAGCGAAAACGATTGCTAGAAGTTCCTTCTCGGTAGTGGTGTAGTTTGTTTGTGCTGACGTGAGTGTTTTGCTCGCATAATAAATCGTGTGGAAATACTTACTCACTCGTTGGCCTAAAACGGCACCAACCGCAATATCACTCGCGTCGCACATGATTTCAAAAGGGAGCGACCAATCTGGGGTGACTAGAATCGGGGAGTTTATAAGTTTCTCTTTGATAAATTAAAAGGCCAAATGACATTCATTGTTAAAAATAAAGGAGGATTCTTTTTCAGGAAGATGGGTTAACGGCTTTGTGATTTTGGAAAAATTTTGTATAAAGCGCCGATAAATTCCCGCGTGATCCCCGGCAACGGTGCCAAAAACTTGATATAGAAATTTCATGTTTTGAAATTGAGCGAATGTTAAAGATTTTCTCCAAAACTATATCCGATTAAGGCAAGTGTACCTTATCATCTATAGTATAGGATATTTAGAAATACCAAGGTCGTATTCCATGGGGCACATTGTGTTTGTCCGGAAAGCCCGCGACCTCCTCTTGCTGGTCAAATTTTTTGGTCTCAGCGGTCTCAGTTTCGGTGACCGCCCAGATCGCCAGCTGCCTCCTCAACTAGAATTTTCTAAGTGTCAAGCGGTCAGGGCAGTGCGAGATCGCCAGCTTAAGCGGTCTGATCGTTTTCCTCATTTTTGCTATTTGTACCCCATTTCCCTGCCCCGGCTCTCCTGTACCCCGGGCAGCCCGTAGTTTTCAGTTCTGCCCATTTGGGCAGCCCCCTCGTCTATAAATAGAGGGGTAGGGGTACCAGAAAAGGGACTTTTGCTCCGAGGCTCCAGCTTACAACCTGTGTAAGTGGTCTCATTTCTTTGTGATCGCCATTTCGTGATCATTTCTCCTTGTTCCAGCATCTTCTGTCTTAGTAACCTGCACTTCGCAGTTTTCTCCCATCCCCCTTTAGTGTGAATTTTGGAGGTACCATTTTTGGCACCAACAGAACGAACACGCGACCTTCAGATTCGAAGTGTCAGGTGAAATTCAGACTTTCAAGATGGCTGATCGCCGTAGAGGTCGTCCCCTGCGATCTCCCAGCGTTCCCCCTTCCGATCACAACCCGTTAGAAGCGCTTGAGCGCCGCTTCAAGCTTCGAGTTGAGCAGGCTCTCCGCGAGGCCGCCCGAGCTAGGCAGGACGCCGCCGCTGTTCAGCAGGAGATCGCGCGGTCTCAGCAAGAGGCCGCCCGAGACCGGCAAGAAGTCATCCGGACTCAGCAGGAGTCCGCGAAGCAGATTGAGGCCATGAACCAGGTTCTGGCCGCGATCTCCCAGAAGATCCTTCCCCAAGCCTCTCAGGTCGCCACTCCTGACCTCATGGTAAGCGGTCACCCGTGCGATCACCCCATCTTCCAGCCCGCAGCTCCTCAGCGATCTCAGCATGAGGAGTTTGCCTCCCGTCGTAATTCTTTCCGAGCCACAGCCCAGGGGCCTCCGGCTCAGACCTTGAATTTTGAAGAAGGGTTTGCTTACCCTCAAGCTCCTCCTGCTCCTTTCCTTCCTCCTCCGGGACCTTCTGAGTTAGGGGAGCCTTCCCCCTTTACTGATGAGATTCATCGGGATCCGATTCCTCACGGATTCAGAGAGCCGCGCCTTTCTGTGTATACAGGAGAAACCGATCCAATGTGTCATCTTCAAGCCTTCGAGTCTGCTGTTGCCCTCAGGACCATTTCGGATGGAGTGAGGTGCAAGCTGATGGTCACCTCCTTTGATGGGTCGGACATGGAATGGTTCTATAAGCTGCCTTGTCAATCTATCTCGAGCTTCGCTGCCCTGAGGCAAGATCTCCTTCTAAGGTTTGCCACCGCGAAGAAAAGGAAGAGTGGTCCCGCGACCCTCTTCAAGATTAAGCAAGGGGACAACGAGACTGCAGCGCATTTTGTTGACCGATTTTAGAAAGAGATCTTGGGAGTCAGAGACATGGATCCCGAGCTTTATATGGTAGCTTTGATCAGTGGCCTGCAGGAGGGCCCTCTGAAGTTTAAAGTCACAACCAAGGAGCCTAGCTCCTATCAGGAGCTGATTAGCAATGCCAATCGCTACATAGAAGGGGAGATCAACAACCCCACCTATGTGAGCAATTTGACCAACAGAGCCACTCAGAAAGGCTCTGCGGGATTCTATCCTGCCCCATCTTCCTCAAAGCCTCGACAAGAGCTCCCACCTCCGGCTCCGAGAGGTAAGAATTATCGCAACAACCGTTTCAATCGAGGTAATCAATTTTTCCCGCCTCAAGGTTCATTTCTTCAAACCCTGCTACTCCTACTCCGCAAGTCACCCCCGTCCACCAGATCCAGTACGCCTAACATCTTCTTCTTCCCATTCCCTCACTCTACAATGAATCCCAAGAGTCTTTTACAGACTTTGGTGTTTCTATGAGTGAAGTGCTCCAAATCCTTCAGAATCAGCCCTTTTTCAAGGGGCCAGCTCCGCTAAACTCTGACCCAAAAACCAGGAATCCTACTCTCTACTGTGAGTACCACAGAGATAGGGGACATTTGATAGAGGATTGCAGAGCTCTCCGCCTGTTCTTAGAGAAGCTACTGAAAGAGGGTAAGCTCCGGGATCTCATTCAGAAGAATGATTCTACAAAAGCCTCAACCTCCAAGGCTAAAGAGGTAGCGAAGGTTCACTGGGCATGCAAGGAAGTGGATGATATTGGCCATCTGGGCAACATCGGATTTCCCAATGAATGTGTGGATGCTGATGACGAAGGCGCCTTGGGCAATCTTTTCTGCATCCACGGGGGTGCAGGTCCGGAGTCTTCAACAGGCAAGTCTGAAGAGGGTTTACCAATCAGAGGTTGCTGCCACCTCTTCAGCCCCAGTCCGAGGAACGGTCACTTTCGGTGATGAAGACCTTCCTCAGACCGCGAATCCCTTTGACGACGTGGTCGTCATTAAAGCTGTAATTGAAAATTACACAGTGGAGAAGATTCTGATAGACACGGGGAGCTCAGTCAACGTGCTCTTCAAACCTGTCTTCGAGGCGTTGAAGATAGGTAAATCCCTCCTATCAACTGAAGGCCCCCTTTATGGTTTTTCAAGAGAGAAGAAAGAAGTAGAAGGGCTCATCACTCTTTTCGTAATTCTGGGAGGGATAGTGAAGTTGGTCAAATTTATAGTCGTTGATGCTCCCAGTAGCTACAACGCCATCTTTGGAAGACCCTTCTTGAATGGATATCAAGCCATTGTCTCCACCTATCATCAAGCGGTGAAGTTCGCCTTGAACGGCAAACAACACCGAATCAGGAGCGACCCAAGGAAAGCTAGGGAATGCTACGTAAAGACGGCCAACATGATCGTGTCCTCTCCTCCCTAAGAAGTCATAATGGCTGAATCAATTGAAGCTCCTGAACAAGTCCAAGCTGCAGAAGAAGGTGAGGAGGGTGCAAGAGATGGAGTTCGCTTGGAACCTGCCCAAGCAACTCAAGATGTTCGGATCAGCGAGGAAGATGAGAGCAGAAGCCTCTCCATCAACGCTGAATTATCTGAAGCTGACAAGGGTCAGCTCATCTCTTGCCTTCTGCAAAATCTAGATATCTTTGCTTGGTCGGCAGATGACATGCCTGGAGTAGACCCGGATGTCGCTTGCCACCATCTCAATGTTGACCCAAACTTCATCCCGATCCAGCAGAAGAAGAGGTTTGTTGCAACTACTCTAGTTCAGCCCATCCGTGAAGAGGTAGAGAAGCTTCTGAAGGCAAAATTCATTCAACCAATCCAATACCCTGAATGGATATCAAACGTTGTAATGGTAAAGAAGTCAGGTGGGAAATGGAGGATGTGTGTCGACTTTACCAAACTCAATAAAGCTTGCCCCAAGGATTGCTACCCCTTGCCTCGGATAGATTCTCTAGTAGATTCTGCGGTAGGTTATTCTTTTATGAGTTTTTTGGATGCTTTTTCAGGTTACCATCAAATCAGAATGCATAAACCAGATATACCTCATACTTCATTTATCACAAATGACGGTTGCTTCTGTTATCTCGTAATGCCTTTTGGGCTAAAAAATGCTGGAGCAACCTATCAGAAAATGATGGATACAGTTTTCAGGAGTCAAAAAGGAAGAAACCTTGAGGTATATGTTGATGACCTCTTGGTAAAAAGCAAATTATTCTCTTCTCATCTTAGAGACCTCTCAGAAACTTTTGCAACCCTTCGAACTTTTAATATGAGGTTGAATCCGTTGAAGTGTGTTTTCGGGGCATGTAAAGGAAAATTTCTGGGTCACCTCCTTACTCCAGAAGGGCTGGAACCCAATCCTGACAAAGTAAAAGCTATTCTGGAGATGCCACCTCCCAAGTCCCCCAAATAAATTCACCAGCTAGGAGGGAGGATGGCAGGCTTAAGTCGCTTCATCTCCCGATCAGGGGATAAGAGTGCTCCTTTCTGTAAGACCCTCCGTGGAGGGAGTAGGTTCGAGTGGACGAAGGAATGTGATGATGCTTTCACTCAGCTTAAAAAGCAATTGACATCAACTCCTTTGCTCCAAAGCCTGCGAGAGGGGGAAAATCTTTTTCTATATATGGGAGTCGGAGCCGATGCCATAAGCTCCGTTTTGGTTCGAGAGGAGAAAAAGAAGCAATTTCCAGTCTATTACGTGAGTCGAATCCTGAAGAATGCAGAGACTCGCTATCCTATTCTCGAAAAGTTGGCCTTAATGCTTATAACTTCAGCAAGAAGATTAAGACCATATTTTCAAGCTCATTCGATTCTAGTCGTTACTGATCTTCCATTGAAGAGTGTCTTGGAAAAGCCAGAGCATTCAGGCAGGTTGGCAAAGTGGGCAATAGAGCTCAGTGAATTTGACATATCTTATGTTCCAAGGGTGGCGATCAAAGCTCAAGTTTTAGCAGACTTCATGGTGGATGCCAAAGAAGTTGAGTCTCAGAAGGGGTTCGGAGTGCCCCTTGCCTGGAAAATCTTCGTGGATGGAGCCTCGGGAAAAAATTCTTCCGGAGCAGGAGTTGTCTTAATCAACCCAAACGGAGTAAGGCTGGATCAGGCGCTGAAGTTCTATTTTCAAGTAACAAATAATCAGGCGGAATATGAGGCTTTGCTAGCCGGTCTTAAGTTTGCTAGAGAGCTGGGGATTGATGATGTCAAAGTCTTCACAGATTCTTTGGTGATGGCTTCTCAAGTAAATGGAACTTTCGAAACTAGAGATAGTATTTTAAAGCGATATCTAACTCTGGTGAAAATCGAGGTAGGGAAGTTCAAAAGCTTTACCATCGACCATATTCCAAGGGGCGAGAACGTGGAAGCAGATGAGTTGGCAAAATTTGGACTTCTCTCGGGAGGAACAACTTCGGAATTGTTTCGCCCAGCAATTGAAGAAGGAGAGGTCATGGAGATTGATCAGCATCCGTCTTGGATGGATCCATTTGTTCTATATCTTTCAACTGGGGAGCTCCATTCATCAATAAAGGATAGGAAAAGGTTTAAACGGAAAGCGGCTAACTATTATCTTGTTGCAGGAGTGCTTTTTAGAAGAACTTTCCTTTCACCATTAGCACGGTGTGTTTCGGAGGAGGAGATTCCAGCGGTCATTCAGGAGGTCCATTCTGGAGAATGTGGAAGTCATTCTGGGGCTAAAACTTTGAAGAAAAGAATTCTGAGGCAAGGCTATTTTTGGCCTCAAATGAGGAAAGATGCGGAAAAATTCGCTAAGAAATGTGTAAAGTGCCAGAAGTTTGCTCCTCTCCAAAATCAGCCGGCTCAACAACTCAAGTCGATAGCAACTCCATGGCCGTTTGCAGTTTGGGGAATGGATTTGATTGGGCCTTTCCCTATGGCAAGTGGGCAGCATCGATATATTATAGTCATGATTGACTATTTCAGCAAATGGATAGAGGCAAAAGCATTGTCCAAAATTACTACTCAAGCCGTGAAAAATTTTATTTGGGGGGAGATAGTATGTCGGCACGGAATTCCAATGGCAATCATCACGGATAATGGTTCTCCGTTCAATAATTCAACTCTTGTTAATTTCTGTAAGCAAATTGGCATTGAGCTACGTTTCGCTTCTGTGCATCATCCTAGAAGCAATGGGCAGGTAGAGGCAGCCAACAAACTCATCATAAATCTCTTGAAAAAGAAGGTAGAAAATGTCAGGGGCAACTGGGCAGAACAACTGCCTTCTGTCTTATGGGCCTTGAGGACAACTCCATGTTCTGCTACTGGAGGGACTCCATTCAAATTGTCACACGGTTCCGAAGCCCTTATTCCGGTGGAATTTGAAGTAAAAAGCCCAAGGGTATTATTGGCACAACAGAATCAAATTGATTGGATGGAAGGAAATGATGAGGAGCTAAAATGTAGCCTTGATTTAATTGAGGAGCTGAGAGATACCGCGATCATCAGACAAGAAGAGGTGAAAAGAAGAATGGCGAGGCTATTCAATAAAAATGTAAGAACCAAAGAATTCGTTGCTGGGGATCTAGTCCTGAAGAAAGTAGATACAGCAGCAAGAGCCGGTTCAGTTGGAAAGCTTAACCCAAACTGGGCGGGCCCATTCGTGGTGAAGAGTGTGCTTAAAAATGGTGCTTACCATCTCCAAACTTATGAAGGAGAAGAATTGCCTCATTCATGGAGCGGAGATGATCTCAAGCTCTTCTTTTCTTAAATGTTCGTATCTGATTCACTCATTCTTTTTCTCACTTTTTCTTCTCTCAAACATCACGCAGGTATTATCAAAACATTCGCAATGCAAGTGATGGATGACAAGTCTTAAAAATAAGTTGTTTTTTGAAAAGCCAAAAACCTGTCAAGTGAGACATCGACGGATCCTACTATCTTCCCCCCTCGACTTGTTAGCTCGATGTGTAATTCTGCCGGGACCACAGATGTCGGGGAGATTTCGAATCTGTGTAGCAGTAGCTCGCCAAGCTCGAGCGGTAGAAGTTTAGGATACCGGGTCCTTGCTGACATCTGGCACACCTCAGCATATCAAGGAGGTCTAGGTGGCTGGCTCAGCTCTGTCATGCATTGAGAAGGACATTGTTACGATCTTAATGATCTTTCAGGGAAAGCAATGTCGGTGTAGCCTCAGCGGCATGACCACACCTGCCCTACCGATCATTTGGGTTCGTAACTCTCGAATGCTCGTTGAAGCGTGGTTAGGTAAGGGGCGGCCAGAAACATCTATGACCGTCGCCTGAACCTCAGATTCGCCAGTTTGCAGTAAACTCGGTAATCCTTTAAGAAAAAGCAATGTCGGTATAGCCTCCGCGACATGACCACACCATCCCTATGGATCATTTTTGAGATCCTTTTTTCCCATCTTCTTTTTACCATAAAAATCCTATTCATTCCTTTATACTGGGATCGGGCGGTCAGCAATTTATGAGTCTGCATGTTCTCCTTTCCTACTCTTTCTCCAAAGAGCGATTTGAGTCATTTATGATCACCGGGCATAATTTTTTCAGGACAATTGAGGTCGCTATTCAGGAATCTCTTATGCCAGCTTGATAGAGGTCGGCCCGGTCGTAGTAAGATCGAGATCCCGATGTTCTCTGTTATTCAAAGCTATATGGAATGATCATGGTTTTATATTCCTCACCAAGTGAAAGTTGGGTTTTCTTCAAGATGGCGGTCTGTATATAATATGATCGCTGAACTGGAATTCATGAGGAGTTATTATTTTCCTTTTCAAGTAATGATCTTGGCTATCAAGGGGTCGTCAAACGGGTTTAGTGAAAGTCATTTGGGCGCCGATCATCCAGAGCTCGATGAGTTCGAATCATCTTCAAGTTATTGTTTCCTTATATTGCGACCTGTGTAATCTGAGACCGCATAACTATTATGGATAAGTTGGTTACTTTCTGATCAAATAGTTGAGTTGCTGAAATTCTTTTTTAGGACCTGATTATCTCGAGATCGCAAAGTAGTCTTGTTTATATAAAGTTTCGGTTTTCCTTCAAAATCTTTAGTGTCTTTTCCAAGAGATCGCCACCTGAAGTTCTTTAATTTTGAAAGAAAATCATGTAATAAACCTAAGGCATTGAGATCGAATGCCGATTCTAACTCAGAAGAACAAATAAATATATGCATCAAAAACAAATTCATTCACTTAGACAGAATCTAACAGAAATTCAATTTTTATATATATTCTGAAATGTCTACTACAACGAGACCGCTCGGTCTCCAAAAAAGAAAAAGGAAAAAATTACAATTTATCCTCTCTTTGATCTCTTAGAAGACCGCTCGCTCGAGGGAGAAGAACCAGTTTCTGCGGAAGATTCTTCTAAGATATTCCCTGGAATTCTAGATCCAGAGCTTGAGCTCGAACTGGAATCCAGGCCCAGGGTATAGCGGCTTCCACTTTCTTCGTCTTCGATCACGACATCTTCATCTTGACCTGCGATCTCATCGGCAACATCCGCGGTCTCTTCAGCAGTCACAGATTGTTCTTCAATTCTCTGTGCCGCATCAGGGAAGTGATCGGCAAATGATATATCTTTGAATTCTTCAGTAAATCCACCGCGGTTGCGAACCTCATCCAGCACCTGGTCAGCGGTCTCTTTTATATGGTGCATCATAGCCCTTTGAAACGCTGGATTTTCAGGGTCATAGGATGCCTTTTCAAATTGCTGCCAAAAGGAAATATATTAGACCGCGCGATCACAAGTAACGCATTCATAAAATATAGGTAAAATTCTCACCTTTCTTTCCTCTTGCAAAGCAGTTATTTCGTCCAGAGAGCTGCGAAGAGACCGCCCCATATGGTGGTTTAGGATGGTGCTTCTAGCGGTCACTTGAGCACAGAGATCGGGGAGCTCTTTGGTCTCAATTCTCAATATTTCGTTCGTATTCTTTCCCCGTACAAAGCCGAAGTGACCGCGTAGGCGTGACGGGTCACCTTCCCGCTCCACAAGGGTAGATCAGTGGACACCTTCACAGATTTTCCTTTAGCCGCCCATTTGAGGAGGGGTTTTCCTTTGATGTCCTTCATTCTTCTTTTAAAACCAACCAAGGGAAAGTCTCGCTCAGCGGTCTCAGAGGTGGTACCGAACACGTCAGCCTCGCGCTTCAGCCTCCTCTCCCTTTGAGTAAGAACTTCCATTGCTGGGGAGATGGGATCTTTTTCAGGGACCGCAAAGGTCGCTAAAAGTTAGGAAAAAGGAAAAAGTTAGGAAAAAGATTCAAAAGACATGAAGAGAATCTACTCGAGACCGCAAGGAAGACTTACTCTCGGCTGGGGTGATCTCAGCGATCTCGGGCCAGATCGCTAGATAATGAATGAGGTCGATCCTCTTGCCCGCCAAGAAGCCCAAAATCTTCAGCTCCTCAGTTGAGACCGCTTTTATCTTCTTGAAGACGTTGTCAGGTCGCGGAGATGGCGAGCTCTTGAGACCGCCAAGGTCACCTTCAAAAATGAGAAATCTCTCTGTCCAGAAGGAGATTTTGTTGGGAAGATTAAGGATCTTTATTTGTTCTGCTGAAAAATACATCTGCCCTTTAAACTCTTCCTTCTTCCTGCCTTCCTTCAGGATCTTCGCGGTAAAGGTTGCGCGGAACAGATTCATCGTAAATTTCACCTTCTCCGATCTCAAGTAATTAATGAAAATGTTGACCAGACCGACGGAGTACGGGGCCAACTGGACAAGTATCATACCATAGTAGTCAAGTATTTCTAGCCATTCCCAAGGGAGGGGGATTTTTAATCCGTGATCGAAGTGATCGATGGGAATGACAAATTTCTTCTCCTCCCCAAAGTTCAGCCTTTCTTGTTCAGTTGGCGGTCTCACAACTACCTGAGTCTGGATCATATACTTCTTTATAAACTCAATGCACTCATCCTTTGATAAACGACTTTGCTTGTGATCGGCATCCAGAAAGATGTTGGCAGAAGAAGCACGAGCGGACACCATTTTAAGCGATCGCTGAGATCGGTGCTTAGAGCGCATTCAAGAAAGCATAAAATGAAGGTTATGAAGGCAGCTATTTATAGAAGTCAAAGGGTCATTTCGTAATCATTACCTTTTGCAGACCGCCCAGCAAAAAATGCTCAGATCACTCGATCTATGCAAGGCTACGCGAAAGCATGTTACATTGGCGGTCTCAATCAATAAAACACATACACAGCAGTAATAATACAGGCAATCCAAGCATAAAGAGATCGAAATCACAAAAATCAGGACCGCACAAAACATATAATTAGAAGGAACCACAAAAATATATGGAACATTAATAGTAAAAAATATTACAAGATATATTGTTTAAATCCAGAGACCGCTCGGTCTCAAATTAAATGTTCATTTCCTAGAAGGCCTGTTTCTCCCTACATGAGCCGCAACATCCTGCATGTCGTTCACTGCAGCCATAACCGACACCAAACTATGATTGGCCAGCATTGCAGCTCGGTTAATCTTTGACATTTCCTTGTCCACCTGCTCCATAGGGATCAGCACAATTTCAGGCTGCGGTCTCTCCGCTGGATGATCGCTGGAGGTACCCGGTCTCATCAGCATCTTTGCATGACCGCCCCTCAGCCTCTCATTCTCCGCAGACAGCGCCGCAGCCTTCCCCTTGTAATACTCAGCATCCTTTTCGGCCTTCTTAAGAGCTCGCGCGATCTATGCAACCCTCAGATTGCATTCTTCTCGAATCCTCTTCTCATTAGTGCGCAATTTCTCTTTGAGATCGCGGATCTGATCGTTCTGAGTTCGCTCCCTCATCAGCATAGAGCAAACATCCTCGAACATTGGATTAATAATGTTGGCTAGCTGAGGGGAGGTCTCGATGTGTTGAGGAAGTTCTCCCTCCTCGATCTCAGCATTATCATCTGCGGTCACAAGAAATGGGTTACTTCAATCATTAACAAGCGATCAAGTAAATTCTTTTAATAAGCAGAAAGAGTACTTGGAAAGAAGTCGAGACCGCAGTCACGTAAAGCTCTTCCGACATCTTTAGTGACCGCGGGATCTGCGGTCAGTGAAAGGAGAACTGATCCCCTTAAACGCTCCAGATCCATTCTTTCCAATTCTCTTTTTTGCGATCTTTCTCCCTCCTTTCTTCTTCTTTTTAACTCTTCATTACTCAAAAGGATATCATCGGTCTCAATAAGGATGACCTCACGTTTTCTTTCTAAAGAGACAGGTCGAACCACAAGTAATGAAAGGAATTCAACCGACTGGAGAGTCTTCTTACCCTTACCAGCTCGTAAAGCTGAGACCGCCGCCGCGCGATCTGTTGCAGCCTTGTTCAGACGGTCTTCCTGAGATGAATCACCAGGGAGATCGCTAGAAAGTGCAGCTTTCTCCTTTACAATATGCAGTTTCTTCGCGATCTCCTCTTCAGTTTTTCTCTTCTCAGCGGTCTGCAAGACCGTCTCTTTCTTCTTCTCCTCCTCAGCGATCAGAGCCGCCTTCTCCTCAGCGACCCTGACCGTCTCTTTCTTCTTCTCTTCCTCGGCGATCAGAGCTGCCTTCTCCTTAGCGACCCTGACCGCCTCCTTCTCCTTCTCCTCAACGGTCTTAGCCGCCTCTCTCTTCTTTTCCTCTTCCTCTCTTTCTTTTTTCTCTTTCTCCTTGTCCTTCTTCTTCTCCTCGTCCTCTCTCTTTTTCTTCTCCTTCTTCTCCCTCTTTTCTTTCTTATCTTTTTCTTCTTTCTCCTTCTTCTCTTTCTCTTCTTTTTCCCTCTTTTCCTCTGCCTCTTTCTCTTTATTCTTCTTCATCACCTCTTCCATTTCTTTCTTTTCTCTTCCTCCTCCTTTGCCTTGATCGCTGCGTCAGCGATCTCCTTCTCCCTGTCCGCGATCTCCTTCTCAACAACGACATTTCTGAGAGCTGAAGCCTCAAGGGGATCCAACACCTGCAACGATGAAAAAGATGAATTATTAGAAGAAACCTCATCAAGATAGGCGATTAATCCGGAATCATCCTCTCTTGATAAAGTTGAGATCGCAGGGGGGAAGAAGGGATCTCCCTTAGCACTCACCTTGGAAGTTTCCGCGGTGTTCTCCAGATCGGTAGATTCAGGAAGTGTGGTCGCCCCCAAGACGATCACATCTTTTTCTTCCTCATTTCTTCTGCTTCTCTTATAAGTCAAACTAGATGGGCTTGAATTTTTTTCTCTTCTTGCTCTTGGCAGCTCCCACTTGATCCGCAATCTTTTGCCTTAAGGATTCTGCCTCGGCCTGTTTCTGGCGCAAACCGACCAAAATGGCTTCGGTAGAGGCGGTCTCAGGTGGCTTGGAAATTGTTTGATCTAGCACTTCCAGGGACTTCTGACAATCAAAGGAAATGGAAAAGTCAGATAATTTCCATACAGGGTTTGAAAAAGCATTAGATGGTTCAGAAACAACAGAGACCGGCGCAACTGAACCCTCAGGAAGTTCAGATTTTGATGGAGATCGGGCGGTCCCCTTTGAAATGCTCGTTTTCGTTAAAACCTTCAACACCTTCTTTCCTTTTTTCGAACTGACGCTTTCCTTTTTCCCAGGAGAGTTCGCCTTCGATGGGAGAGCCTTTAAAAGATCGAGCATAGTCATCTTTGAAAGATATCGCGCCTACCTAATTTTCAGAGACCGCTCGAGAGTTGGAATTTCTCAATGTCTTGGAATATGAGGATTTCAGCTGGTATTTATAGACCAAGCTGCATTTATGACGGTCGCGGTCTCAGCGGTCAAAGCTTACATTTTCGAAGTTCCAGGTACAACTTAAAAATGTGCGGGGATTATGTTTGTCCGGAAAGCCCGCGACCTCCTCTTGCTGGTCAAATTTTTCGGTCTCAGCGGTCTCAGTTTCGGTGACCGCCCAGATCGCCAGCTGCCTCCTCAACTAGAATTTTCTAAGTGCCAAGCGGTCAGGGCAGTGCGAGATCGCCAGCTTAAGCGGTCTGATCGTTTTCCTTAATTTTGCTATTTGTACCCCATTTCCCTGCCCCGGCTCTCCTGTACCCCGGGCAGCCCGTAGTTTTCAGTTCTGCCCGTTTGGGCAGCCACCTCGTCTATAAATGGAGGGGTAGGGGTACCAGAAAAGGGACTTTTGCTCCGAGGCTCCAGCTTACAACCTGTGTAAGCGATCTCATTTCTTCGTGATCGCCATTTCGTGATCGTTTCTCTTTGTTCCAGTATCTTCTGTCTTAGTAACCTGCACTTCGCAGTTTTCTCTCATCCCCCTTTAGTGTGAATTTTGGAGGTCCGTCTAATTAATTTTCTTTCATGCTGAATGCTCGTTGTATTTCCTATTGTATTTGCTTATTTTGAACCTATTATGTGGTGTGCTATTAGCGGGTGGGCTAATAGTCGTGGCCTTCCCCTCATAGTATAAGAGGTGGGAGTTATTATTGTCTACTCAGTTTTTGATGAATATGAATTCCACTGTTGCCCTAGCCGCCTTCCCCTCTCCATGCGAGAAAAACTAGTCCGGAAGGACTCGCGCTCATCACCTGTTTCCCCCTCTTCCCGTGAGGAAGACTACCGGCCGGAAGGCTCCGTTCCCCGTCCCGGCGTTCCCTACGCATGTTTGTCCAGAAAGCCCGCGACCTCCTCTTGCTGGTCAAATTTTTCGGTCTCAGCGGTCTCAATTTCAGTGACCGCCCAGATCGCCAGCTGCCTCCTCAACTAGAATTTTCTAAGTGCCAAGCGGTCAGGGCAGTGTGAGATCGCCAGCTTAAGCGGTCTGATCGTTTTCCTTATTTTTGCTATTTGTACCCCATTTCCCTGCCCCGGCTCTCCTGTACCCCGGGCAGCCCGTAGTTTTCAGTTCTGCCCGTTTGGACAGCCCCCTCGTCTATAAATAGAGGGGTAGGGGTACCAGAAAAGGGACTTTTGCTCTGAGGCTCCAGCTTACAACCTGTGTAAGCGGTCTCATTTCTTCGTGATCGCCATTTCGTGATCGTTTCTCTTTGTTCCAGCATCTTCTGTCTTAGTAACCTGCACTTCGCAGTTTTCTCCCATCCCCCTTTAGTGTGAATTTTGGAGGTACCATTTTTGGCACCAACACGTTGATTACTTCTACTTCGAGGAAAATCACCATTATCTTATCGAACGATTTTTTGAGGGTTGTTTTACTTAACTAAAAAAAGACAAATTGCAAGCTAAATGAAAAGATTAAACATTGCATGAAAGGAAAGAAAAATTAACATTGCATAAAAGAGAAATTACTAAGGAGAGAAAAATTAACATTGCATGAAAAATAAATTACTAAGGAGAAAGAGAACATGAAAGAGAGCAAACTTAATTTTATTGAAAACCAAAACTATTACAAGCTTAAAAAGAGATTACAAAGCTAGGAAAATAAGGTGTTGGGGAAATGATTTATCTTAACCCCTAGAATTGAGTAGAACATAAGGTCTAAGTAAGAAAAATTGGGCTAAGTAAATATGCGTCGAATAGTATTCGACGCAACGTCGAAATATAGTCGACGTTTCTCTCAGAATGAGTCGAAGTAACTCTTAGAAGAACTCGACGTAATCATAGTCGACGTAGCTCTGACTTCTAGTCGACGCATTTGATAAAGTCGACGCACCTTCCTTATTCTCCTCTCGACGTCCAGCCAGGATGAATTCGACGCTTACGTCGAATAGTTATCGACGCACGTCGATATCTATAAGAAATTCAAAAACACGCCAGATCTCTTTCCTTCTTTCTGTAGATCTGATTTTTATGGAATGATATTATTCTTTTATAGCCATTCTGAATCAGCCTTTCCTTCTATTTGATTCTTAGCTAATTTGATTAAGACTATTATGGATATTATTTGAAATCAGAATGAATTCATTTCCTTCTACAGAAATATTGATTATGGAAACTCTTATCTCTTTCTAATTCTCTGTCTGCTAATTGATTATTCTCCTTTAGCAATATATTTTAAACAGAGCTATAAATAAGAAGGAGGTCGACAGAGAATGACAAGAAGGGATTCACCATATTCATTTTGAAAAAGAGTAAGAGCTCCCAAGTGAAAAGAGAGACAATTGAGAAATAGTGCTGCAGCAAAGATCAAGCTTTCTTCTCCTCATTCTGAAGTCATACCGCTGCAAACTCTGATAGCTCTCACTAAAAGAGAGAAAAGGCCAACAATCTCCTTCTCACTATAGAAGAGAGATTTCATTCACTACTTCTTGTGCTTCTAATCTTCTTGCTAGGAAGAAGATTCTTTCTTATTTCAAATACTTCTTTTTCTCTTTCTAAATTTCATTCTCAAATATTGTAAAAGAGTTTTTAGAATCTCTCTTCAAAAAATTCAGTTGTACTGGTTCTAAGAGTCTCCTTTTCAAAAGAATCAGGCTGGTTCTAAGAGTCTCCTTATCAAAAGACTCAGGCTGGTTCTAAGAGTCTCCTTGTCAAAAGACTCAGTACAAGATAGTGAATTCCTACCAAAGGGGGTAGAAGAGTGGACTACCCAAAGTTTGGGGAACCACTATATTTCTTTGTGTTGTGCTGTGATTTTCTTCTAGTTATTTTTCTTCTGTACTTGCTTAATTCTTGTTGGTGTGTGGGAAGTTTAAATCTGTGATTATTACACATATATATATAATTGCACAAAGTATTTTTAATCTCTATTCACCCCCCCCCCCCGCTACAGAATTCTAGTGAGGTTAACTGTGCACTTTCATAAGGTTACAAGCTTTAATTAACTTGTGCATGAAAGAAATAAAAACTAGTACATTGCATGAAAAAGAGAACATGAAAGCTTAAGGAAAAACATGAACATAAACATGAAAAACTCACTAACAGCTCTAGCAGCACCTCCCCATCTCCAAAATTCTGAACAGTGGACTCAAGGAGAGCCTCTGAATTTATAGCAAAAATTTTCAAGTTACACGCCCTCGGTCACGGGCGTGACCTAGGGCGTGTAAACATTACTGACATCGGATCCGACAGTGGCGTGGACTTTGCGTGACGGCGGGAGACATTTGGACATTACACGACCATGTAACTTGGGTCACAAGCGTGACTTTGGACGGCTTCATTAAATGCAGCATGGGCTGGCTTGCGGCTCGGCAGCGTGCAAGGATCACGCGGGAAAGTCACGGGCGTGACATTTCGGGTCACGGGCGTGTACCTGGGCGGCTTCAATCAATGCAGCGTGGGCTTGAATTCGGCGCGGCAGGGAGCAGGGATCACGCGGGAAGTCACGGGCGTGACTCTTTGGTCACGGGCGTGACTTGGGTCAACTCCTCGACAGCATATCCACGTCTCAACGGCAGCCCGCTGGGAAGATTCTATGTTTACACACCCTTGGTCACGGGCGTGACTTTGGGTCACGGGCGTGACCTGGGGCGTGACTTGTGGTGCGGCGGTGGATTCGTCAAACTCAGCTCGGCTTTCGTCAAACGCAGATCTTGAGGTTACACGCCCTTGGTCACGGGCGTGACTGAGGGCATGTACTATGGAATTTGTCCAAAAACACCAGAAAATCTGCAAAACAAAATTAAAACTACATTTAGAATAGAAATTATAAAAGAAGTGATTTTAAACTAAAATATAAATAATATTTGCAATTTGAAATTAAAACTAAACTAAATACTATAATTAAAATACGCAAAAATACTACTCATCACGCCCTGATCCAGCCACGTACACGCCCATGACTTACAATGTCACGCCCGTGTAATTTTGCTTCCAGAGTCACGCATCCTTCCCACCGAAGATTTCCCGCGCCAGCAGCATTCTGAAGATTACACGCCCCAAGGTCACGGGCATGACTAGGGGCGTGACATGCATGTAACGCCTGTAGTAACTCCAGAAGGCGTCTCTCCCGGTCCAGCTTCGATCACGCCCATTACACGCCCCAGGGTCACGGGCGTGACTTAGGGCGTGTAACCCCTGTTGGATCGATTGGCGCCCTTAGAAGGGGGGGGGGGGTGAATAAGGGAATAAAATTCTTCTTTATAATTTTAGACAATTTACTAAATTGTTTTATAATATGAGAAAGGCAAAATAACAATTTAGCTAATTTGTGAGAATATCATAATTTTCAAGTTTAAAAAAATAAGTACTAAATTGTGTTATGATTAAAGAGATTGAAATAAACAATTTAGATAAAGTAATTTGAATTGAAAGCTTTGTAACCAATATTTTAGAGATAACGCCAAAGGAGAGAAATCAAGTAAACACAAATAGAGACATGATTGTATTTATATAAAAGAAAGGTGTTTACATAAATTTGATTTCAATATCGTTAGAAATCGGAGGCGTACAAAAGTAAATATCTTTTCCTTTTTTATACCGACTTGTATCCCCACAAACCGGTTGGCTTTATCCTATCCTTCCCCGTATATGGCCTCAAGCCGCTCTAGCCAATCCTTCCCTGGATATGGCCTCGAGCCCCCCTAGATCTAATCACCTAGAACTAGTCGCCAACACAAGGCGAATTCCTCCCTAAGTCCCACCCAGACCTAGTCGCCAACACAAGGCGAATTAACTAAACGGTTACAAAGAAAGTATGGAATGAAAAATAAAGATAACAATAATAAAAACTCCATATATGATATTTTTGAAGATGAGGATGAAGGATCGATGTAGTATGAGTGAGGTCGAAGCGATCATCCTTCGGATGTAGCGTGACGTAGTCCTCCTCCAGAAATCTCCTTAAGTTTTTTGTGGGAGATCCATCTTCGGCAGCATAACATCTCTGGAAATTTGGCACAAGCAATCTCTCTTTTTGATGGATAGCCAAAATGAGAAAGAGCCCATCAATTTATAGAACTTGATGGTAGCGCATGCGGTAGCTCCTAGCGCCTGCGTTAGCGTTCGTGTGGAGCGGTTGCGAAACTGTTGGCGGCGTGGCGCTGTGCACGAACTTGAGATAGCGCCAGGAAGTAGCACTAGCGCTGGCGGTAGCATTCGTGTGGAGCGGTTGCGGAACCGTCGGCTGCATGACAGAATAATATTTTGTCGAACAAAATAGAATTTGTTGAACGCGCCTTCGTCGAACGGAGCAATTTCGTCGAACGGAATAACTTTCGTCGAACGGAGCTTCAAATTCGTCGAACGGCCTCAAATTCGTCGAACGCAATATTATTGTGTAGGAGCTCAGTTCGTCGAACTCCAATTCATCGAGAGGCCTTCACAATTCGTCGAACGAAATTTTTGTCGAACGCAGGCGAATTCGTCGAACGGAACCTGAGCTAGCGCCTGGCAGTAGCTCTAACGCTGGCGGTAGTGCATTCTTCCAGATGTTTAAATTCAGCTGATTTCTACCTACCGAGTATTGCACCTATAGTTCCTGCACACTATAAACACACGACAAGCAAGATCAAATACAATTTGGGATTTGTTATTCTCAAACAAAGGGATGTGACACACATGTCCAACAATCTCCCCCTTTTGATAATAACAAATCCTCTTAGCAAGAAATCAACAATAGTTTTTATAGTATATGATAAGCAAGATGATAGTGCAACTATAGTATATGATAAGCATGATGATATGCATACTCCCCTTATCTTAATGCTCCCCCTACATAAATGCAATTTATGTTTTACTCCCCCTAAATGATAGATTACATGAATTATTCTCCCCTTAATCTTCTATAGTTCTCCTATATAGATTTCTTCAATTAATCTCCCCCTTTTGGTATTATCAAAAGAAGGTAGGGTGAGGGTAGTAAGGAGGCATTCTTTAGGCTAGTTATAAATCATGATCGAGCTTTTGTAATATATGAAATGATAAAGAGTTTAAGCATAGTATATATAAGAGATTTCAAATAAAAAGATAGGAGTTGTAAACAAGCGGAAGATTATAAGAAACATCTTTTTTAAGCATGAAAAGCATAAGTAAAAATATGAGTTTTAGTTCAAAATTGAAAGATGTTTTAACCTTTTTGAAATCTCAAAGTTTTTCATAAAGATACCAAACCTGAAATGAACAAATCAAAGAGAGTTGCGGATTATCAGTTACTATTCGGTTAGAGAATTCGGACCGCTAGCAGCGGTCGAGGCCGGACTTCGCCCGCCGCGGCAAATACCACTCCTGCGACGGGCTTTCCTTTGATTAAAATGAAGCGGTTACAGCGGTTATAAATGTAGGAAAAGAGAAGTCGGCCGGTCAGACAGTCCGCAAGACGGGAAACTCGAGACCGCAGCTCAAACAAGCGAGCTCCTGGATTCGAGTGTGCGTGTCTTGTGAACAGTGCCGCCCTCTATTTATAGGCTTGGGGGCCTGCCCGAATGGGCAGGGATATAATTACCTCCTGCCCGGGTACAGGAGAAACGGGCAGGTGGTGACGGGATGCACAAAGAAGAAAAAGAAAGAAGCCGCGCGGCTTGGCGGCTTGCTCTTCCGACCTGTCTGACCTGAGGCTGAAGATGCCGGAACCAAGCCAAGGATGCAGACCGAGCGGCCTCTGGCTTGAGACCTAGGTCTGCCTTCTGGACATGGCTTGGCTGATCTTCACGAGGCAACCCGGATAGTCTCTGATCTGAAACCGCGGCTTGTTCTCCGGGCTTGAACCTTGAGTCTCTATGGCACAACCAGCGCGGTCTCCGACCTGAGACCGCGGATAGCCTTTTTGCCTTGGCCCTTGACGACCTTCACTCTTGGGGGCGGTTCGAAAATGACATCAGACCACCTGGCCTGGTTTACCCTGAACTGAGAGCCACTGATCCTGGAACCCAACGGCCTGACCCAGCAGTTCGCCCGGTCCGAGAATGATCCAACCCGAGAAGCGGTTTTCTGGGTAAACATAATCCCCGCATATTTTCAAATCTCAAGAGGATTTCAAAAATATTAGCTTTAGCCAGGAGACCGCATCCGACTTGCTCTGAATTCTATAAGAGAGCCAGAGAATTCATTCTGCAGAGTTTTTTCTGAAATCACGGGATATTACTCGCCAGTTGCGGTTAGAATTTTAAGACCGATAATTCTTCAACAATGGACTTCCTAGACACCGTATTAGACTGCGTGGATCCCGCCGGAGATCAAAAGAAGGTGGAAGGTAAAAGGCGCGAATCGACGGAGAAGTCAAAAAAGGAGAAGGAACAGCAGGACCGGAAAAAGAGGAAGCGGGCTGAGAAAGCCGCGGCGGATAATCCCAAGTCCGTCGTGGACTCAACAACCCTCAAGACTCCCGCGGAGCCCGCAGCGGACAGTTCGGGGCCTCCCCCCAGCGACTCGCTGATTCCTCCCAAAGACCTTGGCCAACGGGCTGCTAGCCCGCTGAACAAAGGGGAGGCCGCCCCTTCTGGAAAAGTTGACCCCGGTAGCCCTTCGAAGAAGGTCGGCGAGACCGACTCGTTTGGCATGGAAATCACCCCATCCGGGAATCCTCACTTGCTAGTCAGAGATTTGGGGGAGGAGGCGGTTAACTCTCCAAGGCCGGGCGAACTGAGTACCCCTTTATCTGTGGACGACTACCCCAGTCCCCCCAAAGAAGTTAGCCCAGCTCCGGGTAAGAAAGAGAAGAAAAGGAAGAAGACCGGGTCAGTGACCGAGCGAATAACCAAGAAGGTTAAGAGACTAACCTCCAAGGAAAGGGCGGCTTTTAAGAAACCAGCCGAGTCCCTCCTCCAGACCAATCCGCGACTAAAAGAGGAGCTTGGCCTAGCGACTCCTCCATCCACTAAGGTAAATGACTCGCCGGCTACCCCTGATGCGAAACCGGGCGACCTGCTTCCGGACTCGGCGAGTAGCTTATCACTTAATGGGATCTTTCAGGATATGGACAAGCTGATGGGGCGAGATAAGCTTCTTGACAGCCCGATGGCTTCAAAGCGAACTGCCCCTTTTACAGATAACACAGCCCAGCCTGAGGAGACCGCTCAAACGGAGGCCGAAGAGCGAGAAGCTGCTGCTCGGACCGCCTTGGAGGTCGAAGAGAAAGCGAGGGAACTCGAAGAAGTGTTGAAAGTGCGAGCGGAGGTTTCCCCGGTGATGACTGGGGAGGAGATAATGATGGTGAAGAAGGAAAGGGCGGAACGGGCTTTAAACAAGCCGTTGTGGCCTGATCCTTTTGCGTCAGGTAAGCGCCCCACGGATTATAAAGCTATCCGCTTCTTCATTCCGCGGCCTCGTCGCAATAAATTACTGAACCCGCCGCCGAGCTTCTTTCCCTTAGCGGCCTGGTCCTCTTCCGCTAGGCAGAGCACGGAGAGACTCTGGCGTGAGCAACGTCATAGGATGGACCCGGAACAGTCTAAGCGGCCTGTGCGCCCAGGCATCGATCTTATATTCATGTCTATTTTTTTATATATATGGCATTGTATGCTCTTGCTTCTCATAACTGAGCGGCTTCTTGCAGATAGCGAGGGTCAGATTGTGAAGTCGGGCGACCTTGAGGCCAGCCTGCCTCCATTAGTTCCCCCGACATCATCCTGTGTAATGATTTCGCAAGAAGGGCCATAACTGTTCGGGCATCTAGAGGAAGATCTGGCGAACCTGAAGGCCCGCTTGAAGGAGATGGAAGTCCGGGAGGCCGGCACTCGGACTGCTCTGGAGGCCGAGCGAATGGCGAGGAAGAAGGCTGAAGAGGCGCTGAAGGCGCAGGTGGAGATCGACAGGAAGTCCAGGACAGAAAGGGAGAATGGCCTGGAGACTCAGCTTGAGGCCGCGCGAGCTGCGGTGGAGGCCACGCAAGCTGCAGTGGAGGCCGAGAAGAGAGCCAAGGTGGCGCAAGTCGCTACTCTGACCGCCCAGCTCGAGAAGGAGAAGAAAGCGTCTGCTAAGTTCGAGGATGACTCGAGATATTACCAGATAAATTCCTGTGGTTAACCAGGGAAGTCGCTGCGGGCCGGCGAAGTATGAATGATGGAACGCAGGTTGTTAGCCGCCCGACTGTTGGGGCGAGCTCAAATCCTCCCCCGGTTCGGGCGGCTGATCCAATGATTGATGAGGCCACCGCAACCCCCCGCATGATTGCCGTTACGCGGGTTGAAAGGGATGCCGGGCGGCTTCATAGCACAATCAACCACCTCCATTATCATACCAGCCAGATTTACTCCCTTCTGAACACCACCAGCGACCAGGTCGCGCGACTTCACAGAGAGGATGTCTCCCCAGAACACCGTCAGCCGTGACCGGCTTTTGAGAACAATTTGTATTATGAATGCGGCTTGTTGATTCGGCCTCTGTTTAGACAATGTTCCTTTCTACCTTGTCTTTGATTTGAATAACTTGTGCGGGTTCTTGTTTAACCGCTGTATTTTGTGTTCTGTTTCTTCTGTGTTTTATCCGAACTGATTACAGGTCGCACGATCTGTGATGTATGCTTGCTCCTGTTTTCCTGAATACCTTTGCTTCTTTTGTTTTTCTGGTGAATCTAACCATGCAGGCTATTGACCGCACGGTTAGAATGCGTAGCAGCGACATAGTTTTACTATTTGCAGATCGTAAAAATCTATAAGTAGGGACTCTTCGAAGTCATTTCTACGATTTCCAGATGGCGCGATCTAAGAACAAGTCGCAGCGGTCTGTTAAGGTTAAAGCCGTCCGAGCGGATGCGGCCTTGGCCTTTCATTCGGCGGACCACCCAGAGTGCCGACTCACCCAGAGCGAACTGGATGAAGTTATTGCAAAACACATGGCAGGGAGTAACCTGCTCGCGTGGCTTCCTTTGCACGACGAGCAGATTAACTCTTCCAATCCGCACCAAATAGCCGTCCCGGTCGACCACTTTGAATATGGCTTCAAATTTCCGCTGCCACTTGAAGTCATAGCCATTTTCGACCATTACGCGGTTGTACCCGGCCAACTTCCACCGAACTCCATCGCCTCCATATATAGTTTCATTTCCTACCTTCGGTTCGAGCGAACCAGTTTTTCCCTTGACCTATTCAGGAAGTTCTTCTCGGTGCGGGCTGTCTCCGACGTGGGGACTTCAACTTTCAGGGGGCACCTCTACTTTGGCTGCCACGGACTGAAGATCGTTAACCTGGTGAACAAGGTCTCGGACTGGTCGGAGCGGTTCATAATGCTCGAAGGCAACTTCGGGCTGTTGCAAACCAACCCGTAAGTTCGGGGGGAAGAGGCTTTCCAGATCCCCCAGGTTGGAAAGATCGAGATGGACACCTTCACGTTTCTTGAGAATGAGCGGTTGGACATCAATCATTACATCCCGCTGTTCTCAGAGCTAGAGGATGTCCTCCCCGAGCATAGTAAGTTCTTCTAGACCGCTTACATATGACCGCGCGGACTGCTTTGTTTAAACTTTTGATTTTACCTTACAGCTACCCACATCGTCCCTGCGAACAAGCCGGTCACTCCGGCCGGCCTGGTTTTGACCCAGAGAGAGAAAAGGCAGCGGCGAAACAGGTCGACATCATCAGAGGAAGAGGGCCCGGCTTCTCCTGATGAATACGAACTTCTTCGTTCCTGCGGAAACCCGCCCGACCTGCAGGGTAACCCGACTGTCCTCTGGCATAGGGATGGGAGCCGCATCCGGGTATCCACTGCACTTCCTCCATGGGGAAGTGACAAGATTAACCGCCATGCGCTAGCCGCCGGAGCCGCTATGTATGGTCGAAAGACTTTGAAGAAGCTGAAGAAAACTCCGGAAGAAGAGCTTCCCTGGTTAGCGGCGCAAGCCGGCGCATGGGGGTTTGCGGCCAATCACTTCATGGCCTTGTCGTACATGCGGCTGGTTTCTGTCCAGAAATTTCTGGAGAAGAAGTACGAGGAGCAGGTCGCGGAGAATGTGCGGCTTCAAGAAGAGAATGCGCGGTTTCAAGAAGTCGTGGCGGTGAGTTTGACAAATGATGACGCGGCTTCTTTTGTTCAGACCGAGCGACCTAATTTATTTTTCCTTTCTTGCAGAAACAATATGAGATGACCAACCCGACCTTCCAAGACGAGGTGTTGCCTCATGTGGCCCAAGGGATCAACAAAGCTTTGGGTCTTATGGAAGACCGGGGCGGTCTGTGCGAAGGATTCGGGGGTACTACTTTCTCCGACCTCTTCCCTGCTTTGAAGGTCCAACTTGATGAGATCAGCCGAAGGCAGAAAGGAAAAGCCAAGATGGGCGAGGAGGCTGAAGCCGATGCGGGCAGGGAGATTATACTTCATCAAGGAGGTGATGGAAGTGGTGGAGCCGCTGAGGAGGTCGACGCGGATGATGATGCCAGCGATGATGATGATGATGATGATGAGGACAGCTTGTCCTCTGGAATTACTGGCTCCGCTAGTAAGACCGGGCGGCCTAGTGTTAGTGATTCATCGGATTCTTCTTCCACGTCAAGTGAAGGTTATTCGCCCGACGTTGATGTTGATGGTGTGGACTCGAGTTCTCCTGTCAAGAAGAAGAAGAAGTCGGCAGACTAATGCCCTTGTCTTGATTTTATTTTTTTGTGTAACCGCCGGTCTCTTTTTGTTAGCCGGGCGGATAACATTTTGTTAACACATTTTGAAGAATGAATAGAAATTTTACCTGTTTAATTGTCCTTCTATTGTTACTTACTTGTGGTTGATGTCTTGTCTCTTTTCTTTCTTTTTACCTTTTGCCTTTTATGATCTAGCCGTGCGGTTATCCTGATCTGAGCATAAGTGATGGTTTGTTGATCTTGGACGATCTATATTCAACCCGTGCGACTACTCATTTAGGTCTCAGGATGTCTGATTTCTGATAGTATGAACCATAACAGATAGACTCATGCGACTGTAATTCAGACCGGCCGGCTTCTTATTATTCAGAGATATCTTATCCTTGCTGATATAAATAATGAATAATAATCTTTGCGCGGTTTGAATTCAATCCTGGCGAGTAATCCATTGTATCCAGAGAAAGTTTGCTAAGGAATAACTCAACCCAATCGGTTAGAGCATAATCCGGGCGATCATATATTTAGAGTTTGAAATATCTAACTCAATAAAAGATGGATAGGTCCGCCTGGTTAGAATACAACCCGGGCAATATATCCAGATCCAGAAATATCCAATTTAATAGAATGGAGAGATAGATAAACCCGCCCGGTTAGAACGCAACCCGGGCAATCATATAATTAGCTCCAGAGATATCCAACTTATAAAAGATGGTCAAACCCGCCCGGTTAGAACGCAACCCGGTCAATCATATAATTAAATCCAGAGATATCCAACTTATAAAAGATGGATAAACCCGCCCGGTTAGGACGCAACCCGGGCAATCATATAATTAAATCCAGAAATACCCAAACTTACACTCAATCAGACCGCTCGGTCTTAAAAGTGCAGACCGCCTGGTCTTAATATCACAACCCCTTATTAGGGTAGACGAACACCTGCACCTATTCTAATAATATTTTTCTCGAATGTTTTATATAAAAAACCACCAGAGGTGAATGCCTTCCTGTAGGGAAGATGAACAATCTACAGGCTCAGATGACCAAGTGGGCAGGTGGGCCTCAGCGGCGAACATTGCTTTCCTCAAGTGGTCATAAGAGCTGTAGGGAGAAAAAAGAAAAAACATGTACAGACTCAGATGACCAAGTGGGCAGGTGGGCCTCGGCGGCGAACATTGCTTTCCTCAAGTGGTCATAAGAGCTGTAAGCGACTCATCTGCTCTCTTGCCTAGGGTTACAAGCCGAGTTGATCAATTGGGCAGGTGGGCCTCGGCGGCGAACATTGCTTTCCTCAGAGAGATCAACTCAGTTGTGGGCCCAACTAGGCACCGTTTCGAGAGTACCTAAGAGTATTCGATGGTCACAGGCTATGATGATCAGTTGGGCAGGTGGGCCTCGGCGGCGAACATTGCTTTCCTCAGAAAGATCATCAAAGCTGTAACTATATCCCTTTCGGGGCATGATAGAGCTGACAATCACCTAGACCTCCCTTGATGCAGGGGTGTGTCAGATATCGGCCGGGATCCAAAGTTCTGAAGACCACGGCAGCGGAATTGGCAAGCTACCACTACATGTGTGCGAAAACTCCCCGCATCACATGGTCTTGGTGGGTTTTACGCTATGACTACAATCCGAGGGGGTTCGAGCAGAATTTGGCGATATCTCAGAGGTACATGGAGTGAGATATGTATATATGTATTTATAATGTAGAGAACCATCAGACAAGGAGAAGTGTCAGTATAGGGCTTTTCATTTAATACCAAAGAAACGTAAAGAATGAAAGAGATAGTTCAAGGATAAAATCGTTTAAGATCGTCACCGCTCCAGGTGCGTGGGATGTCTTCTCCTTCGCCGGTTTGGAGACGGTAGGCCCCATTCTTTAATACTTCTTTGATAATGAAAGGCCCTGCCCAGTTGGGATCCAGCTTTCCAACATTGCCAGACCTGGCTGCAGCATCTACCTTCTTTAATACCAAATCCCCAACTGTAAACTGCTTCACTCTGACATTCTTGTCAAAATATTTCGCCATTCTCCTTTTAACTTCTTCCTGTTTGATTGTTGCCTCGTCCTGAAGTTCTTCGATCAGATCCAGACTATACTTGATAGCCTTATCATTTTCATCTATCCATGATTCTCCTCCCTCTTTTGCATACACAACTCTTGGAGTGACCACCTCAAACTCTACAGGAACAACAGCCTTTGAGCCATGAGATAGTTTGAATGGTGTCTCCCCTGTAGCTGAAGATGGGGTAGTACGAAGAGTCCAAAGGATGGAAGGAAGCTGGTCCGCCCAATTTCCTTTTTGATTTAAGACTCTTTTCATCAAGAGCTGCCGGATTCGCCTGTTTGCTGCTTCTACTTGTCCATTGGTCCTTGGCTGATGTACCGAGGCAAACCGAAGATCAATTCCGACCTGATCACAAAAGCTTATCATCTCCGGATTATTGAACTGTGGGCCATTATCAGTGACGATTGCCAGCCGTATTCCATGCTGGCAGACTATTTCTCCCCAGATGAAATTTCTGACGATTTGGGTAGTAGTTTTTGCTAATGCTTTGGCCTCAATCCACTTACTGAAATAGTCGATCATCACAATGATAAAACGACGTTGACCGCTGGCTATTGGGAAAGGTCCCATAAGATCCATTCCCCATACTGCAAAAGGCCACGGCGCAGTTATTGATCTGAGTGACTGAGCAGGCAAATGCTGAAGAGGAGCGAACTTTTGGCACTGCACATACTGCTTGGCAAATGCTTCAGCATCCTTTCTCATAGTCGGCCAAAAATATCCTTGCCGCAGGATCCTTTTTTCTAAGGTTTTTGCCCCTGAATGGCTACCACATTCCCCAGAATGAACTTCCTGAAGTATGATCGGGATCTCTTCTTCTTAAACACACTGTGCTGAGGGAGAAATCAAAGTTTTCCTATACAAGACTCCTGCTATTAAGTAGTAGTAGACCGCCTTTCTTCTGAACCTATTTCTGTCCTTGATTGATGGATGAAACTCTCCTTTTGACAGAAACAATTCATAGGGATCTTTCCAGGAAGGATGCTGATCGATCTGCATGAGCTCCTCTTCCTCCGTTGCCGGATGAAAAAGTTCTGAGGTCACCCCTCCTGATGGAAGACCAAACTTTGACAATTCGTCTGCCTCTTCATTTTGTGTTCTCGGAATGTGTTCGATGATGAAGGATTTGAATCTCCCGATTTCTTCCTTAGCTAGGAATAGATACTTTCTTAATATCGGTTCTCTTGTTTCGTAGTTCCCTAGAACCTGCGAAGCCATCACAAGAGAATCAGTTTTCACATGAACATGTTCTATCCCAAGCTCCTTTGCGAGTCTCAGGCCGGCCAAGAGTGCTTCATATTCGTTCTGGTTATTTGTAACTGAAAAGAAGAATTTGATAGCTTGCTCCAGCCTGATGCCATTTGGACTGATCAGAACTACCCCGGCTCCCACGGAGTTTCTGCCAGAAGCCCCATCCACATAAATGATCCAAGCCAAAGGAGATTGTACTACCTGTTCAGGATTAGACTCCATCGTGTCTACCAAGAAATCTGCCAATACTTGTGCCTTTATCGTCGTTCTGGGAATGTACAATATTTCGAACTCGCTCAGCTCGATTGCCCATTTGGCCAATCTTCCTGAATGATCCGGCTTCTCCAGGATACTTCTTAGTGGATGATCTGAAACCACCTGAATAGGATGAGCCTGAAAATAGGGGCGGAGCCTTCGTGATGACATGACCAAAGCCAAGGCTAATTTCTCCAGGATTGAATATCTAGTTTCCGCATCTTTGAGGATGTGGCTGACATAATATATCGGAAATTGCTTCTTTTTCTCTTCCCGAACCAGGACAGAGCTTATTGCATCTGGGCCCACCCCCAAGTACAAGAATAATGTTTCCCCTTCGCGAGGGCTTTGAAGAAGAGGGGTTGAGGTTAACTGCTTTTTCAACTGTTCGAAAGCATTATCGCACTCTTCATTCCATTCAAACTTAGATCCTCCCCTAAGCGTCTTGAAGAATGGAGCGCTTTTATCCCCTGACTTGGAAATGAATCGGCTCAATCCTGCCAACCTCCCCCCAAGTTGCAGCACTTCTTTCTGATTACGAGGAGGGGTCATGTCTAGAATGGCCTTTACTTTATCTGGGTTTGGCGCGAGGCCATTAGGAGTGAGAAGATGTCCAAGAAATTTCCCTTTGTTTGCCCCAAACACGCATTTCAATGGATTTAGTTTTAATTTGAACCTCCGCAGAGTAGCGAACGTCTCTACGAGGTCTTTCAGGTGGATTGAAAAAGTTTTACTTTTTAGAAGAAGATCATCAACGTATACTTCAAGATTTCTTCCTTTCTGCTTTTCAAAAACCGTGTCCATCATTCTTTGATATGTCGCACCCGCATTTTTGAGTCCGAAAGGCATGACAAGATAACAATAACACCCGTCGTTGGTAATGAAGGACGTATGCTGGATATCGGGTTTATGCATCTTAATCTGGTGGTAACCAGAAAATGCATCTAGAAAGCTCATGAAATTATATCCCACTGCGGAATCTACTAAAACATCTATCCGAGGCAAGGGATAACAATCTTTGGGGCATGCTTTATTGAGCTTTGTAAAATCTACACACATGCGCCATTTTCCCCCAGTTTTTTTCACCATTACTACATTTGACATCCAAGTGGGGTATTGGATTTCAGAAATGAAATTGGCTTTAAGAAGCTTTGCAACTTCCTCTTTGATGGGTACCGCCAGCTTGGTTGCTACATCCCTCTTCTTTTGTTGGATCGGCTTGAATTCAGGGGAGATGTTGAGATGATGGCACGCAACATCTGGATCTACTCCAGGCATATCTTCCGCCGACCAGGCGAAGATGTCTAGATTCTCCAACAGGCAGGAGATTAACTGAACCTTCTCTTCTTCTGATAGCTCGGCGTTGATGATCAGCTTCTTCCCTTCCTCTTCAGCAATAGGGATTTCTTGGGTCTCCTGGGCAGGTTCCAGGTATGTCCCTCTCCGCTCTGCGTTTTCCTCGGCCTCCTTAGGGAGTTTAGATACCTCATGGATGTCATCCTGAACCTTGGGAAGTGGTGCCCCGGTGATCATATTAACTATTTTCACATAACATTCACGAGCAACTTTTGGATCGCTTCGGACCCGATATTGACGCCCCTCGGCAGCAAATTTTAAGGCCAAATGAAAAGTGGATACTATCGCTTTGTAAGCATTCAGGATTGGTCTTCCGAAGATTGCACAGTAGCTGCTCGGGGCTTCCACTACTATGAAGTCTATCAGCTTCGTTATGCCTCCCAGCGACACCAAAAGCTTCACGCACCCCTCCACTTCTTTCTTTTCTCCTGAGAAGCCGTAGAGGGGCCCTTCTGTGGAGAGCAAAGACTTTCCAGTCTTAAGGGCTTCAAATGTTTGGCGGAAAATGAGATTAACCGAGCTACCAGTATCAATCAGGATTTTATGTACGGTGTAGTTCTCGATGACTGCCTTTATCACTACTGCATCATCGAAAGGATTTGCATTTGGGGGAAGATCTTCTTGGCCGAAAGTGACGACCGACCTTTCTGGAGCAGAAGTGGAGGCGGCTGCTACTTCCTGCTTGGAGACTCTCCCGATGCTGGATTTCTGAGAGGATTCTGGCCCTGCTCCTCCATGGATACAATAGATGTTGCCAAGGGGGCCAACATCATTCACTTCTATACATTCGGTGGCGGGATGTATATCCCCATAGCAACCTGCTTCTTCTACGTCAGCACACTCCCAGGTCACTTCGACCGCTTCCTTCTTCTTCTCGATTCGTGGTTCAACCGGGGTTTCTTGCCTGATCAACCCTCGGAGCTTCCCTTCTTTCAGGAGTTTTTCTATCAACCATCGGAGGGCCCGGTAATCCTCAGTCTGGTGCCCTTTCTCTTTGTGGTACTCACAATAGAAGTTCGGATTTCGATTGCGAACTTCCGATTTCAAAGGTGGAGGTCTCTTGAAGTCAGGCCTTTTTTGGAGAATCTGAACAACCTCGTTCATGCTGACGTTAAGTTGGGTGAACGATTCTTGTGATTCATCATATCGAATGGACGGAATAGTTGGGGATGGTTGTGCGATGTACTGTGGCAGATACATGGGCATTATTTGCGGAACCCCCATGGGTTGAGTGGGTGCGATGGCCAACAGCGGTTTCTGATCCTGAAACCATTTATGGCTAAGAAATGGTTGCTTAGGCTTGAGATTTCTTCCCCTCTGAGCACGAGGTTCGAAGTCAGGCCGAGATGGATGATTGTAGCGTTGCTGATGGGTTGATGCGGAACTAAACTGATCATTGTCGCTGAGCAACTTGGCAACATAACCAGGATTAGTCTTTTCCCCCCTAATAAACTTATTAGCCAGACTAATCATCTCTTGATATGTCTTTGGTTCCCTGATTTGGGCTTCAAATTTCAACGGCCCCTCCCTAAGGCCATGCATCAAAGCGACCCTGTATAATTCCGGATCGACGTTTTGCACTTCCATTATCTCCCTTTGGAAACGGTCGACGAAGCGAGCCCACGTTTCGTTTTCTTGCTGCCGTATCTCAAATAGGGTTGCCGGACCGTTCTTCCTCTTTTTAGAGGTAGAGAATCGAAGCAGGAATTCTCTACGCAATTCCGCAAAACATCTAATGGATCGAGGATGCAGTCCATAAAACCATTCTCTGGCCTATCCATCAAAGGACGTCACCAGGAGCTTACACTTAGTTGCATCGGTGATGGTCCTCAGAGCAACAGCCGATTCAAATGCTTGGAGATGAATTGCCGGATCGGACTCCCCACTATATGTTGACAGGCGTGGTTCTCGAAAGTTATTTGGGGCCGGCTCTCCTCGAATTTCGTCCGTGAAGGGAGAACTTTCCTCGGTATCCTCGTACAGAGGGAAAGCAGGGTGGTAGGGGATCTCTGCTGCGGTCATTTGCGGATAGGCCGCCTGATAGGAGCGGGCAGGGGCTCCAGCCGGGTAGGATTGGTAGGAGGCGACCTCAGGCGGATAGGAAAAGTGAGCGGCCTGAGAAGCCGCCCCTTGGAAGTCGAGGACCCGAGCCGGCATACAGTGCGCGGCCTCTTGGTAGAAATTCTGCCGAGCCGCAGAACCTTCTTGTGGTGGTCGGGAATGGGCGACTTGCGGAAATGGGTATGGAGGTGGAGGAGGTAGGACAGGAGTTACTGCCTGGTTAGTCGCGGCCTGCTGGGGGGCTAACCGCTCGGTTAACAGAGTTAGAGCATGACTGATCGCATCCAGACGCTGATCAGTTGCTTTCTGGGCCTGGTCGGCTTCTCTCTTTGTTCGCTCCAGAGCTTCCCACAAAGAGTCATCGATATGGTCGGATCGGTCTCTTGGAGGGAACTGGCGGTCTGACATTCTGAACCAAAGATTTCGCTGACAGTCCATGATCTGAAGGTCGCGTGTTTCTGTTCGATTCAAAAGTGTGCCTCCGAAGGAAATCGAGGGTTGTGGATTATCAGTTACTATTCGGTTAGAGAATTCGGACCGCTAGCAGCGGTCGAGGCCGGACTTTGCCCGCTGCGGCAAATGCCACTCCTGCGACGGGCTTTCCTTTGATTAAAATGAAGCGGTTACAGCGGTTATAAATGTAGGAAAAGAGAAGCCGGCCGGTCAGACAGTCCGCAAGACGGGAAACTCGAGACCGCAGCTCAAACAAGCGAGCTCCTGGATTCGAGTGTGCGTGTCTTGTGAACAGTGCCGCCCTCTATTTATAGGCTTGGGGGCCTGCCCGAATGGGCAGGGATATAATTACCTCCTGCCCGGGTATAGGAGAAACGGCCAGGTGGTGACGGGATGCACAAAGAAGAAAAAGAAAGAAGCCGCGCGGCTTGGCGGCTTGCTCTTCCGACCTGTCTGACCTGAGGCTGAAGATGCCGGAACCAAGCCAAGGATGCAGACCGAGCGTCCTCTGGCTTGAGACCACGGTCTGCCTTCTGGACATGGCTTGGCTGATCTTCACGAGGCAACCCGGATAGTCTCTGATCTGAAACCGCGGCTTGTTCTCCGGGCTTGAACCTTGAGTCTCTATGGCACAACCCGCACGGTCTCCTACCTGAGACCGCGGATAGCCTTCTTGCCTTGGCCCTTGACGACCTTCTCTCTTGGGGGCGGTCCGAAAATGACATCAGACCACCTAGCCTGGTTTACCCTGAACTGAGAGCCACTGATCCTGGAACCCAGCGGCCTGACCCAGCAGTTCGCCCGGTCCGAGAATGATCCAACCCGAGAAGCGGTTTTCCGGGTAAACACAAGAGATACCAAAAACATTGTAGAGATCATGCTAGGTTATCTAGTGCATTTCTTATATAAAGAGTAGTATATATAAAGCATTAGAATCCAATACTCATGATAAAAAGTGTTATGAAAGATAATGATGTGCACATAAGTGTATTTTGAGCAATGTTAACAATTGATTTAAATCACAAAATACAAGACATATGTAGAGTAAAGTGCACAATAAAACACAAGTATATCAACTTTCACACACTTTTAAAGAACATAATTTTTAAACAAAGTTGTGTAATAACCAAGGTTTGCACAAGACACTTTACTATTCTTTCCAAGGTGCTCAACCTCACAATGCTTATGAAGACTTATCAGGAGTTTCAAGTAGTGCTTTGTGGAGTTATATTTGTCTGCATATATAATTTTTTTCACATTTGTGAGACAACATTCTCCGAATACACTTGTTTTGCAAACCCCAAAAAAAATTTTAACTTAACCACTTTTCAAAATTTCATAAGTGCAATTCAAATATAGTGTAGGTAATAAACTTATGCAAGTTTTAATTCATTATACAATTACAACACACAAGCAAGCATTTTAGATTTAAACACACATGTACGTGTTGATTACCAAAATAAGTGAGTGAAATGTATCATTATCAATCATAAAACATTTACTCATACTTTGAGGCATGCTAAGCTTGGTTCTACACATATTTTTCAATACAATTGATGCACTTAAATAGATATATCAAAGCATGATAAACAAAACAATGTTCATAGTAATTTGAAGGAATAAATGTTGACATTGTATATAATTCTAAATAATAGAATTCATACATGCTTGATATTGGCAATAAAGATCATACAGTTTTTTTTTTGTTTTATCATTTTTAAATCAACAGAAAATCACAAAACATATTTTTGTAATTTTTGAATTTTGAATTTTTGTAATAGATTTTTCATAATATGAATAAAACACAAATAACAAAAAAAACTTATTTTTGTATTTTTGAATTTTGAACTTTTGTTGTTGATTTTTCATAATATGATTAAAACACAAATAATAAAAACATATTTTTGTATTTTTGAATTTTGAATTTTTGTAGTTAATTTTTCATAATATGAATAAAACAAAAATAACAAATGTCAGAAATAAAAATCAAAGTAGTACATATAAACTAACATATTTTTGTTGATTTTTAGAAATTTTAAAAAATAGAAAAATCACACACCCACGCTAGCGCCGGCGCTAGTGATAGCGCGGCAAACAGTACGTGATTTTTTGAGAATTTTAAATATTTGATTTTTGATTTGATTAAGTGTCCTTAGAGTAGTCTTATGCAGAAATTTTGAAATTTTCGGAGATATCTTGATTGCTCAAATTTGCATAAAACTATAGCTTTTTCAAATACATGTGTTTTACAAAAACTTTTAAGTTCAAAAAGATAAATTATGCAAACACAAGAGGACATTTTTTATTAAACAACCTAAAATATGTATTATTTAAGTGATAAGTAAATAAAATGATCATGCGAAGAGTAATATAAGTATGTCCTAAGATTAAAGTCTACCCCGACTAAATGTCTACACCCTAGCCCCGTACTAAGTGACGATGGGCATGAGGAGTTGCACACATGTCGTAGGTTGGGGTGTTAATCCCATATGCACACACTAGAGAACGCTCAACCTAGCACTCTTTCCCCCCAGTGCCTCGCAAGGCCCCACTGGAACCCTCCCCGGTTAAGGACAAGACATGTCTTAGAGGTTAGGTCTCTAATGTATCCAATCCTACGCCCCCACTATTATGAGATATGAAGTCATAGGTGAATAATCTTTGGACAACTTATGCTTTTAAACTATGGGTTGATTTATAAACTATGGGTTTTGTTTAATGTGATGAGTTATATAAAGCCGCATAGTTTTTCTACTTTTATGATATGACGATATGAGATAACTAGCACAATTACTAATATTCAATAAGTGACAATGCTAGTATGATGAGTTTTGAGTTTAATGTCATGTCATAAGATTTATATTAAAATTGCATGTATTCCAAAGTAGAGTTTCAAATTATAGATCTAGAATAGAGTGATGATTAATTTTGATTTCTACTTTCATTACAAGTTGATTCTAGAGTCTACAAATATGAGAGATACAAGCAATCACTAGCAAAACATATTCATACATCAAATAATGTAAGGAAAACATTATTCATAATTTTTATCATAAGATTCATAATTCCTATTATTGATTTGAGATATTTCTTGATAGAACGTGAATTATGATTTATGATTATAGAGAATTTTGCATAGAATATATGTTAGATCATCATGATGTATGAAAAAATCTAATCCTTCTAGACTTATAATATAGTGATATAGTGATTTTCTTTTGAATAAGCATGTTTGATTTTTAAGCCTAGAAAAAATGATGATCATCTAATCATATAAAAGACAAAGATCACATATATAAAGTTTTGAAATTTATAAGATTGCTTTCAATAATTGAATTTATTGATCTTTTGTTTTGCATGATAATATATGATTCACGATACAATATTCATATATATTCTAATGATTAATCCATAAACTATGTGTTTGTTGGAATTTTAGTATTCTATTTATGATTTCAAATCACATAGTTATCATGAAATTTGAATAACATTGGAAGTGTTATACCTAGCATAAATATATAAGCATAGATGATGAGTACTTTTTGTACTCATCTTTTAGTATAATTTTAATATAGTTTTAAATTGAATTTATATAGTTTATATGTATTTTCTTATTTAACCTGTTCATTTTTAATTTCTTCAACTAACTTAAGTCTTTTCTGTGTGTTTTCAGGATTTCTGGGCATTTTGAGCAGAATTGTCAAGTACACGCCCAAGGTCACGGGCGTGACCAAGGGCGTGATAGCCTAGATGTGTTCCAGACCCAATTCCGCCACTTCGGGCTCGTTCCGTAAAGAATTCGCCAAGTACACGCCCCAATTCACGGGCGTGACCAAGGGCATGGCACTGGCTGCTGCGTTCGAAAATTCAGGAGATCGACGAACAAGTGAGAGTTCGACGAATGTTCAAGTACACGCCCCAGGTCACGGGCGTGACCAAGGGCGTGACATCCAAGTCACGGCCAGGACCCCGCCACCAGCTGCCAGCACGCCTGCCACGTCATTTAAAGTTACACGCCCCAGGTCACGGGCGTGACCATTGGGCGTGACATCCAGTCACGGGCGTGACTCGCCGCGCGCCTTCCCGCCAGCAGCACATTTAAAGATTACACGCCCCAGGTCACGGGCGTGACCTAGGGCGTGACGCTCCTGAAATGCCTGCATTGAAGCCAGAACGCGCCCTCTCCGCACCAGCATCGATCACGTCCTTACACGCCCTTGGTCACGGGCGTGACCAAGGGCGTGTAACACCAAATTTCTGCCTATTTAAAGCCAGCTTTTCCAGATTTTTGGAGACCGGATTTTTAGGATTAGAACTTTCATTTTATGTTTTATTTTCATGTTTTAGTAGTTCTTGTAATCCTCTTTCTTTATACAACTTGTAGTTTTCAATTTGATAGTTGTAATTTCCTTTTCATAGTTTGTAATTTTTCTTTAGCAATTTAATAAAATAGTTGTTTTCTTCTCTCATTTTCTCCCTCTTTTATCATGTGCTCTTTTATTTATTTTGATTCCTCAATCTCCATGAGTAACTAAAATATTATTAATACTCGATCGAGATGATCCAAGGAATGATATAAGTCATGAAATAATCTATAGCTGTTATTTCTCTTTTCGAAAATGCTTAAGATTTGCCCTTGATTTTAAGATAATGAGATTTTATTTTTGATATATACTTCTTGTTCTTGTTTTCGTTCTTTAGTTAGCCGAGAGGCTCGTAAGACGAATCGATCACTCAAGGATAAAAAGAGTAGAATGCAATCCTTGAGAGAGGACGACGTTACCCTTCCGGATTGGTGTAAACGCCAATAGCGGGATTCACTTCGATAAGGCGAGTTTTAGGGGTTTCGATTCTAAAACGAGAGTTCGATTGATCAACCTAAACTCATTTGAGCGCATCCTCGAGAGAGGTGCGTTCATAATTCGGGAATCTCCGCGGTCTAAGCTATTTTATTAAGAGAATGCGCTTTTATTCTTTGTTCTTATTTTTATCTCCAAGGTGATTCAAAGATCGAGTGCTAATCGTTCTTCTAATTTTTATCTTAATTTTCCATTTGCAAAGCCCACCTCAAGTTTTAATTGATAAAATAATAGAGATTTTCTTGAAGTAAAAGTACTCAACCGCCCCGAGTCTAATACGACCTTGGTTTTTATAACCTATACTACATTCGATACGGTACACTTGCCGTTGTCATTTGCGGATATAGTTTTGCTCGCATCAAGTTTTTGGCGCCGTTGCCAGGGAATTTGGTTGATATTTCGAAAAAAGAAATATTTATTAATTTAATCATTCTCTTTCTTCTCCCCCTTCTCTTTAAATTTTTTTTTAAAATAAATAAATAAATAAAAAGCGTAATCTAAATTCTCGAAAAGGACGCTTTGGGCTTGAATTCCCATTGTTGCCTCTAGTACCTTGCAAACCCTTCACCGGCTAGATCTTGGGAAGTCCAAGACTAATTTAACGCGCTTTCTGAAAAAAAATATATATAATAAAAATATTTTTAAAATTCCATTTATTTAAGTGAAAGTTGTTTCCTTTTTTTCTTATTATAAAATTAGTAGAAGCGGTCGTTAAAATTACTGTGCTTAGAATCCAAATTGAACTCTTACAAGCCGCACGAAGGTGCCAGTTTAGTTGTTATTATTGTGGTGAGCCTCATCAAAGTGAGGAATGTTATTTACATTCATATTCTCAAAATAATTATTATGAAAATAATTATCCTCAATATTATGCAAATAATTTTGATTATAATTACGATCATAATTTTTCCTCTTTTAATGAAAATAATTTTTCAAACTTTGATGAAAATAATTTTTCTAATTTTAATGAGAATCATTTTTCGGCATTTAATAATTGTTCTTCTAGCTCCGAAGTAGATTATTCCTCGTGGCAAGCTCACCCGGATAGTTCTCAGAGCAATGAAGATAAATCTGTAGATCCGAACTTTTGTTTTTCTTCTTATACACCGCAGTTTTCGTTCTCTAATTTGGGGGAAATTTCGCAGATCCAAATAGATACTTCCCCCAAAAATTTAGAGGAAAATATTATTTCATCTAGTGTTTTCTCTAATTTTCACGAGAATAATTTTTCAGCTTCTAATAATTTTTCTTCTAGCCCCGAAGTAGATTATTCTTGGTGGCAAGGTCACCCGGATAGTTTTCGAGGCGATGAAGATAAATCTTTAGATCCGAATTCTTGTTCTTCTTCTTTTGCTCCACAATTTTCTTTCTCTAATTTTGGGGAATCTCCACCGAATCAATTTGATACTCCCCCCCCCCCCCCCCCCCCCCCCCCCCCCCTCCCTGCCCCCCCCCCCCCCCAAAAAAAATTTAGAGGAAAATTTTATTTCTTCTAGTATTTTTTCTCCATCTTTGGATAATTTAGTTATGGAGGAACATGTGGTTTCATGTAATCCCATAACTTCTTTTACCGAAGATGAAGAAAAATTACTTTACCAAGAATTTCTTAAGGTTATGGGCACCCCGGATGAAACAGAAGAAGAACAAGTTTCTTCCCCTACTTCACCCGGATTTTATTTTCTTTGTCATGAATATTCGCGAATTTCTTCTATCAAACCAAAAATTCATGAAAATTTTGTGTCCGAAAATTTTATTCCGCTTGATAATGCACTAGATTTTTCTACAGAAATTTTTATTTTAGAAAAAGAATAACCGGAGCTTAATCTTATATTTTCGCAAGCGCCTCCTCCTTGCGAAAAATTTTCTGACTCATTTATTTGTGATTCTCTTTATTCTAATAATTTTCAGGTTAAGGATTAGCCGTTGCCACCCCAAATAATCAATGATCCATATGTCGCTCATCTTTATTTTTCCAAATCACCTCACGTATGTATAGGTGATTTGGATTTATATATTCAAATTCAAGAACAAGAGGAGAATCACAAGATAAACGGAGGAGTCGCCGGGCAACGGATTACGACATACTCACCTCAGCATGAATTAAGGGAGTTGCCAGTACATTTTAAATTTATATATTCGTTTAGCTAACACTAACCGTCTAGCTTAAAGACGGGAAAAAGAAAGCGCTCTTGGGAGGCACCCCTTGCTTATCTTTAATTTTTTGTATTTTTCTTTTAAAAGTTTATTTTTCTAGTGTTCTTTCATACTTAGTTTTATACATTGGGGACAGTGTTTAATTTTAAGTATGGGGTGTAGCTTAGCATTCATAGTATTTTTATTTGAAAAAAAATATAAAATTATAAAAATCTAATTTCTTGGAAAGGGCGCTTTGGGCTTGAACTCCCATCACAGCTCCTAGTACCTTGCGAACCCTTCACCGGGTAGCCCTCGGGAAGTCCAAGAAATATTATATAAAAACAATTAATAATAATAAATATGCCTAGCCTTGTTGTTTTTATTGTTCTAGAAATTTAGTTTGAGGTTTGATTATAAGTATTCTTTCATTTTTAATTTAGCTAATATTTTGTTTTATCAAAATTTGTTAAATTTAAATTTGAAGTAATTTGGTTTTAAGAAACATTTTATGTTTTCAATTCGATTAGAGAATTAATTTAGCACTACTTCTCCGTTTAATTTTAAATAGCTTCACTTTGTGGTAAATTAGCTAAACATCTCTAGATTTCTATTATATTCTCTTTTAACTTTAAGATCTTAGGAAATTTCATTCCACAAAAAAGTTGCTCTCAAAATAGTTTAATTTATAAACTAGAAGTATTTCGTTACCCTTGGTAAACATATGTATTTTTTTCTTTTCCCCTATTATTAGATCATATGTCATGGGAATAAGGAGATGTTAGTTCTTTATTCTCTGGTAAACATATGCAACCCAAAAATAAAAATGAAGAGAGAAAAAATGTGTATATGTCGTGGAAATGATTGGATAATAGTCTATCATTCTCTGGTATTACATATACTTAAAAAAAGGGGGGTTGAGAGGATAAAATTCATCACCCCAATCAAAAACCTCTTCATATCCTTTGTCTTCATTTTGTCATTCCGTTTAAACCCATCCCTAGCCAATTTCATTGTTTCTAGTCCTAAACTAAATTATTAAGAGAGCAATATTTTGGTATGTGTCTTTTCCTTAAGATTCTTTTATGTTATAGTGTCTATAATTTCAATCTAATTTTGTTTGAAAATTTCTATAATTTCGGATGCTAAATAGTTATCTTGAAAATAGTTAGCTAAACAAATTTCTCTTTTTAAATTATCAACATAATTTATGACTTAATTCTTGAATTACTAAAATTTGCTTTTGACTTATTCTTGGTTTAATAAAATTTTAGTCAATTAAAAATAATATCGATATCTTATAATTCTTTCCTCACTCTTTTGCTCTGGAATAGCAAAAACTCAAGTATGGGGGTGTTTGATGAGTACTTTTTGTACTCATCTTTTAGTATAATTTTAATATAGTTTTAAATTGAATTTATATAGTTTATATGTATTTTCTTATTTAATCTGTTCGTTTTTAATTTCTTCAACTAACTTAAGTCTTTTCTGTGTTTTTCAGGATTTCTGGGCATTTTGAGCAGAATTGTCAAGTACACGCCCAAGGTCACGGGCGTGACCAAGGGCGTGACAGCCTAGATGTGTTCCAGACCCAATTCCGCCACTTTGGGCTCATTCCGTGAAGAATTCGCCAAGTACACGCCCCAGGTCACGGGCGTGACCAAGGGCGTGACCCTGGCTGCTACGTTCGACGAAAATTCAGGAGATCGACGAACAGGTGAGAGTTCGATGAATGTTCAAGTACACGCCTCAGGCACTGGTGTGACCAAGGGCGTGACATCCAAGTCACGTCCGGGACCCCGCCACCAGCTGCTAGCACGCCTGCCACATCATTTAAAGTTACACGCCCCAGGTCACGGGCGTGACCATTGGGCGTGACATCCATTAACGGGCGTGACCATTGGGCGTGACATCCATTCACGGGCGTGACTCGCCCCGCGCGCCTTCCCGCCAAATATTTCCCGCCAGCAGCACATTTAAAGATTACACTCCCCAGGTCACGGGCGTGACCTAGGGCGTGACGCGCCCGAAACGCCTGCATTGAAGCCAGAACGCGCCCTCTCCGCACCAGCATCGATCACGCTCCTTACACGCCCTTGGTCACGGGCATGACCAAGGGCGTGTAACACCAAATTTCTGCCTATTTAAAGCCAGCTTTTCCAGATTTTTGGAGACCGGATTTTTAGGATTAGAACTTTCATTTTATGTTTTATTTTCATGTTTTATTAGTTCTTGTAATCATCTTTCTTTATGCAACTTGTAGTTTTCAATTTGATAGTTGTAATTTCCTTTTCATAGTTTGTAATTTTTCTTTAGCAATTTAATAAAATAGTTGTTTTCTTCTCTCATTTTCTCCCTCTTTTATCATGTGCTCTATTATTTATTTTGATTCCTCAATCTCCATGAGTAACTAAAATATTATTAGTACTCGATCGAGATGATCCAAGGAATGATATAAGTCATGAAATAATCTATAGTTGTTATTTCTCTTTTCAAAAATGCTTAAGATTTGCCCTTGATTTTAAGATAACGAGATTATATTTTCGATATATAATTCTTGTTCTTGTTTTCGTTCTTTAGTTAGCCGAGAGGCTCGTAAGACGAATCGATCACTCAAGGATAAAAAGAGTAGAATGCAATCCTTGAGAGAGGACGATGTTACCCTTCCGGATTGGAGTAAAAGCCAATAGCGGGATTCACTTCGATAAGGCGAGTTTTAGGGGTTTCGATTCTAGAACGAGAGTTCGATTGATCAACCTAAACTCAATTGAGCGCATCCTCGAGAGAGGTGCATTCATAATTCGGGAATCTCCACGGTCTAAGCAATTTTATTAAGAGAATGCGCATTTATTCTTTGTTCTTATTTTTATCTCCAAGGTGATTCAAAGATCGAGTGTTAATCGTTCTTCTAATTTTTATCTTAATTTTCCATTTGCAAAGCCCACCTCAAGTTTTAATTGATAAAATAATAGAGATTTTCTTGAAGTAAGAGTACTCAACCGCACCGAGTCTAATACGACCTTGGTTTTTATAACAAATACTACATTCGATATGGTACACTTGCCGTTGTCGTTTGCGGATATAGTTTTGCTCGCATCAATAGACCAAGAAGTGATGCTAGGATGATGAGTTTGAATACAATGTTATTACATAGGATTAATGGAGATAATGTTGCATGTAATATGAGAAATTTTCAAATTAATTTTCTTTAGACCTAGAATGAAATGATTAAACTTTTGATTTTAATGATACAAGATGTTTCTAAGGTCTAAATTACATGCAAACATTGGTGACACACATCACACACATAATATCTAAATTAATATATGAAACAATTATACTAAGGATAGCATGTGATGAAAAATCCATAAACGCAGAAATTTCCAAATCAAGCAAACTAAGATAGCTTTTAAAACGGAGTTGAAATTGGGCAAATTGACAGCACCAAACGAACTCAAATGGGCAAGCCTAGTTCATCATTGGATGGAAATTTATGTGCTCTTTCCGAAAATATATTAAACGTGAAAATCGGACGAGCGGATCAAAAGATATGGATGTTTGAAGTTTTGATCGTAAACTCGCATTTTTGAAAGATTAAACATGCGTTTAGATGAATTTATGTTTTCAATTTTTCTAGATAATATTCTTCATTATAAGGGCTATCATATGCAGCAAACAAAAATAGAAAAGAATCAAAAACGTTGCGCAATTTAATTTTTAGTTTAAGCCCTTTAATAAACCATCTAAATCCAATTTTTAAAATCGTTTCAATAGTCTTGATAATAATTTCAATATTCAATTTATCATGATAATTCAAGACAATTAAGGGTAGAGGATTTAAAAGGATAAAGAACTAAGAAGATTAGAGATAGGTCACTTTGAAAAATATATGACTTAATGTTCAATTTTAATTCAATTTGATTTGTTAAATATAAGGCTTAAAATGTGTAAGTCATATCCCATGAAATATAAAGTGATCATAGCATGTTTGTTCAAAAAAAAAAGAGACAATAAGCATATCATGAAGTAGAGTAATGATATTCATTTTCTTAATAGTTTCTACTTCATGCATATGAATGGATATTAATGAAGAAGAGATTTAGGTATCCAAAGGTGACCAAGTGGGATGGTTCCTTTGGGTACCCAAATACATCGTGGTGGATTTTGGGAAGATAATGATGAATGGGCTTTTATAATTAAAGATGATGTCATTTTTCTTTATGGGTCTCCATTCATACATTGGTTGTTTATCACTTAAATCCATATAATGATTATGTCACATCTTTATATGATGATAGTTGTTTGAAAAATAATTCATTGTGGGTTTATGTTTATTCAAATTATTTTTCAAAATAGCTTGATGTTGATAATCATAATGAATTTTATTATATGGATTCTTTGAAAGTTTATAGGAGTGATTGTCTTTCTTTAGAAGTGATTGTTGAAAGAGTGGGTTACAATATGTTTTAAAAGATTGATTATTATTTTGATGATTTTCATTTCCCCTCTTTCTTATAGACATACTCTTATAATATGAAGGATAATATTTTGTACTTTGATTTTCATGTAAAGGAGTTTTTAAATTTGAGTCATGATTGAAAATATATTGAGACTTATAATTGTGGCTCTTAAGAATTTTGTGAGGGTCATAATTCTTCTTGAAACTAAACTTCTTTTGAGTTGATGTATGAAAATGGTCCCTTTTAGAAATGATTTTGTAAGTTAATTTATCCTTGTTATTCAAAATCTTATGATGAAAGTCATTACTTGACATTTGAAATTTTTCAACAAAAGATTTTAATTGTCTTAACTTACAAGTTAAAGTATCATTTTCAATTATCAATTTTTCATTATGCTTTTTAGAAACTAAGAGCCCTTTTTCAATTTCCTTGAATTTTTCTTTTAATATATTGCAATTCAAACAAGGAGTGGGAATTTTAACTAAAGAGCAAGAGAGAGTATTTAACACATCAATATTTGATTCTACATTATCGTTTGCTTTTAAGGATTTATTTTCTAAACGTAATTTGGAATTAGCAATTTTTAACTTTAAAATTTTACGTTTAGCAATTTTAAGCATACGAGAAGTAGAAATAGAATTTGTTACAAAGATAGAAGAATTTGATTCATCTGCTGGTCTTATAATTGTCGTATTCCAAATTTTGATATCATATGAGTTAAAAAAAATTCATTAATATTTTCCACCCTTTATAATTTTTGCCTTCAAATAAAGGTGGTGCCAAAGATTTTTCATTTATAAGAAAATTTCCCCCACTAGTAGAGGCGAGATCATCAGATGCCATTATTCCTGGTTTTTAAACCGTTTGGAATAACCTACCTCTGATACCACTTGTTGGATCGATTGGCGCCCTTAGAGGGGGGTGAATAAGGGAATAAAATTCTTCTTTATAATTTTAGACAATTTACTGAATTGTTTTATAATATGAGAAAGGCAAAATAACAATTTAGCTAATTTGTGAGAATATCATAATTTTAAAGTTTAAAAAATAAGTACTAAATTGTGTTATGATTAAAGAGATTGAAATAAACAATTTAGATAAAGAAATTTGAATTGAAAGCTTTGTAACCAATATTTTAGAGATAACGCCAAAGGAGAGAAATCAAGTAAACACAAATAGAGACATGATTGTATTTATATAAAAGAAAGGTGTTTACATAAATTTGATTTCAATATCACTAGAAATCGGAGGCGTACAAAAGTAAATATCTTTTCCTTTTCTATACCGACTTGTATCCCCACAAACTGGTTGGCTTTAGCCTATCCTTCCCCAGATATGGCCTCAAGACGCTCTAGCCTATCCTTCCCCGGATATGGCCTCGAGCCCCCTAAATCTAATCACCTAGAACTAGTCGCCAACACAAGGCGAATTCCTCCCTAAGTCCTACCCAGACCTAGTCGCCAACACAAGGCGAATTAACTAAACAGTTACAAAGAAAGTATAGAATGAAAAATAAAGATAACAATAATAAAAACTCCCTATATGAGATTTCTGAAGATGAGGATGAAGGATCGTTATAGTATGAGCGAGGTCGAAGCGATCGTCCTTCGGATGTAGCGTGACGTAGTCCTCCTCCAGAAATCTCCTTAAGCTTTTTGTGGGAGATCCATCTTCGGCAGCATAACAGCTCTTGAAATTCGACACAAGCAATCTCTCTTTTTGATGGATAGCCAAAACGAGTGAAGATAGCGCCTGTGGTAGCTCCTAGCGCCTGCGGTAGCGTTCGTGTGGAGCGGTTGCGAAACCGTCGGCGGCATGGCGCTGTGCACGAACTTGAGATAGCGTCAGGCGGTAGCGCTAGCACTGGCGGTAGCGTTCGTATGGAGCAGTTGTGAAACCGTCGGCTGCATGACAGAACAATATTTCGTCGAATGAAACAGAATTCGTCGAACGCGCCTTCGTCGAACGGAGCAATTTCGTCGAACGGAATCACTTTCGTCGAACGGAGCTTCAAATTTGTCGAACGGCCTCAAATTCGTCGAACGCAATATTGTTGTGCAGGAGCTCAGTTCGTCGAACTCCAATTCGTCGAGCGGCCTTCACAATTCGTCGAACATAATATTCGTCGAACAGAATTTCCGTCGAACGCAGGTGAATTCGTCGAACGGAACCTGAGCTAGCGCCTGGCGGTAGCTCTAACGCTGGTGGTAGTGCATTCTTCCAGATGTTTGAATTCAGCTGATTTCTACCTGTGGAGTATTGCACCTATAGTTCCTGCACACTATAAACACACGGCAAGCAAGATCAAATACAATTTGGGATCTGTTATTCTCAAACAAAGGGATGTGACACACATGTCCAATAACCCCAACTTTTGCCTATAAAAAGACAGCTCTTCCAGATCTCAAGACATCCCTCTTTCCACCCTCCTTGGGTCAAAACTTCTTTCCTTCTGCCCCCTTTTAGGGCAGAATTGCTTTTGAATTCTTGTATTAGTTTAGATTTTAATTCCATGTAATTTCAATTTATGCAATGTAGTTTTAGATTTCATTTCATGCAAAGCTTTCAGTTCTTATGTAATTTAGTTTTATAATAAAATGCCTTTCTCTTTCTTTTCATCTCCTTATTTTCATGTTATTTAAATTAGTATTTTGATCTTGAAATTTGCAAGCCTTGGATAAAATAATCTCTTATTCATTTTTATCTCTTTTCCTCATTCGATTTATTCTTGAATAATAACGTATCGTGTTCATATATCGGTTATGAATTGCGATATTTGTTTTCGAACTCTAGTTAGTCGAACCAGCTCATGAGTATGAATCGATAGCTCAAGGATAAAAAAGAGTAGAACGCAATCCTTGAGAGAGGACGACGTTACCCTTCCGGATTAGAGTAAAAGCAATAATGGGATTCACCTCTAAAGCGAGTTTTAGGTTATCAATTATAAAATGAGAATTCAATTGATATTTCATAAACTTAGTTGGGCGTAGTCCTCGAAAGAGGTACGTTCATAGTCCGAGAATCTCCACGGTCAAGGATTAGATTAGAAGTAGAATTTATCTCTTTTGATTTTCATTTGAAGTGCGCTTTAATCAAGATTTGTTTTCTTTTCTCTATTTCGTGTTTTAGTTCATTTATAAAAATCACTTATAAAATATTATTCGATAAAATAATAGTTTTGTTTTCCCGAAGTAAAAGTACTCGACAGACCCGAGTCTAATACGACACTTGATAATTCTATATCCTATGCTATAAACGATAGGTACGCTTACCTATTCTGTTTATAATATAAAATCCTCCAATTAGCATCATCAAGTTTTTGGCACCGTTGCCGGGAAAGTCCAAGACTAATTAAAACATATCAAAAAAAAAATTATTTTCCCATTTTTTTTCTTTTCTTTTTCATACTTAGTTTTCAACATTGGGGACAATGTTGAACTTTAAGTATGGGGGTGTATTTTCTAATCTTTAAAAATTTTATAACAAAGATTCCAAAAAAAATATATAAAAATTTCAAAACTTAAAATTTTTTAATAATAATCAAGTACCCCCCTTACTTTGGTTTTTGTTATTTCCAAAATCAAACATTTGAGAGTCTATTTATAAGCATTTTTAACTATTTTTAATTAGCTAATCTTTTACTTTATCATGGTTAGTAAAAATTTAATTTTTAGTTGATTTAGTTTTAAGGATATTATTGTGATCTTAATTTGATTAGAGTAATTTATTTAGCATTTTTCTCTTTTATTTTAATTAGTCTCAATTTTGTAGTAGTTGTGCCTAACAACTTTAGATTTTAATTATTTTTACCTCATGCTTTTAGATCCTTAAGAAATTTCAATTTACTATAGTTGCTCTCAAAATGTTTTAATTTAATCTAAAATTTATTTTAGCCCTACCCAAAGAAAAAAATAGTTATTAAAAGATCATATGTCATGGAAATAAGAGGATAAAATTCATTATTTCCTAAACATATGCACTTCCCTTTTTATGAAGTTTACTACGAAAAGATTATATGTCATGGAAAATGAGAGGATAAAATTCATCATTTTCCTAAACATGTACAAGTAGAAAAGAGAAAAAAGATGGGGTGAGAGGATAAAATTCATCACCCCCAATCAAAGCTAGCTTCATGTTTACCCAAACCCCTTTAGCCAATATAATTGATTTTAGACTCAATTTAAAATATTGGGAGAACATAAGTAGTAGTTTGAATTTTTCCATAAGCCTCTTTAAAAATTGGAGTTTTTATAATTATAATCTAATTTTGATTCGCAAATTACTTAATTTTGTCTGCTAGTTAAATACTTTGAGAATTCTTGGCTAAACATTTCTCTTTTTTATCTTATTTTCATAATTTAGGACTTATCTCTTAAATCCCTAAATTTTATTTTTAAGCTTTCTTTTGATTCAAGAAATTTTAGTTTAATTAGAAATATTATTAATGTCTTATGAATATCTGTCATACTTTTGCTCTGGAATAGCAAAAACTTATGTATGGGGGTATTTGATAAGTAGTATTTTAACATATTTTAATATAGTATTTAGGTTAGTATTAATATAAATTTGTAAATAATATGTTTCTTTTACCTAAATAATCATTCCTATTTATAATCTTCACTAACTTAAGTTTGTTTTATGTTTTTTAGGATTCTTGTAGTTTTTGCCCAAAAATGCAAGTACACGCTCTCAGTCACGCCTGTGACCAAGGGCGTGTCAACATAAAACTTAATTCCAGACCTACTGCCTCCACCCTGGGCTCATTCCAAGAAGAATTCCAATGTCACGCCCATGTACTTCAAGTCACGCCCGTGACCTTCCAATGTCACGCCCGTGTACTTCAAGTCACACCCGTGACCTTTCAGTGTCACGCTCGTGTATCCTCCAGGTGATCTCGCCGCTCATCCAGAAGTCACGCCCTAATCCAACCATGTACACGCCCGTGACTTACAATATCACGCCCGTGTAATTTTGCTTCCAGAGTCACGCATCCTTCCCGCCGAAGATTTCCCGCGCCAGCAGCATTCCGAAGATTACACGCCCCAGGGTCACGGGCGTGACCTAGGGGCGTGACACGCATGTAATGCCTGCAGTAACTCCAGAAGGCGCCTCTCCCGCTCCAGCTTCGATCACGCCCATTACACGCCCCAGGGTCATGGGCGTGACTTAGGGCGTGTAACCCCAACTTTTGCCTATAAAAAGGCAGCTCTTCCAGATCTCAAGGCATCCCTTTTTCCACCCTCCTTGGGTCGAAAGTTCTTTCCTTCTGCCCCCTTTTGGGGCAGAATTGCTTTTCAATTCTTGTATTAGTTTAGATTTTAATTCCATGTAATTTCAATTTATGCAATGTAGTTTTAGATTTCATTTCATGCAAAGCTTTCACTTCTTATGTAATTTAGTTTTATAATAAAATGTCTTTCTCTTTCCTTTCATCTCCTTATTTTCATGTTATTTAACTTAGTATTTGGATCTTGAAATTTGCAAGCCTTGGATGAAATAATCTCTTATTCGTTTTTATCTCTTTTCCTCCTTCGATTTATTCTTGAATAATAACGTATCGTGTTCATATATCGGTTATGAATTGCGATATTTATTTTCGAACTCTAGTTAGGCCGAACCAGCTCGTGAGTATGAATCGACCGCTCAAGGATAAAAAAGAGTAGAATGCAATCCTTGAAAGAGGACGACGTTACCCTTCCGGATTGGAGTAAAAGCCAATAGTGGGATTCACCTCGTAAAGCGAGTTTTAGGTTATCAATTATAGAATGAGAATTCAATTGATATTTCCTAAACTTAGTTGGGCGTAGTCCTCGAAAGAGGTACGTTCATAGTCCGAGAATCTCCACGGTCAAGGATTGGATTAGAAGTAGAATTTATCTCTTTTGATTTTCATTCGAAGTGTGCTTTGATCAAGATTTGTTTTCTTTTCTTTATTTTGTATTTTAGTTCATTTATAAAAAATCACTTATAAAATATTATTCGATAAAATAATAGTTTTGTTTTCCCGAAGTAAAAGTACTCGACAGACCCGAGTCTAATACGACACTTGATATTTCTATATCCTATGCTATAAACGATAGGTACGCTGGCCTATTCCGTTTATAATATAAAATCCTCCAATTAGCATCATCAGCAAACTACGCCGCCAACACAAGAGGTTGCAAGACCTTACATCTGAACTCATGGATTTTGATAGGGAAGTGTGATCGGCAGTCGTGCCTGCTGAAGGCTTTATATCTTTCTTCAATGATATAAAGCAGGGGGAGAATTTGTACCAGCAGGCAGCAACCTTTTCAAGATTATGTCTACACAATAACAATCCCTCTCTCCTTCATCACTAAAGCAGAGCTAGCTGTATCATCTAAACTACAGCTTTCAGATACAGCCATTCAGGGGGAGTCATCTTCTCCAAGAATCCTGCCCCTGCGCTCAGGGGGATTCGTCAACTCAGGGGGAGATCCCTCTAATTTTAGATTATCAGGCCCACCTCAAGTCTCTACAAGAATTTCATGAAGACACTGTACCATCTATCCCTGATCCTCTTTCTTTTAGAGTGTCCTCTGAAGATTCACCCACAACACTCTCTCCAGTCAAGATGGCTGGTCAAGATCCCATTTCACCTGATCCAGCACCAGCTCAACCAATACCTCCAGTTCAACCTCCACCTTCAGCTCAGGTTTCACCTGCTCTAATTCACCAACCCATTCTTCCAACACCTGTTTTTAGGGGAAGACCCCCATATAGAGGTGGAGGAAGTGGAAGAGGAAGAGGAAGATTGCCTGTTTGGGAGAGGTACACAAAAGAATAGAGGAAGGAGTACAGAAAAGAAAAATCCTATTACAAAAAGCATGCAAAGGTTGAAATTCCTGAGAACACAATGAAAACTTACACCAATTCAGAACTTGACAAAGCCTTAGAGGAGATTGTTGATAGAGAAAGGTATGAATATGAGACAGCCCAAAAGGAGCTTGAAGATAAGAAAAATAGGTTCATTGACATTCTGAAAAGAGGAAAAGATGTGGTTGAAAAGGAGGAGCTGGCCAGAGCAATTCCCATCTAATCTACTCTGTTTGATCATTCAATGTATACTACAAAGAATTCCCAAGCCAAAATGCTAGAAGGAATAGGGCAACAACACAGAGGAGGTATTGGGTGCAATCCAAAGGATGCAGTACAGCCTCCCCTAAAAAGAAAGATAGGTGGAAAGTCACCTGAGGAGGAGATAGAGAAAAATAAGATCATGTTTACAAAAGCCTCAACTTCTGAGAAGGAATAAGCAACTGTTGATAAATTACAAGCAATGGCTGATGAATCAAATCCTGACAAAGAATCTGAATCAGATGATCTAAATCTAGAAGTTATAAATCTGATGACAGCCAAAGTCTTTGGTCTTGGTTTCACACTAAAGGATGTTCATCCTAATATTGAAATGGACCTGGAAAAATTGTTTAAGGGTCATGGAAGAATACAAAAGAACCCAGAGAAAGCTACCCCAGCAAACTTTAGATATGTGCAAAAGAAATACAGAAGGGTATATGCGGACTTATTCATCTTTCTCAAAGAAAGAAAGTGATATTTTCTTTGGTAATCTATGATAAACTTCTGTTGATTATTAATCAGATACCTTCTCTATTTATCAGCTCATCTAGCTTGCTCATTTAATGTCTATATTGTCTTGTATGTATTGTTTATGCAAAAACTATGTAAAATCACTTTAAACAAACTGTAAAATTTGTTAAGATTAAGAGGAGATTGTTGGGAAAAACCCCTTTGATTTAACAAAACAAATTATCTAAGAAGTGAATTTATCTCTTAGGTTGTATTACCCAGTGTATAGTGAAGGTAACTTGGTCATTAGATGTCTTAGGATATCACACTCAACCTAGGGTGTCAAGACAAGATCAAAAGAAGCAAAATTTGGGCAAAGTTAACATTTGCGTCGAATAGAATTCGACGCAGCGTCAAGTTATTATCGATATTACTCTAACTAGAAGTCCAAGTGGTTCACCCTTCTATCGAAGTAATTCAAGTCGACGTTACGTCGAATGGATATCGACGTAGACACCATGGATCTGTCGAAGTACTTTGAGAAGTCGACGCAGCTTCTACTTCAACTCAGAGCAGAAGGAAGTATCTGTCGAAGCCATCTAAAGTCGACACAACGTCAACTTCAACTCGACGCAGATAATGAAGCTCAGAGCCATGCCATCAACTTGATTGTTACGTCGATAAGGTATCAACGCAACGTTGACTAGCTGTGTTCGATCCGAGCAAGGATGAATTTGAAGCTGCTCCTACAAGAACTTGAAGGTGCGTCGATAAGAGAGGAAGTGAACTCGACTCTACATCGAATACAGTCTGAAAAAGGAAACCTTTTTAGCTGTCATTTTGGACCCTCTCTCATGGTCCACCTCACTCAAGACCGTTCTCCAACGGCTCATTAATGGCCTCAAATGGAAAGAATGATTTAAGAGGACAGAAAAGCTTTATTGGTAAGAAGCATATTGTTGGTGGACGGGTCGAGAATTAAAGAAGGAAAGAAAGAAAATTTGTCTTATGCAGAATGCCTTTTCAGGAACTACTAGAAAAGGAAACAGATTCAAAATTGCAGTGTGACAATAAAAGGCATGAGAAGAAAGAGAAAGATAGAGCACTTAATACAATCGGCTACACTTTTCTTGAAGGGCTCTCTTCTTCTTCTTCCTTACTCAGGAACCCTAATAGAGAAGACACAGGAAACAAAGAAAAACTGAAAAATATACTCTGCTCAGAGAATCAAATGCTGCTCTCTCATCTCTATCATATAGCACAAATACTATTATAAAGAGAAGAGAGCAGAAGGATCAAGAGCTTACATAAACCCTAGCAATCATCACTATCATAAGCTAGGGTTAATCTGATATAGATCCCGAAGAGCACTCAAACAACAGCATCACAAGGATTGCTATTACAGAAATATGAAAAATAGATTTTTGAATCTTTCTTCTCCTTCCTACTCTTCTTTCCTTACACCCCCTGTAAAGAGTTTTGAGAATCCCTATTCCAAAGGATTCAGTGGTTCAAGATCTCTTTATCAAAAGATCTGGTGGTTCAAGATCTCCTTATCAAAAGATCTGGTGGTTCATGATCTCCTTGTCAAAAGATCAGTGGTTCTAAGAGTCTCCTTACCAAAAGACTTAGGCACAGTTGGTGCATCCCTACCAGGTGGTAGAAGAGGGGAGTACCCACATTTTGGGGAACCTCTATAAAAAATCTATGTGTTTTCTAGATTGTTTACTTTCTGTGCTGTCCCTCATAGCTAGATTACTTTACTGTTTTCCGACTTTATATTTCAGCATTATTTTATTCTGGATAAGTATTTGTTGGAGCATAACACTTATGTTTTTATTGTGCTTGCACAGTTAGGTTAGAAATAATTTTAAATCTTTATTCACCCCCTCTAGAGGATTCTCAGAGGTACACTGTGCATTCATAAATCAATGGTTACTTCTCTATTTTATACTTGCTCTTTACCATACTTTACTTACTGCACTTCACTTACTTTTTTTCTTATATAAACGCCTGTGTAGTAATAGATACTCCTATAGCTAAGACATGTCACCTGCTTTGTTTTATACCCCTACTATCCTCCGCTTCATCCTCCTGCACGGTGCTTAGGAGCCACTGGGGGATGGGTGGTGGGAAACGAGGCTTAGTCTTTTTGACTAACGGTCGGTGGACCACATCATTTTAGGGGACCGAGGAGATTCAGTACCACCAGAGTCCGGTGCAGGTGGAGGCGGGCCAGTCTAGCACGGGAGCACCGGGTTCAGGATATGTTAGTGTCTATCTGTAGATTTGCTTCCGCGAGTGATTTGTAGTGAGGACATGATGTACAGGGCATGAGCCCATTTATATTGCTACATTTTATTTCAGTTATTATCTGGTGGACTACTATTATGATCTATATATGGCAGTGATGTGGACTTGAGCTTTTATATAATCATATATACTTTTCTTCTTCTGTGATCGATATGGCCGGCATGATTGGCGTTTTATAGTGGCGGCCTTCCCGAGTGTTGGTGTCACCGCAAAGCGGCGGTTCTGGGCATAAGACCCAGTTTTGTAGCAAAAAAATGGGGTCTTACAGAAAATGTCGTGGAGGAAGTGGGAGGAGGAACACTACTCATCGATTGATGTGCAGGTTAATAACGGGGTGCAACAAGCCAAAAATCGGGTTGCGATTAACATTTCTTGTTGAGGTTAACATTGTCAAGCCAAAAACAGGTTGTGGTTAATTCTGGCCACCTATTTTTCATTCAGCTTAGTTATCAATGGCGATTGTTATCCATAGATCGAATTTGGCTATTCACAGATTATTACTACTCGCAGCTCTAAAGAGAGCTAAATTTGTTATTCGTAGAGATTGCTGTTATTCGCAGACCAACATAAAAAAATGAACTCATGCTCATGAATTAACCGACAGATGTTCATCATGACAAAAATGGTAAGCAAGCTATCGAGAAAGATTTGTACTTCATATCCTTATACAGTCAAACACACAATACTACACACATATTAGCAATGATTCTGTAGGTACTAGAAAATAGTTCATAGGATTCAAAAGAAACTTGGAGATGTTCCTACTTGATGTGCATAGCAGTCTGAGTCAGAGGAGAGATGAAGGGGAATTACAAATTAACTAAAATGAGCAGCCACTGCATTTGCATGATTTTATTGCTTTTATTAAGGAAAACATGTTAGAATAATGTATATTCTAATAATTAATGTGAACTTATTTATATCGAGACGTCCCGATATATCGTACACAAATATTTAAGGCCGTTCGGACTCCCGCGAATGTGAGTTAGTTTTGTCGCGCGAACATTTGAGACCCGTGATAAATGTGCTAGATCGTCTCGTAACTTTATGACGCGAGCTGGGTCTCGCCCTTGGCACAATTTTTACATGACAAAAATTTGTTCATTTATTTAATTTCAGGATTTCATATTTAATTTTTGATTAGGAGTTTCAATTGGAATTAATTGGGCCGATTAAGTAACTCCTAATTTGCTCATCTTAGACTCCCAGTAAAGCAAAAGATGAAATCCCATGCCTAATTAGTCTACACGTGAACAAGGGGAAGATCAGTTTCTTTCTTATTTTCTCTCCTCTTTTGTGAAACCGCCAGATAGTTAAAAGTTGCAGTTTTCTCATTGGTGAAGGAGAGGCTACAACCAGCTACTCCTCTTTTTGGTTTGCCCTTTTGGTGAAACAAGAAAAGAAATAGTGCTTCTATCTCTCTTTTAAATTCATTTTTCAGCTTTCAGCCCTCTTGTGAATCACGCCACATTGAAATTTTCTTCTTCATTTCGAGCAACACGTCAAGCCTAAGGTATTAATTTATTTTGTTTTGGAGAGAGAACTACTTATAGTCGCAGGTCAAAGTTCTAACAAATGTGTATATTTGAGTTATCATTTGATTAAATCATATATGCTTGGATCTTGACATTTTCAAGGGTATGTGTCTAGATCTTACAATTTGTTGAAACAGATTTCTCGGTCTCTGTGGAGTTCGGGGCCCTCACCGAGATGAGGGGCGACCAACCCTTACTCCCCCAAAGGGAGAGCTCTAGGTTGAAGGTTGAGGAACTATGGACCGGACCAAGGGCATAGTGGGGAGGTCCCGCCACAAACCCGAAAGCCCCTTAGGAACTTCCCCTCCCAAGCCACTACTAAGTTTGGGCACCAATAGAGGCTCTCCTCACCCCCTAGAGAGACTTGGGGAGGGAGAGAGAGAGGGAAAGAGCTAGCCTATAATGAACCTGCCTCCAAATGGTGCCCCATTGGCCCCATTTATAGGATTTCTGAAGTTGGGCTGCGAATAACCAAAAACCGGTCCCTGAAAATACAAACATACCCCCGGAAGTGGCTGCAGATAGCCAAGTCCCGCTGTTCTGAGACGCTAAACGCAGACCGCCTCCTACTAAGGGCTCTGGGCGACCCATGGGGCTGGCGCCCCTCCCGGCTCGCCCCCTAAAGGCTCTGGGGCGAGCCAAGGGCCTGGCCCCCTCCCGGCTCGCCCCCTAAGGGCTCTGGGGCGAGACAGGGGCCTGCCCCCCTCCCGGCTCGCTCCCTAAGGGCTCTTGGGCGAGCCAGGGGGTTGGGCCCTCTCCCGGCTCGCCCCCTAAGGGCTCTGGGGCGAGCCAGGGGCCTGGCCCCCTCCCGGCTCGCCCCCTAAGGGCTCTGGGGCGAGCCAGGGGCGTGGCCCACTTCCGGCTCGCCCCCTAAGGGCTCTGGGGCGAGCCAGGGGCCTGGCCCCCTCCCGGCGCGCCCCCTAAGGGCTCTAGGGCGAGCCAGGGGGCTGGGCCCTCTCCCGGCTCGCCCCCTAAGGGCTCTGGGGAGAGCCAGGGGCCTAGCCCCCTCCCGGCTCGCCCTCTAAGGGCTCTGGGGCGAGCCAGGGGCCTGGCCCCCTCCCGGCTCACCCCCTAAGGGCTCTGGGGCGAGCCAGGGGGCTGGGCCCTCTCCCGGCTCGCCCCCTAAGGGCTCTGGGGCGAGCCAGGGGGCTGGACCCCCTCCCGGCTTGCCCCCTAAGGGCTCTGGGGCGAGCCAGGGGACTGGCCCACTCCCGGCTCGCCCCCTAAGGGCTCTGGGGCGAGCCAGGGGCCTAGCCCCCTCCCGGCTCGCCCCCTAAGGGCTCTGGGGCGAGCTAGGGGCCTGGTCCCCTCCCGGCTCGCCCCCTAAGGGCTCTGGGGCGAGCCAGGGGCTGCCCCCCCCCCCCTCCCGGCTCGCCCCCCTCTCCCCCTACTCTTCCTGCCTGGGACTATGTTACCACACAATGTTCTAAAGGACTCCTGGGTCTTGGAAAAACACTCGGCGAATTCAGGGTTGTACACAATCCCCGCTCTTTTCGAGCGAGGTACGCGCTCGGAAAGAAACGTCCAACCCTGCATATTCGACGAGCGTCGCTTGGAATCCGGCTAACAGAGCTACTTTGAGAGAAAACATATAGCCTCTCTGAGAGTTCCTCCAACCCTGCCGGCTAGCGAGAGCCCGGCTAGCGAGACCACCTCGGGAGAAAAACATACCGCCACCCCGAGTGGTCTTCCAACCCCACCGGCTAGCGAGAGCCCGGCTAGCGAGACCACCTCGGGAGAAAAACATACGGCCAGCACGAGTGGTCTTCCAACCCCGCCGGCTAGCGAGAGCCCGGCTAGCGAGACCACCTCGGGAGAAAAACATACAGCCACCCCGAGTGGTCTTCCAACCCCGTCGGCTAGCGAGAGCCTGGCTAGCGAGACCACCTCGGGAGAAAAACATACAGCCACCCCGAGTGGTCTTCCGACCCCGCCGGCTAGCGAGAACCCGGCTCGCGGGACTACCTCGGGAGAAAAACATACAGCCACCCCGAGTGGTCTTCCCACCCTGCCGGCTAGCGAGAGCCCGGCTAGCGAGACCACCTCGGGAGAAAAACATACAGCCACCTCGAGTGGTCTTCCAACCCCGCCGGCTAGCGAGAGCCTGGCTAGCGAGACCATCTCCGGAGAAAAACATACAGCCACCCCGAGTGGTCTTCCAACCCCGCCGGCTAGCGAGAGCCCGGCTAGCGAGACCACCTCGGGAGAAAAACATACCGCCACCCCGAGTGGTCTTCCAACCCCACCGACTAGCGAGAGCCCGGCTAGCGAGACCACCTCGGGAGAAAAACATACAGCCACCCCGAGTGGTCTTCCAACCCCGCCGGCTAGCGAGAGCCCGGCTAGAGAGACCACCTCGGGAGAAAAACATACAGCCACCCCGAGTGGTCTTCCGACCCCGCCGGCTAGCGAGAGCCCGGCTCGCGAGACCAGCTCGGGAGAAAAACATACAGCTACCCCGAGTGGTCTTCCGACCCTGCCGGCTAGCGAGACCATCTCGGGAGAAAAACATACAGCCACCCCGAGTGGTCTTCCAACCCCGCCGGCTAGCGAGACTACCTCGGGAGAAAAACATACCGCCACCCCGAGTGGTCTTCCAACCCCGCCGGCTAGCGAGACCACCTCGGGAGAAAAACATACAGCCACCCCGAGTGGTCTTCCAACCCCGCCGGCTAGCGAGAGCCTGGCTAGCGAGACCATCTCGGGAGAAAAACATACAATCACCCCGAGTGGTCTTCCAACCCCGCCGACTAGCGAGAGCCCGGCTAGCGAGACCACCTCGGGAGAAAAACATACAGCCGCCCTGAATGGTCTTCCAACCCCGTCGGCTAGCAAGAACCCGGCTAGCGAGACCACCTCGGGAGAAAAACATACAGCCACCCCGAGTGGTCTTCTGACCCCGCCGACTAGCGAGAGCCCGGCTAGCGAGACCACCTCGGGAGAAAAACATACAGCCACCCCGAGTGGTCTTCCGACCCCGCCGGCTAGCGAGAGCCCGGCTAGCGAGACCATCTCGGGAGAAAAACATACAGCCACCCCGAGTGGTCTTCCAACCCTGCCGGCTAGCGAGAGCCCAGCTAGCGAGACCACCTCGGGAGAAAAACATACCGCCACCCCGAGTGGTCTTCCAACCCCGCCGGCTAGCAAGAGCCCGGCTAGAGAGACCACATCGGGAGAAAAACATACAGCCACCCCCGAGTGGTCTTCCAACCCCGCCGGCTAGGGAGAGCCCGGCTAGCGAGACCATCTCGGGAGAAAAACATACAGCCACCCCGAGCGGTCTTCCAACCCCGTCGGCTAGCAAGAGCCCGGCTAGCGAGACCATCTCCGGAGAAAAACAAACAGCCACCCCGAGTGGTCTTCCAACCCTGCCGGCTAGCGAGAGCCCGGCAAACGAGACCACCTCGGGAGAAAAACATACAACCACTCTGATTGGTCTTCCAACCCCGCCGACTAGCGAGACCACCTCGAGAGAAAAACATACAGCCACCCCCGAGTGGTCTTCCAACCCCGCCGGCTAGCGAGAGCCCGGCTAGCGAGACCACCTCGGGAGAAAAACATACAGCCACCCCGAGTGGTCTTCCAACCCCGCCGGCTAGCGAGAGCCCGGCTAGCTAGACCACCTCGAGAGAAAAACATACAGCCACCCTGAGTGGTCTTCCAACCCCGCCAGCTAGCGAGAGCTCGGCTAGCGAGACCACCTCGGGAGAAAAACATACAGCCACCCCGAGTGGTCTTCCAACCCCGCCGGCTAGCGAGAGCCCGGCTAGCGAGACCACCTCGGGAGAAAAACATACAGCCACCCCGAGTGGTATTCCAACCCCGCCGGCTAGCGAGAGCCTGGCTAGCTAGACCACCTCGAGGGGAAAAGAACATAGCCTCCCTGGGAGGTCAACCTACACCTGCCGGCTAGTGAGATCCCGGTCAGCGGAACCATCCGAGGGGAAAATAACATATCCTCCCTGGGAGGTCAGCCTGCACCTGCCGGCTAGTGAGAGCCCGGTCAGCCGAACCATCCGAGGGGTGAAGAACATAGCCTCCTTGGGAGGTCAACCTGAACCTGCCAGCTAGTGAGAGCCCGGTTAGCGGAACCATCTGAGAGGTGGAGAACATAGCCTCCCTAGGAGGTCAACCTGAACTTGCCGGCTAGTGAGAGTCCGGTCAGCGGAACCATCCGAGTGGTGAGAAACATAGCCTCCCTGGGAGGTCAACCTGAACCTGTCGGCTAGTGAGAGCCCGGTCAGCGGAACCATCCGAGGGGTGGAGAACATAGCCTCCCTGGGAGGTCAACCTGAACCTGCCGTCTAGTGAGAGCCCGGTCAGCGGAACCATCCGAGGGGAAAATAACATAGCCTCCCTGGGAGATCAACCTGAACCTGCCGGCTAGTGAGTGCCCGGTCAGCGGAACCATCCGAGGGGTGAAGAACATAGCCTCCCTGGGAGGTCAACCTGAACCTGCCGGCTAGTGAGAGCCCGGTCAGCGGAACCATCCGAGAGGTGAAGAACATAGCCTCCCTGGGAGGTCAACCTGAAACTGCCGGCTAATGAGAGCCCGGTCAGCGAAACCATCCGAGGGGAAAATAACATAGCCTCCCTGGTAGGCCAACCTGAACCTGCCGGCTAGTGAAAGTCCGGTCAGTGGAACCATCCGATGGGTGAAGAACATTGCCTCCCTGGGAGGTCAACCTGAACCTGCCGGCTAGTGAGAGCCCGGTCAGCGGAAACATCCGAGGGGTTAAGAACATAGCCTCCCTGGAGGTCAACCTGAACCTGCCGGCTAGTGAGAGCCCGGTCAGTGGAACCATCCGAGGGGAAAATAACATAGCCTCCCTGGGAGGTCAACCTGAACCTGCCGGCTAGTGAGAGGCCGGTCAACGGAACCATCCGAGGGGTGAAGAACATAGCCTCCCAGGGAGGTCAACCTGAACCTGCCGGCTAGTGAGAGCCCGGTCAGCGAAACCATCCGAGGGGTGAAGAACATAGCCTCCCTAGGAGGTCAACCTGAACCTGCCGGCTAGTGAGAGTCCGGTCAGCGGAACCATCCGAGGGAAAAATAACATATCCTCCCTGGGAGGTCAACCTGAACCTGCCGGCTAGTGAGAGCCCGGTCAGCGGAACCATCCGAGGGGTGAAGAACATAGCCTCCCTGGGAGGTCAACCTGAACCTGCCGGCTAGTGAGAGCCTGGTCAGCGGAACCATCCGAGGGGTGATGAACATAGCCTCCCTGGGAGGTCAACCTGAACATGCCGGCTAGTGAGAGCCCGGTCAGCGAAACCATCCGAGGGGTGGAGAACATAGCCTCCCTGGGAGGTCAACCTGAACCTGCCGGCTAGTGAGAGCCCGGTCAGCGGAACCATCCGAGGGGAAAATAACATAGCCTCCCTGGGAGGTCAACCTGAACCTGCCGGCTAGTGAGAGCCCGGTCAGCGGAACCATCCGAGGGGTGAAGAACATAGCCTCCCTGGGAGGTCAACCTGAACCTGCCGGCTAGTGAGAGCCCGGTCAGCAGAACCATCAGAGGGGTGAAGAACATAGCCTCCCTGGGAGGTCAACCTGAACCTGCCGGCTAGTGAGAGCCCAGTCAGCGGAACCATCCGTGGGGAAAATAACATAGCCTCCCTGGGAGCTCAACCTGAACCTGCCGGCTAGTGAGAGCCCGGTCAGCGGAACCATCCGAGGGGTGAAGAACATAGCCTCCCTGGGAGGTCAACCTGAACCTGCCGGCTAGTGAGAGCCCGGTCAGCGGAACCATCCGAGGGGTGAAGAACATTTGGAAAAACTTTTATTTCATTAGTCATCCGGTTACACGCAAGAAAAACTAAAGATGGAAACATACCGTCATACTACATAGACTTAAAGAAAAAACCAAGCATGAAGGCCAGGACTCGGACTTCTACTCCCAGGCATGGTCCTCCTCGACCACCTCTGGTTGCTGACGTTGCGACTTCGGACCCCTTGACTCCTTCATTTCTAAGAACTCGGGGCAGGCGGATGTCGTGTAACCCTCCTCATCGTGGAAGTCACAGTAAGGTATCTCCACCCGGATGCCCCCTCTTCCTCCCTTTCGATTTCTTCTTTTTCTGTGGCCGATCACCATGGCTTGTTGGGGTGGTGGAGAGGGTGCCTTCGGTCCCTGCCTCCACGCTGGGAGGTCGGCCCCCTCTCCCTGGAAGTTGGCCTCCTCCTGGTCGAACTTCCTCTTGGGGGCCCCTACCCTTCCCCCCTGCTGCCTTGCCTCTGGCTCACTCAGCTTGGCCAACCTTCTCGCGAACTCCGGGTTGGCCTCCTCACTCTCAACTTCTTCTGCCACCCTTTCCATCAGCTCCTCAAAGGACAAAATAGCTCTCCTCTTGAGGTCCATCTTGAAGAAGCCCTCCCGCAGCCCTAACGTGAAGACAAGCTTGAGGGTGTACCTGGGCACTTCTTGGACGAGGAGAACCTCTTCCCTGAACCGCTCCAGATAGTGAGTCAGCGACTCCCCTGACTCTTGCTTGATCTTGAAAAGTGCATCGACATCTTTCTTCCTCTTCCTTGACGTCGAGAAGCGTAGCAGGAAAACTCGGCGCAAGTCTTCGAAGGCATAGATGGATCCCGCAGGGAGCTGGTGGAACCAATCTCTAGCCTTCTCCTTCAGAGTTGTCCTGAAGAGACGACACTTGAAAGCGTCCGTCATGGGCCTGATGGAGACCATATACTCAAACCACTGTAGGTGTAGGATGGGGTCATCCTTGCCGGAGTAGTGAGACATCTCCAACCTTCCGAACCCCTCTGGAACCGGGGCTGAGAGAATCGGCTCACACAAAGGACTTCCTATGCTCTCCCCCCTTTGGGGCTGGGCGAGTGGGGGCTGGCCGCCTCCCCACTCGCCCCCTTAGGGCTGGGCGAGTGGGGGCCTGGCGCCTCCCCACTCGCCCCCTTGGGGCTGGGCGAGTGGGGGCCTGGCTGTTGGGTTTTCTATACCCCTTCATAAGGGATGACATATCGAATATGCGCAGCGGAAATGAACAAGAACAACCCAAAAAGAGATCAACGGATCTTGCGGTTTTCATGATTCAAGAGAATAAGCAAAGTAAATACAATATACCTTTGCGGGATTGAGTCAATACTCAACCAAGGTGCTCCAAGATGAAATCAGAAATCTGCCTTTGAGTTCTTCAAGGATCGAAATAGATCGATCCCTCTACAGAAGTCCACACAAGCGATGAAGAACCCTAGTTTCTTGTCGTACAAGAACTAGGTCAGAGAAGGAAGCTCTCAACGTCCCCACGGACTGCTAGATCCGATCCAGGGGAGGCGGCGACCACGATGGCGGCGACTAGCGGCAGCGGAACACGATCGGCGGACGGGAAGAATGTGCCCTCGCGTGGAACGGTTCCGGTCGGCAGTTCTCGTCTTTGCGGAAAGATCTAAGTCTAAAACCGTGTCTATCGAAGACCTAATCGCATGCCTTTATATACGCAAGGCATAGGAAAGGCTATCCGCAGACCAAAAGAAAATCCGTCCAGATTTACTTTCGCGGAATTCGACTAATCACATTAACCGTATTCGACTAATCACTATAACCGAATTCGGCGAAACCATTTCGACGAATTCGACTATATATAAATTCGGTTATTCACTATAATCGAATTCGGCGAAACCATTTCGACGAATTCGACTATATATATAAATTCGGCGGTATAAATTCGGCGAAACCCCTTAGTTGAATTTGCCATTAGCCGAATTCGTCTAAACCCTTTAGTCGAATTCGGTTAATGCCTTTAGCCGAATTATCTAGTGTAAATCCGTTCGTTTAAACACTTTAAACGATTTCCCTTTTGAGACATTCTCAACTTGATTCCAAGCAGTCACAGGATTGGTCCTCCACTCATATCCAATATGAGTAAGGCCAACACAATCCTTTCTCCAACTTCTCCAAACGCTTTTATGTGCGACCCTATAGGCTCATATTGCGTTGGCAACAAGATTAACTGTTGATTGCTTTGAGATCATCTCAGAAACTCCAACAATCTCCCACTTGATCACAAAGTATCAACAAAAGTCTCACAAACAATGAGCGGCATCTAGCAATACATCATTGCTACCCAAGCAATAAGAGTTCATAACTCATATAAGCCTGTCATGACCAATGTATCAGTGTTGTCATGTCCCTTTGTCCTTCACATCCGGTTAGAACTAGAGGCATGGACCGTGTCACCCTCATAATCGTTCAATCCTAGTTTCTTGATCAAGAATAGACTGTCTGAAAATTGGTGAGCTCAATATCACATATTGACTCTACCAAGCATGGCCATGCATTTCTCAGTCTCATTCCATCAAGGGGCCCATGGATGTAACTCCTATCATATAGGAGGACAAATCTCATATTTGCTCACAGACAAACATCCAAATGATTTGTAACATACCCAACAACCACCCTTATCGTCAACCTTTCTCAAGAGAAGACTTTAGATGGCATCAAAGTACGCTCTTCCTCACTCGATGAATGCTATGACTTCAGGTCAAAGGACCACAAACACCATTGTCACTTGAAACCTACTTGTGACACGTTCATATAACAATCCACAAAGTAGTCTCACAGGGGGTCTGTCCAGTACAACTTGTTCTTAACAAGTACCCATGTGATGACTTGATATCACAATATCATGACTTATGAGAACCGGTTATCAGTCAACGCACATGCTAGTCTCAATGTATCATCATCGCCCTTAACTTCTAAGATGATACTCCGACCAGGGACCATTTAAGAATGAAGCTCCTTATAAACATAGGCTCTCACATTCAAGTCACGTACTTGAATTCCTATGGAAGCAAACACTCTAAGGGCATTTATTATGTTAATTAATCTTATCAGACAGATATAAATGACATAATAAAAGAACTTGCCATAAATATAAAATGAAATACATAGTACATATTACAATTCATCCAATGAACAAACAACCAACAAATATGCAATCCACAAGGCTCCCACTAAAGATAATCATTCAGGTATCTAATACCCATTGATCTAACATGATCATCATGCTTCTTTTGCGCAAGAGGCTTTGTCAGTGGATCTGCTATATTTTCTTCAGTTGGTACTCTGCATATGCTCACATCTCCTCGATCGACAATCTCTCGAATAAGATGGAAGCGCCGAAGTATGTGCTTGGAGCGCTGATGAGATCTAGGTTCCTTAGCTTGTGCAATTGCACCGTTGTTATCACAGTAGAGAACTACGGGATCAACAATGCTAGGAACTACATCAAGCTCGCTGATGAATTTCCTAATCCATACAGCCTCCTTCGCCGCATTCGCTGCAGCGATATACTCGGCCTCAGTCGTAGAATCAGCAACTGTCTCTTGCTTGGAACTCTTCCAGCTTACAGCTCCTCCATTAAGGCAAAACACAAAACCTGACTGTGACTTTGAGTCATCTCTGTCAGTCTGGAAGCTTGCATCCGTGTAACCCTTTACAACGAGCTCTTCCTCTCCACCAAACACCAAGAATGTATCCTTAGTCCTTCTCAAGTACTTTAGGATATTCTTGACTGCGATCCAGTGACTATCACCCGGATCAGACTGGTACCTGCTAGTCATGCTTAAAGCATATGAGACATCGGGTCGAGTACATAACATTGCGTACTTGATTGATCCAATTGCCGAAGCATATGGAATCATCTTCATGCGGTCCTTATCTTCCAAAGATTTTGGACACTGGTCCTTAGAGAGACTCACACCATGTGACATGGGTAAGAATTCTTTCTTGGACTCAAGCATGTTGAACCATTTCAACACCTTGTCAATGTATGTACTCTGGGTCAAACCCAGCAACTTCTTCGATCTATCTCTATAGATCTTAATACCAAGTATATAAGTCGCTTCACCCAAGTCTTTCATAGAAAAGCACTTCCCTAGGTTGTTCTTAACAACTTGCAGGGTCGGAATGTCATTCCCGATCAACAGTATGTTATCTACATACAATATCAGGAAGACAATAATGCTCCCACTAATCTTTTTGTAAACACAAGGCTCATCTTCGTTCTTGATGAAACCAAACTCTTTGATCTTCTCATCAAAACGCAGATTCCAACTTCGAGAAGCTTGTTTCAATCCATAAATGGATCGATTCAACTTGCATATTTTAGTGGCTTCATCTAGAGATACAAAACCCTCGGGTTGTGTCATATACACTTCATCAAGGAGGTTTCCATTAAGGAAAGCCATTTTGACATCCATTTGCCAGATCTCGTAGTCATAATACGCAGCAATAACAAGTAGAATTCTGATGGACTTGACCATTACTATAAGGGAAAAGGTTTCATCATAGTCAACACCATGAATTTGCCTGAAACCTTTAGCCACCAGCCGGCATTTGAATGTCTGTACATTCCCATCCATGTCGGTTTTCTTCTTGAAGACCCACTTGCACCCTGTGGGTCGTACCCCTTCAGGTGGTTCCACCAGGGTCCAAACTTGGTTTGTGTACATGGAGTCCATTTCAGATTTCATGGCCTCAAGCCACTTCTCGGAGTCGGGTCCATTCATAGCCTCTTGGTAGGTTGCAGGCTCATCATCATGATCCATAAGCAACACATTACCTATTTGAGTCATGAGAAATCCATATCTCTCAGGTTCAAATCTTGGTCTACCAGATCTATGTAGGACTTGTGTTTCTTGAGCAGGCTCTCCAGCTACAACTTCTTGTAGTCCTTGCTCAGATTCCAATTATGGTTCGTTCATTATTTGTGGCTCTTGAACTTCTTCAAGTTCTACCTTTGCAGTCTTTCTGGATACGAACTCTTTCACCAAAAAGACACCAGTCCTTGCGACAAACACTTTGCCCTCAGACGGTAAGTAGAAGTAGTATCCTTTGGTTTCCTTAGGATACCCCACGAGATAACATTTATCTGATTTGGGTTCCAGCTTGTCAGGCATTTGACGTCGCACATATGCCTCACAGCCCCAAATTTTGATGAACGACATACTAGGACGCTTCCCAGTCCATATCTCATATGATGTCTTTAGAACCGTTTTCGTTGGAACTCGATTTAGTGTGAAAGCAGCAGACTCTAAAGCAAATCCCCAAAAGGAAACGGGCAAATCTGCATGACTCATCATCGATCGCACCATGTCTAACAAGGTACGATTCCTCCTCTCAGAAACACCATTATGTTGAGGTGTTCTGGGCGGAGTGAGCTGTGATACAATACCACACTCTTTCAGATGATCACGAAACTCATGACTCAGATATTCGCCACCTCGATCAGATCGGAGTGCTTTTATCCTTTTTCCCAGTTGGTTCTCCACTTCATTTTTAAACACTTTGAACTTTTCAAAGGTCTCGGATTTGTTCTTCATAAGAAACACGTATCCGTATCTACTGAAATCATCAGTAAATGTAACGAAGTAGTAGAACCCACCTCTAGCCATATAACTCATGGGTCCGCATACATCACTATGTATTATACCCAAGAGATCATTAGCCCTCTCATTACAACTAGTGAAAGGAGCTTTCGTCATCTTGCCCAACAAACATGACTCGCATATCTCAAATGATTCATAATCAAATGAGTCCAGTAGTCCATCTTTATGGAGCTTGGTTATGCGTTTCTCGTTTATATGGCCTAGACGACAATGCTAAAGGTACATAGGATTCGAATCATTTGTTTTTAGTCTTTTAGTATTTTCTATGTTATAGATCGGATGGTCTAAGTTCAAAACATATAAACCATTAAACATTTGGGCAACGCCATAACAAACATCATTCTTGTAAATAGAACAACAATTGTTCTTAATTACGAAAGAAAAACCAATCATGTCCAAACATGAAATAGAAATAATGTTTCTAGTTATGTCCGGAACATAATAACAATTATCAAGTTCTATTACAAGCCCTGTGGGCAAAGAAAGACAGTAAACACCAACGGCGACGACAGCAACTCTTGCTCCATTCCCGACGCGCAGGTCTACCTTCCCTTTACCCAGGATTCTTCTCCTTCTCAGTTCCTGCACATTTATACAAATGTGAGAACCACATCCGGTATCCAATACCCAGGATGAAGGAGTAGAAAAGTTTATTTCTATAACGAAAATACCTGAAGTGGAAGTCATACTTCCCTTCTTCTTCTGCAGATCTTCTAGATACTGAGGACAGTTCCTCCTCCAGTGCCCTTCCTTACCACAATGGTGGCACTTCCCTTCCTTAGCCAAACCTTTCCTTTTTAGTGCTGAAGACTTGGGATCAAGATGTGACTTAGGTCCTACCTTAGTCTTCTTGGTTCCCTTGACCTTGCCCTTGCCTTTATGCACCATCAGTATGGGGCTAGCAGACTTGGTCTTCTTCATGTTGATCTCGGCAATTCTTAACATGCCTAGGAGCTCGGGCAGTGTCTTTTCAATTTCATTCATATTGTAATTTAAGACAAACTGCTCGTAACTGTCCGGCAACGATTGCAGGATCAGATCAGTGGACAACTCTTGGCTCAAAGGAAACCCCAGTCTTTCAAGGCTCTCTATATACCCAATCATCTTGAGTACGTGAGTTCCTACTGGGTCTCGAGCTCCCATCTTACACTGAAATAACGCCCTGGATATATCGAACCTCTCTTGGCGAGCTTGCCCTTGAAACATTTTCTTCAGGTGCTCAACCATCTCATAACAACTCATGTTCTCATGTTGCTTCTGAAGCTCAGAGTTCATAGTCGCGCGCATAAGGCATTCAACATCCAATGAGTCATCTCCATACTTCTTATAAGTATCTTTATCTGCACGTGGTGCATTAGAGGCTGACTCTTCAGGGGGATCTTCTTCCAAGACATAGAGCTTGCGCTATTGCCTGAGAACAATTCTCAGGTTTCTATACCAGTCAAGGAAATTTGTCCCATTTAGCCTATCCTTCTCAAGGATCGCTCTCAGGGACAAGGCGGAGTGAGATCCACTTGTCATGGATATTCTACAAGGAATTTTGCAAAGTAAAATTTTAGTACTATATTTCAAAATACATTTTATATATTTTAATAAGGACTTTTATTAAAGAGCTCCCACTATTTTAATCAAATAAATAACCCTTAATATCGATTCAGAGAGTTTATGCGAGCTACTCTCTTAGTGGACAAGATCCGTATTTCACCAACATCACGAGTCCGCTTTGGCGTTTCTCTCATAATGCGGTTATTTAGGTAGACAACATTTGTCAATTGCATCACTATGCAACTCTTGTATGGTTGGTGAATAACTCTTTATTCGCATCCATCGTATGGAGCATGCCAACCCTATGCCTCTAGGCACTCAACCTTTGAGGTCACCTACTTAAGTTTGACCCGATGTCGATAGTGGGATATCACAATTATCCGCTCACACCCTTACCAAGATAGATTAATGCACCTTGCTTTGGCAAGCCCACACTTCATCGATCGAGGCAGGAAGAGTGTCATCCATCGGAAGGCATCCGAACACTTAATATTAGATAAGGGATTTTATTTTTCATTAGATGAACGTTTCATCGTGATTAACATTTTAGTCACAGTGCACAATCAGAAAATAAAATATAACATTCACATCCCAGATACATCCCAGAAGTGCACAAAAACAGTCTATCAACACTTTGACAAAACATGGCTAAATCTGAGCATTTAGAACACTTCTAAATCTCCAGATTTACATGCATTGGACATATGAACAACAACTCCGCTAGTGCAGTAGACAAGCTCGTCTCTCATGTTAGATTCAATAATCTAAACATTTGGTTTCACAAACCATTTTGAGGGACGGTTACTGCAGAGGAGAAACAACCTCTGAAACATGAAAATTGCAACGCAATCACATGTGTTCCTGGCGGGGTTCCAAGGGGCCGTGCCCCTGGCGGGGTCTTAGGGGCAGAGCCCCTAACGGGGTCCAAGGGGCAGCGCCCCTGGCGGTGGTCGAGCAGCGAGCAGGGTCAAGGGGCAGAGCCCTTGCGGGGTGCGGGGCAGAGTCCCGACCAAAATTTTGAAATCCCACCACCAGAAACCACCCAAAATCACATCAAATGTGATATTCCAAGACGAAATTAGGGCTTTTAGAATGCTTCTAAATGTCTCAATTTACACGCACTTGACCGCAACCTGGCTCTGATACCACTGTTGGGTTTTCTATACCCCATCATAAGGGATGACATATCGAATATGCGCAGCGAAAATGAACAAGAACAACCTAAAAAGAGATCAACGGATCTTGCGGTTTTCATGATTCAAGAGAATAAGCAAAGTAAATACAATATACCTTTGCGGGATTGAGTCAATACTCAACCAAGGTGCTCCAAGATGAAATCAGAAATCTGCCTTTGAGTTCTTCAAGGATCGAAATAGATCGATCCCTCTACAGAAGTCCACACAAGCGATGAAGAACCCTAGTTTCTTGTCGTACAAGAACTATGTCGGAGAAGGAAGCTCTCAACGTCCCCACGGACTGCTAGATCCGATCCAGGGGTGGCGGCGACCACGACGGCGGCAACTAGCGGCGGCGGAACACGATCGGCGGCCGGGAAGAACGTGCCCTCGCGCGGAACGGTTCCGGTCGGCAGTTCTCGTCTTCGCGGAAAGATCTAAGTCTAAAACCGTGTTTATCGAAGACGTAATCGCATGCCTTTATATACGCAAGGGATAGGAAAGGCTATCCGCAGACCAAAAGAAAATCCGTCCAGATTTACATTCGCCGAATTCGACTAATCACATTAACCGAATTCGACTAATCACTATAACCGAATTTGGCGAAACCATTTCGACGAATTCGACTATATATAAATTCGGCTATTCACTATAACCGAATTCGGCGAAACCATTTCGACGAATTCGACTATATATATAAATTCGGCTATATAAATTCGGCGAAACCCCTTGGTCAAATTTGTCATTAGCCGAATTCGTCTAAACCCTTTAGTCGAATTCGGTTAATGCCTTTAGCCGAATTATCTAGTGTAAATCCGTTCATTTAAACACTTTAAACGATTTCTCTTTTGAGACATTCTCAACTTGATTCCAAGCAGTCACAAGATTGGTCCTCCCCTCATATCCAATATGAGTAAGGCCAACACAATCCTTTCTCCAACTTCTCCAAACGCTCTTATGTGCGACCCTATAGGCTCATATTGCGTTGGCAGCAAGACTAACTGTTGATTACTTTGAGATCATCTCAGAAACTCCAACACTGGCGCCTCCCCACTCGCCTCCTTGGGGCTGGGCGAGTGGGGGCCTGGCGCCTCCCCACTCCCCCCTTGGGGCTGGGCGAGTGGGGGCCTGGCGCCTCCCCACTCGCCCCCTTGGGGCTGGGCGAGTGGGGGCCTGGCGCCTCCCCACTCGCCCCCTTGGGTCTCGGCGAGTGGGGGTCTGGGACCTCCCCACTCGCCTTCTCCCGACACCTCCTTCCCGGATGGCTGGCTGAGGGTGTTCTCGCCAACCTGTTGAGGCGAGGCCTCCGGACCACTTTCTCTCCTGCCTTCGCCTATCGAGGCAAAAACTACCTGCAAGGTCTGCATGACCTCCCGCTTGAGATTTTTGAACATCTCCAACGTCACCCCAGCCACCGGGGGCTGCGAGTGACCCGGTCAGAACTTCCTCCACCTCCGTCCACGGAGCTCATCTTGAGAGTTTCTTGAATCGGTCACACTCCACGCTCACCGCACCATAATGTTGAAACCGATTTCTCGGTCTCTGTGGAGTTCGGGGCCCTCACCGAGATGAGGGGCGACCAACCCTTACTCCCCCCAAGGGAGAGATCTAGGTTGAAGGTTGAGGAACTATGGACCGGACCAAGGGCTTAGTGGGGAGGTCCCGCCACATACCCGGAAGCCCCTTAGGAACTTCCCCTCCCAAGCCACTACTAAGCTTGGGCACCACTGGAGGCTCTCCTCACCCCGTAGAGAGACTTGGGGAGGGAGAGAGAGAGGGAGAGAGCTAGCCTATAATGAACCTGCCTCCAAATGGTGCCCCCTTGGCCCCATTTATAGGATGTCTGAAGTTGGGCTGCGAATAACCAAAAACCGGTCCCTGAAAATACCAACATACCCCCGGAAGTGGCTGCGGATAGCCAAGTCCCGCTGTTCTGAGACGCTAAACGCAGACCGCCTCCTACTAAGGGCTCTGGGGCGGGCCAAAGGGCTGGCCCCCCTCCCTGTTCGCCCCCTAAGGGCTCTGGGGCGAGCGAGGGGCCTGGCCCCCCCGGCTCGCCCCCTAAGGGCTCTGGGGCGAGCCAGGGGCCTGGCCCCCTCCCGGCTCGCCCCCTAAGGGCTCTGGGGCGAGCCAGGGGGCTGGGCCCTCTCCCGGCGCGCCCCCTAAGGGCTCTGGGGCGAGCCAGGGGCCTGACCCCCTCCCGGCCCGCCCCCTAAGGGCTCTGGGGCGAGCCAGGGGCCTGGCCCCCTCCCGGCCCGTCCCCTAAGGGCTCTGGGGCGAGCCAGGGGCCTGGCCCCCTCCCGGCCCGCCCCCTAAGGGCTCTGGGGCGAGCCAGGGGCCTGGCCCCCTCCCGGCCCGCCCCCTAAGGGCTCTGGGGCGAGCCAGGGGGCTGGGCCCCTCCCAGCCCGCCCCCTAAGGGCTCTGGGGTGAGCCAGGGGGCTGGGCCCCTCCCGGCCCGCCCCCTAAGGGCTCTGGGACGAGCCAGGGGCCTGGCCCCCTCCCGGCCCGCCCCCTAAGGGCTCTGGGGCGAGTCAGGGGGCTGGGCCCCTCCCGGCTCGCCCCCTAAGGGCTCTGGGGCAAGCCAGGGGCCTGGCCCCCTCCCGGCTCGCCCCCTAAGGGCTCTGGGCGAGCCAGGGGCCTGGCCCCCTCCCGGCTCGCCCCCTAAGGGCTCTGGGCGAGCCAGGGGCCTGGCCCCCTCCCGGCTCGCCCCCTAAGGGCTCTGGGCGAGCCAGGGGCCTGGCCCCCTCCCGGCTCGCCCCCCTCTCCCCCTACTCTTCCTGCCTGGGACTATGTTACCACACAATGTTCTAAAGGACTCCTGGGTCTCGAAAAAATACTCGGCGAATTCAGGGTTGTACACAATTATTAATTAGATCTTATTAAATTTTTAAAGATCTTAGATTTATATTGGATCTAGATTATCAAACATATAATATTTATAGTTTCAAATTTTATGGTAGATCTACATGCGCATAAAATTGTTGTTACAGTCAATATCACTTTGATTTAAACTTAGATGATTGCATGGTGTTTTCAACAGTTTAATTTAAGTTTTACATGCACTAATATCTATTTCTCTCTTGAGTTTACATAGAGAAATCAAAGACTTGTAGGGATTGAGTTGCATGTTATCGGCTTCGTCTGTTGCCGCAAACTTCATTCGGAAGAACACCAGATCTCTTTTAGGAATGACGGCGATCGTGTGACATGAAACTGAATCAAATAATAGTATACGATAAATATTCCACACTTTATTTTTAATTGTGCATACTATCATTCGTATCACTTTATTTGTGTTTATAAAATTAATTAGTGATTATTAATTTCTAAAATTTTGATTATACTTCACAAGAAGTAAATTAATTTTGTTCTTGACGATCCTAAATTTTGACGTTAGTGATTCGCTGAAATTATATTAAGTTGATTTTAATTCCTAAATAACATATTAAGCCCTTCATTAAATAGGTTCACATTAATAATCGGGACGTCTCGATTGCCAAAAGACAGAAACTAGTCTGAGGCATAAGATTTTGATATCACATTGATATTTTTGTCCAATCACACCGAAATAAATAAGTAGCCACGCCAAACGCAGCCAGAGTCTTCTCTTCGGGAACGACGAAGCCTACAAACGCGGCCAGCAGATCGTCGGTGCTGTGGAGGGTGTTCAGCATCTGCAAAGAGATATGGCGTGGGAGAATCAGAAGTACGTCCTCAGCCCGGAATGGTACCTTGAGGGCCTTCGCAGGTTCGATTCTGAACCCGAACCCTAATAAAATCAATATGATCCGCATCAGATAGGCAAAGACGGGAATGACATGGTTTTGGGCAGAGCGGGAGGTGTGCGAGCAGAAGATACGATGATACCGAGCGCGGGATCGGGAGCTGCGCGACTGGTTGAGGACTCCTTCGCCGGGGACAAGGTGGCCAACATCGTAGTAGTAGGCGAGAGGGAGGTGTGCGATCAGTGTGAGATCGGGACCTGGGCGAGCGGAGGAACAACGTCACCGAGCACGATATCAGGCAGGCGACTGGGAAGTTAAAAAGGAAATTGGGGGCTTTGATTTGTGAATAGTGTGTTTGAAAAATTGAAGTGAATACTAAATGCCCCCCAAAAGCATATTCTTAGTCTGCGAATAGCCATGTTCGGTTTGCGGATAACAACCCCTTATCAATTCATCCTGAAACCAGTGGTTTAAAAATCATCAACGGCTTCCTGCGCTTCCGAGATTTCATGGATGCTCTCACTCTAGCTCCCTTCTCCTCTCGCTTCTTCCTTTACTCTCTCGCACCAAAATTCCCACAGCGGAAATCCTACACTCCTCTCCCCCACCATCTGCCCCCCGCCGTATCAAGACCCTGCCTTTCACGGGAAAATTTCAACCCCCAGGTCTCTTCCTCCGATTCCCCCTCCGTCGTTGTCCCCACAGAATTTTCGGCGTTGGATTCTTTCTCCTCCGGCGAGAAGTTCGATTGGTTCTCGCATTGGTACCCATTGGCGCCGGTATGTGATCTCGACAAACGAGAGCCGCGCGCTGTAACAGTGCTAGGGATGGACCTGGTGGTGTGGTGGGACAGGAAGGAGGGTCAATGGACTGTGTTCGACGACCGCTGCCCCCACCGCCTCGCCCCCCTATCTGAAGGGAGGATTGATCGCTGGGGTCGCCTTCAATGCGTCTACCATGGCTGGTGCTTTGATGGCAGCGGCAGCTGTAAACTCATCCCTCAGGCACCGGCTGACGGCCCTCAGGTGAGTGATCATTTCCATAGTTTTAGCTTTTAATGCATGAATTCTGTCTTTCAATCACCGCAATTGAGCTCATTTATTTATAGTTAGATTTATGTTTTTAGTCCCATATTTGTTGTATAGTATATGGGACAATGGGCGGGTGTCTCTTTGTATAAATAGGCCTTTCATGGGCTGAAAAAAAAATCATATTCAACATTTCATTGCAAATCTCTCCACAACTTGTATTACAATAGAAATCACGAGCATCAACATGCAAGTTCAAATCTAAGTGGTAGTATTATTCAGATTGTTGGGTCGAATCCATTCCTTTAAAGAATTTTTATAGGATTATTGTCTAAAATTTTTTTTTTTTGCTAATGAATGATCATTAAATTCCTATTTTTCTTGACAATGAAAAGAGCCTTGGCAACTCACAACTTAATCAATCAATGAAAAAACTTAAATAAAAGAAAAATCTATTACATTTCTTGCTCTTGAAATTTGAATAAGATTTCCCTGTCATTGCAGGTTCATACTTCTAGTAAAGCTTGTGCAACTAGTTACTTGTGCTATGTGCAGAATAACATAGTATGGTTTTGGCCAAGGACTGAATCTCAACACAAAGATATTTTGATGAAGTGCAAGCCTCCTAATATTTCAGAGTTGGATGATCCATCATATGCGTGCGCACTTGGAATGCGAGATATTTCCTATGGGTAATATTTTGCTAAAATTTCAAATGTATTGCTCTGCAATTACAAATTTTGCAAATCAATTTTTTTTCATTGGAGACTATTACCAACTAGTTTACCACGGAAAGTTAGTACTATTTCACTTTTTCTTAAAGCATACCTATTTACATCCTAAAATATATCCTTGATGGGGTCTCCCTCATTATATAGGAATTCTAGACTGTGAATAGCCAGAATTCCATAACCCCCAGTACCTTAGTGGGGAGTTAATGAGAAACCACCGCGCACGCGATCAACACGCCCGATCATCGCGTGATCCGCCACGCTAACCGCCATAGCAAACCGACCGCCGCCGGTGCCCCGCCGCCGACGCTCCTCCACGGCCGACCATCCGGCCAGCCTCCTTTGGTCGCGGGCCCATGACGCGCGACCGCCTCGCCGACCGCCCGGTCGGCCGACTTCGGCCGCAAGTCCCTTGCGGCCAACCGACCGGCCGGCCTAAGCTGCGCGCCCATGGCCGCAAGATCGGCCTAAGCTGCGCGCCCATGGCTACAAGGCCGGCCTAAGCTGCGAGCCCATGGCCGGCCTCTCGGCCGGCCTTGTCGCGCGCCCGTAGGAGCGTGGCCGACGAGGCCCGACGGTTGGCCAGCGGCCGGCCGCCCTTAGCCGCGCGCCTACGGAGCGTGGCCGTCTCGCCGCCCGACCGAGCCTCGGTCTGCCGGCTTCAGCCGCGCGACCGGAGGGTCCTGCGGACGGCCTTCCTTCCGGCCGGCCGCCCGGGGCCGGCCTTCCTCCCGGCCGGCCGCCCAATTCCGGCCTCCCTCCCGGCCGGCCGCCCAAGTCCGGCCTCCCTCCCGGCCGGCCTCCCTTCTTCGCCGGTCAGTCTCCTCGCCGGCCTGCGTTCGCCGCCGTCCGGGCCTTCTGCTGTGGCTTTGCGATCGCTCCACGGTGTCTCCACCCTCCGATCGGAGCGTAACCACCCGTGTAACCGCCCTCTTAACCACCAATCATGGGTGGGTGCATTTATCCAAAATCATGTCGGGTTGCGTATAAAATAATACAGAAATAATACGCGATTTAAACCGTATAAGCTTGGCATGCGCATAGCAATTATGGTGGTTACAGTCTGCGAATAACCAGATAACTACCTGTTGAAGCCAGAACTTGGTCTCTTGCGGAGCTCGGGCCCCCAAAGATGAGGGACAGCTATTACTTACTGATCCCTTGGAAGGAACAGACCGAAGTCTCAGAACTAGACACAGACCCTTGGTCACAGCGAGGAGGTCCCACCACACACCCAGAAGATCTTAGAGCGCTTCCCCTCCCAAGCCAAAGCTGAGACTGGGCACCTTGGAGAGCCTGAGAGCTACGCTAAGATAACATAGGGAGAAGGAAGCTCAGAGTACTGAGATTGGAATCCTCTCCAAAGGTGCTCTTCAATATCTATATATAGTTTTTTACTTACGGTCTGCTAATGGTGGGATTCCGCCTTACGCTTTTGCTATGCGCAACCCAAAAGGGTCTGCCAACAACCAAATTCCGCTGTTTGGAGAGGCTAACTGCAGACCACCAAGGGCTTCCAGGTAAAATCACCCCTGGACCCCTACTGGGCGAGCCACCCACAAGGGCTCCTCTCGCCTGGTCTTCCTCACGCGAATTACGAGGCCAGGCTCGCCCGCCTTCTTGCGAGCGACCGGCGAGGGCCCGGCTCGCCCGCCTTCTTGCGAGCAGCTGGCGAGAGCCTTGCTCACCCGCCTTCCTGCGAGCGGCATTTATGAACCTGGCTCGCCCTCCTTCCTACTCTTCTCGCCCGTTGATCCCTTAGTCTCCGCTCACCTTTTGGCGAATACCGGGGTTGTACACAATTCCCGCTCTTCGCGAGTCTACTTTAGGCTCGCGAAGAAACATCCAACCCCTGGTGTTCGCCGACCCCTTGATAACGTGGTGAGAATCTTTTGGTGGGCCCCATGCCCAACGCTATAAATACCATTCTTTCTGGCTGGTGCATGAACTTTTTCTCCCTCTTCTCTCTTTCGCTGCTCGTCGCCATATCCATCGAGATGTCCAACAGAGAAGAAATATTGGCTCGCCTCAAGGACTCGCAGGCGATCCAAAAAGCTAAAGCTGCAGAGCTTGCTGAACCCGTGCTGTTCCTTTTGTGCAGCGACACCTCTCGCGACCCCGGAGAGGCGAACCCCCACTCCGATGGGCTCGGCAGCCCCACCTAAATCGAACATCCTCACTCCGGGGTTCGGCGTTCTAGGCCAACGGAGTCTGGGCGGGTCGCTACTTGCCGACCCCCGGGTCGCGGACGACTCGATGCACCGCCCGGGTCTGGGGAAATCCATTACCCCTGCCTGCACTGAAGCCTTCAAGTGCCAGCCGAGCTCTTCTCGCCAGCAAGCCCGTACCATCCTCATTTCGCCAGGTTAAATAGTTTCTTCCGAATGCCTCTTTCCCACCCTTATTGCTGATTTCTTCCTCGCAGGTGTTCCCCCGACCCCGCCTGCCGAGTCGGAGCATGGAGAGGAGGAGATATCGCCCCCTCCCTCGCCGAACCAGGTCGCGGACTTCCTGGGAGACCCCAGTAATCCCGAACAAATGAAGAGACGGGTCACCGAGCTGTTCCAGAAGTATGGCCTCATGCTGCGGGATCTGTACGACCAGAACCGGGTGGACAGGACAGCCTATGAAGAGAGGTTCGCCGCGATGGAGGATGCGAACGCGTGAGTCCTTGCCGAGATGCGACAGGTAGCTCGTGGCGAGGTCACCTCGCCAGGGGTTCACCTCGCGCGAATTGAAGATCAGATGCGCCTGATGCAGCGCGAGGTCCAGTCGGTTCGCGAGTACCACTACCCGAAGGTTCCACCGCGTTCTGGAGTGCGAGGCCGCGGCCGCTGGAAGTGGATTAACTATTAAACGATGTTATTTATTTTCTCTCGCTCGCACCTGTTACCTCCCCTAGGGGTTTCGAACAATTCGCAAATTTGTAATAAGGATATTCTTGCTCGCCCGCAGGCTTTTTCTCTCGCCTTTTATTATTTCTATACTCATGCTAACCGTGCTCGCGTATCGCTTGTTTTATATTTCATGTCTGTCTCGCTTCAGACTCCCGAACTACTGTCTCGCCTTTACGATTTTTACTTCTTTCCTTGCAGCTTGGCTCGCCTATGGCGAGTTAGAGGATGTCGCCAGGACGCAAACCCACCCGGAGCGGATAAGGTTCAAGAAGCTGAAACGTCACCGCGCGATTCAGCTATCCACACCCCGTGACGCTTCAAAATCTTCCCGCTCTTTTCATTCCTATAAATAGCCGCCGGTTTTTACTTTTCAACCACCGCATTAACTGTTCAACCTTCTCCCTCTCTTGCAGGCTTTCTCGCAATTCTCGGCTCGCTCTCGCGTTTCCGCCGGCTCGCTGCTAATAAACCATGGTTGCTGATGGAGAATCTGAAGGGCGGGCCAGGTGCGCCGGGGTCTATCGCGACCACACCTTCTTCTGCGCCACGCTCTCTGACGAGGAATTCCTCTCCACTGTGGACAAGTACATACCCTCGGGCTTCGTCGCTCGCCGTCCGGCGAACACCGTCGCCATAAACGAGCCGTCCCCTGACGAGTTCGCCATCCCCATTGTTCACTTTGAGAATGGGTTGCGACTCCCTCTATTGCCGGAAGTGCGCCAGGTAACTCACCCAACCATTGCATTTCTTGCTCGCGTCGCAAAGAGCACGCTAACCCTTCTTTGGTGAATTTCCTAGGTACTAAAGTACTATGGCGTCTTGCCGAGCCAGCTAACCCCGAACGCGATCGTCGTGGTGGTCGCGTTCGCTCGCTTTCTCCTTCTGCGCCTACAAAGACGGAACAACCCACTTCGCGAGCCAGCACGTCACTATCTGCGAGATAGTGAACAAGAGCCATTACTGGCATCAGAAGTTCGTTCTCGTCAAAGGACCCTTCGACAACATTCCCTTCTCCTCCCTCCAGCGAGACGAGGCGACCTACCGCCCCCCGGCTTCGCTAGGGGGTGACGACGCGAAGCTCTTCCAGTACTTGGAGGGGAAGAACTTCGAGGTCGCATACCTCCGGCAGAGGGTGGACTCGCTGCTTCTGGTGCCCCAAGGAGAAGGTTTGACTCGCACTCGCAAATTTCCCATAATTTTCTTGATTCTGGCGATTAATTCTTACTGTTGTCACCTTCCCAGGAGAGCGGGATCTTCCCCTCCACCCTCCGCACGCGAGGACTACAACCCTCACCTCTTGCTCGCTCGCTATTGCAGCCGCCGATGCGTGCCGAGACCCTCTCGGCTCGACTTCTGGTAAGAAACGACCGCCTCCAGCGAGCCAGCTCTCCGCGAAAAATCCGGCAAAGAAGAGGACCAAAGAGACCCCTGCCACAAGTAAGGGGAAGGACGTTGTAGTGGACATGAGCGAGGCGGAGACCCTACTCTCCCCATCGGCGAATCAGAAGGTTCCTAAGGGGAGCAGTGCGGCCGGGGATGCTTCGGGTGAGACCAAGCCGTCGAGCCATAAAAATTTTGGCCTCGCCGCGAAGCTCCCGGATGCGGTCGACGAGCTGCTGCTGGCGTGGGATCCTGATCACAACAGGATCTCGTATTCATCGCTCCTCCCTTCCTGGGTTGAGAGCGACCAGGTTGGGGGCGAGGCGTTCGCCATAGCCTTTGGGCTATATGGCCGCGAGGACGCCGCCAACTTCGGCGCCCTAAGGTCCAGGCTGCTGGTCTATGAGGCCATGCAAGCCCAATTTTGAGCCAGGAGCTTACTCACATGGTGGTTCGGGGGTACCTTACCGCGAACAGGGATTCTAAGGAGCTTAAGCGCGAGCTCCAGGAGGCCGCAGATGAAGTCGCGCGCCTCAAGGGGAAAGAGGCCATTTCTGAGGGTCTCCTCGCCAGCCTCCAAGGAGGAATGGTAAGTGATTCCTACAAACTTTCTATCTCGCTCGCCGTATTTCGCTTTGTTTGACTTAACCTTTTCTTTTATAGGACGCTGAAACAGCGAGCTAGCTCCTCTCGCGGAATGCTAACCTGGAGATGGAGACCCGGATCCTGAAAACTCAAGTCCGCGAGCTGACCAGGGCTGTGCTCCCCCCGCCCCCTCCGTGAGCTGGGGCTCGCAACCGAACACGAGACGAGGAGGAGGCGACCCGCAAGAACTCAATGGGCGCCGCCAACCTCGTCTTCGATACCCTCAAGGGGGCGAGCCTGCTTTCCCTGGATGCGATGGAGCTTACCGCCGAGGACGTCGTCCCAGATTTGTTCGCGCCAATTCCAGAGGCCGAAGGTCGCGGGAGCGAGGAGGAGCTGTCCGACGATCTTCCTTGACTTGCTTTTATTTATTAATGTATACACCCTTTTTGGCCGGCGAGATCGCCGCTGCTTGTAATGAACCTTTTCCAGAAATGAAAAGAATTCTTTTGCTATTGTTAGTACATTTTGTCCTGCTCGCGCTAATATGCTTAGTCATGCTCGCGTTCGCATTTTTTTCTTTGTAATGAATGTGGCTGTCACCGTTTTATTGAACTTCATTTTATCTCGCTACAACACACCTGCACACAACCCATAGGGCGTTTGCGTAGTTTCCCTCGCGTAGTCGTTTGTTGTATATACTTTCTGCTTGTCTACGCGCTAGGCAAAATACGGGTCGCTCCGCGCCTCTGGCTCGCCCACCATGGGTCTTCGCGGGCAGGGTCAGCATTACCCTACCTTGCTCGCCATGACCTCTACGCGCGAACAACGTTACTCATTAATTCCCACGCCGGCGGCTCCCCTGACTCGCTTATTTTAGGCGTTGCTTAGAGATTCTCCAAGTGTCTTGCGAGCCAGGATCCAATCTAACGAGCCTTGTTGCCACCATGTTCAGCCGCCTCGCTATAACCCTTGGACTTAGATATTTTTTCATATGATATTGCTTCTTATCTTCGCGCGAGCGAGCCTCGGGGCTCGCCCAGTCTAAATCTCCCCCGACAAGTTTTTGCGAATTGAGCCCATCAATACAAACCATCTCCTTGCCAGCCTCTCCGCGAGATCAACCTGACCCACCGGCTAGTGAGAGCCCGACAGCGGAATCATCCGGGGCATTCCAGCACAAAACTTACTTGCCAGCCTCTCTGCGAGATCAACCTGACCCACCGACTAGTGAGAGCCCGACAACGGAATCATCCGGGGCATTCCAGCACAAAACTTACTTGCCAACCTCTCCGTGAGATCAACCTGACCCACCGGCTAGTGAGAGCCCGACAGCAGAATCATCCGGGGCATTCCAGCACAAAACTTACTTGCCAGCTTCTCCGCGAGATCAACCTGACCCACCGGCTAGTGAGAGCCCGACAGCGGAATCATCCGGGGCATTCCAGCACAAGTCTTACTTGCCGGCGTCTCCGCGAGATCAACCCGACCCACCGGCTAGTGAGAGCCCGACAGCGGAATCATCCGGGGCATTCCAGCACAAAACTTACTTGCCAGCCTCTCCGCGAGATCAACTTGACCCACCGGCTAGTGAGAGCCCAACAACGGAATCATCCGGGGCATTCCAACACAAGACTTACTTTCCAGCCTCTCTGCGAGATCAACCTGACCCACCGGCTAGTGAGAGCCCGACAACGGAATCATCTGGGGCATTCCAGCACAAACACCTTGAGGACCCATGCTTGGAATAAATATTGAAACCAACATATGCTGAGTCAAATATGTAGCAAATCAATATAAAAAGTTTAAGGGTAGAAGCGCTTTAAGTCATCCCTGCTTCGGGCCAGGCTGAGGGGTACCCCTTCCGCATCTCAGAGGTGGTACCCTCCTGACCTGTGTACCTCATCTACAATGTAAGGCCCCTCCCAGTTGGGATTGAGCTTCCCCACAGCGGCTCCCCTTCCCGCCGCATCGACCTTTTTTAAGACCAGGTCACCCTTCTCGAATTGCTTCACCCTGATATGTTTATCGAAGTACCGAGCCATCCGCCGCTTGACTTCCTCCTGCCGGACGGTGGCTAAGTCCCGAAGCTCTTCCACCAGGTCCAAGGATAGCCTTTGCTCTCCCACATTCTCCACTCGCCACTCTTCGTCTCCTTCGCCCGCGGCGATCACCCTAGGTGACTTGACATCGAACTCGACTGGGAGGACGGCCTCGGATCCATGGGAGAGCTTGAATGGAGTCTCTCCTGTGGCGGTATTTGGAGTGGTTCTCAAGGCCCAGAGGACCGAGGGTAACTGCTCTACCCAGTTGCCCCTGAGGTTCTCGACCTTCTTCTTCAGCAAGTTCACGATTATTTTGTTTGCCGCCTCCACTTGCCCATTCTTCTCGGGTGGTGGACCGACGCAAACCGAAGATCTATGCCAAGCTGGGTGCAGAAGCTGACGAACTCGTCGCTGTCAAACTGCGGCCCATTGTCCGTAACTATGGCTAGCGGAAGCCCGTGCCTGCAATTATTTTACCCCATATAAAATTTCTCACCACTTGGGACGTTACCTTGGCCAGCGCCTTCACCTCCATCCACTTGGAGAAATAATCGATCATCACGAGTTGGAACTTCTTTGACCACTCGCTTGGGGGAAAAGACCCACCAGGTCCAACCCTCATATTGCAAAGGGCCAGGGGGCTGTGATGGTTCAGAGTCTTTGGGCTGGCAGGAGCTGGAGGGGGGAGAACAGCTGACTCTTCGAGCACTTCCTTGCGAACTCCGCTGCGTCCTTGCCCACGTTTTAAATGTCCTCCGACATGTCCGACATGTCATTTTTTTAGGGAAAAACGAAATGTTTTTCTAAAAAAAATAGATTTTGTCATTTTGTAAAATATAGGCCGACATGTCCGATTTTTTTCGATATATCGGCCGACACGAGTTTTAAATATATCGTCCGCTATTTTATTTTATGTTATATTAGCAGACTAGCAACATATGTTTAAATCGCATATGAATATTATATTATGTATGTTTAAAATGATTAAACTTTGTTGAGGCCGAAAATGCACCTCCACGATCACTGCTTGAAAAGCAAGGAGAATAAAGAGTTGCAAGCTATAAGTTACTATCCGACTTAATGATTTAGGTTGATTAGACCGCTGACAGCGGTCGAGGCCAGAATTCGCCCGTCACGGCGAATGCCACTCATGTGACGGGCTTTCCTTTGATTAAGGTGAAACGATTACAACGGGTTAAAGATGAAGCCGGCCGGAAAGACAAGTTGCAAGACTGTTCGCTCGAGACCGCATCTCAGACAAGCGAGCTTCGGGATTCGAGTGTGCGTGTCTTGGGAACGTCGCCGCCCCCTATTTATAGGCTCGGGGGCCTGCCCGAACGGGCAGGGATAGAATAACCGCCCGCCCGGATACAGGAGAATCGGGCAGGGGGTGACAGGATACAGAAAGGAGAAAGAAACAAGTCGCGAGAAGCCGCGCGGCTTGGCGACTTGGGCTTCCGACTTGCGTTGGCCGAAGTTGACGTGCGCTGCGATCAAGGCTACGATGCAGCCCGGGCGACCTCGGACCTGAGGCCGCGGCTTGCCTTCTGGACTTGAGCCTTGACAGTCTTCAATCCTGGGAGACGGTCTGGATGTTGTTAGACCGCCCGGTCTGAAAAATGTATTGTCCGGGAAGCGGTCTTCTGGGTAAACATAATCCCCGCATATTTTCAAATCTCGAGGAAATTTCGAAAATATTAATTCTAGCCGTAGACCGCGCCCATCTTGTTCTGAAGCTTATAAAAAACCTTGAGGGTCCTTCATTCTGCATACTTTCTTTGAAATTACGGGGAGCTGCTCGCCAACTGCGGTTAGGCTTTTTCAAGTCGGCCATCTTTTGATCAGAATGAACTTCCTTGACCATTTCCAAGTCCGCGTGGACAAGAGTGGAGACCGGAAACAGGAGGACCGAAAAAAGAGAGACCGGAAGAAAAGCCATCGGTCTGGGAAACCCGCAGCGGTTAGCCCGAAACCCTCTGTGGATCTTGCGCCCCCGAAGGTGCCTGAAGAGCCCGAAGCGGACAGTTCTAAACCACCGAACGATCCACCAGTACCTTCCGATAAGATGGATTCTGAAGCCACTTTGCTGAAGGCCGGGGAGTCCGCTCCTTCTGATAAGACGGGCTCGAGCAATGCAGCACCGAAGGCCGGAGAAGACGCGTCCTTTGATATCGACGTTACCACTTCTGGGAACCCCCTTCTCATGATACGCGAGGGGGAAGAAGGGGTGGTCAATTCTCCCAAACCGGACTGGTTGACCACTCCTTTGGTGGTGTTGGATGACAACTCCACCCCCTCTCCCTCAGCGAAGCCGGAGACGGTTAAGAAGAAAAGGAAGAGAGTCGAGACAGCGGCGGAGCGAATATCGAAGAAGGTCCGGAAGATGAGGGCCAAGAGCAAAGAACTCTACAAGAAACCGACAGAGGCCTGCCTCCAGACCAACCCGCGCATGAAGGAAGAGATTGAAGAGCCGATCATCCCTTCTTCCAAACCCGACGGTTTAACTCCGGATTCTGTGGATAGTACGACCCTTAGCAATATTTTGAATGGTATTGATGACCTCCAGAGGAGTGACAAACTTCTTGATAGCCCTGTGACCTCAAATCGTGCAGACCCTCCTGGCGAGGAAGCGGATAAACCCGAAGAGTCCTCACCAAAAGAAGATGACCCGACGATGACCGGGCTGCGCTTGATGCAAGTGAAGGCGGAGGAGAGGAGACGGGCTCTGGACAAGCCGCCACCACCAAATCCTTTCGCACCAGGTAAGTGCAATGCGGGCTGTAACCCTATCCGCTTCTTCATTCCGCGACCCCGAAAGAACGCTTCGCTGTTGAACCCGCTTCCGGGTTATTTTCCATCTGCGACTCAAATTTCTGCAATCAAGAGAAGGCAAAATGAGCCGTTTTGGAAGGAGCAGCGCCGCAGGATGGACCCTGAACAATCGTGACGGCCTGTGTACCCAGGCACTTTATCTTGTAATATTCTGTCGTGTAGTGCTCTTTCGACTGTGCTAACCGCACCCCCCTTTTTTGCAGACAATCCGGAAGAAGCAATGAGGCCGAGCGACCTCATATCTAGCCTGCCTCCGCTGTCTCAGGCGCCGAGCCTTGCACGGAGCTCAAACTCTGGGCAGGAGGAGTTGGCCAACCTTCAACGCCTTCTTGGCGACTTGGAAGGAAAGGTGAGGGAGATTGAAAGCAAGGAGGAAGCCGCCCGGGTTGCTCTGGAAGTAGAGAAGAAGGCGCGGCAAGAGGAGCAATAGATGCTCGGAGCCCAGCTGAAGGCCGCCCGAGCTGCGCTGGAGGCCGAGAAAAAGGCTTGGCCGGAGAGAGAGAAGGCACTGGAGACTCAGCTGGAAGCCGCTCGGGCTGCCCTAGAGGCCGAGAAGAGGGCACGACTGGAGCAGAGGGCTAATCTGACCGCGCGGCTTGAGAGAGAGAAGAAAGCGGTCTCGAACAAGGTTGTCAGGATCGAGATCCCAGGTAAGATCGTTTCGAGGTTGGATCGGATCGGATCGTAGAATCGGATCGAGGATCGCAAGATCCTACAACATTCATAGATTAATCTCAAAATATAAAATTAATTTTGTATCATCCAATTATATGCTCAATTAGCAAAAAATCAATAAATTGAGTAGTATGTAAATAATTATATTAATTTTTTTGAATAACTAAAATAAAAAAGATAATATCATACTAAGTTCACTTTCAGTTTCAGGTAGGACACCAAATATTTGCTAACAATAAAAACAAATTTGGACTGCTGGATTGGTGGAAGCCTAAAAGCAGGAAGACGAACCCAGACTGTTGGATTGCTCGTATGCTAGAAGCAGGAAGCTTGAATTGCTCGTATACTGGATTTCTAACCGTTAGATTGCTCGTACGCTAGAAAGGAAGACTAGACGTCGGCCTGAAAGTAGGAAACAGGAAGCCACTGGATTACCAGCCACTGGATTGCTCATACGCAGAAATATAAGATAAGACATTGATACCACTTGAAATGGAACCTGGTAAGGAAGGAAAAGGAAGACATTGTATGAACTGGAAGCGACCAAAGATGTCGGTTTTGGCCTCCGTTTGCAGCCAGCAATCGGCATTTGGGATATGGTAAAACAACATGATATGATTCTGTGATGGGGTATGTGGGTGAGATTGGGATAAGGTTAAGCAATGGGTTATGGGTGTTGAACCGATTGAATGGGGTCGGGATAGAGTTGGACATGTTTCTAGTTCCATTTGGTCGAATCGGTAGAATCGGGCGGGATCGCGATCCTAGAGATCCTAAGATCCGGATCGCGATCCCAGTCGTAGATGTGCCGATTTAGATCCTAGGTAAGATCCGGATCGATTTACAAAATTTGGATCGTAGAATCGTAAGATCCTAAGATCCGGATCGCGATCCTGATAACCATGGTCTCGAAGCTTGATAGTGATTGTCGTTATTATCAAGAGAAATATCTGCGCTTGACTAGGGAAACCGACGGAAGCCGGCGACCTGTGAATGATGAGAGGGTGCAACTGTCAAGCCGCCCGACTGCTGGAGCGACCTCAAATTCTCCCCTAGTTAGGGCGGCCGATCCTATGATTGACGAGGCCACTAGGCTTCCACCTGCTCGCGTTATTTCTGCTATGCGGGTAGAGCTGGATGCTGGGCGGCTTCACAGCACAATTAATCATCTTCACTACCATTCAAGCCAGATTTACAGTCTCCTTAATCAAACCAGTGATCAAGTCGCTCGGCTTCATCGAGAAGACCCTTCCGTTGAGAATCGCCGACCGTGAGCGGTCTTCAAAAACTACCTTTGTAATATTATCTGTTGGGGACTTCGGATAATCTATTTGCTGCCTTTTAATGTTCGCCTTAATCCGTGCGGATTGTTTTCGAATATTTGCTATCTATGCCTTTGAATCTTTCAAATATTATCCGGATTGCTTGACAGGCCGCGCGACCTATGATGTATGCTTGAAGCTTTTCTGTTGAACTTAATTAATATGATGATGCAGGTTGCTGACCGCGCGGCTTGTGTTGCTTTAGTCGCGGTCTAACTTGGCTATACACAAACCATTGGTTCTCGTGAGATATTTGTGTATATTTCATTTATAAAACTAATTATGCAGGTTTCTAACCGCGCGGTTAGACCACTTATCCGCCGCATGATTTTAATATTTGCAGATCGTTGGCCCTTATAAGTAGTAACCATCCCGGAGGTTCATTACACTTCAGAAATGGCGTGGGCTAAGAGCAAATCGAACCAGACTGAGAAGGTTAAGGCCGTGCGAACTGATGCGGCCTCCGCCTTTCGCTCTGCTGATCACAAGGAGTGCCGTCTGACTAAGGCTGAGTTAGACGAGTTCGTCGAATAACACATGGCAGGGAGTTCCTTACTCGCGCGGCTTCCACTCCGCGATGAGCGGATAAACTCTTCCACCCCAAATCAGATCGCAATCCCAATCGATCATTTCGACTGCGACTTCAAGTTTCCCCCTCCCCTTGAAGTTATTCACATTTTTGATCATTACGGGATTGTGCCCGGACAACTCCCGTCGAACTCCATCGCCTCCATCTACAGTTTCATCTCGTATTTGCGGTTTGAACGGGTCAGATTTTCGATTGACCTGTTCAGGAAATTCTTTTCCGTGCGGTCTATCCCAGATGCCGGAACTTCAATCTTTCGAGGGCATCTTTACTTTGGGTTCCAGGGGATGAAGGTCGTCAACCTTGCAAACAAGGTGACGAGCTGGTCGGAGCGATACTTAATGTTTGAAGGCCACCTCAGGTTGTTGCAGGTCAACCCGCAGGTGCGAAGTGAGGCGGCTTTCCAGACAGTCAAGATTGGAGAGGCCGAGTTGGAGATATTCAAGTTCTTGGAGAACGCGCGGCTTGATGTGAACCACTACATCCCGCTACTCGCGGAGTTGGAGGATGTCCGACCCGAAGATAGTTAGTTTCCCGCACCTCGCTGCTTTGTAACCGCCCGGACTATTTTGTTAAAACCTTTGGCTTTGCTTTGCAGCTGCCACCATTGTTCCGCGGAACAAACTGTCAGTCCGGTTTGTCCGGTTCTGACCCAGTGGGAGAAGCGGCAAAGACAGATCAGGCCGCCATTATCTGAGGAGGAAAGCTCGGCTTCTTCAGGCGAGTTTGATCTCCTTCGCTCCTGTAGCAACCCGCCCGACTTGAAGGGCAAACTGACGATCCTCTGGCATCAGGACGGGGATTGTGTGCAACCGGGTCAGCCGTCACGCACTAGCCGCCGGAGCCGCTATGTATGGTCGGAAAACACTGAAAAGATTGAAGAAAGTTCCCGAGGAGGATCTTTCCCGAGTAGCCGCGCAAGCCGGTGCGTGGGGCTTTGCGGCTAACCACTTTATGACTCTGTCATATAAGCGGTTAGTTTCGGCCAACACATACTTGGAAAAGAAAAGTACCGAACAGGCCGAGGAGATCGCCCGCTTAAGGGAGATTGTGGCGGTAAGTTATCTGGCAAATACTCGTGCGACCTGTTTTCTTTAAACCGGGCGATCTAAGACCGTTCTTTTTCCTCTTTATAGCATCAGCACGATATGGACAACCCGGCCTTTCAGGACGAGGTCTTTCCCCATGTTGCAAAGGGGATTGACACTGCCCTTAACCGCCTGAGAGACCGCGACGGTCTGGCTGCGGGTTTCGAGGAGTCCACCTTCCCGGACATCTTTCCCGGCCTGAAGGACCAATTTGATGAGATGAACCGTAAAGCCAAAGGAAAAGATAAGGTCGAGTCCAGTAGCTCGGAAGAGGCTGAAGACGGAGATGATGAGGCCGCCGCGGGTAGAAAAAACACTGCGGTTGACGGGACCGCTGCAGAGCAGGAGGCCGCTGCTGACAACGAGAAGGAAAACAGCTCAGGCTCGGAGTCTAGCGATTCCGGAGAAGAAGCCGGGCGGTCTAAGCGTCGGAGGTCGGGCGGCTCGGGCAGCTCGGGCAGCTCGAGCAGTAGTTCGTCAAGTTCGTCATCGAGTAGTGAAGGCTACTCGCCTGAAGTTAATATTGATGGGAGCGAGGACTCGAACTCTCCTGCAGCTAAAAAACTCAAGCCGGACGAGTAATCAAGATTATTTTGTTTTTCTTGTACTTGTTTTTATTTTGCATAACCGACGGCTTGATTTTGTTAGCCGGTCGGTTAAAAAATGATGTAAAGATATTTTGATAATGAATGAAAAGTTTTTTACCTGTTCGGCTGTCTATTCCTTGCAACTTACTTGTGATTGTTCGGCTTCAACTTTGCTTTTGTATTCTCTTATAAAATATGAATTCTTTCCTGAATCCGCCTGAGAATAGACCTAGTCGCGCGGCTATTATCCAATCCGAGCTTCTTGGTAATTGATAACCCGAATACTATAAAGCGCTGCTCTGGCGATTAGGATATATCATCATTCCAGCGGACTTAAAAGTATTTGAAATGAATTTCTACAAATGTTCATCATAAATAACAGGCCGTGCGGCTAGAACAGGCAAACTCTTTGATATCATATCAAATATAATATCCCTGAACTTAATCCACCAAAAATCAAACCGGGCGATTATAATATACTTCGAACGACTTGATAGCATGATTCCCAAAAAAGATACTTCGATGAAACTATTCTGTCATGATAAGCCAGGATAATAATAATGACCAAGACAATGAATAGATCGCGCGGCCTGCGCACAATCCGGCCGAACAATAAACTGTGTTTCAAGATAATAATGATGATCAAGGTGATAATTAGATCGCGCGATTTGCATACAATCCGGCCGATCAGTAGATTGAATTGATCAATTATATCATGTGAGAACTCCAGCTCTTTTTGAGCGAGTTGATTTAGACCGCACGGACATTCTTCGGGATGCTTAGCAAATTATATAGACAATTTTTATAACTTTTACTGCTCCAAGTCGTGCAATTAGCTGAAGTTCTCAATCTGAATCGGACTGACCATATGATACCATGCTGAGATACTATATTGAATTTCACAGATTATACAAATAACCCGATCGGTTAAGAGTTTTTATTGACAACCTGTTTATCGCCTTGCGGCTTAACCTGTGATGACCTGTTTTCTAGCTTGGAAGCTAGGTATCTTTCTAGCCGTTCGGCTAAACAAGCCTTAATCATTTGGATAGCATATCATGCTACTAATTCACCCGTTGTTCAAGCAAGTCACCAAATAAGGAAAAATGTCAGTACGATGTTCCCCCATTCAATTAATCATGAAAGTTCTAATGAATGAAAGAGAAACAATTTTCAAGGATAGAACCGTTTCAGGTCGTCGCCGCTCCAAGTATGCGAGATGTCTTCTCCATTACTTGTTTGAAGACGATAGACTCCACTTTTGAGTACCTCCTTGATGATGAACGGACCTGCCCAGTTCGGATTTAGCTTTCCCACAGAACCTGACCTGGCTGCAACATCCACTTTTTTCAACACGAGGTCTCCCACCATGAATTGCTTGACTCTGATGTGTTTATCTAAATACCGTGCCATCCTCCTTTTCACCTCCTCTTGTCTAATTACTGCTTCATCCTGGAGTTCTTCAATAAAGTCCAAACTGTACTTTATTCTTTCATCATTAGCCTCTATCCATGCTTCGCCACCCTGATGTGCATACATTACCCTGGGACTAACCACCTCAAACTCTATTGGAACAACCGCCTCTGAACCATGAGATAGTTTGAACAGAGTTTCCCCTGTGGCCGAAGATGGTGTGGTGCGTAAAGTTCAAAGAATGGATGGAAGTTGTTCAGCCCAATTCCCTTTATGGTCGAGAACTCTTTTCATCAGAAGACATTGAATTTGTTTATAAGCAGCCTCCACTTGCCCATTACTCCTGGGATGATGAACAGATGAGAATCGAAGATCAATCCCAACCTGGTCACAGAAATTGATCATTTCAGAATTGTTGAATTGCGGGCCATTATCAGTGACAATTGCTAACGGAATCCCATGTCGGCAAACTATCTCCCCCCAGATGAAATTCCTGATGATCTGTGTAGTAGTTTTGGCCAATGCTCTTGCCTCAATCCACTTGCTGAAATAATCTATCATCACAATTATGAAGCGACGTTGACCGCTAGCAGCTGGAAAGGGTCCAACGAGATCCATTCCCCAAACAACAAACTGCCATGGTGCGGTTATTGATCTGAGTGTTTGGGCTGGACGGAGCTGAAGCGGAGCAAATTTCTGGCACTGGACGCATCGCTTAGCAAAAGCTTCTGCGTCTTTCCTCATTGTCGGCCAAAAGTACCCCTGTCTTAGGATTCTTTTCTCTAGAGTCTTCGCACCGGAATGACTCCCGCATTCCCCTGAGTGAACTTTCTGGAGTATGGTGGGAACTTCTTCTTCTGAAACACATCTCGCTAAAGGAGAGATGAATGTCTTTCTGTAAAGAATTCCTGCTATAAAATAGTAATGGGCAACTTTTCTTTTGAATCTTCTTTTATCTTTGACCGATGGATGATATTCCCCTTTGGACAAGAATAACTCAAACGGATCCTTCCAGGAAGGCTGCTGATTAATCTGCATTACCTCCCCTTCTATTGCCGGATGAAACAACTCTGATGTTACTCCCCCTGACGGGAGTCCAAACTTCGACAGCTCGTCTGCTTCCTCATTCTGGGCCCTTGGAATATGTTCGATAATGAATGATTTGAATCTTCCAATCTCCTCTTTTACGAGCATTAAATACTTCTTTAATATTGGCTCCCTAGTTTCAAAGTTTCCCAGCACTTGTGAAGCCATTACTAGAGAATCTGTCTTTATGTGCACATATTCTATGCCCAATTCTTTCGCGAGCCTCAATCCAGCCAAGAGTGCTTCATATTCTGCTTGATTATTCGTAACCGGAAAGAAGAAGTTGATAGCTTGTTCCAGCTTAATGCCATTTGGGTTGATTAAGACAACTCCTGCTCCCGCAGAGTTTCTGCCCGAAGCCCCATCCATATATATTATCCAGGATAATGGAGATCTTTCTGCTTTTTCTGGACTAATTTCTGTAGTATCAACTGGGAAATCTGCCAACACTTGTGCCTTGATTGCTGTTCTTGGGATGTAGGACATTTCAAATTCGCTTAACTCAATTGCCCATTTAGCCAGCCTTCCCGAATGATCTGGCTTTTCCAATATACTCCTCAAAGGATGATCCGTGAATACTTGAATAGGATGAGCCTGGAAATAAGGGCGAAGTCTGCGAGATGACATGACTAAAGCTAAATCTAGCTTTTCCAAGATCGAATATCTAGTTTCCGCATCTTTTAGGATATGGCTAACGTAGTAAATAGGAAACTGCTTCTTTTCCTCCCGAACGAGGACGGAGCTTACCGTGTCCGGACCGACCCCTAAATATAAGAACAATGTCTCCCCTTCTCGAGGGATTTGGAGCAAAGGAGTTGACGTCAACTGTTTCTTTAAGTGTTCGAAAGCATTATCGCATTCTTCGTTCTATTCGAACTTAGACCCTCCTCGAAGTATTTTAACGAACGGAGCACTTTTATCCCCAGACTTAGAGATAAATCGACTTAGGCCTGCCAACCTTCCTCCTAATTGTTGAATTTCCTTTGGTGTGCGAAGAGGAGTCATATCGAGGATAACCTTCACCTTATCAGGATTTGGTGCAAGGCCATCAGGGGTGAGAAGATGTCCAAGAAATTTCCCCTTATTTGCTCCAAAGACGCATTTTAACAGATTCAACTTCAATTTGAACCTTCGTAGAGTAACAAACTTCTCTACAAGGTCTTCCAAGTGTGTAGAAAAAGTTTTACTTTTTAACAGGAGATCATCGACATATACTTCGAGATTCCTCCCTTTTTGTTGTTTAAAGACAGTGTCCATCATTCTCTGGTAAGTTGCACCCGCATTCTTAAGACCAAAAGACATTAATAAATAACAGTAACACCCATCATTTGTTATGAAGGACGTATGGAGGATATCGGGTTTGTGCATTTTAATTTGATGGTAACCAGAGAAAGCATCAAGAAAGCTCATAAATAGTATCCAACCGCGGAATCAACTAATATATCTATCCGAGGTAAGGGATAACAATCTTTGGGACACGCTTTATTAAGTTTTGTGAAATCCACACACATGCACCATTTCCCCCCTGGCTTTTTCACCATTACAACGTTTGACATCCAGGTGGGGTACTGGATTTCAGAAATAAAACCCGCTTTAAGAAGTTTTGCAAGTTCTTCTCTGATAGGCACCGCCAGCTTGGTTGCCACCTCCCTTTTCTTCTGCTGGACTGGTTTGAACTCGGGAGATATGTTGAGATGATGGCAAGCCACGTACGGATCCACTCCCAGCATATCCTCTGCCGACCAGGCAAAGATGTCCAGATTTTCTAAAAGACAAGTAATCAGCTGGAGCTTCTCCTCTTTAGGTAGTTCAGCATTGATAATCAACTTCTTCTCTTTCCCCTCAGCAATGGGGACTTCTTGGGTCTCCTGGGCAGGTTCCAGGTGAACCCTTTCACGGTCTTTATTCTCCTCAGCAACTTCTGGAGGCTTGGCCACTTCAAGGGTAACAGCTGGAGACTCGGTGAGTGGAGAACCTATAATCATGTTGACTGTTTTGACATAACATTCTCGAGCCACTTTTGGATCACTCCGAATCCGATATTGCCTTCCCTCTGCAGCAAACTTGATAGCCAGGTGAAAAGTTGACACCACTGCTCGGTAAGTATTCAGGATTGGCCTTCCAAATATGGCACAATAACTGCTCGGAGCGTCCACTATCACAAAGTTGACGAGCTTTGTAATGCCTCCCAATGTCACAAAAAGCTTCACGCATCCCTCTACTTCCTTCTTCTCTCCCGAGAAGCCGTAGAGGGGCCCTTCGGTAGAAAGCAAAGGCTTTCCGGTCTTCAGGGCTTCAAAAGTTGGACGGAAAAAGGAGGTTGACGGAGCTTCCTGTGTCGATCAAGATCTTATGCACTGTATAATTCTCTATGATGGCCTTGATTACAACGACATCATCGAAAGGATTTGCGTTTGGAGAGAGATCATCTTGACCAAAAGTGACGACTGATCTCTCCGGGGAGGAAGTTGAAGTGACTGCCACTTCTTGCTTGAATACTCTGGCGACACTTGATTTTCTGGAGGATTCAGGCCCAGCTCCCCCATGAATGCAGTAAACATGACCAAGAGCGCCATCATCATTTACTTCTACACATTCTCCGGTTGGATGAATGTCACCATAATGACCGATATCTTCAACATCCGCGCATTCCCAACTGATCTCAGCTACTTCTTTTGCCTTCGAAGTGGAGGGCTTGTCAGACACCTCCTTCCGAACCAGACCCCGAAGCTTTCCTTCCCCCACGAGTTTCTCAACTAACAGGCCCGACAGTCTTCGGTCAAGTGCCCTCCCTCCTTATGATATTCACAGTAGAGGTTTGGATTTCGTTTTTGAATATCAGACCTCAAAGGAGTCGGCTTCTTGAAATCAGGCCTCTTCTGTAGAATTTGGACGACCTCGCTCATTGTCACATTCAAGGGGGTAAAAGATTCCTGTGAATCATCATATGAGGTGACTTGAGGTGGAGGCACAGTGTATTGTGGCAGATACACCGACATTATTTGTTGGACTGGCACGGAAGGAGCGGGCGTGATGGCCAGCGACAGCTTCTGCTCCTGAAACTGTTTGAAAGTGCACAGTTAACCTCACTAGAATTCTCTAGAGGGGGTGAATAGAGATTTAAAATATTTTTGTGCAAAGTTAATAATTATATATATATGGGTGTAGTGATCACAGATTAGAGCTTCCCACACACCAACAAGAATTAAACAAGTAAAGAAAAATAAATGCAATAAGAAAAATCACAGCACAACACAAAGAGATATAGTGGTTCCCCAAACTTTGGGTAGTCCACTCTTCTACCCCCTTGGTAGGAAATTCACTATCTTGCACTGAGTCTTTTGATAAGGAGACTCTTAGAACCACACTGAGTCTTTTGACAAGGAGACTCTTAGAACCAACTGAGTCTTTTGAAAAGGAGACTCTTAGAACCAGTACAACTGAATTTTTTGAAGAGTGATTCTAAAAACTCTTTTACAATATGTGAGAATGAAAATAAGAAAAAGGAAAAGAAGTATTTAAGACAAGAATAAATCTTCTTCCTAGCAAGAAGATTGGAAGCACAAGAAGTAGTGAATTAAATCTCCCTTCTATAGTGAGAAGGAGATTGTAAGCTTTTCAGAATTTTGCAGCAGTATGGCTTTAGAAGCAGAAGAAGAAGAATGCTTGATGCTTGCTGCAGGAATCTTTCTCAACTCTCTTTCTTTTTACTTGAGAGCTTTTCCTCTTTTTCAATGTGTATATGGTTGATCACTTCTTATTTTTCTCTGCCGACCTCCTTGGTTATTTAAAGCTCTGTTTATTAAAATAACACTATAGGAGAGTAATCAATTAGCAGGCAGAGTGTTAGAAAGAAAGAGAAATTTCCATAACAGTTATATCCATAGAAGGAAAGTATTTAATCTGATTTCAAATAATGTCCATAAAGGATTTAATCAATTTAGCCAAGAATCTATTAGAGGAAAGAATGATTCAGAACGGCTATAAAGAATAAATTGATTCCATATAAATCAGATCTATAAAAGAAGGAAAGAGATCTGACGATTTTTGAATTAATCATAGAAATCGTCGTGCGTTGATTACTATTCGACGTAGGCGTTGAATTCATCCTGGCAGAGCGTCGAGAGGAGAATAAGGAAGGTGCGTCGACTAGGGTGCGTCGACTTCTCAAGATACGTCGACTAGAAGTCAGAGCTACGTCGACATATGATACGTCGAATTCTGCTTTGAGCTATTTCGACTCATTCTGATAGAAATGTCGACTTTATCTCGACGTTGCGTCGAATACTATTCGACGCATATTTACTTAACCTTGATTTTCTTTTCTTGGAATTCATAACTTATGCTCAGGGGTTAAGAGAAATCATTTTCCCAACAATCTCCCCCTATTTGTCTTAACCCTATAGGAGAGAAAACATATAATTAATACTTCACAGTATTTATAAAGATAAGAAATATATTAAACAATCAGAAGAGAAATTGGAATAAGAAAGCATATGACAAGCATTTGTCTTTCACAAGAATTAAACCAGAAACTTCTTTCTGTACATGAAGTTGACAAAAGCAGAATAAAGTTTCCTAGATAAGTTTTCAATAGCATCAAAAATGTAGCCCCTGGCTCTATCAGGTCGTTCCTGGACATTCCTGATGATTGTATGCAGTTTTTCCAAGAGTTTATCACCATCAGGGATAGTGTCATTTATGGAGTAGCTTTTGCTGATGATGATTGCTGCCTTTTCATCAATCATCTCAATTGTAATGTTTTGAATTTTCTTTTCAGTAGGCTTGATCTCAGCTGGTCCCTTGCTATCAACCTTGGGCCTATATTTTGTTTTCTTTTCTGATTGCTGCTTCTCAGGAATCTTAGCCATTTTTCCTTTCCCTTTCCAGGGTGAGGCATGCCACTTGTCTAATTTTACAGGTCTGTTGGGCTTCTTGTAGGGAATGTAAGTATCTTCTGTACACCCTACACCTCTCTTGTGCTTTTGGCCTTTCTCTAGGATGACCCCTGCCTGAGGGTTTTTCTTTTGATAAGCTTCAATATCAAACAACTTCTTTGGAATTTTGACAGAAGATTCAACAAGAATTTGTTCCTTGGTCATTCCCCTGTTGATCTTTTCCATCCAGACATTCCTTTTATCTTCCACTTCTTTCCTAGCTGCTTCATATTCATACAGTTCTCTTTCTCTTATCTCTTCATGCCTCTTTTCCATGTCAGGGTCATGGTACTCCTTCACAGGGCTGTTAGGAGTGATAATAGGCATCTTTTCAAATCTTTTTATTTCCTCACATGCTTTTCTATACTTCTTTTCTTTTGCATACTCTTTCCTTTCTTCTTTGGAGAAGTTTTGCCAGTAGGAAATGACTTCTCTTTTCCTTTTTCATTTGTCCTTTTGGACTTTTCCTAGGTAGAATCTGCTTAGTGAGTTTTGCTATTGGAGGAGGTAAAGGTAGCAGTGGAGGTAGATAAGAAGGTTGAGGTGGAGGTAGAGGTAGAGGTGGAGATGAAGGTAGAGAAGGAAGTTGAGGTGGAGGTAGAGGTAGAGAAGGAGAGGGAGATGGAGTTTTCTCTTTAGGTGGAGAAGGAACTTTCTCAAGAAAAAAGTTTGTTCTGCAATAGAAGGCAGAATGACCTCTGGTAGAGTAATCTCTGCTGAGGGAGTTTTGTCTCTTCCAGGCTCTTCTGAAGGGATGTCCTCAAGTAGAGGTGTCTTCAGTTTGATGTAACTGGCAGAGAAGCCAGGAGAGTGATGCTGAAATTCTTCTTCACATAGGGGTGCATCAGTCCACATCTGTCCCTTCCAGTCATCAGAGGTGGCTGCTTCTTCCTCCCCCTGAACTCCTGAGTTCTTTACCACAGGAAGCTCCCCCTGAGTATATGGGGCATCCGTTCTAAATGCTGAATCCACAACATGATCTCCTTCAGTGTGATAAGAGGAGGTCTCTCCAAAGTATTTGTTGAATGTGTAGTCAGAGTGATTGGAGAGGATTGGAGCCTATTATAAGAGAAGAGGTTGGTGTAACTCTTTAGAGATAATGTTTAGAGTTGAAAAGGAAATTAATCCTGAGCTTTTAAGAGAGATAGAGAACCTGGCAAGTTGGGTTTCTGGAGCCATTCCCCCCCTGGTTTATATCCTGCAAAAAGGATTTAAACCTTTCTGGCGACAGAGGCCGTTCTTGAATGAGAGCATTAAGCTCAGGAAGAGAAGAAGAGAGGGTTGCCAGTTTGGCTGCACAGGTGTTGATCATGGCAGCACATTCGTCGGCGAATTGATTCAGGCGATTCTGGAAATCACTTACTAGGTGTTTGAGAGCATCGTTCATCGTTTTGATGAGGGCCGATTGATCAGGAGTTGGTGCCATTGTTGCAGAGAGAGAGAGAGAGAGAGGTAGAAGACGAAGTTTTGGCGGGTTTTAGGAGAGTATATGTTATGAAATAAGAGGTATTATTTAAAGGAGGTGAAACGCCGAGAAAGGAAACAGAAATCAAGGTATATCAGGTAATCCAATCGTCAAAAGAGGAAGTAAGGATTTGATTCTAATTGTAACCAGATGTCGACGTTACGTCGAATTGATGTCGACATATGCGTCGATATGGAGTCGACGCTCCGTGGAGATTTGTCCATTTACTGTTCTGTCGACGTGTTCATAGCCCTGCGTCAATATAAGTTCGACGGTGCGTCGATACGTTATCAATGTAACTTTGCCCGGAAGAAATCAACGCCAGCGTCGAGTTCGTTTCGACGATGCGTCGATATGTATTCGACGCATGTTCAAATACTGTCTTAGATTTCCTGATTTCTTTTAGATTTCACAACAATGGTGGTTACAGACTACCATCAAACATTCCTAAGGTGTTGATGAAATAATTATGCTTAGTTTCATCTAAGGGTTTTGTGAAGATGTCTGCTCTTTGATTGTCTGTGAGAATATATTCTAAGATTATCTTACCCTTCTCAACATTGTCTCTAAGGAAGTGATGTCTGATCTCTATATGTTTGGTCCTACTATGAAGGACCGAGTTGGATGCAATGGATATAGCACAGAGCTATCACAATAGATCTTAGAGTTATGTATTTCCAATTTGTAGTCAAGAAGCTGATTTTGCATCCACAGGATTTGTGAACAACAGCTCCCAGCAGCTATGTATTCAGCTTCAGCTGTTGAGGTTGAGACTGAGGTTTGTTTCTTACTAAACCATGATATCAATCTGTCACCTAGGAATTGGCAAGTGCCAGATGTGCTTTTTCTATCAACCCTACATCCAGCATAATCTGCATCTGAGAAACCTATTAATTCAAAGTTGGTTTCTGCTGAGTACCATAGACCTAGTTCAGAGGTTCCCTTTAGGTATCTAAGAATCCTTTTTACAGAGGTGAGATGGGATTCCTTTGGATCAACCTGAAATCTAGCACATATGCAAGTGGCAAACATGATGTCAGGTCTGCTAGCTGTTAGATATAGAAGGGATCCTATGATGGCCCTATAAGTCTTTTGATCTACTGATTTTCCTTTATCATCTTTTTCTATAATGACATTGGTTGCCATGGGTGTTTTCATGGTAGATGCTGATTCCATACCAAACTTTTTAATTAGCTCTTTAGTATATTTGGATTGTGAGATGAAGATTCCCTCACTACTTTGTTTTACTTGTAATCCTAAGAAATATGAGAGTTCTCCCATACTACTCATTTCAAATTTAGATTGCATTAGATTAACAAATCTTTTACACAGTTTAGGATGAGTTGAGCTAAAGATGTCATCTACATATATTTGAACAATGAGGAGTTGGTTTTTATGGGTTCTAGTAAAGAGTGTCTTGTCCACTTTTCCTCTTTCAAAGGAATTTTCTAGGATGAAATTGGAGAGAGTTTCATACCAAGCTCTAGGTGCTTGCTTAAGACCATATAGTGCTTTGTTAAGTCTATAAACAAAGTTAGGAGAAGAGGGATTAACAAAACCTGGTGGTTGCTCCACATATACCTCTTCTTGAAGGTCACCATTCAGAAAAGCACTCTTGACATCCATTTGGTAGACTTTCATCTTCATGAAGGCTGCATAGACAAGAAAGAGCCTGATTGCCTCCAATCTGGCTACTGGAGCAAAGGTCTGGTTGTAGTCTATCCCTTCTTCTTGTCTATATCCTTGTGCTACAAGTCTTGCCTTGTTCCTGACAATTACTCCAGTGGAATCTAGTTTGTTCCTGTATACCCATTTTGTACCAATCACAGGGTAGTTTCTTGGTCTTTCAACTAGGTCCACACTTTGTTTCTCTCAAATTGGCCTAGCTCTTCTTGCATGGCCATAATCCAGTGAGGATCACAATTTGCTTCCTCAAACTTCTTTGGTTCAACTTGTGATAGGAAGCATTGGAGCATCATCCCATTGGAGACCTGGTGTCTTGTTCTTACTCCTGTATTGGGGTCTCCAATTACTTGAGTTTGTGGATGATCTTTCAACTTGACCCTTGTCCTGCCTGGACTTGTCAGATGTTCTTCTTCCTCATTGGTGATAGGATCATTGTCCACCTGGCCCTCCTGAACCATGTTCTCTTGTGGGAGTTGGTTTTGAATGCTCTTTTCTGAATCTTCTTCATGTTCTTGTTCATATTCCTCACTTGATTCCTCTATCTGGTTTTCTTTTCCATTATTTGTGTTCTCCAGAACCAGTTGTTCAAGCTGTGTTTCTATGCTGCTGCTTTCCTGTGGAAAAGAGCTGGTGGGAGTTCCCCCCCCTTAAACAGCATGTTAGTTTCATCAAATATAATGTGCATAGACTCTTCAATTTTAAGAGTTCTTTTATTATAGCACCTATAGGCTTTACTAGATACTGAGTATCCCAGAAATATTCCATCATCAGATTTCTTGTCAAACTTGGCAAGATGATCTTTTCCATTATTTAGGATAAAACAAGTACATCCAAAGATCTTAAAATATTTAACTATGAGTGTTTTTCCTTTCACGAGCTCATATGGAGTTTTGATTTAGTTTTGTGTATTAGGCTTCTATTTAGAACATAGTTGGCAGTGTTGACTGCTTCAGCCCAGAAAGTTTTTGGTAAACCCGATTCTACAAGTAAGGTCCTTCCTGATTCTATTAAAGTTATATTCTTTCTTTCAGCAACTCCATTTTGCTGAGGTGTTCTAGGGGCTGAAAAACTTTGTTTGATACCTATATCTTCACAGAAACTACTCATAAACTGATTTTCAAATTCAGTCCCATGATCACTTCTGATTATGGAAACCTGACTATTGAGTTCAGATTGAATTTGTTTTATGAATCTTGAGAGAGTCTTGTGGGTTTCAGACTTAGCCCTTATAAAGAATATCCAGCTGAATCTAGAATAGTCATCCACAATGACTAGGGTATAGGATTGTCCACCTAAGCTCTGAGTGGATATGGGACCAAAGAGATCCATGTGTAGTAAGTAAAGGACCCTGGGAGAGTCATCCTTACCAATTGGTTTGAAGGATGATTTGGTTTGTTTTCCTAGTTGGCAAGGTCTGCATGGAGAATCCTTAGAGTACCTACCCTTTGGTAAGCCTCTAACTAGGTTATTCTTTGCTAGTTTACTAATGGTTTTGTAGTTTAGATGACCTAGTCTCCTATGCCATAAGTCACTTTTATCAATAATATTGTTGAATAAACAGACTTCTGTGGGTGAGGAGCTAAAGTCCACTACATATACTTTTCCTTTTCTAATTCCATTGAGTACTGTGGCACCAGTCTTGATATCAATGATATGGCAGAGTAGTGTGGTGAATTTTACCTCATATTTACCATTTTCACATATCTGACTTATACTTATCAGATTGTGCTTCAGTCCTTTAACTACTGCCACATTCTTGAAGGTGACTTTCCCTTCTTTGAAGTCTCCAAAGCCCCTGGTTTGGCCACAGCTAGAGTCTCCAAAGGTCACTGATGGTCCAAGTCTATCCTCAAAGTTGATCAATAAATTTTTGCATCCTGTCATGTGCATGGAGCATCCACTGTCCAAGTACCACACCAACCTGGAGATGTGATACATCTGCACATAAAGTTTTACACATTAGTTTGGACCCTGCTGAGCTGGGGTCCCTTCCTCCTATCAGTGAAAGAATTAATGAAAGAATAAGTAGATTTTTCTGAATATCCTTCCTCCTTTAGGGGTATTGGTTTATCATACCAATTTTCTTTGGTGATGTTACAGAAATAGTGGTCATTGTAAAAGGAAATGGATTGAGAGACCTGTTTGGAAGAGGAGAAATTTCTGTCTGATTGGTTGCGTCGATATGGATTCGACGTAGGTTTATGGTTGCGTCGATATGAAATCGACGCTTCCTTCTCCATTCTGCGTTTATTTTCAGTCGAAGCATGAGAGAGGTTGCGTCGAGTAGGAGTCGACGCACTTTGGTGCAAGCGTCGATTAGAAATCGATGTGCGTTGATAAGAATTCGACGCATGTTTGACTCTTTTCTGAGGATATTTTCCTAGGATTCCTTCATATGTAATGAGATTAGTTTTATTAAAGACAGTGGTTGTTTCTGGATTTTCCTGTGATCTTTCTCCTGTCAAATGACTTTCCCTAGTGAAGTGAATGAGATGTCTCCAAACAGATTTTCTAGGTGATTGAGTTTTTGGTTCTAAGTTAGTATTATCTCCTAGTTGTCTAAGTCTTTCAGTAAGATTTCTAGAGATGTTTTTGAGCTTCTGACTTCTCCCATTTAGAGAGTCTTCAAAGACCTTTGCCTTTGCTAGCTCATTTTTCAGTGTTAGATTTTCTGTATAGATTTTGTCTAATTCCTTTAGGCTAAGCTCATAGTTATTATACTGTGTATTTACTTGTTTGAGATTGTTTAATTCATTTCTTAGTTCTTTAATTTCTTTTTCAGATTTGATTAGATTTAAACAGAGTTCTTTGAAATTGTTTTTGAAATCAGTGGAAGAGAAATCTATATCATCAAGTATATTTACCATAGATGTATCATTGGGCTTCTCAGTGGCCATCAAACAGGTTTCCTCCAGCTTGGCCTCTTCTTGATCATTGTCAGATGAGGTGCTTTCTTCAGATTCTGAATCACTCCATGATTGAGCAATGAGACCTTTCTCTTTCTTCTTTTTCTTCTGTAGATCTGTTCTTTTCAGATCTTTCTTTTTGCTGATCTCCTTAGGACATTCAGGTGCAATATGTCCAGGTTTCCTGCAAGAGTAACATATAATCTCTTTAGTAGGTGTTTTATTATACCTGGTTTTTGAGTCTCTTCCTCTGGATCCTTCTGTTTTGATCCACTTCTTGAACCTTCTGGCCAGTAGGCTGATCAGCTCTTCATCACTTGTAGAGGGTTCACCTTCAACAGCCTTCAATGCAATATTCTTTTCTTGTGAGAGTGAAAGAGCCTTTTCTTTCTCTTCTTTCTCAGCTCTTGTCTTCAACAGATGTTCATAAGATTTTAATTTGCCCAACAGGACATCTGTTGAAATTTCTCTTTGACTTCTGGAGTCTCTAATTGGCCAGATTCTTGAATCCCAAGAGCTAGGGAAGCAAGTTAGCAGTTTGTCATTTATCTCAGTGAGAGATATGTCCTTTTCAAGTGTTCTCAACTCATTCACTATGAGGCTGAATCTGACATATATGTCAGCAACACTTTCACCTTCTTTCTTCTGAAAGTTTTCATATTGAGAGATGAGTAGTGCCTTTCTATCCTTTTTCTCATCAGCACTTCCCTCTATCATTTTGGTGAGAGCTTCCCATACTTCCTTAGCTGACTCACAATCAGCAATCTTTTGGAAGATTTCATCTGAGAGGGTTCAGTGCCACAGCAGACTCGAAGGCTTGCAAATAGTTCTGGGTCTACATTCTGTATTCCCATGATTTCCTTTTCCTTCTGAAATCGGTCAACAAAATGACCCCATGTTTCGCCTTAACGCTCTCGAAAAGAGCCGCTGGGCCGTCTTTTCTCTTCTTGGAAGTTGAGAACCTTAGTAAGAACTCTCTCCTGAGTTCGGCAAAGCATCCGATGGATTGGGCGTGTAATCCATAAAATCACTCTCTTGCTTGCCCGTCAAAAGTCGTGACAAGAAGTTTACATTTGGTCGCATCTGTAAGAGTCTTCAGTGCCACAGCAAACTCGAAGGCTTGCAAATGTACTGCCTGATCGGACTCCCCATGATATGCCGGCAAACGTGGTTCTCTGAAATTATCTGGGGCCGGCTCTCCCCGAATTTCATTCTTGAATGGAGAGATTTCTTCGGCATCCTCATAGAGGGGAGGAAGCGGGTAACAGACCGCTGTAGTTGCGGCTACTTGCGGGCAGGCCGCCGGATAGGCGAAACGGGCTGTGGCTCCCGGCGGGCAGGCTGCCGGATAGGGGAGGCAAGCCGCATTTGAAGTCGTACCTTGGAACTCGAGAACCCGGGTAGGAAAATCTTGGGCGGCCTCTCGATAAAAGGCCTGGCGGGAGTTAAAATTGTCCCGGGGAGGTTGCGGGTTGGCGGCTTGAGATATGGTATAGGGAGGCGGCGGTGGAGCCGGAGTTACAGCCGGGCTGACCTCGGCTTGTTGAGCGGTTAGCCGATCAGTGAGAAGGGCTAGAGCTTGACTGATGACGTCTAAACGCTGATCGGTTTGTTTACGAGACCGCTCGGCCTCCTGTCTGGACTGTTCTAGTGCTTCCCATAGAGCGTCTTCACTGCGATCGGAGCGATCTCCGTGGATGAACTGGCGGTCTGACATATTGTCAGAGTTATTCGCCGACAGCTTGCGATCTGAAGGTCGCGTGTGTCCGTTGAGGCCAAAAATGCACCTCCACGATCACTGCTTGAAAAGCAAGGAGAATAAAGGGTTGCAAGCTATCGGTTACTATCCGACTTAATGATTTAGGTTGATTAGACCGCTGGCAGCGGTCGAGGCCAAAATTCGCCCGTCACGGCGAATGCCACTCTTGTGACGGGATTTCCTTTGATTAAGGTGAAACGGTTACAGCGGGTTAAAGATGAAGCCGGCAAGACAGACAAGTCGCAAGACAGTTCGCTCGAGACCGCAGCTCAGACAAGCGAGCTCCGGGATTCGAGTGTGCGTGTCTTGGGAACGTCGCCGCCCCCTATTTATAGGCTCGGGGGCCTGCCTGAATGGGCAGGGATAGAATAACCGCCTGCCCGGATACAGGAGAATCGGGCAGGGGGTGACGGGATACAGAAAGGAGAAAGAAACAAGTCGCGAGAAGCCGCGCGGCTTGGCGATTTGGGCTTCCGACTTGCGTTGGCCGAAGTTGACGTGCACTGCGATCAAGGCTACGATGCAGCCCGGGCGACCTCGGACCTGAGGCCGCGGCTTGCCTTCTAGACTTGAGCCTTGACAGTCTTCAATCCTGGGAGACGGTCTGGATGTTGTTAGACCGCACGGTCTGAAAAAGGTATTGTCCGGGAAGTGGTCTTCTGGGTAAACAAACTTATTGTTTCGATTTTTTTAAAATTTTATTCTTACAAGTTACAACCAATTTTGTATAATTGTTTCACAATTTTTTAATTTCATATTACAAAAATTGTGAAAATATTTAATTCATTATTACAAAAAATACGAAAATATTTAAATCTTTGTTTGCAATAAACTTATTATTATCAAAATAAAATTATTGTATACTATTAAATATACTTTATAATGTATCATTTTGTATTTGTTAATAATATTTTCTCAGATACTATTCAATTTTATTTCGTAATATAAATGACTCATTTTTTCATCTATTTGTTATATTGTTTTTGTATTTTTATAACAAATAATTATAGTTAGTAAAAATTTTATTATAAGACATGGAAATCCGATATTTTAAAATATCCCCGACATGTCTCTGACTTCCGACATCCGACATTTAAAAACTCAATCCGATATGTCGCTGACATCCGATATTTAAAACATTGGTCCTTGCTGATGGTAGGCCAGAAGTAGTCTTGTCTCAACACTCTCCCCTCCAAGGTTCGGCTTCCGGAATGGCTGCCACACTCCCCCGAGTGGATCTCCTCCAGGACCCTCGGGACCTCCTCCGCCACGCAACGGGCTAGGAGCCACGCGAGCGTCTTCTGATACAATCCTTCTGCATGCAAAGAGTAGTATGCCGACTTATACCTAAACCGCCGCTTGTCCACACCCCCCTCGGGGAACTTCCCCGACGTCAGGAAGGTGATGAAGGGGTCCATCCATGATGCCCGCTGGTCTACCTCCATCAGTTCACCCTCCTCAATGGACGGTCGGAAGAGGTCCGACACTGTGCCCCCTGCCCTGGGACCGAACTTGGTCAGGAGGTCCGCCGCGACACTCTCTTCCCTTGGCACATGACGAATCGATAAGGTGCGGAACTGCCCTATGAGCCCCTTGACCTTTTCCAGGTAACGCTGAAGAGTTGACACTTCACCTCGAACTCCCCCCTGACTTGACAAGCTACCACCATTGAGTCTGTCGAAACCTCCACATCTTGCACTCCCAACTCCCTGGCTAGGCGGAGGCCTGCTATCATGGCTTCGTACTCGGCCTGATTGTTGGTGAGGAGGAAGTGGATGTTGATTGCCTGCTCGATCCTTGTCCCTTGAGGGCTTACCAAAATCACCCCTCCCCCAAAAGAATGCTTCCCTGACGCCCCATCAACCAACATCCTCCAGGCCACCGAGTGGGTAGCGCGGACTCTTCCACCTCGGTCACATAGTCTGCCAAAAAGTCCGCCACCGCTTGGGCTTTTATGGACAACCTGGCTACGTACGAGATATCGAACTCGCTCAACTCCACTGACCACTTGGCTAGCCTTCCCGAGTGCTCCACCCCCTCCATGATGTTGCGAACGGGGTGATCGGTCACCACCTTGATTGAGTGTGCCTGAAAGTAGGGCCGGAGCTTCCTGACCGACACCACCAGGGCGAAGGCTTGCTTCTCTAAGATGGGGTATTTGAGCTCAGCCTTCCTCAACACTCGACTAACGTAGTTGATCGGGGGTTGCTTCTTTCCTTTCTCCTGGACCAGCACCGAGCTGACCGCCTCAGGTCCTACCCCCAGGTACAGGGATAAATCCTCTCCTTGTCTCGGCCCTTGCAGCAACGGGGCTTGGGTCATTTGTTCCTTCAGCGCCTGAAAAGTCATTTCACACTCAGGGGTCCACTCGAACTTTTGGTTCGCTCGCAGCACCTTGAGGAAGGCCGAGCACTTCTCTCTTGCCCTGGAGAGGAACCTGCTTAGCCCGACCAACTTCCCTGTGAGTCGCTGGATCTCTTTCGCACTCCTCGGAGACCCCAGCTCCATGATTGCCCTTACCTTGTCCGGGTTAGGCTCCACCCCAGCTGGGGTGAGCAAGTGACCTAGGAACTTCCCTCGGCTGGCCCCAAAGACACACTTCTGGGGGTTGAGCTTCATCTTGAACTTTCTCAAAGTCCCGAAGGTTTCCTTAAGGTCACGGAGGTGGGACTCGAGGTCTCGACTTTTTACCATGAGGTCATCCACATAGACCTCCAGGTTCCTTCCCTTTTGCTCCCGGAAGACCCGGTTCATCATTCGTTGGTAACTCGCCCCCTGCGTTCTTTAGCCCGAAAGGCATCATTTTGTAGCAGTAGCATCCATCCCCTGTGATGAAGGAGACATCCTTAATGTCGGGGGGGGGGGGGGGAGGGTGCATGCGATCTGATGGTAACCTGAGAAAGCATCTAGAAAACTCATTAGCGAAAAACCGACGGCTGAGTTAACCAGCGCGTCAATTCGAGGCAGAGGATAACAATCCTTAGGGCATGATTTATTTAACAGGGAAAAATCGACACACATTCTCCACCTACCATCACCCTTCTTCACCATCACTACATTGGAGACCCAGCCTGGATACTGGATCAATGATACAAAGCCGGCCTTGAGAAGCTTGCTCACCTCCTCCCGGATAGGTGCCTCCAGCTTGTCCGCGATGGACCTCTTTTTCTGGCGGATGGGGCGAGTACCGGGGTCGAGGTTGAGGCGATGACATGCCACATCCGCATCGATCCCATGCATCTCCGTGGCACTCCAGGCGAAAACGTCCACGTTTTGTTGGACGCAAGCCAAGATCTTCCTCCGGTCCTCGGGGCTGAGCTCCCCATTGACCTTTAACTTCTCGATCGCCCCTGCCCTGGTGACGACCTCTAACTCCACTACCTCGTCCACGACCTCCAGCCTTGACTGCTCTGCCCAGTCATTCTCCTTCCTCTCGCCGCAAGCAAGCGCTCCGACTCCTTCTTCCTTCTCCTCCTCCCCGATCTCATTCCTCCGCTTTCTTCTTCTCCTAACTCTTCCAGCCTCGCCGGCTCCCCCATCTCCCGATCCCATTCCTCCGCTTCTGCCATCCAGGAGATGGTGTTCACGGCAGTCACGTAGCACTGCCTTGCCACCTTCGGGTCACCCCTCACCCGGACCTGGACTCCTCCTGCGTTGAACTTGAGGCATTGATGAAAGCTGGAGGGGACGCAGCGAAACGCACTGATGAGTGGCCGTCCGAAGATGACACTGTAGCTGCTAGGGGCATCCATTATAACAAAGCGGCAGTTCCGGGACTGCCCCCAAGACAACATGGAGCCCTACTCCCCCTTCTACCTTCTTTCTCTCCCCTGAGAACCCAAACAACGGGCCATCCGAGGCCAACACCCTCCTGGCCTCCACCTGCATCTCGTCGAACGCCTTCTTGAAGATGATGTTGACTGAGCTTCCATTATCCACGAGGATCCGGGATACAGTGAAGTTCTCGATGGCTGTTTGGATGACCAGCGCATCGCAGAACGGGTTCTCATCGACCGGAATGTCCTTTTGGGTGAACGTGATCTTTTCTGCTGGGGGCGGGGCTTGGGATGTCGAAGCCACGCTCCGACGATAGATGGTATGGAGGCTTGCCTTCCGGGTCGCCTCGATCCCTACCCCCCAATGGATCACTTTGATCCCTCCTCGGGTCCCCACGTCGACCCTGTCCCCACACCTTTCCTCCTCCTCGTCCTGAGGCAGGACCTCCTCAATCCTCACCGGCCGCTGCTCCCGCTGCGCCGGCGCTCTGGCTCCCCTCACCTCCAAGAACTCCGGGCAGGTAGGCGTCGCGTGACCTTCCTCCTGGTGGAAGTCACAATATGGCAACGTCACTCCCCTCCCCTCGGCCTCTGCCCTTCTGTTCCTCCTCCTAGGCCCGGCTCCTCTGGCTCCTGCTCCTCTTCCTCTTCCTGCTCTCCCTCGCCCGACCGCCATCGCCTGCTGAGGCGGGGGAGGAGGTGGCCTCGGACCTTGCCTCCACCCTAGCTGGTGGGGTTTTCCTTGCCCTCCTTGGAAGTTGCCCCCTCCCTGGTGGAAACCCCTTCCTGGGCCCTGCACCCCCCTCCTTGCTGCCTCCACCCCAACTCCGAGGCTCTTGCCTCTTCTCCCCTTCTCGCCTCTGGTTGCCTAACCTCCGGCTCGCTCAGCCGTGCCAGCCTCTTCGAGAACTCGGGGTTGGCAGTCTCCCCCTCTATCTCCTCTGCCGCTCTCTCCATCAGCTCTTCAAAGGACAAGGGAGCCCTCCTCTTCAGGTCCATCTTGAAAAACCCCTCCCGCAGCCCTACTATGAAGGCAAGCTGAAGGGTGTATCCCGGCACCTCCTGGATGAGGAGGACCTCCTCGTGGAACCGATCCACATAGTGGGCTAGCGATTCCCCCGGCCTTTGCTTGATGTTGAAAAGCGCCTCGGTGTCTTTTTTCCTCTTCTTCGAGGTCGAGAAGCGCAGCAGGAAGCCGCGACGCAGGTCCTCGAAAGCATAGATCGACCCCGAGGGCAACTGGTGGAACCAGTCTCTCGCCTTCTCCTTCAGAGTGGTGGCGAATATGCGACACTTGAAGGCGTCCGACATAGGTCTGATAGAGACCATGTCCTCGAACCACTGCAGGTGTTGAATTAGGTCATCCTTGCCGGTATACAACATCATGGCCGACTCCCTGAACCCCTCGGGGAGTGGTGCCGAGAGCACTAACTCACAAAATGGGCTTCCCCCCTTCGCTCCCTGACCTGCTCCACTCACCCCGCGAGCTCCTCGGGCGACCCGGCTCCTTCCAGCCTCGCGCTCGCCGAGGGGCCACTCGTCGGGACTCCACTTGCCGGGATCCCGCCTGCCTGGACAGCACTCGCCAGGACCCCGCTCGCACTCGTTGGACTGGGGAAAAGTTCCCGCCCTGCGAGATCTCGCTCCGGCGCCTGGGACATCGCCTCCTTTCCTGCCCTCTGCCCTGGGGCGTTCTCGCCAACTCCAGCTGGAGGGGCCACCTGGGGCGCAGGGGTTGCGAGACCCCCAAGTGTCGTGGAGAGAGCGCACTGAAAAGCCCCGAGCAGGTCCCTCCTGAGGTCTGCCAGCATCTCTACCGTCGCTGGTGCGCCGGGTGGTGGCGAACCGCCAAAGCCCGCACCTCGCTCGTCGTCTCCCGCTATGTCTCTTCCTTGGAACTTTCTTGCACTATCTGCACTCCACGCTCACCGCACCAAAAATGTTGAAACCAGAACTTGGTCTCTTGTGGAGCTCGGACCCCCAAAGATGAGGGGCAGCTAGCACTTATTGATCCCTTGGAAGGAACAGACCGAAGTCTCAGAACTAGACATAGACCCTTGGTCGCAGCGAGGAGGTCCCACCACACACCCGAAAGATCTTAGAGCGCTTCCCCTCCCAAGCCAAAGCTGAGACTGGGCACCTTGGAGAGCCTGAGAGCTAAGCCAAGATAACCTAGGGAGAAGGAAGCTCAGAGTACTGAGATTGGAATCCTCTCCAAAGGTGTCCTTCAAGGTCTATATATAGTTGTTACTTACGGTCTACTAATGGTGGAATTCCGCCTTACGCTTTTGCTATGCGCAGCCCAAAAGGGTCTGCCAACAGCCAAATTCCGCTGTTTGGAGAGGCTAACTGCAGACCACCAAGGGATTCCAGGTAAAATCACCCCTGGACCCATACTGGGCGATCCACCCACAAGGGCTCCTCTCGCCTGGTCTTCCTCACGCGAACTGCGAGGCCAGGCTCGCCCGCCTTCCTGCGAGCGGCCGGCGAGGGCCCGACTCGCCTGCCTTCCTGTGAGCAGCCGGCGAGAGCCTGGCTCGCCCGCCTTCCTGCGAGCGGCCTTTGAGAACCTGGCTCGCCCTCCTTCCTACTCTTCTCGCCCATTGATCCCTTAGTCTCCGCTCTTGGCGAATACCGGGGTTGTACACTACCGTAACCACTTCTGAGGCCTATAAATAAGACCCCAGGGCTCTCCTTTCATTCCATCTTATTCGCTTCCTTCTTCCTCCTAAGTTCGAGAGAGAGAGAGCTCTCTTGAAGATCTCCCTCCTCTTCGAAGCCGCCCTTGAAGGAATCTTCAAGCACTTCGAAGAGGGACGAAGATCTTCGCCCTCCTTCGTGCATTCGGAAGGCCGTTCGGCAACTTGCGTGCTGAGTTCCAGAGCGCGCCAAGTCCCGGAGCACTCCAAGTTCCAGAGCGCGCCAAGTTCCAGAGTGCGCCCAAGTTCTAGAGCACGCCATGCTCCAAAGCGCGCCAAGCTCCAGAGCGCGCCCAAGTTCCAGAGCACGCCCAAGTTCTAGAGCATGGTGCTCCTCACCGTTGCAAAGAAGAAGACTGAACTTCGAGAGTGGTGGCCTGTCACCCTCCGGAGACTTCTCTCTCTCCCCAAGTTGTACCGAGGAGCGGTCTGTCGCCCTCGGTCTCTCAAGCAAGACCTGTAAAGAAGCCGTAAATAGTGAAGTTTGGTCGGCACCGTCCCAGCTACGTGGTTTTTCATCCCTTTTCGGGGTTTTCCACGATAAAAAAGACCCCTTGCCAACCGTCTCACTTCTCTGCGACTGCTTGCGCGCTCCTACGCTCCCGGGCTAAGACGGTCAATTTCGGACCAGTTTAAGGAGCCTCGAGTAGACCGCAACAGTTTGACGCCGTCTGTGGGAAGAAGTTCCCCAAAGCTCTAAAAATTCGGAAGACAGTATCCTTCACCCAACGATACTCATGACTAGAGACTTGGCGAGAAGATTGGGAACCATTGGCGAACTTGAAGGAACACACAACAACAAAAGATTCAGGCAAGACACAACAATCATCTTCAGGAAAGAAGACTTGCAAGGAGAGCAAACTCCACATCAAGACCCGTTGGTAATAAAACCCCGGATCGGAGAACCCTGCTATCTCGTTAAAAGGATCCTGGTAGATAGCGGAAGCTCGGTCGACATCTTGTCTCTCTCCACGTTATACGACATCAAACTTCCCAAGGAACATCTCATTCCCGCGGGAGGACCGATCTACGAAACGGATAATCATCCCATACCGGTCCTAGGATTGATCTCTCTCCAAGTAACGTTGGGCAAGCTCCCAAGGCAAGCCACGCACCGGGTTCAGTTTCTGATCGTAGATTTCATTTCGGCCTACAATGCCGTTTTTGGGAGGTCACTCCAGTCAACCTTCGGAGCAATCCCGTCCATTCTGCACTTGACTCTTAAATTCCCAACTGCTAGCGGGACAGGAGTGGCTCGGTGTAGTCTGGAGAAAAGAAGGACGTACCACCTGGAGTAGATTAGGCTAGGGCAGGCCGCCGCAATCGACATCGACAATTTCGATCTACGAGATGAAACCACGTTGTAGCGAGGAGCCCCCATTGAAGGGCTGATGGAAATAGTTCTCTCTCCCCAAGAACCTTTTCGAACGGTACGGGTTGGATCTCTCCTTTCCCCAGAAGAGGTAGAACAATACATGGCTTTACTACGCGCAAACAAAGACATCTTCGCTTGGAGCCCAGAGGACATGCCGGGAGTGGACCCCAAAGTAATTTTTCATTCTCTAAATATCAACCCTTTTTGCCGGCCAGTCATCCAGAAGAAAAGAAACTTCGCCCCCGAACGACTACAAGACATCAAAGAGGAAGTGACCAAACTTCTCGAGGCCAAGTTCATCTGCGAGGCCGACTACCCAATATGGCTAGCAAACGTAGTCATGGTTGAGAAATCCTCAGGGAAGTGGATGATGTGCGTCGACTACAACAACCTCAACCAAGCCTGCCCGAAAGACAACTTCCCGCTTCCAAGGATTGACCAGCTCGTAGATGCTACAGCAGGACATGAACTCCTCAGCTTCATGAATGCCTACTTCGAGTACAACCATATTCGGATGAATCCGATCGATGAAGAGCACACCACCTTCCGAACAGATAAAGCGGTCTATTGCTACAAGGTGATGCCCTTCGACCTTAAGAACGCCGGGGCAACTTACCAAAGATTAATGAACAAAGTGTTCAAGAACCTTATCCGGAAAACGATGGAAGTTTATGTCGACGACATGCTGGTAAAGAGCGTCCAACGAAGCAGCCACTTAGAGGACTTGGAGCAGTGCTTCCAACTTCTCCGCCACTACAAAATGCGGCTCAATCCTAGCAAGTGTGCATTCGACGTTACGGTAGGAAAGTTCCTCGGTTTCCTAGTAACTCACCGAGGAATCGAAGCGAATCCTGCAAAGATAAAAGCTCTAGAAGACATGGCGCCCCCGCGTTCCATCAAAGAAGTGCAGCGTTTGAACGGCAGAATCGCCGCACTCTCACGTTTCCTGGCTCGAGTAGGGGACAAGTTCCTCCCCTTCTTCAAAGTCCTACGGGGAGCGCGCAACTCAGGCTTCCAGTGGACGGATGAATGTCAGGCAGCCTTCCAGCACCTCAAGCAATACCTGGCTACACCCCTCTCCTGTCAAAACCCATTCCTGAAGAAGTTTTGTCCCTATACTTGGTGTTGGAAAAGCCCATGTAAAGGGGCCCGTATTTGGGCCCATTTAGTCTTCTCTTCTTTAGTCCCACATCTTGTATAAGATTTCTTCTCTCTTTCTCCCTCCTATATATATGTACTCTCTCTTTGTATTTGATTATTGAAGAAATATATACAAGCTTTGCTTTTCTCTACATGGTATTAGAGCCAGGTTCCAAAATTGTGGTCCCCGAAATTTTTTTCTGACCGCAAATTTTTTTTAACCGCGCCTAAGCGGTCTGTTTTTTTCTGACCGCCAACTGCGAGTCCCCTTCCTGCAAGCTCTCCAGCCTCCGTACTCCTCCAGCTCTTATAGCCCTCCTCTGGCAGGTGGTCCCGCTCGCGTCTTCTATCCGCAGCCCTGCTCAACGGTCTCCCCGTGCGCCTCTCCCGTGCGGACTGTCTCCCTGCGCGCCTCCTGCGGTCTCGTCTTCTGCTCGTCGATCAGCGATCTCCTGCGGTCTCGCCTTCTGCTCGTCGATCAGCGACTTCCTGCGGTCTCGTCGATCAGCGACTGCTCCTGCGCGCCTTCCCAGCGGCTTTCCCTGCGGTCTCTATCGCTTCCCAGCGGTCTGTCAGCGACTGCTCCCGCGATCTGCGCCTTCTGCCGAGCTTCCTGCAGTCTCGTCGATCAACGACTGCTCCTACTTGCTTCTGCCGAGCTTCCCTCTGCCGAGCTCCCTTCTAGCCGCACCCCTGCCGATCTGCGAGCTCCCTCCTGCTAGCCGCAACCCGTCATCAGCTAGCCGCACCCCTGCCGGTCTTCTCAGCTAGCCGTACCCCTTCAGCGGCCTCTCCTCTAGTCGCAAACAGCCCCTGCCGATCTCACCTCTAGCCGCAGCTCATCGAGACCGCGCGCTCCGCTTCTCAGCCCGTTTATTTCGTTTCTTCTTCAATGGGATCGTCTGTGGACTCCACCACGGTGCATGCTCCTCCTCAACCAGACCACCTTGGTCAGCCTCCCGAACCTCGTGATGAGTTGCGGATCACCACAATCTCCCTCTCAGGAAAATTCAATTTCATGCAATGGGTACACTCGGTCCGGCGAGTGCTTCAATCTAAGGGACTTCTGGGTCATCTCACCCAAGTACCTCCAGTCCCTCCTACAGAGACTTGGCTTCGGAATGACGGCCGAGTTCAGACTTGGCTTCTCAACTCTATGGATAGAGAGTCATACCAAATGGTAATGTATCACGAGACTGCTAAAGCTATGTGGGATGAGCTTCACTCACTATACTCGGGCAAGGACAGCCTTCAACATCTCTACGACATCATCACAGATCTCCAGACATTAGATACGGCCGGGGCTGATAACATGATCTCCTTTGTTGCTCGCACCAAGACTCTGGCCGAAGCATGGATCCAACATCAACCCTCCACCAATGATCATGCTGCTCAACGGGCTCAGAAGGAAACTGTCATCATTGCTATGATCATGGCTCGTGTTCCACCCCACCTGCAAAGCATCCGAAATCAGGTTTTGGCCTCGGCCATTACTCCTTCCCTCTCAGATGTGTGTTCCATGCTCCTCAAAACCTCAGCACCTCTGACCGCTCCCGCTTCTCCCTCACCGGCCCTGCTTCAGAATACTCCTGCTCCCTTACTTCCTTTTCCTCCACCGGCTCGTGGTGGACATTCGGCCTCTCGGGGAAGGGGGCGTGGTGGTCGTTCTCGACCAAAATGTTCATTCTGCGGGCGAGATGGCCACTTTGAGGCGACCTGCTATCGGAAGCCTGATAATCCTCCTCGTCCGACTGCCGCTGTTGTTGATGACAGCCCCTCGGCCTCCCGCGCCGATCTCGACGCACTTCGCCTACAGTTCCAACAGCTTCAAGGGATGATGTCCCCACCTGCCTCCGTCGCCTCCGTCTCCAATCCAGGTATAACCTGTCTCTCAACGAGTCCACGCTGGATAGTGGACTCTGGTGCTACTCATCATATCACCTCACTACAACCACCAAAGTATTTGAATGCTCCTCATCCGAAGTGTATAACCGTGGCCAATGGAGCGACTGTTCCAGTCTCCAGCTCGGCTGACCTCTCTCTTAGCCCCTCCATCTCTCTCCGCTCGGCTCTTCATGTTCCGGGATCCCCGTTCAACTTGCTTTCTATTATCCGTCTTACTACCGACCTAGATTGCTCTCTAACATTTACATCATCTTCTTTTCTGATACAGGATCAGCGGACGCGGACTACTATTGGTAAGGTGCAACTGCGTAACGGGCTCTACCTTCTTGACACTCTCCCACTATCCTCGCATCTGTCTCCTCTGCTGAGTGGCATCAGCGTCTCGGACATACTCCCCTCCCAGTTCTCCAGAAGGCACTTCCCGATGTATCTTTTCCAGCTTTCAAGTGTGATTCCTGTATTTTGGGTAAACTGCCCCGTTCTTCCTTTCCCGCACGTTGTACTCGGAGCTCTGCTCCTTTTGATCTATTACATTCTGATGTATGGAGACCTTATAAAATTACTAGTATTTCTGGTTTTCGTTACTTTCTCACGTTTATTGATTACTATTCACGAGTCACTTGGTTATACCTACTTCGCGATCGCTCGGAGCTTCCTCGTGTCTTTCGAGCATTTGTCCTTGAAACCAAAACGCAATTCTCCACCACCATCAAAACTTTTCGCACCGATAATGCTCATGAATACACAAGCAACGAGTTTGCAAGTTTATGTTCGGAGTTCGGGATTATTCACCAAACTTCGTGTCCCTACACCCCACAACAAAACGGTGTGGCCGAACGAAAGAACCGACACTTACTTGATGTCGCCCGCTCTCTCATGCTTCACATGAACGTCCCCAAAATTTATTGGAACTTTGCTGTCTCCACGGCCTGTTATCTTATTAACCGTCTTCCATCCTCCGTCCTCATCAATGCCACTCCTTTCAGCCTCCTCTTTCCTTCTACTCCGGCCTTTGCCCTCACACCTCGAATCTTTGGGTGTACGTGCTACGTTCATATCCTAGGACCGTCCATGGACAAGCTGGATCCCAGGGCGGCCAAGCACATCTTCGTTGGCTATTCACGTACACAGAAGGGCTATGTTTGTTATTCCCCTACAACCCGCAAAGTCTCTGTGTCGCCTGATGTTACCTTCCGAGAGGATCAACCATTCTTCTCTACTCCTGTACCCACATTTACACCAATACCTATCCCACAGCCTGTCCTACGACCTATCATTCCCGCTGACACACCGGTTCTTCCTTCCTCACATTCTACTCCTGAACCCTACAATCCACCGATTATTCGTGTCTACTCTCGCCGCATTCCTACTCCCGCTGCTCCTACGCAGTCGGCCTCGACCTCGGGTACGCAGCGTCAGACTGATCCGGTAACAGAATCCACCGCTCATCCTATGGCGAACTATGTTTCCCTACATCGCCTCTCTCCTCAACTTCAGACACTTGCTACCTCTTTGTCCACAATTGCTATTCCTAACTTTGTGCAGGAGGCCCTGGAACATCCAGGCTGGTGCGGAGCCATGGAGGAAGAAATGACTGCTCTTTGGGCGAACAAGACATGGACTCTGGTACCCCGTCCTCCACGGCCCTTAGTGCGGTGCTCGTGAAGGACGAAGGGGGAGTTCAACGACCAATCTACTATCTCAGCTAGATCCTTACAGACACTGAGACCAGATATCCAACGACGGATAAAACGGCTTTGGCCCTTGTCTTCTCCGCAAGGAAGCTCCAACCGTACTTCCAAGCCCATACGATAAAGGTACTGACTCAGTTACCTCTCTGGGCTATCCTCCAAAAGCCCGAGGTATGTGGGAGGCTGGTCAAATGGGCAGTCGAACTTGGAGAATTTGACATCAAGTTCCTCCCCCGACCAGACATAAAGTCCCAGGTCCTCGCCGACTTTATCGTGGAAAATACAATCCCACTAGAACAAATTCCCTCGGAGAATGTATCCTCAGCGCGCTGGACTCTCTATGTCGACGGAGCCTCCGGGGCAGCCGGAGCCGGAGCGGAACTTCTCCTAGTAAGCCTGGAGGAGATCACTCTGGAGCATGGCATTCGATTGAAGTTCCCAGTCACCAACAACATTGTCGAGTATGAAGCAATGGTTGCCGGTCTTCGGCTCGCCATTGACTGCAAGGTAGATACCCTAACAATCTACGTTGATTCCCAATTGGTAGTCTCGCAAATCGAGGGAGACTACGAGGCAAGAAACGAGCAGCTCGCACGGTATCTTGCGCTTGCCAGATCTCTGCTGCAGCAAATACCATCATATTAAATTCTCCACATACCCCGAGAGCAAAACACTCGAGCTGACGCACTATCCAAGCTCGCCACATCAACGACCGCCTACCAATCCAGAAGAAGAAGAGTTGAGGATATCATGGCCCCAAACATTCAAGGACCATGGGAGATTGCCACAATCATTAACGAGGCATCTTCCTGGATGGCTCCCCTACGGGCTTATCTCGAGCACGATCAACTCCCCGAAGATCATCTGGAAGCACGAAGGCTCTGAGTGCGAGCAACAACGTTTGCTGTTATTGACAGAGAGCTCTACAAACGGGCATTCTCTGGGCCATATCTAAAATGCTTACCAGAGGCCGACGGCGAGTACGCCTTGCGCAAGGTGCATGGAGGAGTCTGCGGCGAGCATCTGGGCGGAAAGGCCTTGGCCCTGAAAATTCTCCGTCAGGGATTCTATTGGCCAACCATGAAAAAGGATGCGACAGAGTTCATCCAGAAATGCAAAAGTTGCCAGCTTCACGCAAATACCCCTCATAAGCCGCCGGTCGCGCTCACCACGCTCCAGAGCCCTTGGCCATTCGCACAGTGGGGAATTGATCTCTTGGTACCTCTTCCCACAACATCCAGTCAAAGGAAATTCATCATCATGTCTATCGACTACTTCACCAAGTGGGCAGAGGCAGAACCCCTGGCCAAGATAACCGAAGAAAATACCAAGAAGTTCGTCTGGAAGAACATCGTCTTCCGCTTCGGCATCCCAACAGTTATCGTAGCGGACAATGGTACCCAGTTCACAGAAAAGTCCTTTACCAAGATGTGCGAAGATCTGAAGATCAATCTACGCCACACCGCAGTGGCGCACCCACAGGCAAACAAAAGAGGTAACAAACCGCACTATACTCAAGGGTCTGAAAACGCGCCTCCAAGAGACAGGGGGCAGTGGGTGGACGCACTCTCAAATGTATTATGGGCATACTGCACCACAGAAAAAACTCCAACCGGGGAAACTCCATACAACCTGTGTTACGGAGCAGAAGCCGTGATCCCCGTAGACATTGGAGTCCCAAGTGTTCGTGTCCAGACCTTCAATCCAGAGAAAATGACGAGCTGCTCCGAGAAAATCTCGATTTGATCTCCGAAGAACGTGAAGCAACGACACATCGTGTAACCACATATCAAAGGCGAGTGGACCGCCTCTTTGACAGAAGGGTAAAGCCGAGACCAATCAACATTGGAGATCTCGTTCTGCGAAATATGGAGGCTGCCGGCAAAGGCCCACAAAAAGACAAACTCTCGCCAGCATGGGAAGGACCGTTTGTCGTAACGGCCACCGTCAAGCCCGGAACATTCAAGCTCAGAAACGCAGAGGGAAAAACATTTTCGCGAAACTGGAATGCGCAGAACTTGCGTCAATTTTATCACACATACATTCACATTTGATTACAAGTAATTCAACTGAAGGCGTAAAGTTTAATTATATGAGGAGTTAAATCATGCAAGTCTACTGAAAAGAAATGAGCAAAGAATTAGAACTGAATTTCACTAGACAAAAAAGATGCACGCCCATACGATGTACACAAAATTGAAATTAAAATATGATCCAGTGCAAAGAGGACATATGAGGCTTGGGGTGGTCGTAGGTTCGATGAAAATGATTGAATGCGTGGTTGGTGAGGAACTATGAAGTGGGGGAATTTCTAGGGTTTGTGGATTTGTGAAATTTGGCAATTTGGGATTTTTGGAATTTATGGGTTTTAGGGAATGTTGGATGTTGTTGGGGAAGGATTGAGGAATTAGTCGATGAGGCTCGAGGTAGGTATTATGGGGCTAGAGAGACTTGAGAAAGGTAGGAGTGGAAGGAGATGCACGTGAAGGGAGGTAGGGGTTTGGACGGGGCTTGGAAGGTTTGAGTGCGTGGCTGGTGGGTTGTAATAACATCGAAATTGTTTTCCAGTGGTTGGATATTGACCCGGAAGGGGTGCGGCTGCTGGAAACTGGGTAGACATGGTCGCTGATGGTTACTGCTAATAGAATGTGAGCAAGGGAGGATAAGCGACGATGGGAAGAGGCATTTAGGGTGTAGGGCATAGGTCGACAAAGGGCTGGAGGCACTGACATGGTATATGAACGAGCGATATAGATGGATGGAGATGGTGGGGAGGTCATCGTAGGTTGGGGAGGTGGTTGGCGATGTCAGAATGTCTGGTGGAGGCAGCGGAAGGGACTACCTATGGAATCATCAACATAGGAGGGGGGGGGGGGGAGATCACATGAGCTACGTCGACACTGTCTATCGCGATCTAATGGGAAAAGGTTCTATCCTAATGATTTGATGCCTCAATCTTATATATAATCATATTTTAGGTTAAATGAATCTTACATCTCGAAACACCCGATAAGTTCATTTAACTTAAAACTCGAAATAATACTCCAAAAAAGTAAAAGAAAAATACATAAAAATATGAAAAAATCGTGATGAGCGGGATAGTGATCTCTGATCGTCCATCCACGATCCAGAAATTGTTGATGACCTAAATAGAACAAATGAAGAGCGATCAATCATTGTCATTTGTTAAGAAGACTATATAATCAGAAACTCCTAAACTCGGAGGCATAAATAAGAATATCAAATCTTGGTTTTGTTTTTTCAAAGGTTGTAAATATTGGATGTCGGCGATATATCAGATTGAGTTTTCAAATATGAGATGTCGGGGTCATTTTAAAATATCGAATTTGCATCTCTTATACAACAACACTCAAGCCTTTATCCCACTATAGTGGCGTCAGCTATATGGATCCTTTGTCGCCATTATGCCCTATCCTTATTCATAATCTCACTAATGCCTAAGTACATCATGTCTTTCCTTATAGTCTCATTCCAAGTCTTTATTGGTCTACCCCTCCCCCGTTTAACATGCCTAGTGACTAAATTCTCACAACATCTAACATGTGCCTTGAATGGCCTCCTTTGTACGTGTCCAAACCATCTTAGTCGAGCTTCTCGCGTCTTCTCTGCAATTGGTGTCACTCCTGTCTTATCCTTGATACATTCATTCCTAATTTTATCTAGTCTCTGTGTCCACACATCCACCTAAGCATTCTCATCTCCGAAACTCCCATTTTTTGCTCATGTACACAATCACTGCCCAACACTCAGAACTATATAGCATCGCTGGTCGAATTTGCATCTCTTATAAATAAATAAATTTATTTGTATGTATAGTAAGTATATAATTAATAATTATATGTTCTAAAAGTAAAAAAATAACATAACAAAGTGACGAATAATATATTATTAACAAGCAGAAATAAATATATCGTAAATATATTTAATATTATACAATAATTTTATTTTGATAATACTAAGTTTTACAGTGAATAAAAAGATTTAAAAACTAGTTATCTTTGATTGGTTCTATGTCTGTCCAAGCTTAATAAAGTTGTGTTAAAAATATAAAAATAATCAATAATATATGTATTGAACATTTATGATTTTTTGTAATATGAAATAAGAAAAATATTGTGTAAAATAATTATACAAAATCATTATATGAATAACACATATTAAAAAGAATAAACAATAAGTCTAATCGCTTTAAACATATATAATATAATAAAGATATATGATTTAGATATGTACTACTAATCTGCTAACATAACTTAAAATAAAATTGCAAACTATTCTGAAGTCTCGTCGGCCAAGATATCAGAGAAAATTGTATGTCGGTCTATATTTTACTAAAAGACAATCTATTTTTTTTAAAATGACATTGTTTTTTCCCTCCAAAATGACTTGTCGGCAGACATGTCGACAGACATTTAAAATAATGTTTTCCCCTACCCCACTTTTGTAGGCGAAAATAGATCCTATCATCATGACTTTACAATATTTTTCTTCTAAATAATAGTTTTACCAGTTTTTTTAATCCAAAAAATGTTAAAATTTTTGATTTGAATCGTTTAGGAGTAAGCAGGAGTTGCATCAACTGAGTTATAGCCAAACAACCACAATACCACACAGCAACACAATAGACTTTATTGAATCACAAAACTTGATTACAGTGCGAGACATACATGACGAGACATGATTCATAAGAATCACGAAAGAGAGAGAAACAAAACACACCAAAAACAAATATGGCGGCTTGACAAGCAGAGACCGCACAGACCGCTCGACTCCAGAAACTGCCCGGCTTGACCTGAGACCGCACGAACAGAAAACAGGCAACACCGCAACTCAGAACACCCGGCTTGAACTGCACTGCCAGACCGCCACCTCAGACCGCACGAACTAGAGCTTATTGAATTTAACAAAGAACTGAAGCTGTCGCCAGACCGCAACTCTGATCGCCTAACCGCTGAAGGTCGCCTGATCACCGAGCTCGCTGCGAACAGCACAAGAACAACATAAACCAGTTCGCAGACAAGCCGCTGCCGAACTGTTTATTCAAGCCGCTGGGAAATCACCAAGGAAGGAGACCGCAATCTGCTGACCGCAAACCTGCGAACACAACAAACTGTCAACTCGCTTCCGAGACCGCCCGACCTCAAAGTGAGACCGCACGAAATAACCCAGGCTCTAGTTCTTACAGTTCTCATTATGAATGACGGGTCATGCACCCCTATTTATAGGCGACAAGACGGATGTCGTCACCGCCACAAAAGAGATACAGATACCACCCGCCAGATCGCCAGCGGTCTCACAAAGCAGACCGCGCTATCAGACCACTTGGACAACATCCTGCCCAAGCCAGATCAGCAGCAGACCGCGCACAAGCCGCGCGAACACAGACCGCGCACAAGCCGTGCGGACACAAGACCACTCCTTCCTTAGATCACCAAGAGCAAGCCGAGAACATCTGACCGACTTCAGACAAGTCGCCAGACCAACCTGCATAAGCCGCCCGGTCACAGCGGTTACACAGAACAGACCGCCCGGTTTTCCAACAAGGAAGACAGGCCAACCAAGCAGAACAACCCGGGAACAGACCGCAGCAAATAAGAACAGACCGTCCGGTCACACCAGACCTCCAGAGCCAGACCGGCAGAGCACCAGAGTAGAGACCGCGCGGTCTCTGCGGTCTCCAAATTTCAGACCGCCGACCACCTTCCACTCCACTTCAATAATTTCAATACTCCCCCTTGAAGTGGGAAGTGGAAACTAGCCCGAGTAAACTCCGCAACTGAGTAAACGGTCCCTTCGCCAGCGGCTTTGTGAAGATGTCTGCAACATTGTCCGCACTCCGAACATGCTCGACCATAAGAGATCCTCCCAACACCATTTCACAAACTAAATGGTGTTCAATCTCAATATGCTTGGTCCTCGCGTGACAGACTGGATTATTAACTAGCTTGAGAGCACTCTCATTGTCCCCGCGTAGCATAGTGGGACCTCGAACCTCTTGATAAACGTCCTCCACCAACCTCCTGAGCCAAACGGCTTCCTGAGCTGCCAAGGCCGAAGGCTTGTATTCCGCTTCTGTGGTAGATACAGATACCGAGTCCTGCTTTTTGCTGCACCAAGAAATAGCTGTGGGGCCCGTCATAAAGACATAACCAGACGTTGATCTCCGATTATCCACGTCTCCCCCATAATCAGCATCCATGTATCCATGCAACTCTAAGCTAGACCCTCTCCTATATAGGAGACCCAGATCAGAGGTCGAGTTCACATACTTCAAAATTCCTTTTGCTGCTAGAAGATGAGGCTTCCGTGGTTCCGCCATGTACCGACTCACCTTGCCAACTGCATAAGCAATATCAGGCCTTGTGATCGTCAAGTAGATCAAGCTCCCAACCAGAGCTCGGAACACCAACGGATCAGATAGAACTCTCCCCTCATCCTTCCGAAGTTTATGATGCTGTTCCAGAGGTATAGAGCTGCTCTTCCCTTCCTCCATGCCAAATCGTTGAACGATCCGCTCCGCATATCCAGCCTGAGAAACGAGCACTCCGCTCTCCCGCCTCTGCACCTCGAGTCCAAGGAAATGGTGAAGCTCACCCAGATCCTTCATCTCAAACCTGATAGCAAGCTCGTCTCTCAGCCTTGCTACCGCCTCCTTTGAGTTCCCGATGACAATCATGTCATCCACATACAACAGAACAATAACCCGAAGCGCCCCCTCCTTCTTGACGAACAAGCTAGAATCAGAGTCTGAAGCAAAGAACCCGTAGAATAGAAGATACTCCGCGATCTTCCCATACCACGCCCGAGGCGCTTGCTTCAACCCATACAGGGCCTTCTTCAGTTTGCAGACGTAGTCCGGACAATCCTCCGAGATGAATCCTGGCTGTTGGATCATAAAGATATCCTTGTCGATCTCGCCGTATAAGAAGGCATTTTTAACGTCGAGCTGCCAAATCTCCCATCCACTGGATGCCGCCAAAGCAATAACAAATCGAACCGAAGTCATCTTTGCCACTGGACTGAACGTCTCATCATAATCTTCTCCATACTGCTGTGAGAACCCGCGAGCCACAAGGCGAGCCTTGTATCGCTCGATCGTGCCGTCAGCTTTCTTCTTGAGCTTATAAACCCATTTGCATGTCACAGGGGTAATGCCCTTGGGCCTGGGCACTAGAGACCAAGTCTCATTCTTTTTTAGAGCATCCATCTCCTCTTGCATAGCAATGTCCCACTTCTTCACGCCTTTGGCCTTCTCAAAGCTCGACGGCTCTTTCTCATCCAAGGGACCAGCAAAAAAACATGAGACGAAGCTCACCATGTTTCCTCCTGTGTATCAATCCGGTGGCTTAATAGTCCTCTTCGACCTCCTAAGAGGTTGCTCCTGACTAACCACCTCCTCAGCTGCTTCTTCTGTGCTAGCTCCTTTTCCAGACGAACTTGGAGCATTGCTCCCCCTGCTTCCAGAACCTGAAGCCTCCATCTCAGAGTTTGACACAGCTGGAGCTCCTGGTGAAACAGGCAACTCCACTTGAAGATTTCCCGCAGCCTTTCCTTCTTCATCAACCCTGCTCTCCGGTAGTTCAACTCCTGAACTCCCCTTGTAGGAAGTCACCTCATCGAACACCACATCCCGAGATACAATTGATCTCCGTGTCTCAGGATTCATGCATCTCCATCCCTTCTTCCGCTCATCATATCCAACAAAGACTAGCTTCCTTGCTTTCGCATCTAGCTTTGTCCGAAGAGCATCAGGGATATGCACATAACAGGTTGACCCGAATACCCGAAGGTGTGCAACACTCGGCTTCTCCTTGAACATCAGTTCGTGAGGGGTCTTCATGTTGATAGGACTTAGAGGCATCCTGTTGATGACGTAAGCCGCACAAGACATTCCCTCCGCCCAGAAGGACTTTGGGATACTCTTGGCATGAAGCCAGCACTTGCAGGTTTCCGTCAGATGACGGATCTTCCTTTCCGCAACGCCGTTTTGCTGTGGAGTATGAGCACAAGTGAGCTCTCTCCGGACGCCGTGCTTCCTGCAAAAACTTGAGAACTCACCAGAGGTGAACTCCCCACCATTGTCAGTTCTCAATTTTCTCACCCGCAGGCCTAACCGACCTTCCACCAGCTCTTTGAACTCCACGAACTTCGCAAAAGCTTCTGACTTCTCTTTCAGAAAATACACCCAGACATATCTGGTGTAATCGTCAATCAACACCAACATGTATCTGTTGCCTCCAAGGCTTGGGGTGGCAGTCGGTCGCATCAAATCACCGTGAATGCACTCCAACGACGCTTTGCATCTTGTTTGCGATTTATCAAATGGAAGTCGATGAGACTTACCAAACTGACATCCCGCACAAACATGACCGTCTCCATAAGAGGACAAGCTAGGCAAGCCCTTGACAAGGCCCCTTACCGCCATAACTTTCAATTTGTCCATGCCTACATGCCCCAACCTTTCATGCCAGATAGCCGCGCTATCATTGGTCTTCATTTTATCAACATAGGTACTTGTCGATAACACGAACAAGTCCTTTACCCTCTTTCCAACATGGATAACATCTCCCTTTATCTCCGGTTGAGTTTTAAGAAACTTCACTTCTGTTGGGCCAAACAGAACGTGATAACCGGCATCGACCGCATTAGTCACAGAGAAGAGATTCTTCTTCATACCAGGCACGTGATAAACACTCCTTAAAGTGAGTGGTCCCTTATCACTACTCAGAGAGACAACACCTTCTTGTTCTACTGCATGAACAGAATTATCAGCCGTAATGATTGCATCGTTACCTGAGTAAGGCGCCAAAGAAGAGAACTTTGATTCATCACCGGTGAGGTGATGTCCACACCCTGAATCCACGATCCAATCCTCTTCGAAGTTGATGGCAGCCAAGGCCTTAACGGGCATCGCCGTCATATTGGCCGCAAAGTCTCCTCCCCATCCAACTTCATCAGACTTTGGCTTCTCCTTCTCCGCTGCATGTCCCGGCTGAAGATTAACCCGGCAATTCTTCTTGAAGTGGCCGGTCTTATTACACCTGAAGCACCTTGGTCCCTCTCCCTTCTTCTTCCCATCAGACTTAGAAGCATAACCCCTATCCTGCTGACCTGAAGTACAGGGTCCATCATGACCTGACTTCTTCTTCTCCCACTTCTTCTTCCCAGAGAACAACACATCACTATCTTCCCCGGAGATAGAAGTCCCCGCCATCTGTCTTGACAAACTTTCCTGCGAAGCAAGTAAGTTTTCTAGCTCCAACAGAGATGGTTGATTTGCCCAACCCTGAACTGAAGTCACAAAGACAAGATACTTCTTCCGCAACCCGCAGATAATATGCCTCTTCAGTTTTGCCTCCGAGATGGGCTCATCAGGGTCCAATGTAGAAATCTCTGCTGTGAGATTCTTCATTTTGAGAAAGAAGGTAGAAATAGAAAGATCACCTTGAGAGGCTTTTGCCAACTCATTTTCAAGAAATTGTAGCCGAGCTACATTCTTCTTATTGAACAGCCCGTCCAAAGACGTCCAAATCTCAGCAGCAGATTTACATCCAATGATGTGATCAAATAGCTCTGGTGAGATAGCCCTCTTGAGTGTGAACTCTGTCACGACCCGTCTCGACAAGAGTCAGAGCGCACTTCGGGCGGGCCGTGATGCCACAGGCATGAGCGAACAGGATACCATGCCTGCTAAGGCGGAAACAGAAATGCCACAAAAGTTTTGGATTTATTACTTTTGAAAAGAATATAGTGTAGTTTATAAATATGCGGAAGCCGAAATGAAAGATTTAATGCTCATGCATTTATAATAAAAATCTAATGTCACACGCAATGCTGAAACGGTAATCATGCAGTGAGCTATAATAGTAAAATGTCAAGTAAAAAGATCTGATACAACAAAACACCCTAAGAGTTGTACACAATAGAAGAGAAAATGACTGACAATAACTAATACAAGAAAAGTAGATCCAACAGTACTGAAACAAAATACATAGAACCTGCTGACACAGAGATCAAAATAAAACCTCCGAGCAAAACTGCAGCTGAACGAAGAAAACTCAGGGAGCAGACGGCGCGGTCACGAACCCTAAGGCAAATCCAAACAGAAGGAAAATGCCTCAGAACAAGAAAATAATAGAAAACAAGCTGTAATTTTAAGTACGTGCAAAAATGATTCTAAAGTACCAATTAACTCTTGAAACAGCCTAGTGAAACAGGCAGGTAACTGAAACAAGCAGAAACTATCTAGAAATATTAGCCTACTCCGGAGTATAGCCTAAACATGTGTTTTGCAACGACATAAGCTGTAATCTATGAAATGCGTAGGTGTTTATAGTGGGCGCACATGGTTCACACTCAAGTCCAGGTGTAAGCCTTACTAGAATAAGAGTATTTCCTGCTTACCGTGACCATGCAATCAAGACGTTGAACGACTTAAACCCTAGTTTCCAAGATTTGCTTATGACACTCAAGACATAAGTGATTCATGTTTTTTTCGAGGAGATTTCTATCACAACGCGACATACTCACGAGCGATGATTCTTATGTTATCAGATACTGTTAATAATTTAGATACATGCAAGAAGAACTTAAATTCTTGTTTGCAAGCGAGAGGGAATTTCTCCACTTGCCTTAAGGTGAAGCCGCAACTACCAGCAACAACTATGCGGCGCAAGCAAAGACAAGGCTCTATTGAACCTGTTCAGGGATAATTGCAGACGATATTTGATATTTGACAAGCAGTAAACCATATGCTAACACAGACAGTTTAATTCGCGAAAACACAATCAGAAGCGGATTAGCAATTTACCTCCCTCAAGGTGAGGGGAGAAGAAGTTACCACAAGGATCGGGGGCTTGGCGGCGCTTGGGTGACGAAAATCCTAAATCGGAGAGGGTTTTGGAGAGGTTCCACCACTAGATCCGTCGAGCGGCACCGGAAACACAACAAATACGGGATTAGGTGATTATACAACGAACACGAGAGGGGGACCGACGATATTACGTCGATCGGAGAGCGAGAATCACCAAAAAAAAAAATTAGAGCATAACTGGAAAATGAAAGATAGCAGAGATCCTTACCCAAGGTGACCAGATCTGGGCTCAAGAATCCACGAGGAGGGGTTTCAAGCGAAACCCTAGGAGTTCCCTTGAAATCCACCGGCCGAAACGGAGAGGAAGAGGGGCTGTCGACCTCTTGGAGGAGGAGGAGAAGCTCCTTGATGTTGCCGACGTCCAGAAGAGGGGAAGGAGGAGGCGCAGAAGTGGCTTCTTGCTGCTGCCGATCCTTGGAGGAGAAGGGCTGCCTCCGTCGGCCAGGGGAAGGGAAAAATGGAGGCGCAGGAGGCGACGTCGGCGGGAGGAAGAGCAGGCGTCGGCGTCGGCAGGAGGAGGAGCGGGCGGCGGCGTCACTGATCGTGGGAGACGGGAGCGGCACGGGAGCGGGAGCCCTAGCGGGTTTAGTTTGCGGTTTTGCGTGAGTGCTGGACCGAGATTTTAATCGGTGGAGTTTAATTGGTGGGGGGGGGGGGAGGAAGGATGGGCTTAATATAATAAAGGGGGAAAATTTTTATATACTCTTATTATTATTATTATTATTAAGCCACTAATTTAAGGGTTGTTACATTCTCCCCTACTTAGAAAGTTTCGCCCCGAAACTTCTGATGATTTCCTAGCTGGGGGCTAATATGACGAAGGTTCAAATGTCCTTTATACCGACAAGGTTTGCAAACAAAAACATGGAAAGTAGCTATGCAAATAGCAAAAAGAGAAGAGGACAAGAGCGGAGGCATACCAGGATCAGGAGAAAAGGTGCGGATACTTGCTACGCATGTCAGCTTCGAGCTCCCAAGTGAACTCCTCAGACTTGCCATGCATCCAAAGTACCTTCACCATAGGAATGGTCCTCTTTCGAAGTTTGCGCTCTTGATATTCCACTATCTTGGCGGGCTCAATCGGATAAGACAAATTAGCTTCAGGAACCACCGAGATTTCCTCAAGAACACGATTCAGATCATGGATGTATTTCCGGAGCTGACTGACATGGAAAACATCATGAACACCGGACAACGAATCTGGTAACTCTAAACGATAAGTAGATCCTCCAACGCGCTCTGAGATGGCGTACGACCCCACAAATCTCGGGCTGAGCTTATGATGGCGACCAAACCGTTTCACCCTAGGAGTAGGAGAAACCTTCAAGAATACCTGATCACCTACTGCAAACTCCAACGGACGGCGGCGCTGATTAGCATACTTCCTCCGTCTTTCAATGACACGACTGAGCTGAAGACGAGTCTTCTTGGTGGCTTCTTCCATTTCCTGAAGTAACTCAGGGCCCAACACCACCTTCTCACCAACTTCTGACCAATAGAGAGGAGTTCTACAACGACGCCCATACAATGCTTCGAAGGGGGCTATCTTGAGGCTCTCCTGATAGCTATTGTTGTAGGCGAACTCAACCAACGGTAGGTGCTCATCCCAAGCTCCCTTGTAGTCCAGAATATAGCACCGAAGCATGTCTTCAAGAATCTGATTAACCCTTTCGGTCTGCCCATCGGTAGTTGGATGATAAGCGGTGCTCAGGTTGAGCTCGGTACCCAAAGCTTGCTGGAAACCCTTCCAAAAGTGCGAAACGAACCTCGAGTCACGATCAGAGACAATCCGCAGAGGAATCCCATGAAGTCTAACTATCTCATAGACATAGATCCGGGCCATCTTCTCAGTAGAGTGACCTTCCTTGTACGGGATGAAGTGAGCCACTTTCGTCATGCGATCCACTATGACCCAAATCACATCATGCCCTCTCGGTGTACGGGGCAAACCCGTGATGAAGTCCATAGAGACATCTTCCCACTTCCATTCGGGGATAGGCAAAGGCTGCAAAAGACCACCAGGACGCTGACGCTGAGCTTTCACCTTCTGGCACGTCAGACATCGAGAGATGAAACGAGCTATATAATTCTTCATACCAGGCCACCAAACGATTTGCTTCAAGTCATGATACATTTTATTATTGCCTGGATGACCAGATGTGCGAGACTCGTGAGCTTCTCGGCAAATACTATCGAGCAATTCAGGAACATCAGGAATGCAGAGGCGGTCTCGAAAACGCAGAACATCGTCAGAGATAGAGAAATCCGGAAGAGTCCCAAGTTCAACCTGTCGGCGGATGCGCTGGAGTGCGGGATCAGATGGCTGTAAATCCTTCACCTGCTCTACCCATAACGGAACGGGAACCTCTTCATGACCCTCGGGTGCGATGGATATATCCATCCGATCGAGGTCATCAATCAAGACTGCTAGGATAGCTGACATGGGTGCACAAGCGGCTACGGAGGCATGCCGGCTCAACGCATTTGCCACTGAATTGGCTTTACCGGGAACATACGTGAGCTGCAAGTCATAATCTGCCACGAACTCGAGCCAACGCCTCTGACGAAGATTGAGGTCCTTCTGAACAAAGATGTACTTTAAACTCTGGTGGTCGGTGAAAAAGTGACACTTCACGCCATAGAGATAATGACGCCAAAGCTTCAAAGCAAACACCACCGCAGCGAACTCCAGATTATGAGTGGGGTAGTTGCGTTCGTGAACCTTCAACTGCCTCGACCCATAAGTAATAACACGATCATCCTGCATCAGGACACAACCCAACCCAACTCCGGAAGCGTCGGTGCAAACAGAAAAGTCCAACCCTTCTGACGGAAGAGCTAAAACAGGCGCTGAACACAGACGTTGCTTCAACTCAGAAAAGGACTGCTCGCACTGATCTGACCAATCGAACCTAGCATGCTTTTGAGTTAGTCGAGTCAGGGGAGCAACAAGAGAGGAAAAACCCTTGACGAAGCGTCGGTAATAGCCAGCCAAACCAAGGAAACTGCGGATCTCGGTAGGGGTAGAAGGTCGCTTCCAGTCCATAACTGCGGAAATCTTGGCAGGATCAACAGAAAGTCTATCCCCTGAAATGACGTGGCCTAAGAAGGCAACACGATCCAGCCAGAACTCACATTTTGCCAACTTTGCATAAAGCTGATGCTGACGAAGGGTGGACAAAGTGAGTCTAAGATGCGCTGCATGCTCCTCGCGGGTCTTGGAGTAAATCAGGATATCATCAATGAAGACGATGATGAACTTGTCCAGGTACTCACGGAAGACACGGTTCATCATGTCCATGAATGCAGAAGGGGCGTTAGTCAACCCAAAAGACATCACCAAAAACTCGAAATGCCCATACCGAGTCCGGAAGGCCGTCCTGGGGACGTTGGAGTCCCTGATCTTCAGTTGATGGTAACCCGATCTGAGATCTATCTTGGAAAAGACTGTACTGCCCTTAAGCTGATCGAATAAATCATCCACACGCGGAAGGGGGTACTTATTCTTGATGGTCACCTTATTAAGATCTCGATAGTCGATGCACAATCTCATGGATCCTTCCTTCTTTTTCACGAAGAGTACAGGGGCTCCCCAAGGTGACGAGCTAGGGCGTATGTACCCACGCTCAAGCAATTCGTCTAACTGCGATCTGAGTTCTTCGAGCTCACGCGGTGCCATATGGTAAGGAGCTTTAGATATGGGGCGCGTCCCAGGCTCTACATCAATACAGAACTCCACATCACGATCAGGAGGCATCCCATGCAATTCGGCGGGGAACACGTCAGGAAACTCCGAAGAAACAGAAATAGACTCAAGTTGAGGAGAGGTAGCATCCGAGTGCGATGCATAAACGAAGCAGACAGAACATCCTTGGCTAAGAAGGCGAGTGGCGCGCACAACAGAGATTACCTTCAGGTGGCTGCGGGTCTGAACATGAACGTTGTATTCCTTGCCATTAATGCTGAGATTGACCCTCTTCGCCACACAATCCAGCTTTGCTCGATACGCGACCAACCAACTCATTCCCAGGATTACATCGAACTCTGTCATATCCAGAACTATGAGGTCAGCGACGACTTGCAATTTTCCAAGCAGGATCGGGCAATTGAGAACGCCTCTAGTTGAGAGATGCAGATGACCGGGTACAGAAATCTCAAAAGGAACCTCAAGTGGCGAAGTATGCCAACTATAAAGGTCCACGATGCGGCGGGCGATAAAAGAGTGCGATGCACCGGAGTCAAATAAGATTTGCATCCACTTATTCTTGACCCTAAAACTTCCTAAAAATGAAAACATAACGCATAACAAGTTTGTTCGACTAAGGCAAGTCAGATTTAAGAATGCAGAAAAATTTAAAATTCTACACAAAACATACCAGAGATGACGTCGGTAGATGCGAGCGCCCCGCCCTGAGTGACGACGTTCAGCACAGCTCTGCCCTCTTGCAGAGGCTGAGAGGGGATCGGGCTCTCCTTTATGGGACAGCCGAGCATGAGGTGCCCAACCTGCCCACATTTGAAACAAGCCTTCTGCTTGCGGCGGCAGTCCTTTGCCAAGTGGCCCGGCCTTTTGCAGAAAGTACAGACGGAGACAGCGGAGGCAAGCGTCATCTGACGTTGCTACGCAGGAGTAATCATCTTCTGTTTCTTCAGGAGGGAGCGGCAGACTTGGGCGACATGGCCCACCTTGTGGCAGAAGGCACACACCTCTTTGGACCTGGGGCTTTGCTGCTGAGATGGAGCATCCTTGCGCTTGAGGTCGGAAGCGGCGACATTGCTTGTTCCATGCTGGGCTTTCTTGGCAGAACGATCCAGCTCAATAGCTTCCACCTGCAAGGCGGCTCCCACGGTCTCCGCGTAGGTGGTGGCGCCATGAGCTACCACAAGCTGACGGAAGTCATGACGGAGCCCCTTCATGAAACGGCTGATCTTTTTGTCTTCATCCGGCATGAACTCCGCAGCAAGGAGGGAAAGGCGGGAGAACTCTCTCGCGTACTCGGTCACTGTCCTACCAGTCTGCTGAAGGGACAGGAACTTCTCAGCTAACTTGTCCCCCTCCACGGAAGAGAGGAAGTTCTCCATAAGAGCATCCTTGAACTGTCTCCAAGATAAGGTGGTAGAATCGGGGAGGCTGCGGCGCTGGAGCCACCAAGTATAAGCATCCTCAGACAATTGATAGGCCGCAAGGAGGACCTTCTGGGTCTCGGGAACTCCAGCATACTCAAAATGCTTCTCCATCTGGGAGATCCATTCAGTGATCACGAAGTAGTCTCGATTGCCATCGAAAGACGGCGGATTCAGCCTCTTGAATGCCAGAGTATCTGTCATTGCCACGGGCGGGGCAGTCAAGCTTGACACGAGCGGAGGCACCAAGGTGACGGCAGGCGAGCCGGTCCCAGAATCAGTTGCATGAGGGGTGGCTCCAAGATGGGCTGCAGTGTTAGTAACTGCCGTCCCTGCACTGCCGGGACCAAGGGCTGGATCAGGAGTTTGACGATCCTCTTCCAGACGGGTGAGACGTTCCAGAATCTGCCTTATCAGCTGGACAGTGGCATCTCCAGATGTTCCTCCCGCTGAAGAGGTAGTCTTCTTGCGCTGCGATCGCTTAGAAGCCATCTAGAAAGAAACACAAAAGAGTCAAGTAAGAGAAACAGTCAGGCTAAGCTTAGAGGTTTGAGACTACAGGTTCTAGCATTCTAATACTGTTGAATACGTAAATCATGTGATAGTTACAGCATTTTCATTGGACAACTCTAGGTGGTAGTCGTGCAAGTGCAAATGCGACGATAAGATCGCGTGCGATAGAAGAATGATTTGAAAAATCCATGTGTGTACAATCGTCATCTGTTGCTCTCAGCTTAACACTCGTGCAATGAGTTATGTCATGCATGCAATGTATTTATGCCTACAATGTATCCTTAAGAATGTTCATGAATGGATACGCATGCCATGTTAAGCGTCCATATCACTTAACATGTCACATGCATGATGATTCTAATGTCAGCGCACTTGAAAATATTAAACCGCCCATACAATTTAATATTCGCAAGCGATGTATATCCTAGTGGAAATTCATATGCATATAAATGTTAAGTTTGCCCATACTCCCTTAACATTTGTACACATACTACTCATGCTTATGAGTGAGTGTGTGCGTGTTTCAGCCTCGAACAACAGACAACGACAAAGTGAGTGAGAAAATGATGCATGCACGTATATTTACATAATAGATTTCAAAATATGTGAAAATTTTAAAATACTTTATCTTTAGATGCTCAACCTCCCTCTGATACCAACTGTCACGACCCGTCTCGACAAGAGTCAGAGCGCACTTCGGGAGGGCCGTGATGCCACAGGCATGAGCGAACAGGATATCATGCCTGCTAAGGCGGAAACAGAAATGCCACAAAAGTTTTGGATTTATTACTTTTGAAAAGAATATAGTGTAGTTTATAAATATGCGGAAGCCGAAATGAAAGATTTAATGCTCATGCATTTATAATAAAAATCTAATGTCACACACAATGCTGAAACGGTAATCATGCAGTGAGCCATAATAGTAAAATGCCAAGTAAAAAGATCTGATACAACAAAACACCCTAAGAGTTGTCCACAATACAAGAGAAAATGGCTGACAATAACTAATACAAGAAAAGTAGATCCAACAGTACTGAAACAAAATACATAGAACCTGCTGACACAGAGATCAAAATATAACCTCCGAGCAAAACTGCAGCTGAACGAAGAAAACTCAGGGAGTAGACGGCGCGGTCACGAACCCTAAGGCAAATCCAAACAGAAGGAAAATGCCTCAGAACAAGAAAATAATAGAAAACAAGCTGTAATTTTAAGTACGTGCAGAAATGATTCTAAAGTACCAATTAACTCTTGAAACAGGCTAGTGAAACAGGCAGGTAACTGAAACAAGCAGAAACTATCTAGAAATATTAGCCTACTCCGGAGTATAGCCTAAACATGTGTTTTGCAACGACATAAGCTGTAATCTATGAAATGCGTAGGTGTTTATAGTGGGCGCACATGGTTGACACTCAAGTCCAGGTGTAAGGCTTACTACAATAAGAGTATTTTCTGCTTACCGTGACCATGCAATCAAGACGTTGCACCACTTAAACCCTAGTTTCCAAGATTTGCTTATGACACTCAAGGCATAAGTGATTCATGTTTTTTTCGAGGAGATTTCTATCACAACGCGACATACTCACGAGCGATGATTCTTATGTTATCAGATACTGTTAATAATTTAGATACATGCAAGAAGAACTTAAATTCTTGTTTGCAAGCGAGAGGGAATTTCTCCACTTGCCTTAAGGTGAAGCCGCAACTACCAGCAACAACTATGCGGCGCAAGCAAAGACAAGCTCTATTGAACCTGTTCAGGGATAATCGCAGACGATATTTGATATTTGACAAGCAGCAAACCATATGCTAACACAGGCAGTTTAATTCCCGAAAACACAATCAGAAGCGGATTAGCAATTTACCTCCCTCAAGGTGAGGGGAAAAGAAGTTACCACAAGGATCGGGGGCTTGGCGGCGCTTTGGTGACGAAAACCCTAAATCGGAGAGGGTTTTGGAGAGGTTCCACCACTAGATCCGGCGAGCGGCACCGGAAACACAACAAATACGGGATTAAGTGATTATACAACGAACACGAGAGGGGGACCGACGATATTACGTCGATCGGAGAGCGAGAATCACCACAAAAAAAATTAGGGCATAACTGGAAAATGAAAGATAACAAAGATCCTTACCCAAGGAGACCAGATCTGGGCTCAAGAATCCACGAGGAGGGGTTTCAAGAGAAACCCTAGGAGTTCCCTTGAAATCCACCGGCCGAAACGGAGAGGAAGAGGGGCTGTCGACCTCTTGGAGGAGGAGGAGAAGCTCCTTGATGTTGCCGGCGCCCAGAAGAGGGGAAGGAGGAGGCGCAGAAGTGGCTTCTTGCTGCTGCCGATCCTTGGAGGAGAAGGGCTGCCTCCGTCGGCCAGGGGAAGGGAAAAATGGAGGCGCAGGAGGCGACGTCGGCGGGAGGAAGAGCAGGCGTCGGCGTCGGCAGGAGGAGGAGCGGGCGGCGGCGTCACTGATCGCGGGAGACGGGAGCGTCACGGGAGCGGGAGCCCTACCGGGTTTGGTTTGCGGTTTTGCGTGAGTGCTGGACCGAGATTTTAATCGGGGGAGTTTAAATGGGTGGGGGGGGGGGAGGAAGGATGGGCTTAATATAATAAAGTGTGAAATTTTTTATATACTCTTATTATTATTATTAAGCCACTAATTTAAGGGTTGTTACAAACTCTGCTTTAGCATTAGTCCTCCTCCAAAGTCTCACATCTGCCATATTATCTCCTGCTAGAAATACTTCATGTGTGTCTTCTCCTCCAACTATTTCCCATAGATCTTCGCCAAGTAAATAACTCTCCATACACGACCTCCACTTTTTATAGTTAGTCGATGTGAGGAGTTCAATACCAAGCCCTCTTGCTTATCCAGCTTCCATGGCAACCTATGTGGTCTCTTCTTCACAAAGACGATGGCAACTCAAGTTGATCATTGCTTATCCACTCCAACCTCCCTCTGATACCATGTTAAAATTTTTGATTTGAATAGTTTAGGAGTAAGCAGGAGTTGCATCAACTGAGTTATAGCCAAACAACCACAATACCACACAGCAACACAATAAACTTTATTGAATCACAAAACTTGATTACAGTGCGAGACATACATGGCGAGACATGATTCATAAGAATCACGAAGGAGAGAGAAACAAAACACACAAAAAACAAATCGGGCGGCTTGAAAAGCAGAGACCGCACAGACCGCTCGACTCCAGAAACCGCCCGGCTTGACCTGAGACCGCACGAATAGAAAACAGGCAACACCGCAGCTCAGAACACCCGGTTTGACCTGCACTGCCAGACCGCCACCTCAGACCGCACGAACTGGAGCTTATTGAATTTAACAAAGAACTGAAGCTGTCGCCAGACCGCAACTCTGATCGCCTAACCGCTGAAGGTCGCCTGATCACCGAGCTCGCTGCGAACAGCACAAGAACAACATAAACCAGTTCGCAGACAAGCCGCTGCCGAACTGTTTATTCAAGCCGCTGGGAAATCACCAAGGAATGAGACCGCAACCTGCTGACCGCAAACATGTGAACACAACAAATAGTCAACTCGCTTCCGAGACCGCCCGACCTCAAAGTGAGACCGCACGAAACAACCCAGGCTCTAGTTCTTACAGTTCTCATTATGAATGACGGGCCATGCACCCCTATTTATAGGCGACAAGACGGATGTCGTCACCGCCACAAAAGAGATACAGATACCACCCGCCAGATCGCCAACGGTCTCACAAAGCAGACCGCGCGATCAGACCACTTGGACAACATCCTGCCCAAGCCCGCAGATCAGCAGCAGACCGCGCACAAGCCGCGCGAACACAAGACCGCGCACAAGCCGTGCGGACACAAGACCACTCCTTCCTTAGATCACTAAGAGCAAGCCGAGAACATCTGTCCGACTTCAGACAAGTCGCCAGACCAACCTGCATAAGCCGCCCGGTCACAACTGTTACACAGAACAGACCGCCCGGTCTTCCAACAAGGAAGACAGGCCAACCAAGCAGAACAACCCGGGAACAGACCGCAACAAATAAGAACAGACCGGCCGGTCACACCAGACCTCCAGAGCCAGACCGGCAGAGCCAGACCGGCAAAGCACCAGAGTAGAGACCGTGCGGTCTCCGCGGTCTCCAAATTTCAGACCGCCGGCCACCTTCCACTCCACTTCAATAATTTCAACAAAAAATTTGATGGTTCTTGAGTTTAACACTCCCTTAGCTACCATTAAACTGAGCAGTGATAATAGGTCATGTGAAGAATCGCTTGAAAAATTATCTGATCTCACGATTTATTTAATTACTATTATGGTGGGAAATGAAAATCAACTGAACAGCTGGTTAAAGTCTTAGAGTTTTATTGTAAGTTCCCATATTTGTTCCTTCAATTTTTTTGCATGTTAATGGTCTTTTATTTTTTCCTTCTCCTGGTTAACTTTATACTTGTAAGCATTTTCTGAAGTCACTTATTATTTAACATTGATAAATAAAATGTTTGATCTTTCAGGTATGAAGTTCTGATTGAAAATCTCATGGATCCTGCTCATGTCCGATATTCACACCACAAAATAATGAGAGTTTCTAAGCGCCCATCATCGCTCACCAGATAAGGACTTCTCAAAAACTTATTATGCTAGATATAGTTGAAGTTCTTTGGATGATATTGTAATAGCAATTCATTCTTAATTTTTTAATAAAAATTGTCAAACAAATAGATCCTACAATTACTAAAAGTTCTCTTTCTAAGCCTATATTTTTAGCTTCATATTCATCACTTATCTGTGCACCCTATGCTTAAGTGATTTGTTTCTGAAATAGACAAGTACGATACTTCCACAGATCGAGAAGGAGGGGTTCCTGTAGCAATATCAGTAGAGGAATCGGATATCAATGGCTTCCTTGCAAAGCAAGAATTTGGATATGCCAAGTTTATTGCTCCTTGTCTATTTTATATGTTTCCTGGCTCACCTTCAAACAGGCAAACGGTAGTTATAGACTTTTGTTTTTTAAAAGTTGTATTGTAACGAGTATTCTTCTATCATTTTTCCTCAAAGTTCATTCAATTTTATTTGTTTATTTGTTTGTTTCCGGTTTCCCACATTATTACAGCATCAACGGAGATTTCTCATTGTTGTCTACTGCATTCCAGTTAGTCCCGGAAAAAGCAGATTGATTTGGTCCTTCCCCAGAAATTTTTCCATTTGGATTGATAAAATTGTTCCTCGCTGGATATTTCATGTTGGACAAAATTTAATTCTTGATTCCGATATGTACCTCCTCCATGTAGAGGTAATACTAGAAGTCCTTATAATTATTGAGTCTTCTTACCGTAAGTTATTATTGTGGAACAAATATAAGCTAGCTTTGTTTAGTAGTTAAGTGGACGAATCATACTTTGACAAAGAAATTAGATACCATATTTTTCTATTGGATTATTGTTAAAAAATTCAACTGTTGAGGCACATCCAAATATTTGGTTTAGGCTCTGTGTAGAGCAACTAATGCTGATGAGAAAGATGCTTGTTATGAGAAACCAGTAGTGAGAATATAGCTATTAGGAAAGCACCGATGAGAAAGTTGCTGACTGTTTGGAGAATATATGTGTTACTGCTGTTTAAAATGGTGTTTCATGTTTAAACTGTTTGGTAGAACAACAGATCTTCCCCTTTGTAGCTAGGGTGCCGAGAACTTCGACAGAAATGCAGACAAGGACTCTTGCGTTCCTCTGGATATGCAAAAATGCAAGGAGAAGCAAAAAATTGTGGATTCAGTGAGGGTTATCGATGTCGGCAGCGACACATGATTGCGATGTAAGGGGGAAAATTGCGGTTATTGCTGCCGAGAACCACAGAAATGCGAGGGTTATTGCCGCCTAGAATTGCGGATTGCGTGGCAGATGGAAGGGGAGAAATGTCTAAGGGGAGAAATGTCGAGGGCATGACTTGCTTGGTTTCGCGTATTTAAGAGCGGAACGCCTTTTTATAAAATTTCTGGGGCAGCAAAACGTGGGAGGCTCGCTCGGAATTCAAAAGGCCACTGAAATGTCCTTTTATAATAAGCTCTATTCTTACAATTGTGCAAACAAACGCTCCCAGAAGTGAATTTGCGTTTCGAAAGGAACTTTCCAATCAACATAGCTGGCCCAAATAGAGCCTTAGTCTCATGTCATTTGAAAATACTGTTGGTGTAGAAATACTGAATTGTTAGTCTTCATCTATATAGGCTTAAGATTTTGATTCGCTTTGTCAGTGGTATAAGTTGAATTATATAAAAGCCCACTGTAAAGACCCATAGTTTTTCCTTTTCTTTTTGACCCATACCTCTAATATTGGTTTGAGGTCCCTCCTCTTTGTATATATAGAGGTATAACGTAATATTTAGTCCGTAGATTGGAAATAATATATTCTTTCTCACCTTGGCATCCAAGCAAGTGATTTTTGTGCTGCTCCATTTCTCGCATCGCGGACCCTGCCGCAAGCGAAACCATCGCCGGTCAGATCCAACGCAGACTTGATCATATCGATCTTGTGCTTAGCTCATGCGTTTCAACTCCTGCGGAACTTGTGCCTTGATCGTCTCGTGCTCCTTTATCTAGCTGTTCACGTATTCGTAGTGGTCACTCCTCCACCGAGCCCTCAGCTAAAATCCAGTTTTCTGCCTTATGCCATGAGTTGGTCGCTAGCGAGCCAGTCGAACTTTGCCCCGATCTCCACCTTCACTGCACCATTCGTTGCTGCGGTTTCCTTCTTGCCGCGAACTCTTATCTGCCACAAACTCCTATATACTACAAACTGCACAGGCGTTCTACTGCCGCGAGCCCCAGTCGAACGCCGCGAGCTCCTGAAAGACCTTGCCGCAAGCTCTGATTCGCAGTTGGGCAAGCTCCATCGGTGTTTCTTCTCCATTGAAATTGGAGGGCTGGAGGTCCCGGAAATTTCTCAGATAGCGTTCTATTCCGAAGTCCCCGGCAACTGTGCAGGGACTGCTGCTGGATCTGCTGCAGACAGTCCATTTCTGAATTCCAACAGAGCTATGTCCACTGCCCTGACAATATTGCTGGTGCTGCTTGTACTGCTGGTACTGCTGGTGCTGCTGGTGCACCACCGTCATCCATGACTATCTCGGGAGTGGTATTCTGACGAGAAGGCTCGCCTGTCTCGCTTGAACACGGTGCCAATATGATGGAAAGAAAAGGGTTATTGATGTACGAAACACAAAAAGGACCTATTGGAAAGATATTTCTATACAACGCATAGATAAGCTAGATGAAATCTGATGACTCTAACGTCAAAGGAATGATTCAGTTGAAATCCTAAGGCTCTGTGAATTTTCTGGGTCGTTGGATCCTAAACATAGTTCTGATACCAATTGTAACACCCCAACTTAGTTTTACCACAAATCAGCAGTCCGGCCAGGCCCCGTGATAAGAAGCAAACCAAGTAGTGGTAATAAAAATGGTACATAGCAGAATAAATGAAAAGTTCTAAAAGTGTACTTACAGCGGAAGCAATAAAAGAAGCTAAGGGGGTAAAAACGTACCTCAAATTTTGAGTTCACAGAGCCACTAAAATTGAAAGAGTCATAATGCTTGAAATATTGAAATATTATACATAGTCTGATACAAAGAAGCATTAGAGAATCCGGATACATGCCCAAATCATAAAACAGTACTGTGGGAATAAACTACTGAATGAAAACAAACTATAAGGGGAACTTTGGCAAACACACTCATCCTAGGCGCAACACCCCACCTGTGACCCTGTAATAATAAACCCAAAAATGGGTCAGCCTAACTAGAGAGTAAGAAAGACCATTCTTCTTAGTGACACTAAAAACATTTGGAAGAAACATGTGTGCATACTTTTTAAAATAATATGTTCATGCTATGGAAAAATATTTACTGTTATACTATGCATGCTTTTCAAAACACTATGCTTAAGATAAATGTCTATTCTAATTTCTAAACACCTTATGCATAATTATTCAAAGTCCGGAAGGAATGGATAATCATATTACCATTTCTAATTTTTGCCGTATGCTGAGAATCTGTTTATGCGCATTCTATCGCTCCGAGTCCCAACTAACGAACGCCGAGGTTCTAGTGTCCCACGGACATAGACTCACATCTTCTGAATTTCTAAGTGGAGAAAACGTCTCCTTGCAATTGAGGCTTATAAGGTCTACTATGCCCCATGAGTAAGATAGTGCGTCTCTATCTATCACGAAGAAGAAAGTCTCAATCATGCCTCCTAATAAAATTTTCCGTTACCTTTTGGATTTTAAATTGGTTCAACTGACTAATTATATGTCGTACTTCATTAACATGTTGAATGTTGCTGTCTAGATAAACACGGTTGTATAACATTACAAATTTTCCTCCTAATATACGAGGATACAATCTGTGCGTATAACTATTTGGTATGTCTAACTTAAAAGAATAGAATTTCTTACAGTTGAATTTCTTCGCTCGTACACAAGACGCAGCGACATGACTTCCGTTGAGAAATGTCTAAAATGAGGTCCTAGTAGGATGTTCACCCTGACCCGCACCTGCGATCCATTAAGATCTAAAATTATATACAGACAAGGCAAAACAATTTCACTAACCTAGGGTTTTACCGGAAAGTACTCCGACACCCAAAGTTGACACTGCAACGAATGGAAGGGGACTTACCACTCTCCTACTAGTGGAGTATAATGATTTCTAAGACGGAGACAACTACACAAAAATTTGAAATTACCGGTCCCGTCGATAACCTAGAAGATCCAATGTTGAAGGTAGGTCTTAAGAAGAAATTCCGACAAACATCACCATATATGCAAAATCTGAAATTTCCAAAGGAGTTTTGACAATACCTGAACAAGAGTGTGCCGGAGGACAGGCGAGAAGAACACCTATACTCCCAAAATCTGAGGATGAGGAACGAGAAACCTTGGTTCAAATTTCTGAAACTGATAACATGAATCGTAGAAATCAAAGGGAGGAAGAATCTTTGGGCCGCTACCTGGAAGATACAGCGATTTAGGAGACGGGAGGGGCTCCAGTCGACATTCCAGAGAACGGGAAAAAAACGACCAAGCTTCCTGGTCGTCGACGATTGCTGTTGAAGGGGGAAGAATCATCTATACCCTAAGCGGCGCTGAATATGGGTGTGGCTGGCGCTAGCCTTCGCCGTCGATAGGAGAGACAGCGTCGTCGACTGCAAAGAGCGAGAGGGAGCGTCTGCGAGAGGGTTAGGGAGCGACGGTTTCGATTCTTGGCTGAGAGATTAGGAGTTACACGCGATACGTGGGGGGGGGGGGGGTGCGGTTTTTAATCTGAGCGACAATACGCGTGAGGGAGGGGCGGTTATGGTAACCGAGGGAAAAGGGGAATTAAATCATGTGGACAGTAATGATATCCCACGAGTCTCTAAAATGCCCCATAAACTTTTTATTAACTTTAATTAAATTACTAATTAATGCGTAACACTAAACACATTGATTCGTACCTCGACATAACGTCTGCTCGATCAATTCCGCTAGTGGTCGGACCCTGTAATTTATTATTATTATTATTACATTAGTAAATACGGATGCTACAAATCTCCCTTCCTAATAAAATTTTCGTCCTCGAAAATTACAACATACCTGAGTCAAAGAGGAAGGCATAATCTGCAATGCTCCGGAGTTCATCTTCTCTTTCCCAAAAATGCTCTGGTCGGCCACAGTTCATCCAAAGCACTTTCACGAAACAGATCTCCTGTTTCTAAGCTTCTGAATCCTTGAGTCCACTATCTTGACTGGCTTAATATTAATACTAAGATTTGATTCGATTGGTGCTTCCTCAGTACTGATTATCTGATTGGGATCTCTGACTGCTCTCCTCAGATAGGAGACATGGAATACGTCGTGTAGACCACTCATTTCCTCGGGCAAGGCCAATCTATAAGCAACCTCACTTATGCGCTCCAATACCTCGAAAGGACCAACGAACCTTGGACTCAATTTCTTCATCCGCATGATTCGAGAGACACCCTTGACTGGTCTGACCTTCAGATAAACATAGTCTCCTACACTGAATTCCAATGCTCTATGCCTCTGATCATAGTACTTGGCCTGACGATCCTGATCCATCTTCATGCGCTCCTGAATGAGTTTGATTCGAGTTGTGGTCTTGTCAACCCATGATTCTTTGTTGGAAGACCTCTCTTCACTTTCAGCCCAACACAACGACGTTCGACAACGCCTGCCATAAAGAGCCTCAAAAGGCGCCATCCCAATGCTTGCCTGAAAACTATTATTATAGGAGAACTCTACTAAGGTGACATACTTCTCCTACTTACCTCCAATGTCCAGAATGCACATACGGAGCATATCTTCCATGGTTCTATTTGTGCGTTCGGTCTGCCCATCTGTCTGGGGGTGAAAGACTACTGAAAAGTTGCTTAGTGCCCAGACGCTCCTCAACGTATTTCCATTCCTTGGAGGTAAACCTGCCATCTCTGTTCGAAATAATAATCTTTGGAACACCGTGGAGTCGGACTATCTCATCCACATACAACTGAGCCAATCTCGGACCTTGATCCGTTTTCTTATTAGGAATGAAATGGGCAACCTTGGAAAGACGATCGACTATAACCCATAGCGAATCATTCTCACTCTGCGATCGGGGAAGGCCGTGACCAAAATCCATCGATATATCCTCGAAATTCCTTTCTGGAATAGGCAGTGGCTTTAACTTGCCTCCTGGCCTCTGACACTCGGCTTTCACTAACTTGCAAGTTTCGCACTTACCCACATACTCTGCCACATCATTCTTCAATCCTGCCACCACACTAACTTCTTAAGATCTGCATACATCTTTGTGCTACCCGGCTGTATCGAATATCTGGAGTTATGAGCTTCAAAAATTATGTCCTCTCGGAGGTGACTAACATCTGGTATGCACATTCTACTATCGTGTAGAAGTAAACCCTCCTGAATGCTGAACTTCTCCTTCTGACCAGCCTGGGTCAAATCCCAAACCTCTACCATCTTTGGATCTAGGGGCAAAGCTGTTCTGATCCTATCTTTAATATCACACGCGATTTCCATCCAGCTTAAATTCGCAGAACCAAGGCTGGAGCGTGGGATGACATTGATCTCCAATCTCTCCAGAGCTCGCACAAGCTCCTCCTGCTGAGTAATGAGGGCATAACTCGAACCTCTTCTACTAAGCGCATCAGCTACCACGTTGGCTTTCCCCGGGTGGTACTGGATACCAATATCATAATCTGAAAGGAATTCCACCCACCTACGCTGCCTCATATTAAGCTCTTGCTGATCAAATATATACCTAAGACTTTTATGATCCGTAAGGATTTCACAACGAACTCCGTAGAGGTAATGTCTCCAAATCTTTAACGCGTGGATGACGGCTGCAAGCTCCAAATCGTGTACAGGATAATTTTTCTCGTGAATCTTTAACTGTCTAGAGGCAAAAGCTATGACCTTATCATGTTGCATAAGTACACAACCCAAACCTTGACCTGAGGCATCACTGTAAATCTGAAAGCCATCTGAACCTGAGGGTGGACTCAAAATCGGGGCGGTCATCAACTTAGATTTCAACTCCTCAAAGGCAAGTTCACACTCAACTGTCCACGTGAAAGCTTTCCCCTTCCTGGTAAGCGTAGTCATTGGTAAAGCTATTTTCGAGAAGTCCTTAATGAATCTCCTGTAGTACCCTGCCAAACCGAGAAAACTGCGAACTTCAGTAACTGCCTTCGGCCTTGGTCAATCCTTTATTGCTTCTATCTTTTTCGGATCCACAGCGAGACCCTTCTGACTGATAACATGCCCCAAGAATGCAACCTCTGAAAGACAGAACTCACACTTAGAAAATTTTGCGTACAGTTGATTCTTCCTGAGAGTGTTCAACACTGTCTGGAGATGCTCGACTTGATGTTCTTCACTCTTTGAATAAACCAATATGTCGTATATGAAGACGATAACGAATCGGTCTAGTAATTCTCGAAATACCCTATTCATCATATCCATAAAGGCGGATGGGACATTAGTTAACCCGAACGGCATGACCACGAACTCATAGTGTCCATATCTAGTGCTGAACGCCGTCTTCTGAATGTCCACATCTCGAATTCTCAACTGGTGGTAACCCGACCTCAAATCTAACTTGGAGAACGTGCAAGATCCCTCAAGCTGATCAAACAAATCATCTATCCTGGAGATATGATACTTATTCTTAACTGTCAGCTTGTTCAGCTCGCGGTAGTCTATGCACAACCTCAGGCTACCATTCTTCTTCTTAACAAATAGTACAGGGGCACTCCAAGGTGCAGTGCTGGGGAGAATGAAACCCAAGTCGATCAATTCCTGCAACTGGATCTTCAACTCGGCAAGTTCTCTGTGAGCCATTCATAAGGACTCTTGGCCACTGGCGCAGCTCCAGGTACAAGATCTATCTGGAAGTCAATCTCTCTGGTAGGAGGGGCACCAGGTAACTCCTCTGGAAAGACATCAGGAAACTCCTTAACAACAGGCACTTCTAGCAACTTAACCTTGACTTCAGCATTCATCAGTACTGGGAAAGTCGCACAACCCTTATTGATGCATCTAACAGCCTTGATTGAGGAAATAATTAACTTGGAGACTCCCTTCATGTCTTGGAAGGTAACGACGTCTTGCTTGGGTCCTTCAAACTAGATAATCTTGTTCCTGCAGTCAATTTTTGCATTCACATCTGATAGCCAGTCCATACCCACTATTAGATCAAATCCTGTTATAGGGAGAAGTGAATCTTCTATTAAGATTTCAGTTTCTCCAAACCGCACTGGAACCCTGCACTTATTTCTGGTTTGCATAAGGGATCCATTTGACATCATGACCTCTAATGCTGTTGACTCTGGGTGGATTCCTAAATCCAGCCTATGCACAAGAGATTCTGCTATGAACGAGTGTGAGACACCCGTGTCAAAGAGAATCTTGGAGGGGAAGGTTTGTATCATAAGTATTCTTATATGCAAGAATGCAACATGGGTAAAATGTTTTTAGTGGGACTAAGATGGGAAAGGAAGGTGCTAAATAATCTAGGATATACACCTACCCGTCACAACGTCCTCCTGCTCCTTGGCTTCCTGCTGGCCTAGCCCATAAGCTCTGGGTTGCACCGGGCCTCGTCCTGGAGTCGGCTTCACCTCAGATCCTAAATGTGTTTTTCCTTTGTCGGTTCTGCTAGGGCCACCGACCTCAAACTTCGACTACAAAAGAGACACAATTAGGATTAATGTGGGAAAGGGAATAAATTAAAATGATTACATGAACGAACTTTCGTTACCTGAACCACGGGAGTTCCCTGGCAGAAGCGGGCTATATGCCCCGGTTGCTGGCACTTGTAACAAACTCCTTCAGCAGCTAAACACTCACCCAGATGGTGGCGGTAGCATATAGGACAGAGTAGGTAATCTTTGACCTTGGACCCGATCTGACCACCTTTCTTATCATCAGTTCTCTTTTTCTTGTTCTAGTTCTTTCCTTGGCTATTACTGTTCTGTTGCTGTTGTGGTGCATCCAGAGGCCGCGTCGAACGGAAATTATTACGCTTCTGCACCTTCTGCTGACCAGCTTCCAGCTTCCTCGCAGTGTCCACCAAGCTCCTGTAATCAGCATTGACCATCGTCATCAGTGGCTGCCTCAGAAAGTCACGCAGCCCGTCCACGAACCGACTATATTTCTCATTCTCATCCCCTTGCATAGTACCCGCATAATGAGATAAGTGAGTCAGCTCCCGCTCATAGGCTATTACAGTCCTGTCCCCCTGAATGAGCCGGAGGTACTTCTCCTGGAGACTGCGGCGCTCGGAGGGGGGCACAAACCAGCTAGCTAGCGCCGTCGAGAAATTGTTCCACGTGAACATATCTGTTGTTCGACCTAACATGAATGAAAACTCATATTACCATTACGCTAAAAGGACAATGTATTCTAGGAAAAAGGGCAAAAAGAACAACGTTACTTACTAGCGGGATCGTCCGCCAGATGCCTAGTCCACCACAGATTTGCCTCACCTTTCAGGAGGAAGGCGGCTAAAGGAACCTTCTTGTTCTCTGGGCACTGCATCACTTCGAGCAGGTCGCGGGTTTTTATTAGCCAATCATCGGTCTCCATCGGTGTTTCTTCTCCATTGAAATTGGAGGGATGGAGGTCCCGGAAATTTCTCAGATAACGTTCCATTCCTAAGTCCCCGGTAGCTAGTGCAGGGACTGCTGCTGGATCCGCTGCAGGCAGTCCATTTCTGAATTCCAACAGAGCTATGACCACTGCCCTGGCAATAACAGCTGCTATATCGGTAGGTTCTGGTACTACTAGTGCTGCTGGTACTGCTGGTGCTGCTGGTGCACCACCGTCATCCATGACTATCTCAGGAGTGGTATTCTGACGAGAAGGCTCGCCTGTCTCGCTTGAACGCGGTGCCTATACGATGGAAGGAAAAGGGTTATTGATGTACGGAACACAAAAAGGACCTACTGGAAAGATATTTCTATGCAACGCATAGCTAAGCTAGATGAAATCTAATGACTCTAACATCAAAGGAATGATTCAGTTGAAATCCTAAGACTCTGTGAACTTTCTGGGTTGTTGGATCCTAAACCTAGCTCTGATACCAATTGTAACACCCCAACTTAGTTTTACCACAAATCAGCAGTCCGGTCGGGCCCCGTGATAAGAAGCAAATCAAGTAGCGTTAATAAAAATGGTACATAGCAGGATAAATGAAAAGTGCTAAAAGAGTACTTACAGCGGAAGCAGTAAAAGAAGCTAAGGGGGTAAACATGTACCTCAAATTTTGAATTCACAGAGCCACTAAAATTGAAAGAGTCATAATGCTTGAAATACTGAAATCTTATACATAGTCTGATACAAAGAAACATTAGAGAATCCGGATACATGCCCAAATCATAAAACAGTACCGAGGGAATAAACTACTGAATGAAAACAAACTATAAGGGGAAATTCGGCAAACGCGCTTATCCTAGCCGCAATACCCCACCTGTGACCCCTGTAATAATAAGCCCAAAAATGGGTCAGCCCAACTGGAGAGTAAGAAAGACCATTCTTCTTAGTGACACTAAAAACATTTGGAAGAAACATGTGTGCATAGTTTTTAAAATAATATGTTCATGCTATGGAAAAATATTTATTGTTATACTATGCATGCTTTTCAAAACACTATGCTTAAGAAAAATGTTTGTTCTAATTTCTAAACACCTTATGCATAATTATTCAAAGTCCGGAAGGAATGGTTAAGCATATTACCATTTCTAATTTTTGCCGTATGATGAGAATCTGTTTATGCGCATTCTATCGATCCGAGTCCCAACTAACGAACGCCGAGGTTCTAGTGTCCCACGGACATAGACTCGCATCTTCTGAATCTCTAAGTGGAGAAAACGTCTCCCTGCAATTGAGGCTCATAAGGTCTACTATGCCCCATGAGTAAGATAGTGCGCCTCTATCTATCACGATGGAGGAAGTCTCAATCATGCCTCCTAATAAAATTTTCCGTTACCTTTTGGATTTTAAATTGGTTCAATTGACTAATTATATGTCGTACTTTATTAACATGTTGAATGTTGATGTCTAGATAAACGCGGTTGTATAACATTACAAATTTTCCTCCTAATATACGAGGATACAATCTGTGCATATAACTATTTGGTATGTCTAACTAAAAAGAATAGAATTTCTTACAGTTGAATTTCGTCGCTCGTACACAAGACGCGGCGGCATGACTTCCATTGAGAAATGTCTAAAATGAGGTCCTAGTAGGATGTTCATCCTGACCCGCACCTGCGATCCATTAAGATCTAAAATTATATGCACACAAGGCAAAACAATTTCACTAACCTAGGGTTTTACCGGAAAGTACTCCGACACCCAAAGTTGACACTGCAACGAATGGAAGGGGACTTACCACTCTCCTACTAGTGGAGTATACTGATTTCTGAGGCGGAGACAACTACACAAAAATATGAAATTACCGGTCCCGTATATAACCTAGAAGATCCAATGTTGAAGGTAGGGCTTAAGAAGAAATTCCGACAAACATCGCCATATATGCAAAATCTAAAATTTCCAAAGGAGTTTTGACAATACCTGAACAAGAGTGTGTCGGAGGACAGGCGAGAAGAACACCTATACTCCCAAAATCTGAGAATGAGGAACGAGAAACCTTGGTTCAAATTTCTGAAACTGATAACAAGAATCGTAGAAATCAAAGGGAGGAAGAATCTTTGGGCCGCTACCTGGAAGATACAGCGATTTAGGAAACGGGAGGGGCTCCATTCGACATTCCAGAGCACGGGAAAAGAACGACCAAGCTTCCTGGTCTTCGACGATTGCTGTTGAAGGGGGAAGAATTGTCTATACCCTAAGCGGCGCCCAATAGGGGCGTGGCTGGCGCTGGCCTTCGCCGTCGATAGGAGAGACAGCGTCATCGACTGCAAAGAGCGAGAGGGAGCGTCTGCAAGAGGGTTAGGGTGCGGCGGTTTCGATTCTCGGCTGAGAGATTAGGAGTTACACACGATACGTGGGGGGGTGGGTGCGGTTTTTAATCTGAGCGGCAATACGCGTGAGGGAGGGGCGGTTATGGTAACCGAGGGAAAAGGGGAATTATATCATGTGGACAGTAATGATATCCCGCGAGTCTCTAAAACTCCCCATAAACTTTTTATTAACTTTAATTAAATTACTAATTAATGCGTAACACTAAACACATTGATTCGTACCTCGACATAACGTCTGCTCGATCAATTCCGCTTGTGGTCGGACCCTGTAATTTATTATTATTATTATTATTACATTAGTAAATACGGATGCTACACGGGATCGGCGCTGCGTGCGGGAGACGGGAGCAGGATTTGCGAACCCTAGCCGCACGCGAGAAGATATCGGGAGAGGGGGGGGGGGGGGGTCGACTGAGGAATTAAAAGGGGAGGGGGCTGCGGTTATCAAAAATAAGGAATCCCTTCCTTTTTTTTGAGTTGTTACATAGCCTAGCCAAAGGCACTTAGCCAAGTAACAGTCATCCTTCCAGCTATCCATCAGTGTGAATTTGGTAGGACTGACGTGACCCACCACACAAACAACATACATCATTGCATTCACATAATTATTTCATAACATCCGTATCCACAAGCCAACCCCAATCTTCATTACTCATAAAATTGAGCACTTATATCTACGAGCCAACCTAGCCGCCACGACTCAAAAGGTTATGTAATATATCCTCAGGTAAACCCCGACCTGTACGACTCGAAAGGTTGTATATGTATTTACAACTACATGTTAACCCATTATTTTGGAAGTTGTAGTGTCATACTTTAATGGTAAGCAGAGGTTATAGGGTGAGGGTCGTCAGACCTATGGGCCCTCTTTGGTCTCATTGCCTTCTATTTACCAGGGATCTAATGTTGGTGGAAACCCATCCATGGGTTGATATCACCCAAATCCATCACTCATCATATCTTCAATAATCATTAACATTGTTTGCTCATGCAGGCGCCATCCAAAATCATATAATACACCAGTAGTAATAAGCGACACAACCCTCCAAATTATCGTCACTTAAAATTATGATCAAGGTCAACACTCGTTATGTTCACTAACGCTAAAATTTCCCTTATACATGCACGCACACAATTTTTTGGCGACTAACGTCATTTCGAAATTCCAGTCCTCTAAAGATTTCAATCCAATTCGACATAATTATCGATCCTCTATACTTGTGGTTCAGTGTTACGGGCGCAACCCCACCCCTGGGTGGGCAATACCAGGTGGGCAATACGGCTGGTTCCGCCCCCAATCCCAGAGCATGGGCACCATAACAGGGCTGCGGCCCACACACCCCAACCAAATCCCCGCACCCATTTAAATAGGCGGTAGGTTGTTGAGGTCAGGGATCGAACCCCCGACCCCCTTGATAAGGAGAACTTCCATGATCTCCCATCACCAGCTGAGCCGCGCCAGGGGTGAAGTTACGACCGTAACATTCGGGTTTACAATCCATCAACAATAAACCTCCTCAATGATGATTATACTAGAACGTCTTTACATTATTATTATAATATCATCCAAGTCACATTATTCAATTCTCCAATATTGAATCACATTACTGATAATTCTTTTTAATGATCTCTGAATGTACACAGCTGTAAGCCCTTATCTCTTTACCCTTGTCTTAGGTGAGCTCACCATACATATCCAACAAGCAATACCTTGGTGTTTATTGTTTGCAGATGATATTGTTTTAGTCGATGGGACGCGCGAGGATGTAAACGTAAAACTTGAATCTTGGCGAGACACTTTAGAAAATAAGGGTTTTAGGTTGAGCGGGACAAAGACGGAGTATATGGAGCTTAAATTTAGTAGTGCAAGAAGGAAGGATGTCTCCGTCAATAAGTTGGGTGACCATGATATTTCTCGCAGTGAGTGCTTTAAATATCTGGGATCGATAGTTCGAAAAGATGGAGGTGTAGATAAAGATGTGTTTCATAGAATCCAAGCAGGTTGGTTGCAGTGGAGAGGTGCGTCTGAGATCTTATGTGATCGTAAAGTACCACTAAATCTTAACGACAAGTTTTACTGTACTGTAATTAGATCAGAGATGCTCTACAGTTATGAGTGTTGGGCAGTGAATTGTGCACATGAGCAAAAAATGGGAGTTGCGGAGATAAGAATGCTTAGGTGGATGTGTGGACACACGAGACTTGATAAAATTAGGAATGAATGTAGCAAGGATAAGATGAGAGTAGCACCATTTGTAGAGAAGATGCAAGAAGCTCGATTAAGATGGTTTAGACGCGTACAAAGGAGACCATTAAATGCACTTGTTAGGCGTTGTGAGAGTTTAGTCACTAGACATGTTAAACAGTGGAGGGGTAGACCAAAAAAGACTTGGAATGAAACTATAAGGAAAGACATGATGTACTTATGCATCAGTGAGATTATGATTAAAGATGGAGACAAAGGATCCATAAAGCCCGACCCCACTATAGTGGGATAAAGGCTCGAGTGTTGTTGGTGTTGATGTCTGAATGTACATCATAATTTATAACCCAATCATCCCCTGATCATGTTATGGCATACTATATTGTAATATTAAAATACTAGTACATAGCGATAATCATCAATCACCATATTAAATTGCGCACATTAAATTATATAATTTATCATCCACATTAGGATCGACGATCGATTCAAGACTTCAGTTATCATTGAGTGCCTCTGTCATTGTTATCATCAAAGTATCGATCACTTATAACCTCAGATAATAAAATAATTCTAGGATTGTATTCAATTTGGTCAATTCAACTAACATGGTTTAACTCGGTTAACCAAATTTCCAAATTTGGGGTTCCACCCCCAAATTGATGGTAACATAGTTTCATTATACTTAACCAAGGTTAGGGAGACCATTGGTTGCATCTGAAGCAACTCCGGGGTCAATTGGCCCAAAGGGTTAACTCAAGTTAAGTCAAGTTAGTTCAATTGGCCAAATTGCCCGAGTCATGTAATTTCATCAAATTGGCAATATCGAGCCTCTCACGGCGAGAGCAGAGGTTATCAACACCATTAAATCATCTTTGATTTCCTTTGAGCTTGAGGACAAACTCTTTTTGCACGGCGGGAGAGATGTTACGAGCTTCATGCATGCTATTATGTTGTGTCTTTAGGGTTTTATTATGTCATCTTTCAGTAGGTTTTCAAAACGCACATGCTGAGGTATCCAAGCCCCACAAGTCCATCGACTGTCTCGTGCATAAATGTCTGATCGACGTGCATAAGGGCTATGTTATAACTGCGATGAGCAATATACTCGCGAACATCCGTGAAAGAGACTTCTTTATCTGCATATGGAGAATTCTGATGATGAGGGAATCAGATGAAGTTGGCACCGTCTTTGATTTCCTTTGATCTTGAGGACAAGCTCTCTTTGCGCGGCGGGTGAGATGTTACGGGCTTCATGCCCAATTATTATGTTGTGTCTTTAGGGATTTATGGTGTTATCTTGTAGTAGATTTTATTGTCGTTTAAGTAAGTAAAGTGTAGTCCAAGTGTAATATGTTTATGCTTTTATATCTCTTATCTAAAGGTCCCCTTGGGCTAGTGGAATGCCATCAAAGAAGTATTTATATTTCCTTGTCTTCAAGAGATTGTGGCAGCTCTCTCTCCGAGCACACCTCGCCTAGGAAGCCGCGGTTCCGGCTCTACAATATCCTTCGCCACAATCATCCCCGTTTCCGGCCATCCTCCGACGACTATACTGACGTTACAGGCTTAAGCCCCTAACATGGAACTATGACTTCCTGAGCAGGGTGTGCTCAGAGAGAGAGAGAGAGAGAGAGAGAGAGAGAGACTGTAACAATCTCTTTCAAGGGACAAGAGGAAGACACTAATTCATGCATATTTCATTCATCTTCTAAGGGGTACTTAAGTAGGATCGCTAGACTCAACCATCAACTAACATATTAATGACATATATTAAATGACCATACTAACAACTAACAATATTAATGACACGCATTAATTAACACAACTTTCAACAACACATTAATTGACTCAAATAACAACTAACTTATTAATTAAACCCATTAATTGACTCTATTATCAATAGCACATTAATGATTCATATTAATTAAGCTAAGCACGTCGACCCCTAATATGATAACTAGGCGTGAATGTCCATAACGTAACCATGGACAAGTGAGTTAACCTAGAAATCTACTAGAAGTTTATTCAAAGGTGTGACAGATATAGTTCAAATTAGAATTCATCTGCATATTGGTTGCATTAACCACACAAGAAGCCCTCGTCAGCTTTGGAAATTTCGAGAACAATGTAGTTCTTTTTCTACTCTTATTTTATTATTTTTTGTTTTTCTATGATCTTTTGGGTTGCTTATGAAATTTTTTTCTACTAATCATTGAAGACACTTCATGTTCAACTAATCAAGTCTGGATTAACAGGAGCGAAAGATTGCTGATTTTGGTGTTTCAAACTGGGAAAAAACTTGTTTTGTACCCACAAAATCGGATGCCATGGTTACCGCCTTTAGAAGATGGCTGAAAAAATACGGAAACGGGCAAGTTGAATGGGCAAACAAATCTGTAAACTACCTACCTCCAACTCCTCCCAAAGAGCAGCTTTTGGACAGGTATCCTCTAAGCAACGAAGTACTGAGACCACAAAATGATTGACACATAAATGACTAGCACTTCTAAATGATGGTCATGTTGCATTGGACATTTTTTAGGCATTTGGACATTCAAAATCTTCAGGAAGCATTACCTTACACCACATTGTCTTATTTCTTAAATTTCATGTAAAAACTCTGCCACTTTAGGGGTATTTCTTGGATGTTTTTGACAGTTCTTGTGCACTTATCGGGTTGTAACAATGTTGTGAATATCTACCGATATTGCTGATATACTGGTTTTAAGAGAGGGACACTATGACACCATTTTAAGTGGACCAAAAATTATTTTTCGGAAATATATTACCTGATATATCTACCTATATTACAATATCTCATATCATTAATAAAATTTTTAACCTAAATCTACACCATTTCAACTCGATTCACTCATCTCATGTACCCTTTTATTTTCTTCATTATGTTCTCCTGCGGCTGCAAGAGTCTCCTGGGGATGATTTCTCTTCTTATTCTCTATGACGATTCTATTCCTCCAATCTCTTTTCTGCTGCTAAAGCTTCTGTCTCTGATCTCATTACATCATTGAAGTTTCGACATCTGGTTGAAGTTTCAACCGTTATAAGGCTTCGAAGCTCCTATTGTTGGGTTCTTTATAAGATTTGGTGATTCTATTTCTCTCCTTTGTGGCGTTTGAACATCAATTGAGAAGTTGGGCTAGAAGATCCCCTTTGGAACCTCGTACTATTATGTTCCTGACTTCTTGTGTCAGTAAAGATTATGTTTCTTATATCTAACTTATAAATTCTTATTTTAGACATTCGACCAAGTGTTGTGCCACATTCTTACTAAGTTTTGTAAGTTCTTAGTTCATGCTTTCTGGCTTCTCATTTCCTCCAAGTATCGAATAAAATTTAAGTTTCTTTTCATCCCCAATTTTATCATTTTTCTACTGCTCAATTAGTCCGTTGGTTGAGTTCTCGGTTTCTCATTAATCTGGGCTTCTGGTTGGCTGCACCTTGTATTACTATACTTATGTAGCTCTGTTAATTGAGTTTTCTATTACTCATGAATATGTTGTTCTGTTGGTTTGCTATACCTTATACTGCACCTTATAAAATTTTACTCATGTAGTTCTGTTGATTGAGTTCTTAATCTTGTTTTCTGTTTTGGGTTGTGCAGCTATTGGTTGCACCTTAGACTGTTGAGATTTTATTTTCTGTTTCAAATCGTTCTGTTGTTGGTTGGACCTTATACTGCTGAGTTTTCTTTTGTTCTTCAGTTTTTTCCTTTTGTTGCCAACACCTTATAGAGTTGAGTTTTCTATTTTTGTTCTTTACCAATACATTAGTTCTACGATTCAGGAATGAAAATCCATAAGATCTCAAGTGTATAACCTGATAAAACGTTTGTCACTGTTATTCATAGTTAGAGATTTATTAATATTAAAGTGCGCGGGGATGCTTTGTACACTGGGCTGCCCTTTTTTAAAGTGCGCTAATATGCTATTTGCAACATATGATGTTTGTTTAAGATGCTCAAATAACATCATTTTGCAACATATGATGTTTAGTCATGTCTATTCATGCTTTGAACCCTTACCCTTATAATTGCCAACATATAATATTTCTTTATGTGAATGATGAATAATGGTAGTAAGTTGCTTTTGATATTCCATCTCCTTGAATGTATTATCAGCACCCTGATGGGTGCTTTATTGTTATTCCCGGTTTATTTTTTTTACCATTGAGTGGTGCATGTTCCCGCGTGCATATGTGAAAATATAAACACATCTATATATCGGCGGTCGCGTAAGTAATAATAGTAGTGAGAAAGTATCGTCTTCACATGGATTAATTGTGTATGTGGAATAACTTCTTAAAATACAGTTTATTTAGAGAATCGATAAATTTGAGTTGTTTTGTGATCAATGAATAAAAATAATTAACTAAGGAATTTAAAAATAGAATTAAAGATAACAATTAAAAATAGCAATTAAAACTTAGATTTGATAACTATGAGGATTAAGAGTTAGTGTGATTGTTTCATAATGCAATTATTAATTAAGATTAATTATGAGTGAAGTGATTGTTTTTGAGAAAGTTTTTTGTATAATTGACGATGAAATTTCCTAGGCACATCAAAACTCTTGGTCTGGGTGAATCGATTATATTTCTCTAACAGACGACACGTCTTGGACCGGGCATGTCTAGAATGCTAGCGAAAGCTTTAATGATCTGTGAAAAATTCTAACTACATCCAATATTTAGAAATGCAGTTACCACATAATTAGTGTCGCGTGGCCCGCAGGTATTTAAATATATGATGCTATTCACTGGATCCGTAAATCAATTGATTCCTGGTCCGATATCAATGATTATATATGAAACTAGTATATTAGCCAATTACACTAGAGTACACATTAGGCATGTGAATAGAACTCTAATTATGCAAATTATAATTAAAATAAACACAATCACTCATATGAATTTCAAAATCATATCACATTACTACACAGCCACCTCAACAAGAGAGTTTAAAGTAAAGAGAATAGAAAAGCAAATGCTACTAGGGGAGTCAATCATATAGAATATCCACATGCTAGACTCCAAATCAGACTTCACATACTCGATCTCTTCATCTTCTATGATTTTCCTCTCTAAAATCTCTTAAATACAAGTGGAAATACAATTTGGCTTGTAGAACTTCGTGGGTTCAAGTAAAAACTCTTGCTTTCAGGAAAACAATTGAAGGACACTTTTTTCTAAACGAAGTAGAAGGTATATATAGAAATAGACAAAACACACGGGTGTGCGTAAAAATGCACAGGCGTGTGTTTTTCATAACTGCAATACACCGCTCACGAAATGGAGGGAATCTCATAAAACCGCCAGGGGAGTGGAGTCAATTGTCGGAGACACACGGACGTGTGTGGTAACGCACGAGCATGTGTTCATCTTATAATTGCCAAAGGAGTTGGATCGGGAAGAACACACAGGAGTCTGTTCCGACGCATACGTGTGCGTTCTTGAGGGATGCACGCACGTGCATTGGAATTGTACTGAAAATCCACGAGCTGCATTATGGCATGCGTTTGGCGCACTGGCCGTGTGTTTGGGTGCGTTTGGACGTACGAGTGTGCTCTTGGTCGCACAGGATTGCTCTGGGCTATGCGTTCTTGCATTATGCTCCTATGCCTTCGTTCATTTCTCCTTCATGTCCAATTCATCACCTTTAGCTCCATTAAGCTCCATTTCACTCCAAATAACTCTCAATTGTTTATTCCTCAAGTCCATTGACAAAAGATACCAACTGTACAACCCCCATATCCATCGAGTGAGGCCCAGCGTGGAGGGCCGCCGAGACGTGTCTGTACAACCCTATATCCGCCGAGTAGGTCGCCAGGACCCAAGAGTGCATCAGGGCCACGTTTGTAGTATGATCCAAGACAGAAAGAAATGAGGGAGAGCAGTAGAGGCAGAAACCTCCTGCTCACCCAGCTGGAGTAAGAGGCAAGTAAGGGGGCGAGAGGGGGAGGGGCGGGTGCCCCCCTCTCTCCCTCGCCCAGCTAGGGGCGAGAGGGGAGGGGCGGGTGCCCCCCCTCTCGCCCTCGCCCAGCTAGGGGCGAGAGGGGAGGGGCGGGTGCCCCCCCTCTCGCCCTCGCCCAGCTAGGGGCGAGAGGGGAGGGGCGGGTGCCCCCCCTCTCGCCCGCGCCCAGTTAGGGGCGAGAGGGGAGGGGCGGGTGCCCCCCCTCTCGCCCTCGCCCAGCTAGGGGCGAGAGGGGAGGGGCGGGTGCCCCCCCTCTCGCCCGCGCCCAGCTAGGGTAACCTCTCTCGCCCAGTTCCAGAGGAGGGGGGGGGGGGGTTGATCTGCGTTTAGTATCTCATAACAGCGGGATTTGGCTATTTGCAGTCCAGTTTTGGCTATTCGCAGTCCAGATCCGAGGGTATTTTGGTAATCTGGCAGATCAGTTTTTGGCTATTTGCAGCCCAACTTGGAAAACCTATAAATAGACCCTAAGGGGCACCAAAGGAGAGGACTTCTAGATTTCAAAATTTCGGATCTTCTCCTTCCCTTAGAGCTCTCCTTTGGTGTTTCTGGTTCAGCATTGGCTAGGGAGGGGAAGATCTCTCAGGTCTTCCGGGTGTGAGGTGGGACCTCCTCGCTGTAGCCTAGGGTCCGTTTCCAAGTCCAAGTGCTCTTGCCTAGAGAGTCGGCTCGAGAGAAGTAGGTGTGAGACCACCCCTTTTTTGGGACCCCGAACTCCACGGAGACCGAGTAGTCAGTTTCAACATTTTTGGTGCGGTGAGCGTGGAGAGTGGTCAGCACAGAAGTTCTTGAACCAAATCTCATGGCAGGAGACCTCGGAGGAGGAGACGATGAGGGGTCTCACATCCCAAGTGAGGTGGTAGGAAGGGGAGAGTTCATGACGGCCATCAAGGGAATCATGGAGCTGCTCCAAGGCATCACCAGGGGAGGTGACTGCTCAGCTCCCTCCCCCCATACACCGCCTTCTGGGTAGCAAGGGGTGCTCGCCCAGGGGGGGTCAGGAGAGGTTGCCCCAGGGGGTCGGCCAGGCAATGAACCAATGACTGAGAATGGCGAGCGGGACCTCGCCGGGCGAGTGCTTTTTCCTAGCCCGGTGAGTGGGGTCTCGCCCGGAGCAGGAGTCGCGCAAGTGGAGCTCGCGAAGCCAGCGAGTGGGGGGTCACCCTTTAGCGAGCTGATCATCTCGGCTCCCATCCCGGAAGGCTTCAAGGAGCCCAACATGACTTTTTATACCGGGAAGGATGATCCCGTCCAGCACCTGCAGTGGTTCGAGGACACCGTCTCCATCAGGCCCATGACGGACGCGTTCAAGTGTCGTCTCTTCGCCACCACCCTGAGGGACAAAGCTAGGGACTGGTTCCACCAGCTCCCGGTTGGCTCCATTTACAGCTTCGAGGACTTGGGCCGAAGTTTCCAGCTACGCTTCTCCACATCCAAGAAGAGGAAGAAGAATGCTGAGTCCATTTTCCTGATCAAGCAGAGGCACGAGGAGACGTTGACCCAGTACATGGACAGATTCCAGGAGGAGATCCTGAACATCCAGGAGGTGCCAGGGTATGCCCTCCAGATGGCTTTCACCGTAGGGCTACGAGAGAGCCTTTTCAAAATGCGCCTAACTAGGAAGCCTCCCTTGTCCTTTGAGGACCTGATGGAAAAAGCTGCAAAGGAGGTAGCCACCGAGGCGGCAAACCCGGGGCTGGCAAAGAAGTTGGCAAAGTTGGTAGAGGCCGAGCCAAGAGAGCAAGGTGGCCCCAGGCAGCAGGAAGGAAGGAGGAGGGAAGAGCAGAGGGGTCAAGGGTACCAGGGACCCCAGCGGGGTCAGGAGCAAGGGAGGGGTCTCGCCCAAGGAGGGGGAAACTTCTACGGAGGCCAAGGGAGGCCCAACCCTCCTCCTTGGAGGCAGGCCCCTAGGCAGCTCCTACCCCCACCAGCTCAAGCTATGGCGATTCGAAGAGGAGGAGGAGTCGAAGCAAGAGACATCCCAGCCCGTAGGAGAAGGGGGGGAAGGGCGGTGCCGTACTGCGACTACCACCAAGCAGAGGGGCATGCGACAACTACCTGCCCAGAATTCTTGGAGGTGAGAGAGGCGAGAGGTCAGACACAACAGCAGCCGCCGGTGCGGATTGAAGAAGTTCCACCTGGAGCAGTAGTGGACGACGACATCTGCGAGGACCGAACTGACATAGGAGCCAAAGGACGGGTCGCGGTGATCCACGGGGGGGGGGGGGGGGGTAGGGATCGAGGCCACTCGTAAGGCAAGCCTCCACGCCGTATTTCGACGCAGCGTCGCTTCAACGTCACAGGACCCACCTCCCGAGGAGAAAATCACTTTCTCAAGCAGAGACATGCCAGATCACGAAGATCCATTCTGTGATGCGCTAGTCATTCAGACAGCCATCGAAGGTTACACTGTCTCTCGGATCCTCGTTGACAACGGGAGCTCTGTCAACGTCATTTTCAAGAAGGCGTTTGACGAGTTGAAGGTGGAGTCAAGGAGGGTGCTGGCCTCAGATGGGCCCTTGTTCGGATTATCCGGAGAAAGGAAAGAGGTAGAGGGTGGAGTTGGACTCCAAGTGACGATGGGGGGAGGCTCAAGGAACTGTCGGTTCGTCATAGTTGACGCTCCTAGCAGTTATAATGCCATCTTCGGAAGACCCCTCATCAGCGCCTTCCGATGCGTACCATCGTCCTTCCACCAGTGCCTCAAGTTCAACACTGGAGGAATCCAAGTCAGGATCCGCGGAGACCCCAGGATGGCGAGGCACTGCTACGTCACAGCCGTCAACAGCATCTCTTGGCAAGCAGGGGCGGAGGAGATGGAGAAGATCATGGAGAGCATGAGCATGATGGGAGTGGCAGGAGAAGCAGAGGAATGATCATCTCGCGCAAGCAGCCTGAGAGGCGAGTGCCATGGGGGGGGTATGTTGTGTTTATTTTTTGTTTTTTGTTTTTTCTCGCTTTCCTTTGTAGCAAGTTCTACCCCTCGCTGGTTGGGCCAGGAGGTTTTGACAAGGGAAATCCCCTCATTAGATGGATAAAGTTATTTTGCTTATATGATTAGTAAGTTGCCACCGAGATGTCCTCCTCACTCCAGGCTCTCACTAGCTGGGTGGGTCGAATGATCCTCGGAAGGAAGAGCTTGCCATCGAGATGTCCTCCTCACTCCAGGCTCTCACTAGCTGGGTGGGTCGAATGATCCTTGGATGGGTAAGTTCAACGCCGAGATGTCCTCCTCACTCCAGGCTCTCACTAGCTGGGTGGGTCGAATGATCCTCGGAAGGAAGAGCTTGCCATCGAGATGTCCTCCTCACTCCAGGCTCTCACTAGCTGGGTGGGTCGAATGATCCTCGGATGGGTAAGTTCAACCCCGAGATGTCCTCCTCACTCCAGGCTCTCACTAGCTGGGTGGGTCGAATGATCCTCGGAAGGAAGAGCTTGCCATCGAGATGTCCTCCTCACTCCAGGCTCTCACTAGCTGGGTGGGTCGAATGATCCTCGGATGGGTAAGTTCAACGCCGAGATGTCCTCCTCACTCCAGGCTCTCACTAGCTGGGTGGGTCGAATGATCCTCGGAAGGAAGAGCTTGCCATCGAGATGTCCTCCTCACTCCAGGCTCTCACTAGCTGGGTGGGTCGAATGATCCTCGGATGGGTAAGTTCAACGCCGAGATGTCCTCCTCACTCCAGGCTCTCACTAGCTGGGTGGGTCGAATGATCCTCGGAAGGAAGAGCTTGCCATCGAGATGTCCTCCTCACTCCAGGCTCTCACTAGCTGGGTGGGTCGAATGATCCTCGGAAGGAAGAGCTTGCCACCGAGATGTCCTCCTCACTCCAGGCTCTCGCTAGTTGGGTGGGTCGAATGATCCTCGGAAGGAAGAGCTTGCCATCGAGATGTCCTCCTCACTCCAGGCTCTCCCTAGCTGGGTGGGTCGAATGATCCTCGGAAGGAAGAGCTTGCCATCGAGATGTCCTCCTCACTCCAGGCTCTCACTAGCTGGGTGGGTCGAATGATCCTCGGATGGGCAAGTTCAACGCCGAGATGTCCTCCTCACTCCAGACTCTCACTAGCTGGGTGGGTCGAATGATCCTCGGAAGGAAGAGCTTGCCATCGAGATGTCCTCCTCACTCCAGGCTCTCACTAGCTGGGTGGGTCGAATGATCCTCGGATGGGTCAAACGTGTCTCGGGGGCGAGGTTCTGCCCCCTCGATGGATATTTGGGCTTGGACTTTTCTTTCCAAGGTTGTGCCAACCTCGCAAAGAGCGGGGATTGTGTACAACCCCCATATCCATCGAGTGAGGCCCAGCGTGGAGGGCCGCCGAGACGTGTCTGTACAACCCTATATCCGCCGAGTAGGTCGCCAGGACCCAAGAGTGCATCAGGGCCACGTTTGTAGTATGATCCAAGACAGAAAGAAATGAGGGAGAGCAGTAGAGGCAGAAACCTCCTGCTCACCCAGCTGGAGTAAGAGGCAAGTAAGGGGGCGAGAGGGGGAGGGGCGGGTGCCCCCCTCTCCCCCTCGCCCAGCTAGGGGCGAGAGGGGAGGGGTGGGTGCCCCCCCTCTCGCTCTCGCCCAGCTAGGGGCGAGAGGGGAGGGGCGAGAGGGGAGGGGCGGGTGCCCCCCCTCTCGCCCTCGCCCAGTAGGGGCGAGAGGGGAGGGGCGGGTGCCCCCCCTCTCGCCCTCGCCCAGCTAGGGGCGAGAGGGGAGGGGCGGGTGCCCCCCCTCTCGCCCGCGCCCAGTTAGGGGCGAGAGGGGAGGGGCGGGTGCCCCCCCCTCTCGCCCTCGCCCAGCTAGGGGCGAGAGGGGAGGGGCGGGTGCCCCCCCTCTCGCCCGCGCCCAGCTAGGGTAACCTCTCTCGCCCAGTTCCAGAGGAGGGGGGGGGGGGGGGGTTGATCTGCGTTTAGTATCTCATAACAGCGGGATTTGGCTATTTGCAGTCCAGTTTTGGCTATTCGCAGTCCAGATCCGAGGGTATTTTGGTAGTCTGGCAGATCAATTTTTGGCTATTTGCAGCCCAACTTGGAAAACCTATAAATAGACCCTAAGGGGCACCAAAGGAGAGAACTTCTAGATTTCAAAATTTCGGATCTTCTCCTTCCCTTAGAGCTCTCCTTTGGTGCTTCTGGTTCAGCATTGGCTAGGGAGGGGAAGATCTCTCAGGTCTTCCGGGTGTGAGGTGGGACCTCCTCGCTGTAGCCTAGGGTCCGTTTCCAAGTCCAAGTGCTCTTACCTAGAGAGTCGGCTCGAGAGAAGTAGGTGTGAGACCACCCCTTTTTTGGGACCCCGAACTCCACGGAGACCGAGTAGTCGGTTTCAACACCAACAATTTGCAAATCCATTTTTATTCAATAAAACACATAAAATTTTATTGTTATATAGGGTGAAATGAGGAAAAATAATATCATTATTTAATATTATCAAATACTCCAAACTTAAACTTTGCTATTGCAAAGTAAAGAGAATTTTAAGTTACAAAAATTAAGAAATATGCATAATTATACTAGGTGACCTTCAATAGAATTTCATTTTATCCTCTTATATACAAACGTAATTCTCACTTGATTTCCTTGAATTCTTTAATTTTAAGTGTATCAGAGATAGAAACAAGTAAAAATGCAATGTAAATCATCAAAATTAATTTTTCTGCAATGTCAAACTTATTCAGTGCATTGATCTAATATGATCATATTACATGAGATTATGCACATGATATGCTTAAAGTGTCTCCTCTAAAATCCATTATAGTCATCATCTATAGGCTCTCCTTTCATTACTCTCTCTACACTTAGTACTCAATTCAATTAAAAATAAAAAAGACTTAAGTAGGATGTGATTTGTGGGCTAACGTATAAACAATAACAGAACCCATATAATCCCCAATCATTGGGGGTATGGGCGGGGGAAGATTGGAAACAGACCTAACCTTTGGCACTATGCACAAAGTGGCTTCTCTCAGAGGAGAAAGACCTAACCTTTGACAATAAATGCACAAAGTGGATGCTCACAGAGTACCACTGAAATAGTGACACCATATACCGTCGCGTTTGCTGCGGAATCATGCCCTCAAATCAAAGCCAAAGACATCAGAGAGGGCAGACCCAAGAATCCATTTTGATTTATGTGCACATAACCATGCTTCCTTCATTCAGCATCCAGAGCATTGGTGAAGCACATAATGTAAAAATTGGGCACTTTATAAGCGAATGATGTTGTTTGTACATCCACTTCTTCTTTAACGTAAATAATTTTTTCTTAGCCACATACATAAAATGTTCTCCCCTTTTTGCATATAACTCATTTTAATAAGCTCATACATTTTTTTTTCTTTTGCTCAAACACCACATAGCATTTGTGTTCATACATTTTTTATCACCTTCACTCCAATATAAAGAGTGTCCCAAGATTTGAAAATTGGTAGAGAATTTTTTGGCCTTGGTGAAATAATATAATGGGTTTAACAAAAGAAAAATGATATTTAAGCTCAAAAGGGAACTAGTGGTAATATTGTTACGATAGGCTAGAAAATGTAAAGATAGTGAAACAAAAAACGCCTTAATCATTTTTTTAATTGAAATCATCCTACTACCTTAGCCTCAAGAGTAAATCAAAAAAGTTCTAGATGACAAGAGAAGCAAACTAAGTTTAGCACATACAAAGCTACTATATTTTCACACGCTTTCTCATTTTTCAAAGTTACAAGAGAATTTAAACTTATAATTACACAATGCTCATAGAAAGGATGATTAAATTTCATACATGTGAAAGTGCTAAGTAGAGTGAATCGAATGTAGATGACTCTTTGAAAAGATTACCTAGCAAATATGTCATCAATTCAAATTTTTTAAAACTTAAAACTAGAAAGTGGAAGATAGTTAATAATCAGTATTCCAGGCGCTTCATTTAAATATATATTTGTATTTGATCGGCTTCAGAGAGGATGTCATGCATAAATTTTAAATACACACAACAGAGTCTTTGCATATAAAAAAAAGTAAATAGGTGCGATGCAAATAAAAACCAACAAATTGAAACAAATATTTGGTGGAAATAAGAAAGTGTAGAATCAAAACAAAGCCTAAAGGAATGAGTTGTTTCCCACTAAGCGCTTGTTTAACGTCACTCAGTTTGACAAACTCTATCACTCTATCTCCGTAAGACTTGACTTTTCTTTTATCATCTTCCATGGCCCTTCATCATAAATTTTTAGACATTTTTGATTTACCTTGAAATTCACATTGCCATTACTAAGCTCCACTGCTCTATAACGATAAACTCTAATCACTTCGTATGGTTTGACATTCTTATGAGTGTGGTGTCGGAACTCATCAAGTTCATATGCTAAATCCTTAGTTAAATATATTTTGTGGTTCAGACATTATCATTTTGTTGGTAGTTTTCATAATTTTTCCGATCAATGACTGTCCTTACCAACTCAGAATTAAGTTCTTCTAACTGCCTTAAATGGCTTTTGTGCTGCTGCATAGATATCGTGGCATCATCAAATCTCCTTTGCCTGATGTCTATAGTGTGATATGTCCATTGTCTATTATTCATAGTAGTAATATTCAAGCACTCTAGTGGTGCATTCTTTTCTTGCAGTCTACACTCAGGTGGCTTTTCAGTAACAACAAAACATTTCTCAATCTTATGTTCCAAGGAAGGCACATCAAATATTCTTACCGTGATTTTCTTCTGTCCCAGTTAGAGAGTTAGCTTACCTTTCTCTATATCGTTAACAACTCGTAAGGTAGCTAAAAATGACCGCCCTAGAATCAAAAGTACTTGGGGATCCTCATCCATATCTAAAACAATGAAATCTACAGGGTAGATAATTTTGCCAACTTGGAGTGGAATGTCTTCTACAATCCCTCTTGGGTATTTTATGGATTATCCCGCTAGTTGGAGACTAACATATGTAGGGTGTAATTCTTAGAGGCCTAATTTTTGATAAAATGTCAGATGCATCAAATTTATAGATACTCCAAGATCACATAGTGCGTTTACCTCACGAACGAAGCCATAGTGAAGGGAATTAGAGAACTCCCCAGATCTTGTTATTTTCAGGAAAGGTGTTGGATAACAATGCAGAGCATTCTTCGTTTAAGCTCACACTCTCAGAATCCACCAACTTCCTTTTCTTTGTTATGATTTCCTTCATGTACTTCGCTAATTAGGAATCTCTTTCAATGCTTTTACTACGGGATATTGATTCTCAAATTTTTAATGACTTCCATGAAATTCTTAAACTTTTTATCCACCATATTCTCCTTTAATCTTTGGGGGAATGATACCTTAGGAATAAACTTTTAAGAGGAGCCTCCTCAACTTTTTCATCTTTCTTTTCCACCAACTTCCTTTTCTTTGGTGTGATTGGAAAAATCGCTGTGTTGACTTAGGATTGTGAGACGGAGTAAAATGTTGACTCCTGTAGTGCTCTAGTTGAGTACTCGCATCTCACATAGAAATCCGCATAGAATAAATTTTTCTTTATGCTTATAGTTTTATATTTTTCTATTTGCGTAATTATTGTTTATTCTACTCAAAAGTGGTTAATCCGGTGTGAATCCAACGTTAGCATAAGGATGTGCGTAGATGGTTGCTAGACCCGTATTGCTCGAGTCGGGAGGAAGGATTATCTTTCTCGGTGGCTAAGAATTTGCCCCAAGCGACTCTTGAACCATTGGTATTAACTTAGCTCAGTGCGTGAGCGTGACGTAGGCCATCGTTTTGGCCCGTTTGAGCTTTTTCGTACCGCTCCTATCATCTAATTGTCGCTAGCCCCTTTGTGCCTACCATCCTCTTGATTCAGCTCCACTTACATTTCACCAAAGCCAAAAGTTGATCCTAGTCGCACACCCAAACCCGAGTTTTAATGTTCTATTAATTTCAGTTTGAGGGTGTTGATGAAGATGCAATTTGTGAAAATGTGGATGCGTTCATTTGAATATTTGCTGAAAATGAATGAAAAGAAAATAAGAAAATAAGAAAAGCAAAAGATTGAATAAGAAAAGAAAAAAAAATTAGAGAGAGCTTAATTGAAAATCTGTGTGAGATTTGTATTTGGAGTAGGCGGTGCACACACCCATGCTTTCAAGTTCAAGTCTGGGGGTGTGGTGCGCCCGCATGTGTATTGTGGTGCGTGGATAGTTTCTTGTTGTGCTAGATCATTTGGATTAGGTGCGTGAGCCATCATGTTTACCTTTGTATACCCTACCGTAGCCCAAGCCAAACTTTAAACCTAATGTCCTACTGATTCACGCGTTGAACCAAACCAGTGCTGTGGAGAAAGTGCGAACGGGTGAGCTTATGGTCACCAACATTGATGAATTTCTTTGGAGGTTGTCCCAAGCCCCGATCTTTAGCAATGCTCACCTTAGCGATCATTCTTCTTTCTCCTTACGCATAACTTGAGGATTATGAGTAAAAATAATATGTAGATACGCATCTAGAAATTTATAAACTATTTTGCATATTTAAGAATTCTTTCTACAATATTTTTATCCGCGTGAGTATGCGACTTCGCATGGTACTCCGCTTTACAATTTTTATGCCAGCTATTTCTTTTTCTCGTCCGCATGATCAATGGTTTGCTCGGGACGAGCAAATGTTTAAGTCTGGGGGTGTGATGAGTCCGATATTTATAGTGTTTTATGGACTCATCCGGGCTAGTTTTTACTCGTGTGCACTTCAATTTCAAGCCTTAATTTCTTGTATTTCACTCATTCACTTTCACTCTAAGTACACTATTTAGGCCCGTTTTGGTGTGCATTTACGCTCTTTGTTGTTGGGGGTAAGCACATGATGCTCCCCATTCTTTTTCTGTGTTTGGATTGTGGTGGAAGGGTATTCCCAGTCGTGGTTTGCTGTTTGGTTTGTTGTGCAGGTGGGTAGATCATCCATTTTTGCCCAGATTTCATGTCTACATGAATCACATGGTCGTGCGTTTCCTTGACGCACGATCGCTCCGACCGTGCGCGTTCATGTGTGGCCCAAAATGGTGATCTGCCCCTGCCTGTGCGTTTTGTTCTTGCACTGGCAGTTTTGCCCGTGCGTGAGTAAAATCGCACGAGCCACTCTTTTTGTCCAAAATATTTATAAATTTATTGCCTGTGCGTTTGCTTCACGCACGGTTGGACTCAACCGTGCGCGAAGGAAACGCACAATCTCCCTCTGTTGGCATGTTTTTCAAGCGTTCTGTATTTGCCCGTGCGTTTGTTCGCACGGTCGGTTTCGACCGTGCGTGAGTAAAATCGCACGGACGCTTCTGCTTCATCTTCTTGGGCTTCCTGTACGTTTAATATTGCACGGTTCACGCACGGTCGTGCGTTCGACCGTGCGTGACCAAATTTCTGTCTCTTTACTATAAAAGCCAGGAACTTCGCCCTATTCCGGAGATGGACGACCAACCCGCCATTTTTCGCGCCAATTCCCCTCCTTTCGTCGCTCCACCGCCCACTCTTAGGAGAAGCTTCGGGCACCATTTCCTTCCAAATCAAGAGCTAAAGCTTCCTCCTCGGCCTCCGCCATCGTCCGTAAGCTCAAGAGCTCCATTCCAAGTCATTTTTCTGCTGCATTCAAGGGTTCTCCGGCGAGAGCTAGATTGAAGTTGTGATCCGAAGAAGACCCTCACTCCGCTGGTTACAAATCCTCCATCCGCAATCCTACTCGTCCATTCGCTAGCCTACTCGTCCATCCGCCAAGCAAAGCGGTGCATTCGACCCACAATAGTTAATTTAGTTTTCTTTCTTCTTCTTTCAAAACCAACCAAAACCACTTTTAATTTTTAGAAATCTTTATAAGTAGTTTCCCCAACGATAAAATCACGCACCCCAACTTGCATTCCTTGAGATCGATACTTGGGGATTTACTCCTCCATTTTATATTACTTGTGCAACCGGTACACTTGCCATAAGTGCATCAGTTACCAACCTCCACACTTAACTGCAAACCACCAAAAAGCGGGGAAAATAGGAACTTAAAGTGATTGGGTACTTGCCGCGAAGGGCTGGAAAGAAGAGAAGAGTGGAAGAGAGAAGAAGATTGTCGTGAACGACGACACCAGGCTTCCTGCAACTGCAAACCTTATTTGCGGGTGATTTCATTAATTGTTCAAGATGTTTCGGTTACAGAGTGACTACAGTCGATCAACAGAAAGCTCCAGTTGCCAGAGAGACGGGGATTGAGTCCGCACCAACAAAGCAGTTTTGGCTCAAGTCCAACGTGCCTTTCTGGGTACTGTGCCCCCTATTTATACTAACTGAGACCTGCCCGAACGGGCAAACTAAATTACGCGCGGCCTGGGGTATAAGAGAGATGGCCAGGGATGAGAGGTTACATTGCTGCTGAAAATCTAGAAAACAGAGTGCGCGGTTATAGAATCTGTAACCGCCCAAACATGTCGGCTTGGGCAGGAAGCGTAACCGTCCAAGCTCCGTGATGCTGACGGGCTCTTGCTGAGGTCGCAGGATTCCGGGTTAACATAATCCCTGCACTTTTTTAACTCCGCGTGGAATTCGAAAAAGTAAAAAGTTAACCACGAATATTGCGACCCGACATAAATGCTCCCGAGATTCTATAAATAGAAATAGGACAGGTCATTTGAAGAGTCATTTTTTTATGTCTCCCTTCTTCCTTGCCACGGTTACAAACCCCAATGGACGGATGGCCGCTAGAAACCTTGAGTTGCTGAAGATGATGCAGAAAAGGACCGAAAGCCGCTCCGCCCCCACAAGAAACAAGGGAGGAAAGGTGGGGCGGATACAATTAAAGTATCCTCGACTGCTACTTCTTCAAAGAAGTAGAAGGGAACGAGCGAATCTTCTGAGAAACCACCATAGAGGAAACACCGAAGGTCTCCCCAGAGGTAAACGTCACAGATACGCCGACCTCTCCTCAACCAAACTTGAAAACCGCTGCTACTCCATCTGACTTTGTCGTCGAGATGCTGAACGAGTATTTGGAGAATGAGGAGGATGAGACCGTGAAAGATGCCTCTGACGAGCCCGCACCCCAGGAGCTTAGCGAATAGGAAGCACCACAGGAGACTGAGAAAGTACCGGCGGTTACTTGATGTTGAGGGCAGAGAGAAAGGACTCATCCTCCTCTGACAAGAAAGAGAAGAAGCGTTAAAGGAAAGGCTCCAAGAAGGAGGTTGTCAAGAAGAGGCACAAGCATCTTGATGTTGAGGGCAGAGAGAAAGGACTTCCATATGAAGTCATTCACTTGGACGCATACGAGACTGGACGAACTCCACCATCTGAGCATTTATCCAGGACTCAACTTGTAGATGATACTACAGCTGATGCGGTTACTACCGAAAATGTTGTAGAGGACGCGGTTAAGAGGGTTGGTCTACAGAATGACGAGAAGCAGGATGAAACTGCTGAAACGCTACGGTTGGAGAAAGAGGCCCAAGAGCGAGTGGACACCGAGAGGGCACAGAAGGATGCTGAAAGGGGCAGGAGGATGTTGCAGCCGAGACTGCGCGGCTTGAGACTGAGGCAAAAGGAAAAAATGGTTGCTGACATGGGACCGTCGATCACTTTGTCCATGTTTAAAGTGGTTGTCGCAAAGATTTTAGAGAAGCGCGGAGGAAGTAACACAGGAGCTGCTGCGAACACTGGGGCGAGTTCGCAACAACTCACTCGGGGGCCTCTGGTCTTGCTTCCTCCTCCTCCGCAGAGGTCTGAGACAATGATCATTCCCCCCTTAGTGGGGGTGGATCCAAATGAGCGGTCTCTGTGTCACGCGAAGATGCAGGAACGACGAAAACTAGGAGACTTGTCGCGGAAGCAGTTTCTAGAGAGGATTGATCCTGAGCGGAGTCGACGCCCTTAGCATGCCTCCAAGGTTGTATCCGCTACTGGTGCTGTCGGTTTTAAGGAACCAGAGCAATTCCCTGAACAAGTATCGGTGGCGGATATGAGAGGTATATCCACCCTTCCCCTGCATTTGATTAGTTTTAACAATATATTTCTTACCCGTGAGTTCCTGTGGTTACCCTTGTTGGACCTGCAATGCCTATTCTTGCTGGCCGAGATGAGGAGCTGGCGCTGTTCCGAAGAGAGTTGTATACCATTGCGCAGTTTTTTTTCCTGACGGCTATATATACTTCGTTTTGACTGGAATTTTAGGTCATCTTTCGTTTTTTTAGTTCCATTCCGTTGCTGAGCGACTGTAGGCCGTGGATCTTCACCAGAGGGCTTCCTCCCATCATTCTAAAGCTTGAGGAAGGATTCTTCGTGCCAAAGCCTTGGAAATCGCACCTCAAGTAAATAGAAGGTCGTGACGTGGATGCTACATACCCATCGAGAAGTCGGGGCATGGTTGGTTGGAGGTGACAGCTTCTCCAAGTTCCTGGAAGCAGCAAAAGATCATCACGGACGAAAGCACTGACTCTAGTATCTTCGTTGGGATCGGAGGAATAGTCTCGAGTAGCGTTTGTATCACTTTCTTCTCTTTCGCCCCTCTAGATTTCTTGAATGATGTGGTTGGTGATTTTCATTGTAAAGAACTTGCGTTAAAAATGTCTAGCCTAGGTGAATGCAATCTGTGATATTCTCTTCTAGTTGTTGGGCTTGAGATTGCTTGCTTGTGTGTTGCGAAGAGGTGTTTGCGATCCTCGAGTTTAGCCATCGTATTTGAGCGAAGAGGTTCAAGCCATTATTTATGAGCGAAGAGGTGTCGATGACCTTCGCTCGTAATTTAGGTTTTCTTTCATGCATGCTTAGCTCAATCAACAACCCCTCAAATCAATGTAACTCTAACATCACCTTCATTCCTTAGTCTTCACGACGATAAATCCACCCAACTCCGTATTCCATGAGATTGATACTTGGGGATCAACTTCGTTTTAATTATTACTTCGACCGGTACACTACCGACGTCCTCTCCGTGTCAGAGTGGTGGCCGCGTGGTGGTTAAAGATCAAGGTCGGTGTACTCCTCTTGAGTGTCATCCCACTGCTGGGGGTGAGTTGGTGCCGCTGCTAGAACTAGAGGAGGCGGTCGCCTGCTCCGCTGAGGGGAATGAGGTGGCAGAGGCCTCATCTGCTAAAAATGTTGATGAGAACAATGCAGGAGGGAGATGGTGTTGGAAGTTTCTTCCGCAATGTGTTGGGGGTGGTTGAAACTCCGGACGCGGTCGCTGAGGAGTAGCGGGAGGTTGGATGGAGGAACTTCCAGTTTGCTGCTGGATGAGTTCAGTGAGAGAGGATACAAATCTTGTGTTCGTTATCTCTCCTTCATTGAAGTGATTGGCCTCCTCGATCAGCTCCCCATAGGATCTCGGCGGTTTCCTGTTGGCCTCTAACTTAAAGAGACCCTTCTGCAAACCAAAAACAAAAGCTACCTGATACAAAGAAGGATCAACATCATGAATCCCGAAGATCTATTCTTGAAAACTGTCCACATAGTGGCTCAGGGTCTCGGTTGCTCCTTGTCGGATCTGGAAGAGTGCATTTGGGCCACTCCACCTCTTTTTTGAGGTTGTAAACCTCATCATGACTTCTTTTCTTAGCTCCTTGAAAGAGCTAATAGAACAAGGAGGCAACTTGTAGAACCACTCTCGCGCTAACCCGTCAAAGGTTATGGCGAGTAGCTTGCAGTGGATCCCATCAGATAGGATCTGCAAAGAAATCACGGAGTCGAAGGCTTGCTGATGGTAACCCGGGTCTTCTCTCCCGGCGAACCTGGAGAGACGAGGCTACTTGAATCAGGCTGGAACGTGCTCATGCCAGATGTGATCAGCAAAGGGCGAAGGAGATTCACCCTACTCTGAGGGATTAGGATCCTCCTAAGTTTAAAGCCCTGCCAGGGCTAGCTGCTATGGCTTTTCTGAAGAAAATCCTTCGTTGAACCGCACAGTCCTTGTCACGTAACTGCTCATCAGGAGGGGTTTAAAGGACGTGTGGTTTCATATTAGGGAATGCGACCTCTTGTTGATTGGACGCCTCCCGGATGACGAGATGTGCGACCATTTCGAACAGTAGGTTGAACTTCTGCTCGAATTCCTCTCTAGTAACCGCCCCCTACAGCGGGGTGGGAACCTTTAGGCGAATCTTGTTGTTGTTGCTGCTACTGACCACGACCAACCTTCACAATGATTTCTTCAGTCACTTGGATCTGAATGCCGCCTGTTCGAATTATTGGGGCAAAAACTGTCTCCAACCTCCACACTCAACTACAAACCACCAAAAAATGGGGGAAACAGGAACTGTAAGTGACTGGGTACTTGACGTGAAGGGCAAGAGAGAAGAGAAAAGAGGAAGAAAGAAGAAGATTGTCGCGAACGGCGGCACCAGACTTCCCGTAATTGCACACCTTAGTTGCTGATTTTATTAATTGTTCAAGATGTTTCGGTTACAGAGTGACTACAACCGGTCAACAGAAAGTTCCAGTTACCAGTGAGAGACGGAGATTGAGTCCGCACCAACAAGGCAGTTTTGGTTCATGTCTAGCGTGCCTTTCTGGGTATTGTGCCCCCTATTTATACTAGCCGAGACCTGCCCGAATGGGAAGGCTCTAAATTACAGGCTGGCCGGGGTACAGGAGAGTCGGGTAGGGATGAGAGGTTACATTGCTGCTGAAAAGCTAGAAAACAGAGCGTGCGGTTACAGAATCTGTAACTGCTCGTACTGGCCGGCTGAAAAACTGATGGCGCGGTTACGGGATGCGTAATCGCCCTAGCTGATTGATGATGACTGGCTCTTGCTGAGGTCACAAGGTTCTGGGTTGACTAGTTGGTCTTGTAACACTGGAACCAGTACCATCAATTGATGGAATTGCATAATCAGACATGGTTTTTTGTGGTTGGTCTTTATTGGGTTCTACGTTAGTATTTTCCATTATGTTTTTATTAACTCTTCTCAACGAATTAAGAGTGCGTTCAATTTCAGTACTACGAGGCAAAGTTTCTTTACCTCTAGAATTTCGGTGCATGAAAACACACGCGCGTGCATGAAAACGCACGCGCGTGCATTTTTTATAACCGCAATAAACCGCCCATAAAATGGAGGGAACTGTTATACCCCCGCAACCATTACGGTTCGCAGGGCATCAATACGCACGACGGCGCAAGGAGCAATCTCAAAACAACGGGGCTGAACCATCCGGTTCAGCCCCCATCCAGTAAAACAGAAGAATAGGGGCTGAACCACCCCGGTTCAGCCCCTACATTGGGGGGGGGGGGGGGGGGGCGGCCAACCCCCTTAACCCCGGGTATTAATAGGCCCGGGGTCTCCTAATGTTGGCTATGCAAGTATTTCCTCAAGGTATTCTCCCTTTTTCTTCTCCTCTCAAACCCTAATCTTCTTCTTCTCGTTAATCTCTCCCGTAGATCCCCTTTCTTCTCTCTTTGCCCTAGCAAGATCATAACATTTGGTATCAGAACATCGTTCGTGCGACGATGGTGACACGCAACGAGGCGGAGATTGCGCGACTCGCATCCCTCGAGGAGAACTATGTAGGGTTGACGGATACGGTGGCGGTGATCGAAGAGCAAGTGAAAGACTCCCACAAAAATCTGGAAGAACGCTTTAAGGCGAGGATGGAAGAGATTAAATCCCTATTGATGCAAAATCTGAAGGCGAAGGCAACGACGGGGGACGGACTCGACGTGGAGATCTTAAATAACCCCCACGGAGTAGGTTCCGGCTCGGGATCGGGCATTGGAGGCGACCCCGAGGCCGGAAGGACCGCGGGAACCCTATCGAGGGTCGGCGGACATGCGCCGGACCCGACGATGGGTCTGGCTGGCAACGGCGTCCCCGGCGGGAGTCGGGAAGCAAGCGGGTACCTCGGGATGGGGGCTGGGTGGTCGACGGAGGCCAGCATGGGGCCGCACGGCGCCAGCAGCGGGATTGCGCCCAGGCTGGGGTTCGGCTCACTCCCGGCTACAGGGTTCGGGTCCGGACAGCAGTTTGGGTACCCGGGGAGGCCGTGGAACCAAGGATTGGGGCCGTTTCAGCCCACCGGGGCAAATGCAGTACCGATCGGAGGCGTGGCAGGAATCCTTCCGCTCCCACAGGCCTTCGCACCGAACCCGGGATACGGGAACGCAAATCTGGGGCAGGAGAGGCCACCACAGGCCGAACAATGGGGCGGAGGACAACTAGGAGGCTATGAACAGGATAGGGGCCGATTGGGGGCAGCGGTACCACCGGAGCCACCACACCAACTTGACGAGCAACGAAGGCCGATGGGCCAAGACGTGTGGCGCAACGGCGGGGCGAACCAACGACCATACATGCAGCCCAAGCGGACGCGTATGAACTTTCCGAAGTTCAAAGGGGGAGACGCATTGGAATGAGTACAAATGACAGAGCTTTTTTTCAACTACCAGGAGATACTGGAGGAACAATGGGTTCAACTAGCAGCATTCCACCTGAAGGATGATGCTTACCAGTGGACAAAGTGGTTCTTGCGAGGACGTGCCTATGCACCTTGGGAGGAGTTCGTAGAAGCCTTTTCTGCACGCTTTGGCCCGCTCGAATATGAAGACGTGGAGGCTACTTTACAGAAGCTTCGTCAGCGGGGAACCGTGATGGAGTACAGGATGGAATTTGAGCGGTTGGCGAACCGAGTTTCTTGGGAAGAGAAGACCATGCTGAGCTGTTTTATTTCCGGCTTGAAGGATCATCTGAGGGATGAAGTACACGCGTATATGCCACGCAGTTTGAGCCACGCGATCAGCTTAGCACGGATACAGGAGGAGCGTTTCAACCGACAACGAAACCGGGCCACGACAAGAGCCCCACCAGCCCCAATGACGGCCGACGGGAGATACCACCGACGGTTAGACCGACTGTGACGAGACTTACTTGGCCTGAGCTGCAAGCAAGGAAGGAGAAGGGCCTGTGTTTCAACTGTGATGAGAAGTTCGCTCCGGGACATCGTTGCCAGAAGGTCCAGGTTTTCATGCTAAGGGAGGAGGAGGAGGAGGGCCCTGACAACCTTGAGGAGGAGGACGGGTTGGACTTAGCGGAGTTTGGGGTTTCCATACAGGCTATGGAGGGGTGCACGGCGCCTCTTACTTTGCGCATCAAGGGGAGGATTGGCTAGGAGCGAGTGACCATTTTGATTGATAGCGGGAGCACCCACAACTTCATCAACCCCGAGGTGGCATTGAAGGCGGGGCATACAGTTGACAGGGGGGCCGCTTTTCAGGTTATGGTGGCCGATGGCAGCAAGTTGAAGTGTGAAGGGGTGCTGAAGGGAGTCGAGTTGCGGATGCAGGGGTACGTGTGCTACACCGACGTCTACCTCCTGCCAATTAGAGGATCCGATATGGTCCTTGGGGTGCAGTGGCTCCGCCAGTTGAGACGGGTGACCACGGATTGGGATCGGATGACGCTAGAGTTTACTCAGCAGGGGATGGACCATTGCTTGCACGTCATGCGGTCATCCCCGCTTAAGGAAATTTCTATCCGGAGCTTACAACGATTGGGGGAGCAGGGCAGTGCAATGGCCATGGTACTAGGCGGGGCGTCCAGCGGGCCTGACATCCTTGAGGAACCCGAGCAGATACAGGCCTTATTGACACAGTTCGAGGATGTTTTCCAGGAGCCGCACACTCTTCCTCCCTCGAGCTTCTGTGACCACCAGATCCAGTTGAAAGCAGGGGCGGATCCGACCAATGTCCGGCCCTACTGCTATCCTCATATACAAAAGACGGAGATAGAGCGCAGCGTTCGAGAGATGCTATCCACCGACATCATACGACCCAGCACCAATGCCTTCTCCTCACCGATCATATTGGTGAAAAAGAAGGATGGCTCTTGGAGGTTTTGCGTCGATTATCAGGGCCTGAATAGCTCTACTATTAAAGACAAGTTTCCAATTCCGATGATCGAGGAGCTACTTGACGAGCTGCATGGAGCGAGCTTATTTACCAAGCTGAATCTCCGATCTGGCTACCATCAGATCCGGATGAAAGAGGATGACATCCACAAGACGGCGTTCCGAACCCACGACGACCATTATGAGTTCTTAGTTATGCCGTTCGGGTTGGCCAACGCTCCATCTACCTTCCAGGCAGTGATGAACGAGATATTTCGGCCACTTCTTCGCCGGTATGTTTTAGTTTTCTTTGATGACATATTGATCTATAGCAGGAGTTGGGACGAGCATCTGGAGCACGTTCGACATGTACTTACCATCTTGCGGGAGCACCAGTTGTACGCCAAGCGATCTAAATGTTCTTCGGGCAGACGAAGGTCGATTACTTGGGGCACCTGGTGTCGGCTCAAGGGGTCCAGGCTGATCCGAGGAAGATAGAGAGCATGGTGACCTGGCCGCAACCCACGACGATCCGGGCCTTACGAGGCTTTCTCGGGCTGACCGGTTATTTTCGCCGATTCGTGAAGGACTACGGGAAGATAGCCCGGCCTCTTACCCAGCTGTTGCAGAAGGATGCCTTTCAGTGGCATGCAGAGGCGGAAGAAGCATTCCAGGCCCTGAAACGGGCCATGACGATCACACCAGTGTTGGCACTTCCAAATTTCTCCAAGGATTTTGTTGTGGAGACTGATGCATCATGAGTCGGGATAGGCGCGGTCTTGATGCAAGAGGGCCGTCCGTTAGCTTATTTCAGCAAGGCATTAGCACCCAGGACTTTGGTACTGTCTACTTACGAGAAGGAGATGATCGCCATCCTCCACGCGGTCGCCATGTGGCGACCTTATCTTCTTTGGCGGCGCTTCCAGGTCCGTACGGACCATCAGAGCTTGAAGTACTTCCTAGAGCAGCGATTGACATCCCCCATACAGCAGAAATGGCTGACGAAACTACTGGGGTACGACTACGAGATCGTCTACAAGCAGGGGAAGGAGAATGTGGTGGCCGATGCTTTATCCCGCCTACCGGAGAGTTCCTTGTCCCACGTTTCGGGACCGGTGATCGAATCCTTGGACGAGTTACAGGCGAAAGTTCGCCAGGACCCAGCACTCCGTATTATTGTTGAGGCATTGCAGCAGGGTAGGCCCACGGAGGCCGGTTATCACCTACAGGGAGCGCGACTGTACTACCAGGGCCGACTAGTTATTCTTGCCACATCCCCATGGCGTACCATCATGATACAGGAGTTCCATTCTTCTCCGACCGGTGGCCACGCCGGTATCCTTCGGACCCTACAACGGGCCAGGGCAAATGTGTTTTGGAAGGGGATGAGGCTGGATGTTCAACAATTTGTCCGGGAGTGCGACATCTGCCAGCGACAGAAGTACGAGACGACATCGCGAGCAGGACTTCTTACACCGTTAGAGATCCCACATCAGATCTGGGACACCATATCCATGGATTTCATAGATGGCTTACCCAAATCGCAGGGCAAGACGGTTATCCTAGTGGTGGTCGACAAACTATTCAAGTACGGCCATTTTCTTGCGTTGAGCCACCCATACACAGGGGAGACAGTTGCAGAGCTTTTCACCCGGGAGATAGTTCGACTCCACGGGATTCCTCGGTCCATCATCTCAGACAGAGATCCGGTCTTCGTGAGCAATTTTTGGAAGGAGCTCTTTCGTCTTCAGGGGACCACACTGCGCATGAGCACGGCCAATCACTCTCAGACCGACGGGCAAACGGAGGTGCTCAACCGAGGGGTCGAGACCTATTTACGTTGCTTTGTGATGGATGAGCCGCGCACGTGGACCCGATGGTTACACTGGGCAGAGTCCTGCTACAACACATCATTCCACACGGCCAGCAAGCTCACTCCTTTTGAGGCGGTGTACGACCGACCACCCCCCACGTTGAGTTCCTATGAGCCGGCCAGCACCGCTCTTCCAGGTGTAGATCAGACACTTCAAGAGCGGGATAAGACATTAGCACTGCTTCGGGACAACTTACGGGTGGCTCAAGAGCGTATGAAAATCCAGGCAGACAAACACCGCACTGAGCGGGAGTTCGCGGTGGGTGACGAGGTTTTCCTCCGGCTCCAGCCGTATCGCCAGCTATCAGTTTCTCGGCGGGCCAATCAGAAACTTGCCCCGCGGTACTATGGTCCGTACAGAATCATCCGGCGTGTGGGTCCAGTCGCTTATACTCTGGCACTCCCGGAGTGGTCCCGCATTCATCCAACATTTCATGTATCTCTGTTAAAGAGAAAACTTGGGGATTCAGTTCAAGCCAGTCCCATCCTGCCTGAAGCCACCAGCAGCGGAGAATTAAGGCCTTCACCGTAGGCTATCTTGCTAACCAAGTGGAAGAAACGAGGCACGGAGTACCGACCAGAGGTACTCATCAAGTGGAAGCAGATGACGGAGGCCCACAATTCTTGGGTCGACTTATTGGAATTCCGTGAGCGTTTTCCCGATTTCCACCTTGAGGACAATGTGGCTTTTGATGGGTAAGGGAATGTTATACCCCCGCAACCATTACGGTTCGCAGGGCATCAATACGCACGACGGCGCAAGGAGCAGTCTCAAAACAACGGGGCTGAACCATCCGGTTCAGCCCCCATCCAGTAAAACAGAAGAATAGGGGCTGAACCACCCCGGTTCAGCCCCTACATGGGGGGGGCCGGCCAGCCCCCTTGACCCCGGGTATTAATAGGCCCGGGGTCTCCTAATGTTGGCTATGCAAGTATTTCCTCAAGGTATTCTCCCTTCTTCTCCTCCTCTCAAACCCTAATCTTCTTGTTCTCGTTAATCTCTCCCGTAGATCCCCTTTCTTCTCTCTTTTCCCTAGCAAGATCATAACAGGAACCACCTAAATCCGCAGGGAGAGTGGAGTCAACTGCCAGAGACGCACGAACGTGCGTGGAAACGCACAGGTGTGTGTTTATCTTATAACTGCCAATGGAATTGGATCAGGAAGAACACACAACCCTGTGTTCCGGTGCATGGGCGTGCGTTCTTGAGGGACGCACATGCATGTGTTGAAAATGTCTTGTAAATGCACGAGTTGCATTCTGACATGTGTATGGCACACGGGCCGTGTGTTTGGGTGCATACCTTTCATTGGACGTGTATTAGGACGAATGGGCGTGCTTTGGGCCGTGTGTTCTCGCATTGTGCTCCTAAGCCTTTGTTCACGTCTTCTTCATGTCCAGTTCGTCTCCTTTAGCTCCACTAAGTTCCATTTAGCCTCTTTTAGCTCCAAATAACTCCCAATTGTTCTTTCCTCAAGTCCTTTAACAAAAGATACCAACAATGTGTAAATTCATCTCTTTTCAATAAATCACATAAAATTTTAATGTTATCTTGGGTGAAATCAGGAAAAATACTATTACCTATTTAATGTTATTATTGAGCGAACCTAATGGTGAGTTGCTATATATTGTTTGCAACATTATTTTGAGCGATGCATATTGAGTTGCACATTTTTTTTTCTTTCTGATGTTACCTTTCAAAATTGACCCTAAATTTGAGGCTTTTCCTTAATGTTACTCATGTTGCAAAATTAAGGTTGGATTATGACAGAAAATAAAACAAGGTAATAAATCATTTCAACGATGTAATATATACAGTTTTTAGTTAATCAACAATTCAACATAAAGTATTAAAATATACCTCTATTCAAGTTAGGGTTGAGCATTTGTCTCTTTTTCATGGCTTTACCAAATAATATTTGTTGGTATTAGTAAAGATCATGCTCAGCAGTGATATGATCCTGAGTAGAAGGATCATTTTGATATATCCCAGAGAGACAATCAACAAAACAATGCATATACCTTCCATTGCCCTCAATATCAACTTCGTTGGGATAATAAAAAGTTGGGTTTAAATAATATCCCACTAGGTGCAGAGAGTTGTTCATCTTGCTCTCCCATCTACTATCGATTAACTTCCATATAGGAAGATATTTGTTCTCTCGGTGATTGAGAACGACAACAAACTCCTTCCTGACTTTCTTTATGTCCCCGTATAGATGCATCTCTATCAGTTCTTCTTAATACCTTAATTAGTGGGGTGAATATAGCAACAAACAACTCCATATTTACCCAAAGTCTTGTGGTCAACACTATTATTGCAACATACAATGTACAAATTAACGGAATTAAATACACACATAAAAAATAGTAATTGAAGAGACATTAAATTACTTTCTTGCCCACAACACTCTTGGCCAACTTTGTGTCTTCCCACTTGACGGTGTGAACATCCCCCTCAACCGCCTCTTCCTATCCAAGATGCTTTGTAGAGATAGAAATGTCATAGCGAATCAAGTCACACCTGGTCGAACAAGTTCTTGAGAGTCCATTTTTTTCATCTACTCTCTAAACATGTCGAGGGAGATGGTGTGACAATAGATAAAGATGGAGAGTTGACGGCCCATGAATATATCACTCTTAATCTGCTTCAGTTTCGCTATATCCTGAAGCAAAAAACTTAATGTATGTACTACACAACAATTCCAAAACATCACGAGCCTCTTCAAAGACATGAACCTCTATGCAACCATATTGTTGGATGGAGCGCTCACGACAATCTGCTCTATATGTTCTCTCTTGAGTCCTCGATCGCCTCATCGAAAAAGTCAAAGATGAACTTCCCATCATGCGTGGAGGTGTAGGCATTCTTCAAAAGCCAAAATGTAACTCCATAACTTCATTGCACAATGATGTTCATCACACTTATCCCCTTCCAATCAGTCAATGAATTGATCATGAGACTGTACGCATTCAATCTGCAAGTCTAGATGAATGTGCCGAACATATCCTTCGTCCGCTCCACCTCCATCTATTGAAATTTCTCCCTCAACTCATAAGAGGGAGGGACCTTCATCCCAGGGTCAATAACATGTACAACCTACTGGAAAGAGAGGTTGTATATGACATTATACTGGATACTCATTTCATATACTCGTCTAGCAACACATAATATCGCATCACCTCTCGCTTTCTTCTTGTACTTGGTCTCAATGGGTCTCTGTTGTGTTCCTAGTTGATCTTTTGCCCTGTTTGACTCTGTAGCGACTTGGACGAACTAGTCAATGGGTCCCTTAGCCCCTAACCCTGAATGCAAACTCCTACAGATGACCGAGTCCTCTGCGCCAAATTCATCATAAACTCCAAATACCCCTTCATCCAAGATGGCTTCCAACTTATCGCTTTTCACTCTCTTGCTTTCTAATGTGGCGTTGAGAGTTAACTCTGTTTTTGCCCTCACATCTGCAGGAACTTGGGGGCATGGCTTTGCATTTTCTTTCCTCCTAATTAGGTGATTTTTGAAGCGAGCAATACCCTCATTCACTGTTTGGCTGCAGTAGTTGCATTTGAGCGGTTGTTATCATTTGCAATCAATTTCTCACCAAATACCCAGAATTATACACCTCACTGATCCACCAGAAAAAATCATTTTACACAAGTGCACGTAACAAAAAAACATTCAACATAAAATAACATAATCACAAAACATTCAATTATTATCATTTATCAATAAAAAACAAGGACAAAGGAAAATAATTGTAAAACGTATAACATCGGTAATGTTCTTATGTTTTGCTACATCAATTTAGTTGTATGTTATCACCCAAGTCCCAATATCCATTTTGCAACATCAGTAATATGTTAAATGCATTACATAAAAAAATGAACAATATGATAGAGCACCAATCAGACAATCAACGTTCAACATCCGATCCATATTTCCAATTTCGGTTTTCTATCCAATAGTTCACTATTTAATGATATGATATGCTGAGAGTAACTCAATACCATCATCCATCAATTATCATACTCAATGTGAACAAAAGTAGGGAACCAGGCAATAGATATCAGAGAATGGAATACATTACTTGTTTTATGTTTTTACTTGGATTAATATTGGGATTAACATTACATCATATATTACCAACGATCATACATTGCACTGACTAGTATCTGAATAAAATTTTGCAATCATCATCGAGAATTACATATTCAGAAATTAAATTTTAGCCATATGATACTCATATACATTTATGTACCATGGACTATGGTATTTCTAGTACCATGGACTATGGTACTAGAAATAAATGCACATTTAATCTATCGTCCCATTGAAGAATAGAGGAGGAAGAGAGGTAGAGAAGCTGCAGAATAGAGGAGGGGAAGAGAGGAAGAGAAGCCGCAAATGCATAAGTGAGAAGCTAGATTCCATACTCGAGTACAAGATTAGGGCATGCATAGATCCATGAATCATAAATTATATCAGGATATTAAGGCATGTGGGAGATTAGGGCATGTGGGAGATGAAGGCATGCAAGTGATCCATGAATCATAAATTATATCAGGAGATTAGGGCATGTATGAGATTAAGGAATGCAAGAGATCCATGATTTAAAATTAAAGAAGGAGATTTGGGCATGCATAGAACCATGATGCCAGAGCAAGAGCAGCTTCAAATCTAGAATACATGAAATAATAAGAGAAACTGGTTGACGCAGGGCAGGCCGTGAAACAAGTTTGTGCCGACACTAATGCGACCCTAAGTGATTGTGATGCATAATGAACTCAAAATAATACGACCAAAATAAAATGCAAATGATTTAAAACTTTAATCCGGAAATATAATTTCCAGTAATAATTTATAAGCGTGGCAAATTGACAAGAGATGAATTAAAATTTTTCGGTGAGCACAAGACACACTAACTTTCACACAAAGTGCTTAGCCATAATTTCCACGATTAGATCTATAGAACGAAAGAAAACCAATATCAAACTCAACTATTGATCGAAATACCCAAACACATACAAAATGTTCTCCAATATTCAATAAAGAGGAAATAAACACAACACAATAATACTCACGTAGCTATAAGGATCCGATGACGAGTGTAAAATGCAATTGCGGTGGGGCCGCGACAGTGGGCTGCACGGTAATGCTGATTTTGAAAGGAAAACTGGCTGACTACTGAGTGAGAGGGGAGATATGCGGCTAAATGTTGGAGGGAAGAGGGAAAATGGTTGTTGTAGGGGAAGGGGATTTATAGTGGTTCCACGACAAACATTGGGAGGAACAACACTCAAGCCTTTATCCCACTATAGTGGGGTCGGCTATACGGATCCTTTGTCGCCATTGCGCTCTATCTTTAATCATAGTCTCACTAATACCTAAGTACATCATATCTTTCCTTATAGTTTCATTCCAAGTCTTTTTTGGTCTACCCCTCCCCCGTTTAACATGTCTAGTGACTAACTCTCACAATGCCTAACAGGTGCTGCCTCTAATGGTCTCCTATGTACATGTCTGAACTATCTTAATCGAGCTTCTCGCATCTTCTCTACAATTGGTGTCATTCCTGTCTTATCCCTGATACATTCATTCCTAATTTTATCCAGTCTCGTGTGACCACACATCCACCTAAGCATTCTCATCTCCGCAACTCCCATTTTTTGCTCATGTACACCATTCACTGCCCAACACTCAGAACCGTAGAGCATTGCTGGCCTAATTGCAGTACGGTAAAACTTGCCTTTAAGTTTTAATGGTACTTTACAATCACATAAGATCCCATACGTGCCTCTCCACTTCAACCAACCAGCTTGGATTCTATGTATTACATCTTTATCTACACCTCCATCTTTTTGAATTATCGATCCCAGATATTTAAAGCACTCACTGCGGGAAATATCTTGGTCACCCAATTTAATGGCGGAGTTATCCGACCTTCTTGCACTACTAAATTTAAGCTCTATATACTCTGACTTTGTCCTACTCAACCTAAAACACTTCTTTTCTAAAGTGTCTCGCCAAGATTCAAGTTTCGCGTTTACACCCTCGCGCGTCTCATCGACCAAAACAATATCATCTGCAAATAATAAACAACAAGGTATTGCTTGTAGTTATGTCCAGTGAGCTCATTTAAGATAAAGGTAAAGAGATAAGGGCTTAAAGCTGACCCTTGATGTAAGCCAACAGCGATAGGGAATTCCTGTGTTAATCCTCCAGAAGTCCTCACCCTGGTTACTGAATTTCATACATATCTTTGATTACGTCAATGTATGATACATTTACACCTTTCTTTTCTAAGACTCTCCACAAGTCCTCTCTTGGAACCATATCTTAAGCCTTTTCCAGATCGATAAACAACATATGCAAATCTTTTTGTCTTTCCCGATAGTTGTCAACGAGTCTCCTCAAGAGATGTATAACTTCCATGGTTGACCTCCCTGCATGAATCCAAATTGATTCTCCGAGATGCTAGTCTCACGTCTAACTCTTCTCTCAATTACTCGTTCCCATAGTTTCATAGTATGACTCATTAATTTAATTCCCCTGTAATTGACACAATTTTGTATATATCCTTTGTTCTTATAAAAAAGTACCAAAATACTCTCTCCATTGGTCTTCATCTTCTTTGTCTTCAGTATCTTATTAAAGAAACTTATAAGCCATAAAATTCTTTCTCTCCCTAAGCATTTCCATACTTCAAGAGCGTCATCTATCCCCGATGCTTGAATTTTACGATAAAAAATTATGTTTCTATACTCTTCTGATTTACTTAACACTTCCAAGTTCAGTTCATTGTCATTTCCTTCATTGTATAGTTGATAAAAATATATTTTCCATCGCTCCTTAATAGCCACATCATCCGTCAAAACCGTATCTGATTCATCTTTTATGCATTTAACTTAGCTTAAATATTTTGTCTTCCTCTCTCTAGCTCGAACAATTATATATATATCACGCTCTCCATCTTCAATATCTAGTTGTTTATAAAATTCTTCATAAGCATGACTTCTTGCTTTATATACTGCATTTTTAGCTTCTTTTTTGGCGACTTTATACTTTGTCAAGTTTTCATTATTCCTACAAGCATATAATGTTTTGTAGCTGACCCTCTTTGCCCTCACCTTGTCTTGCACTTTCTTTTTCCACCACCAAAATTCTGTTTGTGGGGGCGAACGATCTTTTCACTCTCCAAGTACATTCTTTCCACTTATCCTTAAATGAGAAAACATAACTTTCCATGTGACATTATGATCAACATAAGGATCATCAACTAGTTGTTTTAAAACTGTTGTCTTGAAAGCAACCTGTTTTTCCTTTTTTAAGTTCCACCACTGAATTTTCGGCAACACTTTTGTCTCTCTTAAAGTTACTATATTTAATTTGCACATCCAATACCACTAGTCTATATTGCATTGTTAAACTTTCTCCTGGTATGACTTTGCAATCCTTACAAATCTTTTTATCCATTTTGTGAGTGATAAAATAGTCAATTTGTGACTTATTTTGTCCGCTCTTGAACGTAATTAAGTATTCTTCTCTCTTCATGTATAACGTATTGTCACAATTAGCTCTTGTGCTATAGCAAAGTCTAAAATGGTTCTTCCTTCTTCATTTCTTTCTCCATACCCAAATCCTCCATGAACATTTGTATAATCCGTATTTTTCTTCCCTACATGTCCATTTAAGTCTCCTCCAATGAAAATTTTCTCGCTTTGTGGGATTTCTCTTATCAAATCATCTAAGTCTTCCCAAAATTGTACTTTAATAACTTGACTTAATCTTATTTGTGGCGCATAAGCACTAATTACATTAATAGTTTCCTTTCCTACAATTAATTTAAGAGCTAAGATCCTATCATCTTTTCTGCTTACCCCAAACAACTTTATCCCTCCAAGTAGTATCTACAATAATACCTACTCCATTGTTTGTTTTATTTTTTCCTGTATACCATAATTTAAAACATGAATTATCTAGAAATTTAGCTTTCTCACCCACCCATTTAGTCTCTTGCAGACATAAAATACATATCCTTCTCCTATTCATTGTATCCACTATTTCCATCGCTTTTCCCGTTAGGATGAACAGGAAAAATGGCAGACGGTTGAAGAAGCTGTGCTGGAAAGGCATCGGGACAACAAGACACGTTTGGTTGTCGATAGTTGCTGGAATTAGGGTGACGACGAAAGGAGAGGGGTCGATCTGAGAAAGACGAGTGAATGCCTCTCGTTTCCGTCGAGATTGAAGAGGATGTACAGTGTAATGGCGAGGATGATGAAATGTACAGTTCCGTAATCGATCGGAGGTTACGACCCAGGTGAAGGAGAAGAACAGGACAGGATGGGATTTTGCGGCTTAGGAGAGGTCGATGATCCTTCCCGTCGAGGAAGATGAAGATGTATAGTGTCAGGATCGGTTTCCTCCGTCAGGATAGTGGGGATCATGCATACGATCGTAGTTGAATTATGGAATGAACGGCAGGGAGGGTTTTGAAAGGAATCGTGAAAATGGTTCACCGGAATAGTGAAAGGATGATAGATGATAACTGAAATTCGCCGAGGCGTCGCACCCCGGACTCGCGGCGTCGCACCAAGATTGAATGCGAATTTTAGAATCTCTCACAAAAATACGCAATAATCCTAAACTGCAGCACCCGCCCCTATTTATAATAAGAAAGGGCGGTTGGGCATTGGGCGTGTACGACTATGATTCTCAAGTTCACATACAGTTTCTCCTTTCAGAGAGTATCGAACACAAGCTTCAGATGGCTCAGGTGGTCATCAGATGAGTGACTATAGATCAAAATATCATGAAAGTAGACTACCAAAAATTTGCCTATTAAGGGACGACAGATTTGAGTCATGACTCGCATATAGGTACTGGGGGCGTTGGACAGCCCAAATGGCATGACCAACCACTCATATAGACCGTCTTTTGTCTTGAAAGTCGTTTTCCACTCATCTTCTTCGCGGACTCTAATCTGGTGATACCCGCTGCGAAGATCGTTTTTTGAAAATACCTGCGCACCAACCATCGTGTTAAGTAAGTCATCCAATCGGGGGATGGGAAAACGATACTTAATAGTAATTTTATTAATGGCGCTACTGTCAATACGCATTCGCCAACTCCCGTCCTTCGGAGTGAGAAGGGCAGAGACTGAGCAAGGTCTAAGACTCTCGAATGAATTGCTTCCTCAGCAACTCGTCAATCTGCCTCTTGGGCTCAGCATGCTCATCAGAATTCATCCGGTAATGGGGTAAGTTTGGGAGTAAAGCTCCCAGTATCAGGTCTCTGACATGCTGAATGTCGCGTAGCGGAGGTAAGTCATCAGGTAGCTCATCTAGGATAAGATCATCATAGTCATCCAGGAGTCGCCGGACCTCAGGTGGTGGATCAGGAATCTCTTTAGGGATCTTAGAAGCCATGGTGGTTTCCACTACGTAAAAGATATCGGTGCTGGCACTCTCTCTCTCATAAACTCACTACGACGCAAGATGTGCAGCGTCCTGGATGAGCTCATAGTAGAGGGTATGACCTTCCCCGAGGATTTCTCCTTCGGTTGGGTCGGTGCCAACGTGATCTTACGACACTTGTCGAAGAATACATACGTGTTCAAGCGACCGAAACACGTGACGTCGCGGTCGTAAATCCAGGGCCTCCCTAAAAGAATGTGGGCGACATCTATTGGGTTGACATCACACCAAACACGATCCTCAAACGTAGTGAGAGTGATCGGAACTAGGCACCTTTGGGTAACCTGTATAGTCGTCCTATTGACCCAAATGACTTGGTAATGGTGTGGATGAGGCTCAGGGGTCACCTGCATCCCTACTAATGCTCGATGGGCTACAATATTCACGCAACTCCCGCTATCAATGACTAGCTTGCAGGGGCCTCCTGTGCTAGGAAAGTAGGTATAAAAGATCATCGTACGACGCCAATCCTCATCAGTATGCATGGTGTATAGGAGACGTCGTATAGCACCTAACTCTAGGGAGCGCTCAGCATCGCTGTCCCAACCGTCCTAGACGGTGGCAACAACCTCCTCATCGGCGATCTCCTCAGCATCAACACTGGGTTCGCCTTATTAAACTAATAGATTCCTTGTAGGGCATTGGGCCGCGATATGGCCTCTACCTAAGCAACGATAGCACTGAATGTTCCCCGACCTGGCCGTGGAAGGTCCGGGGGCGACAACCTTGCCCTTTGTGTCGGTGGAAACACGAGAGGGTCCGACAGGGGTGGTAGTGGACGGTGGTGGCCTGCTAAATGTGGACCCGTCTGTCCTGGTAAAAGTCTGACGGGCACCAGCGAGTCGCAAGTACTGCTCATACTCGAGGGTCATCTGATAAACTTGTTCTACCGTCTCCAACCTGTGGGGAATAAACTTGTTCTACCGTCTCCAACTGGTGGGGAATAAGTTCCCTACGTATCTCTGATCTCAATCCGGTACGGAACCGGGAAGCGGTGACACTAGTTTCCTCTCGTAGATCACTCCTCACCGCTAGTTCATCGAATCGAGACATGTACTCCGCTATTGATTGCGTGCCCTGGCGCAATGCAAAAAACTGATCTAGCAATAGATCACGATAGAAGGCGGGAAGGTATTTTCTTTTCAGTCGGTGTTTCATGTCTTCCCAACGGATGATGGGACGGTATCCATCACGTTGTAGAGACCTTTCTAGGCTGACCCAGAAAATCTTGGCTGGGCAAACCAGCTTCATGTTTGCAAATCTAACGCAACACTCGTCACTCATATCATACCACTTGAAGTAGTGGTCCATCTCCTGAAGCCAATCGCTAAAAGTCTTCGGGTCGAGCTGACCATCGAAGGTGGGGGCATTAATGCGTATGCGATGACTAATATCGTCCTCAGCGCGCACTGCCCGGCGTGGCTCAGGATATTCGTGGAAATAAACATCACGATCGTAGTCATAATGGTCCTGAGCTCTATCACGAGGAGCTGGACGTCGTGGTGGAGCAGGTGCAGGCTGACGGTCTCGAGCGTGATCGAGGGGTCGCCTACGGTGTGGGGTAGGCTCTCGAAGTGGAGCGGCCTCTCATGGTGGTTGATCCCTAACACGCACATCTTATGGTGGGAGGGTAACCCGTTCTTCCCAAAAGAGAATATCAGGTGGAGTGCGTGAGGTTTCTCTGCTTTAGGAAGTGGAGTGCTCTCGCCGTTCCTCAATGGCGACAACGCGGGTGCGCAGATCGTCATATTGTGCATCCAATTGATCGAATCAATCAATCAACCGTTGGAATTCAGCACGTGTCATTTCTAGAGTTGGTTGTCCTCGCGACGGTTAGGTTCGTGTCAGACATGGACTGACGGTAAGACCTACCACTATGTAACATGCATGTGGCCCCACCCTGGACTCTGATACCAAACCTGATGCAGGGCATGCCGTGAAACAAGGGTTTGCCGATACTAGTGACCCTAAGTGATTGTGATGCATAATGGACTCAAAATAATACGGCCAAAATAAAATGCAAATGATTTAAAACTATAATCCGAAAATATAATTTGCAGTAATAATTTTATAAGCGTGACAAATTGACACGAGATGAATTAAAATTTTCCGGTGAGCACAAGACACACTAACTTTCGCACAAAGTGCTTAGCCACAATTTCCACGATTAGATCTATAGAACGAAAGAAAATCAATAGCAAACTCAACTATTGATCGAAATACGCAAACACATACGAAATGTTTTCCAATATTCAATAAAGAGGAAATAAACACAACACAATAATACTCACGTAGCTATAAGGATTCGATGGCGAGTGTAGAATGCGGTTGCAGTGGGGCTGCGACAGCGGGCTGCACGGTAATTCTGATTTTGAAGGGGAAACCGGCTGACTACTGAGTGAGAGGGGAGATATGCGGCTAAATGTTGGAGGGAAGAGGGAAAATGTTTGTTGTAGGGGAAGGGGGTTTATAGTGGTTCCACGACCAAGATAGGGAGGATGAACAGGAAAAATGGCAGAAGGTTGAAGAAGCTATGCGGGAAAGGCGTCGGGACAATAGGAGGAGGCTGGTTGTCGATAGTTGCTGGAATTTGTGTGGCGGCGAGAGGAGAGGGGTCGATCTGAGAAAGACGAGCGAATGCCTCTCGTTCCCAACGAGATCGAAGAGGATGGACAGTGTAATGGCGAGGATGATGAAATGTACAGTTCCGTAATCGATCCGAGGTTACGACCCAGGCGAGGGAGAAGAACAGGACAGGATGGGATTTTGCGGCTTAGGAGAGGTCGATTATCCTTCCCGTCGAGGAAGATGAAGATGTACAGTGTCAGGATAGGTTTCCTCCGTCAGGATAGTGGGGATCGTGCGTAGGCTTGCAGTTGGATCATGGAATGAACGACAGGGAGGGTTTTGTAAGGAATCGTGAAAATGGTTCACGGGAATAGTGAAAGGATGATAGATGATAACTGAAATTCGTCGAGGCGTCTCACCCCGGATTCGCGGCGTCGCACCACGATTGAACGTGAATTCCGGAATCTCTCACAAAAAAACACAATAATCCTAAACTGCAGCACCCGCCCCTATTTATAACAAGGAGCAGTTGGGCACCGGGCGTGTACGGCTATGATTGGCTGTTACGCCTGAGGCCCTAAAACACCAAAAAATATAAAAAATAAAAAACATAAAATAATAGCGCGACGAGCCGGATGCGCTCGCGGTCTCGGATCTCCGATCCGATCATCGCCTCCTACGCGAATATACAAAAGTGGGCCCCGCCGACTGGCGACCCGTAGTCTGATGACGATCCCCATCACTTGTGCTTCCAAAGATCCATCATCCGTGATTTAGAAATTAAAACTTAAATGAACTCACAATGCACTGTCGACTGACGAGAAGAGCTATAAAGGAGATAAGAGAAATGGATCGAATCAATGAAGAAGGCAGAGAAGCAGTCATCGACGACATAGGTAGTCATCATCAACAACTGAGGCAGTCTTTGTCGACAATAGAGGCCAGAGAAGCCATAATCAGAGAGGATGCGAGTTGAGAGCTAGGATGTCTGAGCAGGAGATTAGGGCAAGGGGAAATCGTCGAATGCATGAATGACGAAACAAGCGCAATGCTTTGATATAACTATTCTTTCGTTAAAAAAGCAATATATCGAGCTCAGTATATTGCCCAATATAGCGGGGCAACCTGATATATTAGGCAACATATTGTAAAACACGATTTTGCCTAAAAATATCGAAAATTGATCAGTTTTATCCTGAAATCGACATGTCGACTGGAAGCTATAGCACTGAATTTAGGACGAAGTCCATGAAGCTAGTTGCTGATTGGACTTAAAATTAAGTGGCTTTGCATGTAGACACTTTGTCAACAATAGTCATCTACGATATTGTTGAGTATTGTCCCACATCAGAAAATTAATGCACTTAATTTATTCTCGAGCCTCTCCACCTCCAGACAATTGGTTTTAGGTTGGATGCTTGAATTCTAATATGGTGTCAGAGTAGGCTAGCCTAACAACCCATTCCATATCATCCAATTAAAAAGGATGTGTTAGAGGCCAAAGGCCAAACACATGAGGGGTGTGGTGAGAATGGTCTTGCATCGGGAAATTAATATAGCTTTGCGCACTTAATATAGATCTTGGGCTTGTCCATCTCAAGCCAATTGGTTTTTGGTCGGATGCTTGGATTCTTATAGATATCACCTATGATAGAATTTGATCTGGACTTATATAGTACCAATCTTTGAGGGGTGAGACTCTTGTTAGCTTGAATATTAGCCCTATTAATCTTTTATGCCAGACTTAAGCTCCGTTTGTATGAGTGTTTTTCTCCGCTGCATTTTTCCAAAAATGCAAACGCTATTTTTTTAAACCGTTTGAATCCATTTGGAACTACCGATGCCCCAAAACATCATTTCATGTCTGATTCCAACCTCAAGAGGGAGCTCAATTCAAGAACGGTGTTTTGTCTTCATCTTCGACTGCTCTATCTTCAACCTCAACCACCCACCCAAACAGGACCTTAAATAAACTAAATTGAGATTTAAGAATTTTATGTGCGACAATTCTCTCCTCAAAAAATTTTGGTCCCAAAATTTTAAGAAATAACATAGCCAATAAAGTTAATGGTGAAGGCTTTGTTTAAGACGATTGTGGATGTACGAAAAGCAGTGGTGGGAAACTAGTGTTGGGATTAGAGCTATTAGAAAAGAACTATTAAAAAAAGTTGTAAGAGGAGAAGGGTGATGCTGATCTACGGGAAGAGAAACATGAAAACACTGTTTTTCAAAAAGTTACGAAGGTACTTTTGGCACAAGCACTTTTGCCACCACCGGGACACCAAACGCTCAAAAATCAACAGTGGCGGTGGGATCAAAACTTTTTCCAATGTCCCCACCATCCCAAATAGAGCTGAAGTCTCCGCATTTTGGTTTCTCATTCCCATGTCACTTTAAGTTCAATTCTATTCTTCCATAATACCCCAACTTATAAATTTACCGGCTGTGAAGCTTCTTGGTCCTGCACTCCAATGTATGTTCTGGTTCTTCAACACAAGTCAATTGATTGATTGTAATCTTCAATGCATGCTTTCAAAGCGATGCACTCCAATGTATGTTCACGTTCTTCAACACAAGTCAATTGGTTGAATGTATTCTTCAATGCGTGCTTTTGAAGCGACGACACGTGAAATTTGTTGTGCACTATGTACATATGATCTGTTTTGTAGTCTAACCACACAATTCTTTCATTGATTTCATAATGTCCAACATTTCTAGGACTCAATTTTCCAATCTTTCTAAATTTGGGTGAACCATGCACAAAACTTGCTTTATGCACACAAAATTCACATATAATAAATTTAATAGAACATTGTTAGCATCGAACTATTTCTTTATCGGTTGTGGTTATTTTTTCAGTTGTCTAATCTTCACAACTGATCCCATCATACTACATTTTCATTTGAAAATAATGTCATTCAACATTTCCTTCCATAAAGTGCTTCAAATTGTCATATCAATACTAGATTGGTAGCTTTTATTATAAGAAAACTCTACGAGTTGAATTGATTTTTAACTTCTTACCAAAGTCGAGGACACAGTCTGAAAAAGTCCACTAATATCTGAATTGTCCTTTCAGAAAGTCCGATGTTTTGAAGGTGAGATGTGGTACTATATTTATTAAAAGTCAAGCTATCTTAGACTCAACAGGGGGTGACGATATCTCAAGTGGTGGCTAGGGCTACTCCAAATGAGAGGTGTGGCATCAGACAGAAAGAGTGGAAAACATTTTCGGACCTGAAGGTTCGTTCTCTCCATCTCAATTCGTTCTTCCAACATGGTATCAGAGGGACGGTAAAGGTCCCTCTAATTTCTCTCCATCGAGAGGGTCGTGCCTCGTTGCTCTCGTTGTCGCCTTCATCTGCGATCTTCTTCGAGATCGGCGCAGGTCTCCTTCATTCTCGGAAGTCTCGATATCGGTATTCTGCTTCTTGCTCTCGTGACCCGGTGCTATCTGGACCGCTTCCGCTTCTTCTTCATCATCTGGGGCATCTGTCTCAGGCCAATCTGCACATTTGGTTCCGCATCCGGTGTCGTTGCCACTTCACTCGTTCGGTGGAGTAAACAGTGTCTCGTTTCCCTGTTCCGCATCTCGTTCTCTAGTATTCAACTCTGAAGTGCAGCTGGATCTGTCCCGTAACATTTGCACAGAAGTCCTGTGGCCAGGGAGTCTCTGTTGCTGATCCAGTTATCCTCTTTCTCTCTGATGTGGGACAAATTAAAGGATATCAATGTACTTGAAGGGGTAGTTAATCAAACTTATTTCTTTAGTGGAGGAAGTTCTAATGCGGATTTCTCTCATGGCATGACTCACGTCAAACTGAAAGGAAGGAACTACCTTCTATGGGCTCAAATCTATCACCGGACTCAAGCCTGCTCCTATTAAGACTAATCCTTCTTATGAAGAATGGGAATGTGAGAACCTCACTGTTATTAATTGGTTTGTCAACTCTATGGAACCCAAGATTGCAAGTCAATTCTTATTATGTCAGACTGCTAAGGAAATGTGAGAATTGATTGAACGAAATTATTCAAAAAAGGACTTGGCAAGGATCTATCAACTTCAAACTGAATAGAGACATATGACGGGTATGAATGACTTTGAGGAGTATTATAATAAACTGACTCATAAGTGGACAGAAATTGACCAATACTCCGCTATCCAGACCATCAAAGATTACAAAATTGAACTTATGCAACGAAGGGTGTTTGAAATGCTCTATGGCCTACCTTCAGAGCTTTAATTTCAAAGAGTTTATATGTTAGGGAGAGATTTTGTTCCTGATTTGGAGACCGTTGCTCATTACATTCAGGGAGAAGCTAGTCATATAAACTCTCTTCGTATTGATGTGCATGTGGGATATGAGAAATTAGCCCTTATAGCTGAACAAAGGAAGTGGAACTCTAGAAATATCAAATATGAAGATAAGTGTAAAATGAAGTGTCCCCACTGTGGGAAGAATAGACACGAGAAGGATAAGTCTTGGGACTTGCATCCCAACTTGGTAACTCTGGGTTGGAGTCGTGGCACTGATGGAGGATATGTGAGATCACAAATGGCTATGTATGGAACATTGGAGAATGCAGGTCACCTTATGACGGAAAAGGAAAGTTTAGTTAGAGATCTAAATGCCCTGAAGTCCAGTGTTGGTATATCTCCTATTACAGACATGTCTGGTACTGTTGCTCATGTTCAAACTACCTCTTTATCTGCTATGAAGCCGCATATTCCTTGGATCATTGACTCGAGAGCTTCTGACCATATGACAGGATCTTCTAGTGGGATCACTTATGTCTCTCCTGCATCTGGCAGTGTTAAACTTGCTGATGTGTCTTCTGCATCAGTGACTTGTAAAAGGATTATAAAAATCTCACCTAATATATCTCTCAAATTTGTTGTTATTGTTCCTTCGTTTCCTACCAACTTACTTTCTATGAGCAGTTTAATTAAACAATTGAATTGCGTTATTACCTTCTTCTCTGTGTTTTCTAGGATCTGGCGAGTGAGAAAACGATTGTTGGTGGATATGAGTCAGGTGGTGTTTATGTTATGGACACTAGTCTTGCATTTGGTGCTCACAAACCCTCAAGTACTGATCGATTGATGTTGTGGCATAAGTGATTTTGACATGCTAGGTTGAAGACTTTAAAGTCGGCTTTCCATAGTTCTTTTGATGTGTTGGAACCAGAATTAACTGTCATTCTTGTGAATTTGGAAAGAACCAATTATGCTCCTAGCAGTAGTTGGAGTGTTAAATGTTTTGATTTGATACATTTTGATGTTTGGACCTCTCTTATTTGCTCTATGAATGAATTTCGCTATTTTTTTTCTTCATTTATGATTACTCTCGTTTTACTTGGGTTTTTTTTATGAAAAAGAAAAATGAAGTGTATGATATATTTTGGTTATTTTACCACTATGTGCAGACACAATTTGATGCTCAAATTAAAATTTTTAGGAGTGACAATGAAGGTGAATTTACAATTTTATGTGTTAAACTTTTGAAGGTGAATTTGATACATTTTGATGTTTGGACCTCTCTTATTTCCTCTCTCCTCTTCAGCGGCCTCCTCCCGCGGTCTCGTGCGAGCCCCCTCTTCAGCGGCTTCCTCTGCGATCTTGCGGCGCTCTGCAACTTCCTCCGCGATCTCTCGATCTCTTCAGCGGCTTCAGCGGGTTCCTCCGCGATCTCCCTCTGCGCCCTCCTCCCGCGTTTTTCAACGAGCTCGCCGCTCGCTCTCGCACGATCTGCACCTCCTGCGGTCTGTCTCCAGTCCAAGCGACCTCCAGCTCGTGCGACCTCCTGTCTGCCAGCAGCTGCCCGAGCTTTCCTCTGGTGATCTCGCAGACCGCCCGAGACCCCCTCTGCTGATCTCTCAGCCCACCAGCAGCGATCTCTCAGCAGCGGTCTCCTACTCGCTGCTCTCCCAGCGCCCTCTCTAGCCGCAGTCTCTCTGCCAGTGGCATTCCCAGCCCGTGCGACCTTTCCAGCGGCCTCTGCTAGCACCTTCTGACAGCAGCTTTCCCAGCGGTCTTCCCAGCAGTCTCTCTCATGCCTTCCTCGATTGACTCCACTGAGCTGCCTGCTCCCTCTCCACCAGCCCGTCCGGACTCCTCTTATGATCTCCGCGACGAGCTGCGTATCACCACTATCTCCCTCTCCGGGAAGAAGAATTTCATTCAGTGGGTGCACTCGGTCCGACGGGTTCTTCAGTCCAAGGGCCTCCTGCGACATCTCACTCAGGCACCTCCCTCACCTCCTACGGACGACTGGCTCAGGAATGACGACCGCGTTCAGACTTGGCTTCTCAACTCTCTGGATGGCGAGCCATACCAAATGACCATGTATCACGAGACCGCCAAAGCTATGTGGGATGAGCTCCACTCACTATACTCAGGCAAGGATAGCCTCCAACACCTCTACGACATCATTACTGATCTCCAGGCTTTAGACGTGGCCGGGGCTGCCGACATGACCTCCTTTGTAGCTCGAGCTAAGACTCTGGCTGAAGCCTGGATCCAGCATCAGCCTTCTACCAATGATCACGCTGCTCAACGGGCTCAGAAGGAAGCAGTCTGCATTGCCATGATCATAGCTCGTGTTCCCCCACACCTGCAAAGCATTCGGGCTCAAGTTCTTGCCTCCGCCACTACTCCGTCTCTCTCAGATGTGTGATCCATGCTCCTTCGAGTCTCTGCACCTCCGGATGCTCCTCCACCACCCTCCCCAGCCCTTCTCCAGAGGACAAATGCCCCCTTACTTTCCCTACCTCCATCTGCTAGTGGTGGACGCTCGGGCTCTCGGGGAAGGGGGCGCGGTGGTCGGTCTCGACCAAAATGTACCTTCTGTGGGCGAGATGGACATTTTGAGGCAACCTGCTACCGGAAAAATGGTCGTCCTCCTCGTCGGACTGCAGCTGTTGCAGAAGACAGCTCCCCTGCCTCCCGCACTGATCTTGAGACGCTCCGCATACAGCTCCAGCTGCTTCAAAAGCAGATGTCCTCCTCTGCCTCAGTCGCCTCCGTCTCCAATTCAGGTATCGCCTGCCTCTCCACCAGTCCAAGTTGGATAGTGGACTCTGGTGCCACTCATCACATCACCTCGCTACGCCCACCCAAGTATTCGGCCACTCCTCATCCGAAGTGTATCACCGTAGCTAATGGGGAGACTGTTCCTGTCTCCGGCTCGGCTGACTTATCTCTTAACTCCTCCCTCTCTCTCCGCTCGGCTCTTCATGTCCCGGGCTCCTCATTCAATTTGCTTTCTGTTAGCCGTCTTAATATAGATCTCGATTGCTCTGTCATATTTACATCCTCTTCTTTTCTGATACAGGATCGGCGGACGCGGACTACCATTGGTAAATGGCAACTGCGGAACGGGCTCTACCTTCTTGACGACTATCCCACTGTTCTTTCTTCTGTCTCCTCTGCTGATTGGCATCGACGTCTTGGACATGCCACGCTTCCAGTCCTCCAGAAGGCACTTCCTGATGTATCTCTTCCTGCTTTCCAGTGTGATTCATGTATTTTTGGCAAACAACCACGTTCTTCTTTTCCAGCACATTGTACTCGGAGCTCCGCTCCTTTTGATTTACTGCATTCTGATGTATGGGGTCCATATAAAGTTACCAGTATCTCTGGTTATCGATACTTTATTACGTTTATTGATGATTATTCTCGAACAACATGGCTGTACTTACTACGCGATCGCTCCGAACTCCCTCGTGTGTTTAGGGCTTTTATCCTTGAAACCCGCACACAATTCTCAACTACTATCAAAACGCTACGCACAGATAATGCTCGCGAATACACCAGCCATGACTTTGCCAATTTGTGCTCTGAATTCGGAATTATCCACCAGACTTCATGTCCCTACACCCCACAGCAAAATGATGTTGCCGAACGGAAGAATCGCCACTTGCTTGATGTCGCCCGCTCTCTCATGCTTCACATGAACGTTCCCAAAGTCTACTGGAACTTTGCGGTCTCCACTGCGTGCTTCCTCATTAACCGCCTTCCATCCTCTGTCCTCCACCATGCCATTCCAGTCAGTCTTCTCTTTCCCTCTGCTCCGGCTTTCAATCTTACACCTCGAATCTTCGGATGTACCTGCTATGTCCACGTCATGGGACCATCCTTGGATAAGCTGGATCCCAGGGCGGCCAAACATATATTTGTTGGATATTCACGTACTCAAAAAGGCTACGTCTGCTATAATCCAACCACCCGAAAAATCTCGGTTTCGGCGGACGTTACTTTCCGTGAGTCTCAACCGTTCTTTTCTGGTTCTCTACCCAGCTCTCCTCCACCACCTCTTACACAATCCATCCTGCGACCAGCCATACCTGTTAACACACCTCCGCCACCAGCTCTTCCAACACCAACTCCTGCTCCTGGTCCCTCTAGACCGCCCCTTCTCCGTGTCTACTCTCGTCGCGCTCCTCCGTCCGTTGCTCCTACGCAGTCGGCCTCTACCTCGGGTACTCCGCGCCCAGCTGATCCGGTAACAGATTCCACCGCTCATCCTATGGCGAACTATGTCTCCCTACATCGCCTCTCTCCTCCTCTTAAAACTCTTACTACTTCATTATCCTCCGTTTCTATTCCTAACTCTGTGCAGGAGGCTCTGCAACATCCTGGCTGGCGTGCTGCTATGGAGGAGGAAATGACCGCTCTCTGGGCCAACCAGACATGGACTCTGGTACCCCGCCCTCCGGGTCAGAAACCGGTTGGGTGCAAATGGGTCTATGTCATCAAACATGCTCCTGATGGAACGATTGACAAGCTAAAAGCTCGATTGGTCGCTCGTGGCTATACCCAACAACAAGGCATTGACTATGAAGAGACTTTTTCTCCCGTGGCAAAACTAAACACGGTTCGTGTGCTTATCTCTGTAGCTGTACACCGTCAATGGCCCTTACTACAACTGGATGTGAAAATCGCCTTTCTGAACGGCGATCTCAACGAAACTGTTTATATGGAGCAACCTCCCGGGTTTGAGACCACGGGGGAGTCTATGGTCTGTCATCTTGTAAAATCATTATATGGTCTCAAATAGTCCCCTTGGAATTGGTTTGACAAGTTCAGCAAGGCTCTTCAAGAAATTGGTTTTACTCGGAGCTCCGCAGACTTCTCGCTGTTCACTCGCCATCGGTCCACGGGAACTGTTCTTCTGCTGGTTTACGTGGACGACATCATAATCACTGGAGATGACTCAAAAGGAATACAGGCGGTCAAACAACATCTTAGCTCTTTATTTCAAACGAAAGATCTGGGGCACCTTCACTACTTCCTAGGTCTGGAGATTGCCAGACGACCAGATGGACTTATCCTTTCTCAGCGCAAATACTGCCTCGATCTTCTTCAGGATGCGGGCTACTCCGGCTGCAAACCAATTAACACTCCAATGGATGTAAATCACAAAATCTGTGCTCAGTCCTCTGACTCCGATCTCCTGTTATAAAATCCGGAATACTATCGCCGCCTGGTTGGAAAATTAATCTACCTAGCAGTAACAAGACCAGACATCTCCTTCGTTGTTGGTATTGTCAGTCAGTATATGCATGCCCCTCGGGGCTCTCATCTTCAGGCTGTTGAACGAATCCTCTGATACCTCAAAACAGCCCCCGGTCAAGGACTAGTTTACAAAACCTCATCATCAACGCCAACACTAGTGGCATACTTGATGCTGATTATGCTGGGTCCATAGATGATCGTCGATCAACCAGTGGTTTTTGCACGTACTTCGGAGGACACTTGATCACCTGGCGAAGCAAGAAACAAGCAGTAGTTGCGCGTTCCTCAGCAGAAGTAGAATACCGAGCAATGGCATCTGTGGTTTCAGAACTCACGTGGCTGGAAAGCCTCCTTACAGATCTTGGTATAAGGCTTCCCTCACCTGCTCTCCTCTTCTGTGATAGTCAAGCTGTTATACATATTGCTAAAAACCCGGTCTTCCATGAAATAACAAAGCATATTGAGGTAGACTGTCATTTCATCCGGGAGAAAGTTCAAATGAAGAAGCTTGATCTAAAGCATGTTCCTGGTACTGAATAGGTTGCGGATGTCCTCACAAAGGCCCTGTCCAGTACTCTCTTCCATCAGTGCCTATCCAAGCTCGGCGCCTACGATTTGTACGCTCTAGCTTGCGGGGGAGTGTTAGAAAGGCCCATATGAGAGGCCCAGTTATTTTGGGCCAATAATGTATTTCTCCTTCTTTAGTCCCACATTGTGTATAGGATTTTCTCTCCTCTCTCTCTCCTATAAATATGCATTCTCTCCTTGTATTAGAAACATGGAAATATACTCAAGCTAGAGCCTTTTCTACACTAACCAAAAAGGGTATAAGTAGTACTCACCTTTGTTTCATAGAAGATTTATATCTAAAGATGTTACCTTCTTTGAACACACTCCATATTATTCGGATGAAGGGAAAATGTTACATATCAAGAGAAGTATAAAGTGGAAGGTTGTATGATGCCGCCACACCTAGCTCTCGTAGATGTTCCATGTCATAGTAGCTCAAATGTTCCAGTTAAAAGGGAAGTGTCTTCAAATGATCTGTGTGTCTACAACAGAAGGAAGAATCTTCAAGTCTATGAAAGGAAGCGTGTAAGAAGAACTGAGCAAGAGAGTCGTACTCATATTCCACCACCCACCACCACTCTACCAAATCCAAACTCTGAGACCACACATGGAGATACATCTTCTTCTCTTCAAGTTCATAGTCGTCGTACTAGATACCCTCTTGATAAATATGCTGGGTATCACTTTATCTCTCCATCACTGAAATCTTATCTTGCATTTCCTCTATTTCTATCCCTAATAAATTTTCAGATTCTGTCTAATACTCACTAGAAAGCTATGGAGGTGGAGATGAATGCCATCTAACATAAAAATACTTGTGAAATTGTTCCTATTCCTCATGTGCGGCACACTGTCGGATGTAAATGGATCTATATTATCAAATATCTTCAGGATGTCACCCTTGATAGATGTAAAGCAAGACTTGTTGCTAAAGAATTTACCCAAATTGATGAGATTGACTTCAATGAGATGTTTGTCCCTGTTACTAAACTCAACTCAGTTAGAATTCTGCTATCTATTGTCGCCCACAAGTCTTGGCCTTTGTATCAACTTGATGTGAAAAATGCTTTCCTCCACGATGAATTAAAGGAAGAACTCTACATAATTACCTCACCTGACATGGAAGTACCTAACAGACATGGATGTTATCTTAAGAAGGCTTTGTATGGCCTTAAACAATCACCTCGAGCTTGGTTTGAAAAGTTATGTATCAAACTCGTGAGTCTTAATTTTTCCCGTTGTACTTATAATCACTCAAACCAGCCGATGTCGGTCCCAAGCCTGGATGAAAAATGGTGAGGGTTGTGTTAGAAAGACGGTCAGTGTCAAATTTAGTCACACTTATGAATATGGATCTTTTGAGAAATTGTGATAAAGCTAGGTTGTTCTCCATAAGGAATGCATCGTATGGTCCGAATGTGGCGTCTTGGCAAGGACCGCAACATCTCCAGGACTTGGGTGTAGTGTTAAATAGGCAAGAGTCCTCGTCGTATAGTCTGAATGCGGCGTCTTGGCAAGGACCGATGCTCCTCCAAGAGAACTTGGGTGTAGTGTTAAATGTGCAAGAGCCCTCACATATTAGACATCCACATATTAGGCGTCCTAGAAAAGTAAATCGTAGGATTTGTGATCGACTTAGGTTTGGAAGTTGGAATATAGGTACACTAATGGAAAAAACGATGAAAGTAATGGATATAATGATTATGAGAAGGATAAATATTTTATGCCTGCAAGAGACTTAATGAGCAGGTAAGAAAGCTAAATTTCTAGATAATTTAGGTTTTAAATTACGGTGCGCCGGAAAAAATAAAACAAGCCATGAAGTAGGTATTATTGTAGATACTACTTGGAGGGATGAAGTTGTTGGGGTAAGCAGAAAAGATGATAGAATCATAGCTCTTAAATTAATTGTAAGAAAGGAACTATTAATGTAATTAGTGCTTACGCGCCACAAGTAGGATTAAGTGAAACTATTAAAGTACAATTTTGGGAAGACTTAGATGATTTGGTAAGAGAAATCCCACAAAGCGAGAAAATTTTCATTGGAGGAGACATAAATGGACATGTATGAAAAAAATATAGATTATACAGATGTTCATGGAGGATTTGGGTATGGAGAAAGAAATGAAGAAGGAAGAATCATTCTAGACTTTGCTATAACACATGAGCTAATTGTGACAGATATATTCTACATGAAGAGGGAAGAACACTTAATTACGTTCAAGAGCGGACAAAATAAGTGACAAATTGACTATTTTAGGACTCGCAAAATAGATAAAAAGATTCGTAAGGATTGCAAAGTCATACCAGGAGAAAGTTTAACAACGTAACACAGGCTAGTGGTGTTGGATGTGCAAATTAAATATAGTAACTTTAAAAGAAAGACAAAAGTGTTGCCAAAAATTCGGTGGTGGAACTTGAAAGAAAAATAGGTTGCTTTCAAGGCAGCGGTTTTAGAACAACTAGTTGATGATCCTTATGTTGATCCTAGTGTCACATGAGAAGTTATGTCTTCTTATTTAAGGATTAGTGGAAAGAACATACTTGGAAAGTCAAAAGATCGTGCGTCCCCACAAAAAGAATCTTGGTGGTGGAAAAAAGAAGTGCAAGATAAAGTTAGGGCAAAAAGGGTTAGCTACAAAGCATTATATGCTTGTAGGAATGATGAAAACTTGATAAAGTATAAAGTCGTCAAAAAAGAAGCTAAAAATGCAGTAATAAAGCAAGAAGTCAAGCTCATGAAGAATTTTATAAACGACTAGATACCAAAGATGGAGAGCGTGATATATATAAAATTGCTCGAGCTAGAGAGATGAAGACAAGAGATTGAAGACAAGTTAAATACATAAAAGATGAATCAGATACGGTTTTGACGGATGATGTGGCTATTAAAGAACGATGGAAAAGATACTTTTATCAACTATACACTGAAGGAAAAGACAATAAACTGAACTTGGAAGAGTTAAGTAAATCGGAGGAGTATATAAACCTAACTTTTTATCGTAAAATTCAAGCATCAGAGATAGATGACGCTTTGAAGAAGATGAAATATGGAAAGGCGGTTGGGTCAGACGATTTACCCATTTGTCACGACCCGTCTCGACAAGAGTCAGAGCGCGCTTCGGGCGGGCCGTGATGCCACAGGCATGGGCGGAAGGAAAACCATGTCTGCTAAGACGCAAGCAGAGATACTGATAAATAGATTTAAAATAGATACTTTTGAGTAAAAACAGGTTAAATTGACGCGGAAGCTTTAAAATATGCTATTTCGAAACAGGTGCACATGCATTTTTGAATAAAACTCAAGATACACGTTTTGAAACAGATTTTTATGCAGTGATCATCTCAGATGAATGAACATGCAAATATATCAAATTCTAGTACATATAATATTTAGCCTAGCAGTTGTCCATGAAACAAGAGAAAATGGCTGATCGTAATTACTACATAGCCTAAATATCTGACAGTAAAAGAAATGAAACATAAATACAAAACCTGAAACTTGACGCAGATCGGCCTCAGCGAGCAGACGGCGCATGCGCAAACACTAAGGCAAATCCAAACAAGAAGGAAAAGCCTCAGAACATTGATATAAATAGGAGTAAAGCTAAATAAAAATACGAGCAGGAGAAACAACATATTGAGTACCACTTTTCATGAAGCTGAGCTAACAAAACAGGCAAGCAAGTGAGACAGGCAGAAATATCTAGAGTTATTAGACTACTCTGAAGTATAGCATACATAGATGATCAAGTAATAACTTAAGTTGTAACAAATGAAAGTGTGGGTATTTTTGGTTGACGCACAGGATTCGTGATTCAGACATATTCAGATTCAGATGCAAGTCTTATCGGAAATTCAGGATTTCTACCCGTAGCCTCTAAGGGGCGGCTCTTTCGAACCCTCACCCTTGAGCCAGGGAGTTCATGCTTGCTATGACCGGTCCTTTGTTCCCGTTAGGGATTCAAGAGGGAACCCAAGTCGAGGAGTTGCATCGATTAAACACCACCTTTCATTGTTTACTTAAGTTATTAATGAAGTAATTCCTGATTGAGTGATTCAAACATATCAAGACATGTAACCAAATTTTGATTCAGATATACGATAGTATATTTTACAAACGTGAAACGGGAGGAATCAAGTTATAGAATGTTATTTAACCAAGTCTTGGAACCAGACAGGCATAAGAAACAAGATTCGATAACTCAGAGAACTCGATAGAGAGTTTTGAAGCTTGCGGATTCAAGAGGCTGAAGGTTTTATTAACAAGAAGATTATTCAAGTAAAATGCGCAGGAGTAAGTTGACAAGCATCGATTCTGGGATAAGTACGCATTTACATTAAGACATTTTATGACACAATTAACTCCCAAATAAGATGTGTACGATACGAGCATGATAGAAAAACACCGATCATTTATTTGCTAACCAGAAATTATTACTATTATTATCATGACGCTTCTTACTCATGCTCAACGACCTTTCATTCCTCGAATTATTCATCAATTAAGAAATTTATTCATCTAGGGCTATCCAAATAAAATCATTCATGTTCACAGATTCGTATCATCTCAAATGCGAAAAAACCTCAAACTACTAACAAGTCATTTCAACGTCCGAGATCTACGCTTATATGATGAAACAAGCATTCAAAAGTGAAGTCATAAATTCATAAGAGCAGACAAGGTAATCTACGATCAATGTTTGCAAGAGAGGATGATCTCTACTTGCCTTAAATGAGGCTAAATCTGACGGCGGCGGCGAAGCGGCGCAAGCAAGAACAGAAATCCTATTTTCAAACCTGTTCAAGAACAATATTTATAATATTCGACTTAACGAAGTTTTCTACGCTAAAGCAAACATTCTACGATGCGGAAAATAAACAAAGAGGGTTTTAGCAGATTTACCTCCCTCAAAGGAGAGGGGAGAAGAAATTCCACGCGGAGACAGAGACTTGGCGGCGCTTAGGTTGCGGAAACCCTAATTCGGAGAGGGCTTTGTGTGTTCCCGTCAATTGGGGCGACGAACGGCACCGGTGCACGAAAACCTAAGGATTTGGCGATTTGAAAATGCACCAAAAATCTGAAATGCAAAAAGGGGTACGAATAAATCGTTAGGGTTTACCAAAATTCTGAAATCAAGGGTGGAGGAGGAAGGTTCTTACCCAAGGAAGACAAGATCGGGCTCAAGGAGCCGAATCCGAGTCCAAAATCTGAGCGGAGGAGGGTTCGAGCAAAACCCTAGGCGAGATCGAAATCCAAGGAGGAGAGGGGATTAGGGCTGCCGACATCTGAGGAAGTCGGAGGATGGAGAGGCTGCTGCTGTCGGCCAGAGGAAGGGGGGGTAGAGGTTGTTGTCGCCTTAGCTCGTCGAAGAAGAAGCGTCGGCCAGCGCAGGAGGAGAGCAGGAGCAAGCGGCGGCTACGACTGGAGAAGCAGGAGGGGGAGACGTCGGCCTTAGAGGAGGAGGCGAGCGGCGGCGGCTAGCAGGAGGGAAGCGTCGGGCTGCGCACTTGAGACGGGAGCGGGAGATGAGAGCGGGAGACGGGATCGGGGCTGCGGGAGCCTTAGCCGAGCGGGAGCGGGATTTAACAGGGGGGGCTGCTCGGATTAATTAGGGAGGGCTGGGGTGCGGTTAAGGAAAATGGAAAAGAAATAATAATTTGTTATTGTTATCATTTCTAAAATAGGGTTGTTACATTCTCCCCTACTTAGGAAGTTTCGTCCCGAAACTTTCTGAGGATTCCCTGAATGAGACTTCTCATGGCGAAGATTCAGATGTCATTTAATCCAAACAAGATTTGCAGATCAAGACATTGAAGCTAACTATGAATACGTTGAAACAGAAATGAAAATAAGCGCGGAGACTTACCAAGATCCAGAGAAAGTTTGTGAATATTTGCTTCGCATACCAGATTCAAGTTCTCGAGAGAATTATTCAGATTCTTTTCATGCATTCAGGACACAACTATCATAAGGATGATTTTTCTTTCGAAACTTGCGTACTTGATACTTTACGATCTTAGCGGGTATGGATAGATACGAAGGATTGGATTCAGGGAACACCAAAATTGCTTCACTTAGCTCGAAATTAAGAGAGAAGACTCAAGAATTCGAGACCGAAAAATCTTTGCACGAAGGGGATAGCTTACTTGCGATGCTGACGCTTAAGAGCTAACTAGAAGGAGATACTGGAGAATCAGATGAGATCGATAGACAAGCAGGACAGGAAGCACCGATTACGAATACCGGGATTTTGAAACTAGAGATTCTAACACATTTCATACCGTCGGATACATTAATCATGTAATAATTACAGCATTTTCATTGGACAACGCTAGGTAATGATCATGCAAGTGCAACCATGAGATCGTGTGCGATGTCAAGCAAATAGTAAAACCATGCGTGTGCAATCATTATTGTTGTTCTTGGCTTCACACTTGTGCAATGATTTATGATATGAATGCAATGAATGGATACACATGCCATGTTAAGCGCCCATATCACTTAACATGTCATGCATATTAAGACTCTAATGTCATCGCACTTGAAAATATTAAACTGCCCATAACCATTTAATATTCGCAAGCGGTGTATATCCTAGTGGAAATTCATATGCACAAAAATGTTAAGTTTGCTCATAACCCCTTAACATTCGTGTGCATACTACTCATGCTTATGAGTGAGTGTGTGCGTGTTTCAGCCGCGAACAACAAATAATGACAAGGTGCGTGAAGAATTGATGCATGTACATATATTTATAAAATAAGATTTTAAAAAACGGATTTGATAATTGTAAAATACTTTATCTTTTGATGCTAAACCTATCTCTGATACCAACTGTCACGACCCGTCTCGACAAGAGTCAGAGCGCACTTCGGGCGGGCCGTGATGCCACAGGCATGGGCGGAAGGAAAACCATGTCTGCTAAGGCGCAAGCAGAGATACTGATAAATAGATTTAAAATAGATACTTTTGAGTAAAAACAGGTTAAATTGACGCGGAAGCTTTAAAATATGCTAGTTCGAAACAGGTGCACATGCATTTTTGAATAAAACTCAAGATACACGTTTTGAAACAGATTTTTATGCAGTGATCACCTCAGATGAATTAGCATGCAAATATATCAAATTCTAGTACATATAATATTTAGCCTAGCAGTTGTCCATGAAACAAGAGAAAATGACTGATCGTAATTACTACATAGCCTAAATATCTGACAGTAAAAGAAATGAAACATAAATACAAAACCTGAAACTTGACGCAGATCGGCCTCAGCGAGCAGACGGCGCATGCGCAAACACTAAGGCAAATCCAAAACAAGAAGGAAAAGCCTCAGAACATTGATATAAATAGGAGTAAAGCTAAATAAAAATACGAGCAGGAGAAACAACATATTGAGTACCACTTTTCATGAAGCTGAGCTAACAAAACAGGCAAGCAAGTGAGACAAGCAGAAATATCTAGAGTTATTAGACTACTCTGAAGTATAGCATACATAGATGATCAAGTAATAACTTAAGTTGTAACAAATGAAAGTGTGGGTATTTTTGGTTGACGCACAGGATTCATGATTCAGACAGATTCAGATTCAGATGCAAGTCTTATCGGAAATTCAGGATTTCTACCCGTAGCCTCTAAGGGGCGGCTCTTTCGAACCCTCACCCTTGAGCCAGGGAGTTCATGCTTGCTATGACCGGTCCTTTGTTCCCGTTAGGGATTCAAGAGGGAACCCAAGTCGAGGAGTTGCATCGATTAAACACCACCTTTCATTGTTTACTTAAGTTATTAATGAAGTAATTCCTGATTGAGTGATTCAAACATATCAAGACATGTAACCAAATTTTGATTCAGATATACGATAGTATATTTTACAAACGTGAAACGGGAGGAATCAAGTTATAGAACGTTATTTAACCAAGTCTTGGAACCAGACAGGCATAAGAAACAAGATTCGATAACTCAGAGAACTCGATAGAGAGTTTTGAAGCTTGCGGATTCAAGAGGCTGAAGGTTTTATTAACAAGAAGATTATTCAAGTAAAATGCGCAGGAGTAAGTTGACAAGCATCGATTCTGGGATAAGTACGCATTTACATTAAGACATTTTATGGCACAATTAACTCCCAAATAAGATGTGTACGATACGAGCATGATAGAAAAACACCGATCATTTATTTGCTAACCAGAAATTATTACTATTATTATCATGACGCTTCTTACTCATGCTCAACGACCTTTCATTCCTCGAATTATTCATCAATTAAGAAATTTATTCATCTAGGGCTATCCAAATAAAATCATTCATGTTCACAGATTCGTATCATCTCAAATGCGAAAAAAACCTCAAACTACTAACAAGTCATTTCAACGTCCGAGATCTACGCTTATATGATGAAACAAGCATTCAAAAGTGAAGTCATAAATTCATAAGAGCAGACAAGGTAATCTACGATCAATGTTTGCAAGAGAGGATGATCTCTACTTGCCTTAAATGAGGCTAAATCTGACGGCGGCGACGAAGCGGCGCAAGCAAGAACAGAAATCCTATTTTCAAACCTGTTCAAGAACAATATTTATAATATTCGACTTAACGAAGTTTTCTACGCTAAAGCAAGCATTCTACGATGCGGAAAATAAACAAAGAGGGTTTTAGCAGATTTACCTCCCTCAAAGGAGAGGGGAGAAGAAATTCCACGCGGAGACAGAGACTTGGCGGCGCTTAGGTTGCGGAAACCCTAATTCGGAGAGGGCTTTGTGTGTTCCCGTCAATTGGGGCGACGAACGACACCGGAGCACGAAAACCTAAGGATTTGGCGATTTGAAAATGCACCAAAAATCTGAAATGCAAAAAGGGGTACGAATAAATCGTTAGGGTTTACCAAAATTCTGAAATCAAGGGTGGAGGAGGAAGGTTCTTACCCAAGGAAGACAAGATCGGGCTCAAGGAGCCGAATCCGAGTCCAAAATCTGAGCGAAGGAGGGTTCGAGCAAAACCCTAGGCGAGATCGAAATCCAAGGAGGAGAGGGGATTAGGGCTGCCGACATCTGAGGAAGTCGGAGGATGGAGAGGCTGCTGCTGTCGGCCAGAGGAAGGGGGGGTACAGGTTGTTGTCGCCTTAGCTGGTCGATGAAGTAGCGTCGGCCAGCGCAGGAGGAGAGCAGGAGCAAGCGGCGGCTACGGCTGGAGAAGCAGGAGGGGGAGACGTCGGCCCTAGAGGAGGAGGCGAGCGGCGGCGGCTAGCAGGAGGGAAGCGTCGGGCTGCGCACTTGAGACGGGAGAGGGAGATGAGAGCGGGAGACGGGATCGGGGCTGCGGGAGCCCTAGCCGAGCGGGAGCGGGATTTAACAGGGGGGGCTGCTCGGGATTTAATTAGGGAGGGCTGGGGTGCGGTTAAGGAAAAAGGTAAAGAAATAATAATTTGTTATTATTATCATTTCTAAAATAGGGTTGTTACACCATTGAAGTATGAAAATGCTTAGGGAGGGAAGGAATTTTATGGCTTCTAAGTTTCTTCACTAAGATACTGAAGACAAAGGGGATGCCAGACTAATGGAGAGAATGTATTTTGATACCTTTGTATAAGAACAATGAAAATATACAAAATTGTGTCAATTACATGAGAATTAAATTAACGAGTCATACTATGAAACTATGAGAACGAGTAATAGAGAGAAAAGTTAGACGAGAGACTAGCATCTCAGAGAATTAATTTGGATTCATGTCAGGTAGGTCAACAATGGAAGCTATACATCTCTTGAGGAGACTCATTGACAACTATCGGGAAATACAAAAAGATTTGCATATGTTGTTTATCGATCTGGAGAAGGCTTATGATAGGGTTCCAAGAGAGGTCTTGTGGAGAGTCTTAGAAAAGAAAGGTGTAAATGTATCATACATTGACGTAATCAAAGATATGTATACCAATTCAGTGACCACGGTGAGAACTTTCGGAGGATTAACACAGGAATTCCCTATCGCTGTTGGTTTACATCAAGGGTTAGCTTTAAGCCCTTATCTCTTTACCCTTATCTTAGATGAGCTCACTAGACATATCCAACAAGCAATACCTTGGTGTTTATTATTTGCAGATGATATTGTTTTGGTCGATGAGACGCGCGTGAGTATAAACGCGAAGCTTGAATCTTGGCGAGACACTTTAAAAAAGAATGGTTTTAGGTTGAGCAGGACAAAGACGGAGTATATAGAGCTTAAATTTAGTAGTGCAAGAAGGTCAGATGACTCCGTCAATAAATTGAGTGACCAAGATATTTCCCGCAGTGAGTGCTTTAAATATCTGGGATCGATAATTCAAAAAGATGGAGGTATAGATAAAGATGTGATACATAGAATCCAAGCAGGTTGGTTGAAGTGGAGAGGCGCGTCTGGGATCTTATGTGATCGTAAAATACCATTAAAACTTAAAGGTAAGTTTTACCGTACTGCAATTAGGTCAGCAATGCTCTACGGTTCTGAGTGTTGGGCAGTGAATGGTGTACATGAGCAAAAAATGGGAATTTCGAAGATGAGAATGCTTAGGTGGATGTGTGGTCACACGAGACTGGATAAAATTAGGAATGAATGTATTAGGGATAAGACAAGAGTGACGTCAATTGTAGAGAAGATGCGAGAAGCTCGTTTAAGATGGTTCAGACATGTACATAGGAGACCATTAGAGGCACCTGTTAGGCGTTATGAGAGTTTAGTCATTAGATATGCTAAATGGGGGAGGGGTAGACCAAAAAAGACTTGGAATGAAACTATAAGGAAAGATATGATGTACTTAGGCATTATTGAGGCTATGATTAAAGATAGGGCGCAATAGCGACAAATGATCCATATAGCCGACCCCACTATGGTGGGATAAAGGCTTGAGTGTTATTGTTGTTGTACTTATGTTCACTTAGTCTTCATTTATAGAAAGGAGCATTATACCACTATTCTTATTGTTTATATGGATGATATCATTATCACCGGAACTGATGATCAACACATCACTCTTGTTAAAAGAGAATTGGCCTCTACTTTTGAAATTAAAGATTTTGGTCTTCTTCGATATTTTCTTGGAATTGAGATTGCTAGTTCTGTCAGAAAGATTATGATCTCCCAATGCAAATATTGTTGGGTTTTCTACTTCATTCATAATGAACATCATATCATTTATGTGCAGCGGAAAAAACAAACAAGAACAACCCAAAAGAGTTCAAGGATCATACGATTTCATGAATCAAGAAATAAGAAAGGTAACAACAACGAAGTACCTTGAGGGGATTGAGTGAACACTCAACCAAGATGCTCCAAGAAGAAATCTCGAAGATGAACTCTGAGTCCCTAGCGATGAAATCGATCAGCGCCTCTATAGAGATCCACACGACTGAAGAAGAACCCTACGACTCTTGTCCAACAAGATCTGGGATGGAGAAGGAATGCCCTCTACGTCTCCCATAGACTGTTAGATCCGACGATAGGGAGAGACGGCGGCGGCGATCTCGTGGAGTGCGGACGTCGAGACCTAGACGGAACCCTTCCGCTTCGGCTCTCTCAAAATCGCGAAAAGGAGAAGTGGATCTGGAAACCTAATCACATTCTTTTATACACAAGGCATAAAACACGCTATCCGCAAACCCGAGACTTTATTGGAGTTAACACAGATTTCGTCGAGTATAACATATCGTCTAGACAATTCGACGATTCGTCGAATACAATATAATTCGTGACATTCTCGACGATTCGACATGGCGAATCAATACGTGTTCCGTCGAGACAATCTCGACGATTCGTCGAGTACATCTAATTCGTCGAGACATTTCGACGAATTCAATGAGACGAATCAACACATGTCGCCGAGACATTTCAACGATTCATCGAGACGATTCGTAGAGACGATTCGACGATTCGTAGAGACGATTCAACGATTCGTAGAGACGATTCGACGATTCGTCGAGTACAATTCAATTCGTCGAGACACTCTTGACGAATCATCATGTACTACCTTTTTCCCGTTGAGACATTCTCGACTCAACTCCAATTGCTCATAGGATTAGTCCTCCACTCATATCCAATATGAGTAAGGCCAACACAATCCTTCATCCAATTTCTCCAACACTGTTATGTGCGATCCTATAAGCTCAAATTGCGTTGGCAGTAAAACTAACTGTTTGATTGCTTTGAGATCACTTTGGAAACACCAACAGTCTCCCACTTGATCACAAAGTATCAACAAAAGTCTCACAAACAATGAGCGGCATCTAGCAATACATCATTGCTACCCAAGCAATAAGAGTTCATAACTCAATAAGCTTGTCTTGGCTAATGAACCAGTGCTGTCATGTCCCTTTGTCTATTACATCCGGATAGAACTAGAGGCATGGACCGTGTCACCCTCATAATCGTTCAATCCTAGTTTCCTGATCTAGAATAGACTGTTTGAAATTGGTGAGCTCAATATCATATACTGACTCAACCAAGCATGACCATGCATTTCTCAGTCTCATTCCATCAAGGGGGCCCTTGGATGTAACTCTTGTCATATAGGAGGACAAATCTCATATCTGTCCACACACAAACACCCAAATGAATCGTAGCATACCCAATAACCACCGTTATTATCAACCTTCTTCAAGGAAGACTTTTGATGGCATCAAAGTACGCTCTTCCTCACTTGATGAATGTTGTGACTTCGGGTCAAAGAACCACAAACACCATTGCCAGTTGAGATCTACTTGTGACAAGTTCATATAATAATCCACAAAGTAGCCTCAAGGTGGGTCTGTCCAGTACAACTTGTTCACTAACAAGTACCCTTGTGATGACTTGATATCACAATATCATGACCTGTGAGAACCGGTCATCAGTCAACGCATATGCTAGTCTTAATGTACCATCACTGCCCTTCAATTTCAAAGATACTCCGACTAGGGACCATTTAAGAATGAAGCTTCTTATAAACATAGGCCCTCACATTCAAGTCACGTACTTGAATTCCTATGGAAGCAAACATTATAAGGGCATTTATTATACTAATTAATCTATCAAATAGAAACAGTTGACATAATAATAAAAACTTGCCATAAATGTAAAATAAAATATAAAAGTACTCTATTCATCACATGAATAACAACCGATACAAATATAATCCACAAGACTCCCACTAGAGACGATCATTCAGGTATCTAATACCCATTGTTCTAGTATGACAATCATGCTTTCTCTGTGCAAGGGATTTGTCAGTGGATCCGCAATATTCTCTTCAGTCGATACTCTGCATATGCTCACATCTCCTCGATCGACAATCTCTCGAATAAGATGGAACCGCCGAAGTATGTGCTTGGAGCGCTGATGAGATCTAGGTTCCTTAGCTTGGGCTATTGCACCATTGTTGTCACAGTAGAGAACTACGAGATCAACAATGCTAGGAACTACACGAAGCTCGCTAATGAATTTCCTAATCCACACAGCCTCCTTCGCCGCATTTGCAGCAGCGATATACTCGGCCTCAGTCGTAGAATCGACAACTGTCTCTTGCTTGGAACTCTTCCAGCTTACAACTCCTCCATTCAGGCAAAAAATAAAACCTGATTATGACTTTGAGTCGTCCCTATCAGTCTAGAAGCTAGTATCCGTGTAACCATTTACAACGAGCTCTTCCTCTCCACCAAAAACATATCCTTAGTCCTTCTTAAGTACTTTAGGATATTCTTGACATCTATCCAGTGACCATCACCAGGATCAGACTGATATCTGCTCGTCATGCTTAAAGCATATGAGACATCGGGTCGAGTACACAACATTGCATACATGATTGATCCAATTGCTGAAGCATATGAAATCATCTTCATGTGGTCCTTATCTTCCAAAGATTTAGGACACTGCTTCTTAGAGAGACTCACACCATGAGACATGGGTAAGAATCCCTTCTTGGATTCAAGCATGCTGAACTGTTTCAACACCTTCTCAATGTATGTACTTTGGGTCAAACCCAGGAACTTCTTCGATCTATCTATATTGATCTTAATACCAAGTATATAAGTCGTTTCGCCCAAGTCTTTCATAGAAAAGCAGCTCCCTAGGTTGTTCTTAACAACTTGCAGGGTCGGAATGTCGTTCCCGATCAGTAGTATGTCATCCACATACAATATCAGGAAAACGACAATGCTCTCACTAACCCTTTTGTAAACACAAGGCTCATCCTCGTTCTTGATGAAACCAAACTCTTTGATCTTCTCATCAAAACGCAGATTCCAACTTCGAGAAGCTTGTTTCAATCCTTAATTGGATCGATTCAACTTGCATCTTTTAGTGGCTTCACTTGGAGATACAAAACCCTCGGGTTGTGTCATATACACTTCCTCAAGGAGGTTTCCATTAAGAAAAACCGTTTTGACATCCATTTGTCAGATCTCGTAGTCATAATACGCAGCAATGGCAAGTAGAATTCTGATGGACTTGACCATAGCAACAGGGGAAAAGGTCTCATCATAGTCAACACCATGAATTTGCCTGAAACCTTTAGCCACCAGCCGACCTTTGAATGTCTGTACATTCCCATCCATGTCGGTCTTCTTCTTGAAGACCCACTTGCACCATATGGGTCGTACCCCTTCAGGTAGTTCCACCAAGGTCCAAACTTGGTTTGTATACATGGAGTCCATTTCAGATTTCATGGCCTCAAGCTATTTCTCGGAGTCTGGTCCATTCATGGCATCTTGGTAGGTTTCAGGCTCATCATGATGATCCATAAGCAACACATTACCGGTCTGAGACATGAGAAATCCATATCTCTTAGGATCAAATCTTGGTCTACCAGATGTACGTAGGACTTGTGTTTCTTGAGCAGGCTCTCTAGCTACAACTTCTTGTAGTCCTTGCTCAGGTTTCAATTCTGGTTCGTTCTCAGTTTGTGGTTCTTGAACTTCTTCAAGTTTTACCTTTGCAGTCTTTCTGGATAAGAACTCTTTCTCCAAAAAGACACTAGTCCTTGCGACAAACACTTTGTCCTCAGACGGCAGGTAGAAGTAGTACCCTTTGGTCTCCATAGGATACCTCACTAGATAACATTTATCCGATTTGGGTTTCAGCTTGTCAGGCATTTGACATCGTATGTATGCCTCACAGCCCCAAATCTTGATAAAAGACATACTAGGACGCTTCCCAGTCCATATCTCATATGGTGTCTTTAGAACTGTTTTCGTTGGAGCACGATTTAAAGTGAAAGCAGCAGTCTCTAGAGCAAATCCCCAAAAGGAAACGGGCAGATCTGCATGACTAATCATCGATCGCACCATGTCTAACAAAGTACGATTCCTCCTCTCAAAAACACCATTATGTTTTGGTGTTCTAAGTGGAGTGAGTTGTGATACAATACCACACTCTCTCAGATGATCACGAAACTCATGACTTAGGTATTCGCCACATCGATCAGATCGGAGTGCTTTAATCCTTTTTCCCAGTTGGTTTTCTACTTCATTCTTAAACTCGTTGAACTTTTCAAAGGTTTCGGATTTACACTTCATAAGATATATATATTTGTATCTACTGAAATTGTAACGAAGTAGTAGTACCTACCTCTAGCCATAAAACTCATGGGTCCGCATACATCACTATGTATTATACCCAAGAGACCATCAACCCTCTCACTACAACTAATGAAAGGGGTCTTTGTCATCTTGCCGAATAAACATGACTCGCATCTCTCAAAAGATTCATAATCAAATGAGTCCAATAGTCCATCTTTATGGAGCTTGGATATACGTTTCTCATTTATATGACCTAAACGACAATGCCAGATGTACAACCCCGATATTCGCCGGATAAAGAAATCAAGCGAGACGGGAGTGGCGAGATCCAGACCTCGCTGAGATTAACCCCCAGCCGACGAGACCTCAGCAGACCACCAAAATGGGCTAGCGCGGTCCTCGCAAGGCAACCCTCCAAAGGGGATGCCGCTGGCGGTATTCGCAAGAGGGCTCGCGAGAGCTCCTTCAGCGGGGTTCTCGCAACGCTACCCCCTAGAGGAGGGGTCGCGGACAGGATCCGCGAGAAGGCAGGCGAGAGCTCCAATCGTAATGTTCTCGCAATCCCTTATCCATAAATCAGTAGGGTCAATTTACCATTTTACCCTCGGTGGTCTGCCCTTAGCCTCCTCAAACAGCGGAGCTTGGCTGTTAGCAGACCCACCTGGGGTGCAGATAGTCAAATCTAAAGGCGGAATCCTGTTATTTGCAGACCACAAAACCAAAATCTATAAATAGACCTCAAAGGGCACCTTGGAAGAGGGCGGTTCATGATCTTTGAGCTCTTCTCTCCCTAGGTCGCTTTGGTTTGGGCTCTCTAGCTCTCCAAGGTGCCCGAGTCTTAGCTTTGGCTTGGGAGGGGAAGCGCTCAACGATCTTCCGGGTTAGTGGAGGGACCTCCTCGCTGAGACTAGGGTCTTTGTTCTTTGCTCGAATCATCGGCCTTACCTCTCCCGAGGGACCGGTAAGGGCTAGCTGCCTCTCATTTCGGTGAGGGCCCCGAGCTCCACTAGAGATCGAGAAATCGGTTTCAACATTTTGGTGCGGTGAGCGTGGAGCGCGGCTGGTTCAAGAAAGTCCCACAGAAGAGTTATGGCTGGGGATGAAGAGCAGGGCGAGGAGTTCGGCGAGACCCCTCAGGAAGAAATGGCTATGATGTTCGCGGATTTCAGGAAGGAGGTGCTCGACACCTTGGGGTTCACGGTCACGGCTCTGCGAAGTGAGTTTGCGACCCCGGCACCTCAGGCGACCACTCCCCCAACAGCAGTCGGCGAGAGGGCACCAGGAGGAAGGGCTGGAAAAGAAGTTGCCATTGAACCAGGACATGACAGGGAAGGGCGAGTGCTGTTCGCCAGTCCGGCGAGCCCGGTGTTAGCGAGCTCCGCGCCGGCGAGTTCGATGCCGACAAGCTCTGCCCCAGCGAGCGCGGCGCAGGCGAGCGCGCGCCAGGAAGATGCGGCGACAGTCGGGGTGGTTCAGGCGAGCGCCGCCCTCGCGAGTACGATCCCAAGCTTGGCGAGCGAGCTAGGTCCGCGAGCCGAGCGAGAGAAGATGGTAGGAGGGGGAAGCCCCTTCTGTGAACTAGTGTTGTCTGCACCCGTTCCAGCGGGATTCGGGGAATGGGATAGAGTGTACTACAATGGCAGAGATGACCCAGTTCAGCATCTGCAGTCTTTCGAGGACTCGGTCTCCATCAGGCCGATGTCCGATGCCTTCAAGTGTCGGCTCTTCGCCGTCACTCTCAAGGAGAAGGCCAGGGACTGGTTTCATTCACTTCCGGCAGGCTCCATCTACGCGTTCGAGGACCTGTGCCGAAGTTTTTTGTTGAGATTTTCAACTTCAAAAAGGAGGAAGAAGGACGCTAATTCCCTCTTCGCGGTGAAACAGGAGTCCAGGGAGACGTTGGCTCAGTATGCGGATCGGTTCCAGGAGGAAGTGCAGCTCACTCAAGAGGTGCCCGGGTTTGCACTTCAACTCGCCTTCACGGTCGGGTTGAAGGAAAGTTTTTTCAAGATGGCGTTGAAAAGGAAGGCCCCCGTCTCCTATGAGGAGCTGATGGAGAGGGTGGCGGAGGAAGTAGCAAGCGAAGAAGCCAACCCAGAGCTCACCAAGAGGCTAGCAAAGCTCAGTGAGCCGGAGATGAGGCAGCAAGAGGTCAGAAGAAGGGAAGAGCCCCGGGCCCCGGAGGGGGGATGGAGGCCGCAAGGTGGAGGAATGCAGGGGCAGGGAAGGGGTTACGGCCCAGGAAGGGGTAACCGCTTCGAAGGTCAATGGAGACCCCCCCAGTTGGGGTGGAGGCAGGGCCCGATGCAGTTGCCTCCCCCACCTCAACAGGCCATGGCAATTGGCCGGGGAAGAGGAAGGGGAAGGGGAGGAGAAGCGGAGACAGCGGCCGCTAGGAGAAGGAGGAACAGGATAGCAGAGACCGGGGCAAGGGAAGTGGCGGTGCCATATTGCATCTTCCACGATGTGGAAGGCCACTCTACGGACACCTGTCCGGAGTTCCTGGAGGTGAAGAGGGGCAGAGCGCCCGTGCCACCACAGCAGCAACCATTAAGGATCGTGGAGGTGGAACCTCGGGAGGAGGAGGAGGAAAGATGTGAGGATAGAGCAGATCTGGGGAATAGAGGAGGGATCGGAGTGATCCATGGGGGGGTAGGGGTGGAGGCAACCCGCAAGGCTAGTCTCCATACCATCTACCGCCGGAGCGTAGCGTCAACATCCACCGCTCCGCCCCCGGCCGAAAAAATTATTTTCACCCAGAAGGACATGCCGAGCTACGAAGACCCGTTCTGCGACGCGCTGGTTATCCAGACGGCGATCGAGAACTTCACCGTCTCCCGAATCCTAGTGGACAATGGGAGTTCGGTCAATGTCATCTTCAAGAAGGCATTCGACAAGATGGAGGTGGAACCCAGAAGGGTGTTGGCCTCGGATGGCCCTCTGTTCGGATTTTCGGGGGAGAGGAAGGAAGTAGGAGGGGTGGGGCTCCATGTGACCCTGGGTGGGCAGTCTCGGAACTGTCGCTTCGTCATAGTGGACGCCCCGAGCAGTTACAGCGCCATCTTCGGACGGCCACTCATCAGCGCGTTCCGTTGCGTCCCCTCCACTTTTCATCAGTGCCTCAAGTTCAACGACGGAGGGGTCCAGGTGCGGATCAGGGGGGATCCCAAGGTGGCAAGACAGTGCTACGTGACGGCTGTCAACACCATCTCCTGGATGGGAGAAGCCGAGGAGTGGGATAAGGTGATGGAGGAGGCGGCCGGAGCCGGAGGTTTGGAGGTAGCCGAAGAGAAGGAGGGAGATGAAGTTCATGCCCAGGAAGGGGTGGCTGAGATACCCCGGGCGGAGAGAAAGGAAGAAGAGGAGAAGGCCCAGGAGGAAAGGGCGGAAGAGCTGATGGTATTAGGGGAGGGAGTCGAGGAAGAGATCCCAGCCCCCGCTGGTGCCGAAGAAGAAAGGGCTTGGGGGGAGCAGTCCCGGTTGGAGGCCGTGGACGAGGTCGTGGAGCTCGAGGTCATCACCCGGCTGGGGGTGGTGGAAAAAGTCCGGGTCAGCGGAGGACTCAGCCCGGGAGATCAAGCGGAGGTTCTGGCTTGCGTGCAACAGAACGTGGACGTCTTCGCTTGGAGCGCCGCAGAAATGCCCGGGATCGACGCGGATGTGGCGTGCCATCGCCTCAACCTCGACCCCGGTGCCCGACCTATCCGTCAGAAGAGGAGGGCCGTCGCGGACAAGCTAGAGGGACCCATCCGCGAAGAGGTGGGCAAACTCCTGCAAGCCGGGTTTGTATCGGAGATCCAGTATCCAGGCTGGGTCTCCAACGTCGTTATGGTGAAGAAGGAAGGAGGTAAGTGGCGTATGTGTATCGATTTTTCACTTCTTAATAAAGCATGCCCGAAAGATTGCTACCCCCTGCCCAGAATCGACGCGCTGGTTGACTCAGCCGTCGGTTTTTCTGTAATGTCTTTCTTAGATGCTTTTTCAGGTTACCATCAAATCCGCATGCATCCCCCGGACATCAAGGATGTTTCCTTCATCACGGGGGATGGATGTTATTGCTATAAGATGATGCCCTTCGGGCTCAAGAACGCAGGGGCAACGTACCAAAGGATGATGAATAGGGTCTTCCGCGAGCAGAAAGGAAGAAATTTAGAGGTCTATGTCGACGACCTCATGGTTAAGAGCCGAGACCTCGGGACCCACCTCCGAGACCTCGAAGAGACATTTAGGACCCTGCGGCGGTACAAGATGAAGCTCAATCCCTTGAAGTGTGTCTTCGGGGCAAGCCGAGGGAAGTTCCTGGGCCATTTGCTCACCCCCACGAGAGTGGAGCCCAACCCGGACAAAGTTAAAGCGGTGATGGAGTTGGAGTCGCCGAGAAATCCGAAGGAGGTCCAGAGCCTCACAGGGAAATTGGCTGGGCTCAGCAGATTCCTCTCCAAGGCGGGAGAAAAATGTGCACCTTTTTTCAAAGTACTGCGGGGAAACAAGAAGTTCGAATGGACCCCGGAATGCGAGAGGGCCTTCCAAGCCCTGAAAGAACAGCTCACTCAAACCCCCCTGCTCCAGGGACCGAGACCAGGGGAGGACCTATCTCTATACCTAGGGGTAGGATCCGAGGCAGTAAGTTCCGTGCTAATCCGGGAGGAGGGGAAGAAACAGTTCCCAATCTACTATGTTAGCCGAGTGCTGAAGAAGGCGGAACTCCGATACCCAATCCTAGAAAAGTTAGCCTTCGCATTGGTGGTATCGGCCCGGAGGCTCCGGCCTTACTTTCAAGCCCATTCAATTAAAGTAGTGACCGACCATCCGCTCCGCAAAATCATGGAAGGGGTGGAACACTCAGGAAGGTTGGCAAAGTGGTCCGTGGAGTTAAGCGAGTTCAATATCACCTTCGTACCCAGGACATCCATCAGGGCTCAAGCAGTGGCAGACTTCATGGCCGACTACGCGGCCGAAGTGGGGGAGCACGAGCCACCTCCCCCAGAAGCATGGAAGATGTTGGTGGACGGAGCGTCGGGAAAACACTCCTTCGGGGGGGGGGGGAATAGTCCTGGTGAGTCCTCAGGGGACTCGGATTGAGCAAGCCTTAAACATCCGTTTCCCGATCACCAACAACCAGGCGGAGTACGAAGCAGTGATAGCGGGCCTTCGGCTGGCCCGGGAACTGGGTGTGCAGGGCGTGGAGGTCTCCACAGACTCCATGGTGGTAGCATGCCAGATCAAAGGAGAGTTTGAAGCAAAGGATCCAACCCTCCTACTATACCTGGAGAAGGTTAAGGGAGTCATCGGGCAGTTTCGCACCTTCTCAATCAAACATGTGCCGAGGGAGGAGAGCACCCAGGCGGACCTCCTAGCCAAGTTCGGTCCTCGAGCGGGGGGAACGACTTCGGAACTCTTCCGGCCCTCCATCGAAGAGGGAGAGTCGATGGAAGTGGATCAGCAGGCCTCGTGGATGGATCCATTCATCACCTTCCTATCCTCCGGACAGTTCCCTGGAGAGGATGTGGACAAGAGGCGCTTCAGGTATAAGTCCGCCTATTACTCTTTGCATGCAGGGGGGCTATATAAAAAGACTCTCTCGGGACTCCTGGCTCGTTGTGTCTCCGAGAAGGAGGTCCCGAGGGTGCTGGAGGAAATCCACTCCGGGGAGTGCGGCAGTCATTCCGGGAGTCGGACCCTGGAAGGGAGGGTGTTGAGACAAGGCTACTTCTGGCCCACTCTCAGCAAGGATGCAGCAGAGTTCACAAGAAAGTGTCAGAAGTGCCAACTCTATGCTCCGCTCCAACTCCTCCCCGCTCAAAGGCTCCGGACCATCACGGCCCCCTGGCCCTTCGCCATATGGGGGTTGGACCTGGTCGGCCCCTTTCCCCAAGCCAGCGGCCAGAGGAAGTTCCTGCTGGTCATGATCGACTACTTCTCCAAGTGGGTAGAGGTGAAGGCACTAGCTAAGGTGACCTCTCAGGTTGTAAGGAATTTTGTGTGGGGAGAAATAATCTGCAGACATGGACTCCCTCTAGCTATAGTAACGGACAATGGGCCACAGTTTGTGAGTGAAGAGTTTGTCGGCTTTTGCACTCAGCTCGGCATTGACCTCAGGTTTGCTTCAGTCCACCACCCGAGGAGCAATGGGCAAGTGGAGGCGGCAAACAAGATAATCGTCAACCTGCTAAAAAAGAAAGTGGAAAACCTACGAGGAAGCTGGGTGGAACAACTACCCTCCGTCCTCTGGGCCATGAGGACTACTCCGAATACCGCCACCGGGGAGACTCCATTCAAGCTCTCCCATGGGTCCGAGGCCGTTCTCCCCATAGAGTTCGAGGTAAAGACCCCCCGGGTGACCGCTGCATGCGAGGGGGATGAAGAGTGGCTAGAAGGTAACAATGCCGAGCAGAGGCTATCCTTGGACCTTGTGGAAGAACTCCGGGACTTGGCCACCATCAGGCAGGAAGAGGTCAAGAGGCGGATGGCTCGATATTTTGACAAACATATCCGGATCAAGCACTTCCAGAAAGGGGACCTAGTCCTGAAAAAGGTCGATGCGGCCGGCAGAGGGGCCACAGTGGGTAAGCTTAACCCCAATTGGGAAGGCCCATATATTGTAAGCGAGGTGCTCAAGTCGGGGGGGTATCACCTCCAGGATGTGGAAGGGATGCCCCTTGACCGGGCTCGGAGTGGGGATGATTTGAAACGATTCTACCCTTGAAAACTTTATTTTGTTATCCAATCAACATCTTACTCTCATTTGTTATGCTTTCAACTGCTGCGGTACTAAGGTTGGAAATATTGGTGCTGGATTGCCCCAGATCGATTCCGCTCCCGGGCTCTCACCTAGACGGGGGGTTCTGGTTGATCTCTGGAGAGGCTGGCAGGGTTGGAAATATTGGTGCTGGATTGCCCCAGATCGATTCTGCTCCCGGGCTCTCACCTAGACGGGGGGTTCTGGTTGATCTCTGGATAGGCTGGCAGGGTTGGAAATATTGGTGCTGGATTGCCCCAGATCGATTCCGCTCCCGGGCTCTCACCTAGACGGGGGGTTCTGGTTGATCTCTGGAGAGGCTGGCAAGGTTGGAAATATTGGTGCTGGATTGCCCCAGATCGATTCCGCTCCCGGGCTCTCACCTAGACGGGGGGTTCTGGTTGATCTCTGGAGAGGCTGGCAGGGTTGGAAATATTGGTGCTGGATTGCCCCAGATCGATTCCGCTCCCGGGCTCTCACCTAGACGGGGGGTTCTGGCTGATCTCTGGAGAGGCTGGCAAGGTTGGAAATATTGGTGCTGGATTGCCCCAGATCGATTCCGCTCCCGGGCTCTCACCTAGACGGGGGGTTCTGGTTGATCTCTGGAGAGGCTGGCAAGGTTGGAAATATTGGTGCTGGATTGCCCCAGATCGATTCCGCTCCCGGGCTCTCACCTAGACGGGGGGTTCTGGTTGATCTCTGGAGAGGCTGGCAAGGTTGGAAATGTTGGTGCTGGAATGCCCCAGATCGATTCCGCTCCCGGGCTCTCACCTAGGCGGGGGGTTCTGGTTGATCTCTGGAGAGGCCGGAAGGAGAACAGGTCTTTGCAATGGCCAACTCCTTCTCGCTCGTTGGGCCGGCTCGCTCGGCTAAAAAAGGTCGCGTACAATACTATGTGAGTGGCGAGGATCAATATCATGCATCTGGTCCTCGGCAAAAAGGTTGCCGGCACTAGGTAAGGAGGGAGCCCCCGCCAAGGGGAAAAATGCCTTGCGAAGCCTAGAGAAAATACGTAGGACTAAACGGGTAATAATCCTAAGGCAACCAACGAAAGGCCCGAGTAGCCAAAGTACCCTATACCTATCTATTCAATAACGCGTGGAGCGAAAATAATCATGGAGAGAATAACCTCCGCGAAGACTGATGATGAGATAAACAAGGGCGAGACATTCAATGCATGAAAATAACAAGACAGAAAAGGCGAGGCAAGATGAGCAAAGCAAAATTTGCATTCAACACTTTATAGTTCGGTTACAATTTGTGGCGACCTCGCCAATCAAAAATTACAAACACAAAAGGGGATGTAGCGGCGAGATTCAGGAATCGCCCGCGGATCCTTCTTCTTCGTCACTATCCTTCACTGGCGGAAGAGGGAGGAAGAGCTCCGGGACGATGTCTTCTAGAGTCATGTCGGCCGCATCATCCGCCAAAAGGCCGATTGCCTTCGCCACCGAGAAAATGTAGCGAGCCGACTCTATCGATCCCACACGGATTTCTTCGTCTCGCGCTCGCCGGTCTTCTTTCAAACGGCGAGGCGAGGGGGGAACAACGGCGCGGGTAAGGTCGCTGTTTAGGGTCTTCAACCCGGCCACCTCGCTCTCCAAATCCTTGATGCGAGCGTTGGCCCTCCCGGCGACCTCGACATCCTGCGAGCAAGTCCAGTTAGAGAGATGAAAGGGCTAGGGGAAAAAGGAAGTGGGGACTGTAGGTGACTCACCACCCTACCCTCCGCGGCGAGCAACTTCTCCTTCAGCTGCGTATTCTCGGCAAGAATTCCCTGGTAGGCCCTTGCGAGCTCCACATTCTGAAGCTCAAGTTGTAAGCAACGCCTCCCCGTCATATGGGCGAGCTCAGCAGAACGCAGTTGGGACCTCGCGCTCTCATAAGCGAGGGTCCTCGCGGTCTCATCCTTGTAAGATCCCACATCTTCGCGACCATAGAGTGCGAACGAGAAGTCGAAGGTGTGGCCACTGACGGTCTCCTTCTCCACCCAGGAGGGGAGGATAGAAGAGATGTCCACCCTGTTGGTCTCTGGTTTCCAAGTAACAAGGGGCTCGCCAGTCTCATCTCGACGCCTCTGGCCGAGCCCGAAGTTGTAATGATTCACCGGGATGGGGAGGACCGAGGTCCTGACCACCTCCTGGCCAGGCTCTTCGTCCTCGCCCACCGAGAGACCGGTGAGGTCAAACTCGTCGAAGGAAGCCTCGCGAGGCTCCTTATCTTTTGTCGGAGCGAGCGAGGCCGCGCTTTTCTTGCTTCTCTTTTTTGGCGGAGACTTTGCGGGGGCACCATGACCGCCGGAAGCTCCCTGTCTCTTGCGAGAGGAGGGCTCGGCGGGGGTAACATCGCCTCGGCAGGCTTCCGCCCCCATGGTAGCGAGAGACATGGTAGCATCGGACTTACGGTTGCTCGCGTAAGGGGGATGGAGGGGAAGATCTCGCTCGCCTATAAACAGATACGGATGAGTATGAGGCTAGCGAATTGAGACAAAATGTTAGGCAGGGATCTTTACCTTCTCCGGCGAGGACCGGAAGCAGCGAGTCCAGGTTGCGGCGGAGGTAGACGACTTCGAAGTTCTTCTTACTGAGGAACTGATGGAGGAGGGCTTCATGGCCGCCGAGGACGGTGGGCCGATAGGTGGTCTCGCCATGTTGGATCGGCGAGAAGGGAATGTTGCCAAAGTTCCCCCTGACGATGATGAACTTTTGGGCCCAGAAGTGAGCCTTGTGACGGTCTCAACCACTTTCGGGCCTGTACCCACGAAATAGGCTGTCCCATCCTTGTAGGCGCGGAAGGAGAATACTTTTCTGAAGACGGGGAGGCTGAACTCGATTCGCTCCTCGCGGAGGTAGCAAGCGAAAGCAGTGATCACCGCCATGGCGTTGGGTGTGAGCTGGCCGGGAACCACGCCGTAATGCTTGAGCACCTAACAGGCAGCGAAAGCAGGATTAATCCACGCGGGGAGCGAGACTCGAATGGCAAAATAAATAGGAAGTAAGCGAGAACAGTGGTTACTTGGCGAACTTCCGGCCACAATGGAAGGCGCAAGCCAACCGCGAAGTGAGCGATGGGGATGGCCAACTCGTCGACCAACGGATCGTTGATCACGTCGTCCTCGCTAGGGCGGCGTGCCTCGAATGGGGGTGTGACGTAGTCAGCAACCGCGCTGAAGTACTCCTCATCGGTTAAGTTACAATTAAAAAAGCCATGCTCGGCGAAGGCCTTCGCAACCCTTCGCCGGCCCTCCGATTCCGCATCACCACCCATCTAGTAAACCTGCGAGAAGTAGAAAAAGGCGAGAACGAGAAACAACGAGAGCTCTGCAACAGAAGAAGAAGAATATTGAGAATAAATGCGGTGGTTGGCTCGATAAAGACCGCTTATTTATAGCCAAAACAAAAAGGCGGGAAGAAGTCCAAGCGTCAGCGAGCACGCGTATCAACAAAAAACATCACATCATGTCCGCAGGCGGGAAAAACCTGCGGGGTCAGAATAAACGACACTTTCGAGAGATATATTTGGCGAGAACAGAGGGTCCGCACGCGAACAATATGATACGAAAATGAAGTATTGCTAGCGCCGCGCGAGAAATAATAAAAAGCTGGTACCACTTATTGTCAGTAGAAATAAAGCCAACATATAAATGGCAAATATGCGAGTTGCGAGCCATGGCGAGAGTGTCTAAAACAGCCACACCCGTTAATAATGATTCCACAACAAAACAGTTAGCGAGAATCGTGGGGGAGCCATTTCCACCGGCCGCCACCCCGCGACCCGGACCTCGGCGGTACCCTGGAATTATAGTATTCTTCCGCCAAACGACCCTCTCGATCCGTGAGATAAGCGTAATCTCTCATCCTCGCTATGTGTACTTCCGGCGTCGTAGCGCTCTCATCTTGATCGCGCTGTCTCGCTTGCCGGAGCCTCGCACATTCCTCCATCAGGACCGCATGTCTATCCTCGGCAGCTTCCCTGTCCCGTCTCGCCTGCATGTTGAGGTCCATCAGCATTCGCCCATGCTTTCGCAAAAGCTCCGCGGCCCGCTGTTTCATCATCTCAGGATCTCGCGGATCCCCTAAGAAGTCCTCCACCTGATCAGGAAGGGGGGACATTTCGTCGTCGCCCAGTTCGGAATCGGTGTGCGGGTTCTCGGCAGTATCTGCGAGATCTCCCAAGGTCAGATAGTGAGCGAAAGATCACGTAAGTTGTCGGCGAGGTCATAACACTTACCTAGAGGGGGGCGAGAACCCGAAGGACGGCCCTGAAACACGTTTCCATAATGGGGGTAGAGGGATTTGCCCAGTCCGGCAGGATAGGCTGTACTGTTGGTCGGGGGAATCTTTGGCGGTGCGGGGCCACCCGTCTCCTCGCTCGTGAGGAGCTGGAACCCGGGCTTCTCTACGATTTTATCTGGAGGAGGCGGAGATGGAGGTCGCGACGACGGGCGGATCGGGGACTTCAGAGGCGGGACTGTAAGAAAATAGTAACAGAGATCATGTTTAGACATAAATATTACAGCATGCGAGATCCAGATCGTACCAGTGGTGTCTTTTCCTGCGAGATTCATGTCCACCTGCGGGCTTTTCCGAGACCCCTCAGCACGTTCCTCACAAATCTCGCTCGGCAAAGTATCCTGCGAGTGAAAATGAATGAAGAGCAATTTATAGACGTGAATTCGAACAACTCATACCTTCTCGGGGCGCCGATCATCCGGGGAGGAGTCCAGCGTCACGGAGTCGTCTCCAGAGAGGCGAACCGCCTTCGCCTTCTTGGTTTTTGGCGACTGGGCGGGAGGCTGCCGGTTCATCCAGGCGGGTACCCTGGTCGTGGGAGGTAGCCCGCCGGCTCTCATCGCCCTCAGGCGAGCCTCTGCCTCTTCGGAAATCGGCATCTCCCGGCAGCTAGAACGGGAAAGGAAGGAAAAGAAGCGACGCGCACCCATGGGGGTTCGGGATGATATTTATAGCCTGCATGGTGGGCCCCACAAAAGATTCCTGACAGGTCATCCAGGAGCGGTCGAATATCAGGGGTTGGACGATTCTTCGCGAAGACATTAGTCCTCGCGAAGAGCGGGGATTGTGTACAACCCCGATATTCGCCGGATAAAGAAATCAAGCGAGACGGGAGTGGCGAGATCCAGACCTCGCTGAGATTAACCCCCAGCCGACGAGACCTCAGCAGACCACCAAAATGGGCTAGCGCGGTCCTCGCAAGGCAACCCTCCAAAGGGGATGCCGCTGGCGGTATTCGCGAGAGGGCTCGCGAGAGCTCCTTCAGCGGGGTTCTCGCAACGCTACCCCCTAGAGGAGGGGTCGCGGACAGGATCCGCGAGAAGGCAGGCGAGAGCTCCAATCGTAATGTTCTCGCAATCCCTTATCCATAAATCAGTAGGGTCAATTTACCATTTTACCCTCGGTGGTCTGCCCTTAGCCTCCTCAAACAGCGGAGCTTGGCTGTTAGCAGACCCACCTGGGGTGCAGATAGTCAAATCTAAAGGCGGAATCCTGTTATTTGCAGACCACAAAACCAAAATCTATAAATAGACCTCAAAGGGCACCTTGGAAGAGGGCGGTTCATGATCTTTGAGCTCTTCTCTCCCTAGGTCGCTTTGGTTTGGGCTCTCTAGCTCTCCAAGGTGCCCGAGTCTTAGCTTTGGCTTGGGAGGGGAAGCGCTCAACGATCTTCCGGGTTAGTGGAGGGACCTCCTCGCTGAGACTAGGGTCTTTGTTCTTTGCTCGAATCATCGGCCTTACCTCTCCCGAGGGACCGGTAAGGGCTAGCTGCCTCTCATTTCGGTGAGGGCCCCGAGCTCCACAAGAGATCGAGAAATCGGTTTCAACACCAGAGATATGTAGGATTCGAGTCATTTATTTTTAGTCTTTTAGTATTTTCTACATTATAGATCGGATGGTCTAAGTTCAAAACATATAAACCATTAAACAATTGTGCTACACGTCTACACCATAACAAACATCATTCATAAAAATCGAACAACAATTGTTCTTAATTATAAACACAAAACCTTTCATGTCAAGACGCGAAATGGATATAATGTTTTTAGTTATGGCTGGAACAAAATAACAGTTATCTAATTCTATTACAAGCCCAGTGTGCAAAGAAAGATTATAGACGCCAACGCCAACGACAGCAACTCTTGCTCCATTTCCAACGCGCAGGTCTACCTCCCCTTTACTCATCATTCTTTTTTTTTCAGTTCTTGCACATTTGTACAAATGTGAGAACCGCATCCGGTATCCAATACCCAAGATGAAGGAGCAGAAAAGGTTTATTTCTATAACATAAATACCTGAAGTGGAAGTCACACTTCCATTCTTCTTTTGCAGATCCTCAATATAGAGGGGACAGTTCCTCCTTCAATGCCCTGCATTACCGCAGTGGTGACACTTTCTTTCCTTCGCCAGACCTTTCTTTTTCAGTGCGGAAGATTTGGGATCAAGATAAGACTTAGATCCTATCTTTGTCTTCTTCGATCCCTTGCCCTTGCCCTTGCCTTTATGCACCATCAGTATGGGGCTAGCAGGCTTAACCTTCTTCATGTTTTCTCGGCAGTTCTTAACATGCTTAGGAGCTCGGACAATGTCTTGTCTATTTCATTCATGTTATAGTTCAAGACGAACTGCTCATAACTGTCCGGCAACGATTGCAGGATCAGATCAGTGACCAACTCTTGGCCCAAGGAAAAACCCAGTCTTTCAAGGTTCTCTATATACCCAATCATCTTGAGTACGTGAGTCCCTACTGAGTCTCGAACTCCCATTTTGCATTGAAATAATGCCTTGGATATATCAAACCTCTCTTGCCGGGCTTGCCTCTCGAACATCTTCTTGAGGTGCTCGATTATCTCATGACCAGACATGCTCTCGTGTTGCTTCTGAAGCTTAGAGGACATGGTAGCAAGCATGAGGCAATCCACATCCAGGGTATCGTTTTGATACTTCTTGTAAGCATCTCTATCTGCTCGAGGAGCATTTCCAGTCGGCTCTGTAGGGGCTTCCCCTTCCAAGACATAGAGCTTGCGCTCTTGCCTGAGAACAATTCTCAGGTTTCTGTACCAGTCTAGGAAGTTAGTCCCGTTGAGCTTATCCTTCTCAAGGATGGCTCTTAGGGACAAGGTGAAGTGAGATCCACTTTCCATGAAAATTCCACAATAATTATGCAAAATAGATTTTAGTACTATATTTCAAAATACATTTTATTTAATAAGCACTTTTATTAAAAAGCTCCCACTATTTTATTCAAACTGATAACCCTTAATATTAATTCAGAGAGTTTATGCAAGCTGCTCTCTTAGTGGACAAGATCCGTATTTCACCAACACAACGAGTCCGCTTTGGCGTTTCTCTCATAATACGGTATTTAGGTAGACAACACTTGCCAATTGCATCATTATGTAACTCTTGTATGGTTGGTGAATAACTCTTTATTCGCATTCATCATATGGTTCATGTCAACCCTATGCCTCTAGACACTCAACCTTTGAGATCACTTAGTTAAGTTTGACCCGATGTCGACAGTAGGATATCACAATTATCCGCTCGCACCCTTACCAAGATAGATTAATGCACCTTGCTTTGACAAGCCCACACTTCATCGATCAAGGCAGGAAGAGTGTCATCCATCGGAAGGCATCCGAATACTTAATATTGGATAAGAGATTTTTTTTTATGATTCAATCGATGAATATTTTAACGTGATTAACACTTAATCATTGTGCACATTCACAAAAACTAAAATTACAACATTCACAATCCAAATACATCCCAGTGCACAAAATAAAATCAACACTTTGATAAAAATGGTTATATCTGAACATTCAGAACTCTTCTAAATATCCAGATTTACATGCATTGGACCAATGAATAATAACTCCACTTATGCAGTAGACAAGCTCGTCTCTCAATGTCAGATTCAAAATCTAAGACATTTGGTTTCACAAACCATTTAAAGGGACGGTACTGCAAAGGAGAAACAATTTCTGAAACAATGAAATCGCAACGCAATCACATGCGTTTTTGGCGGTTTTCCATTTTTGAACACTTCATCAGAATCCTCACATCCAGGAAGAAATCCAGATATTTAGAACACTTCTAAATTTTCGATTTACATGCACTAGATTACAACTTGGCCTCTGATACCACTGTTGGGTTTTCTACTTCATTCATAATGAACAACATATCATATATGCGCAGCGGAAATAACAAACAAGAACAACCCAAAAGAGTTTAAGGATCTTACGATTTCATGAATCAAGAAATAAGAAAGGTAACAACAACGAAGTACCTTGAGGGGATTGAGTGAACACTCAATCAAGATGCTCCAAGAAGAAATCTCGAAGACGAACTCTGAGTCCCTAACGATGAAATCGATCAGCGCCTCTATAGGGATCCACACGAGTGAAGAAGAACCCCACGATTCTTGTCCAACAAGATCTGGGCTGGAGATGGAATGCCCTTTACGTCTCCTACGGACTGCTAGATCCGATGACAGGGAGAGGCGGCGGAGGCAGCGACAGCGATCTCGCGGAGTGCGGACTTCGAGACCTAGACGGAACCCTTCCGCTTCGGCTCTCTCAAAATACCGAAAAGGAGAAGTGGTTCTGGAAACCTAATCGCTTTCTTTTATACACAAGGCATAAAACACGCTATTCGCAGACCCGAGACTTAATTGGAGTTAACACAGATTTCGTCGAGTATAGCAAATCGTCGAGACAATTCGACGATTCGTCGAATACGATATAATTCGTCGAGACACTCTCAACGATTCGACGTGGCGAATCAATACGTGTTCCGTCGAGACAATCTCGACGATTCGTCGAGTACATCTAATTTGTCGAGACATTTCGACGAATTCAATGAGACGAATCAACACTTATCGTCGAGACATTTCAACGATTCGTAGAGACGATTCGACGATTCGTCGAGTACAATGCAATTCGTTGAGACACTCTTGACGATTCATCGTGTACTCCCTTTTTCCTGTCAAGACATTCTCGACTCAACTCCAATTTCTCATAGGATTAGTCCTCCACTCATATCCAGTATGAGTAAGACCAACACAATCCTTCATCCAATTTCTCTAACACTGTTATGTGCGACCCTATAGACTCAAATTGCGTTGGCAGTAAGACTAACTGTTTGATTGCTTTGAGATCACCTTGAAAACACCAACAAATATGTCTTGGATCTTCTCAGTGACACTGGATTTTTGGGAGTGAAACCTGTGGATAGCCATGTGGATGCTAATTATGATATTCACAAGGATGATTTTTGTGATCTTGAAAGAAAGTTGGACTTTCAGCTCATTGTGGGGAAGTTAATTTACTTGACTATTACCAGACCCAACATCTCATTTGCGGTTATGTTGGTCAGCCAATTTATGCACGCCCCTAAAGTTCATCACTATCATGTTGCTCTTCAGATCCTTAAGTATTTAAAAAGAACCTTGGAAAAGATATTATCTATCAAAATCATGGCCATCTTAAAGTTCACGGCTACTGTGATGTTGATTGGGTTGGTTCCTCCTCCGATAAAAGATCTACAAGTCGATATTTTATCTTCGTGGGTGGAAATCTTGTTTCCTGGAGGAGTAAGATGCAGAATGTTGTTGTCTGTTCTTCTGCTAAAGCAGAATATCGAGCAATTGTCATTACAACATATGAGTTGATATGGGTTAAATCTATGTTGGGCGATATGTGATTTCCTGTCCCGGAGGCCATAAACTTGCAGTGTGATAATCGAGCCGCTATCCACATTGCTAACAACCCCGTCTTTCAAGAGAGGACTAAACATATAGAGATTGATTGTCATTTTGTGTGAAAAAAATTCAGAACCAAACCATCACTACTGTGTTTGTGCCTTCTGGGGACCAACTAGTTGATATATTCACCAAAACTGTTTCTGGTAAAACACGGGGGGGGGGGGGGGGGGGGGGGTTAAGGCAAACTATCTTAGACTCACCAGGGGGTGACGATATCTCAAGTGGTGGCTATGGGTACATTAAATGAGAGGCGTGACATCAGACAGAAGGAGTGGAAAACATTTTCGGACCTGAAGGTTCGTTCTCTCCATCGGAATTCGTTCTTTCCAACAATATTTTGGTATTGTGACTAGAGTCTTGTGGATTTCTTCCCACAGACTTGAGATAAATCGGTCATCTCAATTCGATGCAATTATCTTTAGAATCTCACGGTAATGGACAATCATATCCACATAGAAAGGTAGCAAAGGTGGAAGAGGGAATCCTTGCTCAACCCTAACCCTAGCTTGAAGAGGGAGAGTAGAGAAAACTAAGAGAGAGAGAGGGAGAAAGAGATCAAGATTCATTCATTTGTCCATTTTCTCATCACCCAAGGGGTCTTTAAATAAAGGATGTATGACATGAACATAAAGTAAAGACGTGGGCACCACGAACATAAAGTAAAAATGTGGCCTAGATGAACGTAAAGTACGACATGCACCAACACGACAAAACAAAAGACGCGACATTCCTAACAGCTATAAATTACAACTTAATAAAACATACATTGAAGTAATAGATAATGGATAGTGAGTCCATAAGGGGATGTCAGGTAAGACTTAGGGAACCTTGGATCATTTGAGTTTTATATCTCTCTTGGAGAAGAAGCTCTATAGGAGAACGAGGCCGAGAGAGAAAAATGATAAATAATGATATAAAAAGAAATAGAGTGAGAAATGAGAGATAAGATAGAAAGAGAGGATGATATAGATATATTTTCTCTCTCTCTCACCCTTTTTCATTCATTCTCTTATCTTTCACTCCAACTTTCATCCATATGATATTCTTCACTATTCTGAAAACATCATTATGATTTCTCTCAGGTACTGGACTCATGTGGTGCACTGCAGAAGTTGCAATTTAGCTCTGAAGTGTCTGCGAGTACTCGAAGTCTCTCTTCCAATTATTTCAATAGCATTAATTGGAATAGTCGCAGCATCCAAACAACTTGTAAATTCTGCGGCAAGAAGAACAACACTTGTCTCCATGGCTGTGATGTGTTTTGCAGCTTCCAGGTGGCTCTCTCACTTCATCTACAAGACATTTTATTTCCATGACTACAATCATGCTTTTGTCTGATGCAACAACTTCCAGTTATCCCCTTTTCAGTTCCACAATTCACAGCAGAATGTAAGTTGAAGATATGGGATCTTAGTTACAATACTTGTGTATAATCAATTCGCATGTAGCTAAACTCTGTCTTGAAGATGAGTGGAATATATAAAAGGAGTACATGAGATGTTAATAGATATACCAATGTGAACTTATTTTTTGAGTGCTTCCTTATTCATCTTGATTATTTTTAATTGATTCATTATGGCATCCCATAATAAAAATTGATGAAGCTGCATCCGAGCAGCTGTTTTGTCCTTTAAAATCACTGTTGGATGTTCTAAAACTGCTGCCTAGCAGTTATCATTAGTGCTATAATATAGTAGAAGTTTTATCCTATGTTTTCTTTTTTTGCTTTTAATAGTTTTAGGTAGTTTCTTTTGTTTTTGTTCCTTGCTTTTGTGAAGTGTGTGTCTGTTCCTCGCGTCTAGGCTCCAAGATTTTTTATGCGTTAATGTGCCTTTGATAACGTAGGACTAACCTAATAGTCTAATAATCTCCGCCATCACACATCTAGCTCTTAGGTTGGAGCCACGACAGTAGTAATTGTTAGAAATTATGTAAATAAACATTTAGTTATAATGTTTTATTAGAGTCTTTTGGTGTTGGTGTATGACTATTCATATTTGATGAAAAGCTCCAAAATCAAAATTGGAGGGAACCCAAAATATTTGGAGGGAAATCTTTCATGAATGAAAGGATGATCCCTTTAGTCCCACCATGCTCCTTTGTTTTCTAGCTAGAGGGTATATATGTCTTCTCTCTCTCTTATTTGTTCAAAAGAACATAAGGAGAAATTATGAACCACACGCGCGCGCGCGCGCACGCACCGGACCGGATCCGGATGTGGATTTGGATTTGGGGAATAATTGAATTGAATTGTTAATTTTGCTCCAAATAGTTTTGACTTGGCCGAACAGTATTTTTGTCGACCGTTGTTCGCCAGCGTTTTGTCGAACGCCTTTTGGTCGATCGCAGCTCGCCAATTTGTCGAGCGCCTTTTTGTCGACCGCTATTCGCCAACGAATTTGTCGAACGCCTTTTCGTCGACCGCACTTCGCTCGCCAATTTGTCGAGCGCCTTTTTGTCGACAGCTGTTCGCCAGTGAATTTGTCGAACGCCTTTTCGTCGAACGGTTTGTTAAATGTTTTCTTTGTTTACGCCGACGTTTCCAACGTTCCTTTCTTTTAATTTACTTACCATTCATAATCGTCAAAATTAATGACATATTAATTTGTTGCTATTTACCGAGATTTCTGACAACGCCTTTTCTGGAATCGTTTTAAATACGATAATTCATTCTTCCTCCAAATGTATGCGATTTTATTCTGGCTCTCGCTCTGTTCGTGTTCCTTTTTTTTTACTCTGCTTCACGTTTGCTTCATCAAGTGGTTGTTCGGGGTGCTCTGTGCTTCTTCGGTGTCCGCGCACATCGGAGGTTTCGGGAACTAGCCGGGTGTTGTACCTTGGAGGAGTGAGCATCAGTTGAAAGCCCTGCCGGAGGGTGGTGCAACTTCTTTAGGACAGTGATCTCACGCCTTACCCAGACTCGATTCTAAACTAAATATTTTCTTTCTCTCCTTCTCTGCTTAGATCCGTTTTGTTCACCGCTGTTATTTCTTATTTTTTGAAACGAAAATAAAAAATATATATATTCAGGTATAAATAGATAACTTTTATAACAATCTAAAGAAGTTGGTAATTTCACATCAACAGAATAAATAAAATCAGAATAATCAAATGTTTCTGTCTGCTTTTGTTTTCATATGTACAGCAATTTATTGTTTATATTTTAAATTTCAGAAATCACTAATGACTTCTAGATCTGAGGATTCTGCCGGGATCAAACCCGAGAAATTTAATGGTAACGGTTTTCGTCGTTGGCAAGCACAGATCGAATATTGGTTAAATACCCTAGGTCTTTTGTCTGCCATCTTCGATGCCCCTCCTACAGAAACTGAAATCCCTAGCGCTACAAATGCAGTTGCTTCGACTCTACCATCGTCCTCATCCTCATCTGCAAACACCACTAGAACCTACGTAAGACGTGTTCCTTATAGAGATCCGGTAGATGTTGAATATCATTGTCGTAACCGAATCCTAAGTGCTTTGTCCGATAGCCTTTACGATGTCTTCCTTTAATATCGTACGGCTAAGGAATTGCGGTATGCACTTGAAGCGCGCTATAACCTTGACAATGCGGGAATAGAACGCTACAATGTTTCCAATGACCACAATTTCAAGATTGATGCTTCCAAGCCCATCAATCCTCAACTCCATCAACTAGATGAGATGTTGTCCAAGATCCGAGCTGATGACTCAATTCTTTCCGAAAACTATTTAGTGGCTTGTTGATTGATTCCCTTCCTGATTCTTGGTCCGGCTTTAGCACTAGACTAAGGCATGACCAATCAAACCTTACTTATGTTCAAATCCAAAATGCAATCCGCATAGAGGAGGAACATAAGAGTAAAAATTCTAAAACCCCCAAAGACCTTGCTCCTAAAGTGAATCTCACTGAATCGCAAGACAATCATTCTTCCCATCATCACTTCAAAGCCAAAGGAAAGAATCATAAGAAACCTTTCCGTCAAAATTCCCGTCATCAAAAATCCAATCAATCCAAACCTAGTTCCTCAAACCAAAATCTAGGTAAAGGAAAATGGTGCTTTATTTGTGGCCGCACTAACCACTTGTTAACTAACTGCTTCTACAAGAAGACTGAACCGGTGGTCGACAAACCCCATGGCTCCAAGCCACAGGCAAATATGATTCAAGCACTGAATCAACCTATCTTCAGGTTAGATTATTCTCCTAGTCTTCATCTCACTTGTTCATCAGATTGGTGGCTTGATTCCGGAGCAAATGTTCATACCTGTTTTGATCGTTCTTGCTTTGCCACCTTTCAGGACATCAGTGGAGGAAGCGTGATCTTAGGAGATGCCTCTTCGGCACAAATTCTTGGACTCGGGCGAGTGGATCTTAAGTTGACATCCGGGAAGACACTAGCTTTGCATGATGTGCTCTATGTGCTGAGAGTTAGGAAGAATCTTGTTAGCGACTCTCTGTTAGTGAAGAAAGGCTACAAGATTGTTTTAGAATCTAATAAAGTTGTAATAACAATGAATGAATTATTTATTGGCAAAGGCTATGTTTGTGATGAGTTATTTAAATTAAATATTGCTGATTTAGAAGTTAATTAAATTTCCTCTTCTTTAGTTCAAAGGTCTTCTCCTGATTTTTGGCATTCTAGATTAGGACATGTGAATTCTGATTGTATGAAAAGAATGATGTCCTTGAATTTAATTCCTAAAATTAATATTGGACCAAGTGCCAAGTGTGAAATTTGGGTGCAAGCCAAATTTTCTAGGAAGCCGTTTAAATCAGTAGATAGAACTTCTAAACCTCTAGAATTAATTCATTCGGATGTATGCGATTCAAACCGCCAACCTACTAGAGATGGAAATAAATATTTTGTAACATTCATAGATGATTTCACCAAATTTTGTTACATATATTTATTAAAAACTAAAAATGAAGTGTTCTCGTATTTTAAGATTTTTAAAGCTGAGGTAGAAAATCAATTAGGAACCTCCATCAAAATTCTTAGATCCGACCGAGGTGGAGAATACACTTCGAATGAACTAACCCAATTTTGCCAAGAACATGGGATAATTCATCAAGTGACTGCTCCATATTCACCTCAATCTAATGGGGTAGCTGAACGTAAAAATCGAACTTTGATGAATATGGTCAATGCCATGCTAGCCGAGTCCGGTGCCCCAGAAAATCTTTGGGGAGAAGCGTTGCTCACCTCCTCCTTTGTCCTTAATAGGATTCCTTCAAAGCATAATGAAAAAACACCTTTCAAACTATTTAAATTAAGGAAGCCTAACCTCCAAATTCTTCGAGTGTGGGGGTGTTTACCTAGGTAGCAATCCCTGAACCAAAGAGAGAAAATAGGACCTAAAACTTTAGACTCTATCTTTATAGGTTATGCGTCAGATAGTAGTGCTAACAGATTTCTAATTACTAATTCTCAAATTAGTGAAATCTCTAATAACTCTATTATATAAGCTAGAGATGCAACCTACTTTGAGGATAAATTTCCTTTTAAATTTGACATCGCATCTAATCCATCATCATATCAACCTTCCTCTTCTTCTTTAGAACTATTAGAAAATGATGAACCTAGAAGAAGCAAAAGAGTTAGAACCGAAAGAACCTTTGGGGAGGACTACTTCACCTATCTAGTTGAAGGAGATCCTAATACTTTTGAGGAAACTATGACCTCATCCGATTATCCTTTTTGGAAAGAAGCCATAAATGTAGAAATTAATTCTATCCTAGAAAATAAAACATGGATTTTAACGGATTTACCTCCTGGTGCTAAATCCATAGGTTGTAAATGGATTTTTAAGAAGAAATTAAAACCAGATGGCTCCATAGATAAATATAAGGCTCGTCTTGTAGCTAAAGGCTATGCTCAAAAACAAGGAATAGACTTTCTAGATACATACGCTCCAGTAGCTAGAATAATCTCTCTTCGTATTCTAGTCGCCTTAGCATCGATCTTTAAGTTGCTTATCCATCAAATGGACGTCAAGACCGCCTTCTTACATGGAGACTTAGAAGAAGAAGTCTACATGTCTCAACCTGAAGGCTTTGTAGTCAAAGGTCAAGAATCTAAAGTATGCAAATTAATTAAATCTCTTTATGGATTAAAGCAAGCTCCTAAGCAATGGTATCAAAAATTCGACTCTGTAATCTCTCATCTTGGTTTCAAATCAAATGAATTTGACAAATGCATATATGCTAAACAAGACGGAAATGGAATTGTCTTGTTATGCCTTTATGTAGATGATATATTAATTTTTGGAAACAAAATTGAATTAATAAATGAAACTAAAAATAATCTATCATCTAAATTTGATATGAAAGATTTAGGAGTGACAAATATAATATTAGGAATGAAACTAGTTAAAAATGATTCTAGCGTTTCATTATCCCTCTCCCATTCAATTGAGAAAATGTTAAATAAATTTAATTTATTTGACTCCGCTCCCGCTTCTACCCCTTTTGACGCTAGCTCAAAGCTCTGTAAAAATATGGGTGAACCGGTTGATCAACATAGGTATGCATAGATGATAGGATCACTCATATACATAGCTAACCGCACTAGGCCCGATATTTCCTATGTCGTAGGCCGACTTAGTAGATATACTAGCAATCCTAGTGATGATCATTTGATAGCATTAAATAGAATATTTAAATACCTTCGTGGAACTATAGATTATAGTTTAGTGTACACTGGATTTCCCGAAGTACTAGAAGGATATTCAGATGCCAATTGGGTAACTGATTCGTTAGACGTTAAGTCAACGACTGGATATGTATTCCTCCTTGGAGGAGCCGCCATTTCATGGGCTTCTACAAAACAAACAGTCATTTCTAGAAGCACCATGGAATCAGAGCATATAGCTTTAGACACAACATGTGTCGAAGCAGAATGGATTAAAAATTTATTTTCAGAAATTCCTTTACTTGCAAAACCTATACCTGCTATTTCTTTGCATTGTGATAATAAATCTGTTATTGATTTAACTGCTTCTAATAGCACTAATTCCAAAATGAATAAGTTTATGAGAATCAGGTACAAATCAGTGAAGCAAAGAAGAAAAGAAGTGATATCACTCAATTATGTAAAGTCAGAACTGAATCTGGCTGATAATCTTACCAAGGGATTGTCCCGAAGGGAGATTTTATTGTCATCGAGGGGAATGGGGCTTAAGCCCACATGATTTGCTACCAACGGTGGATACCCAACCCATGTGATTGGAGATCCCATGAATTGGGTTCAATGCGGTAGAAACGAAACCGTTTATGTAGCGTAGTTGGGAGCACAAATTCTAAGGTTGAGAAAACCTTCTCCCCATTCCTATGATGTTGTGCTCTACGTAACAAGATAGGATGAACGTAAAGTTCTTAATGGTCGCCAAAGGCATATACCTTTGCGAGATATGGTTACGAATATCTCTTGAGGCACCACCTATGTGGGGGTAGTCGTGAGGCCGCGACTTTGGGATTCGGGCTGCACCCTAAGAAAGCTCATGAAAAATCAAGGAATGTGCATGACCATTAACGCGCCCACCGCCATAACCCAAGAACAACCAATCTTTTGAGTGCTTATCTAAATTTATCGGTCAAAGTTTATAATTCAAAGCCTCTGGCATATTATATTCTTCGGTAGAGGAAATAAGTACTAAGTATAGGTTCAAGGTAACCACTCCACCTATACTCATTACATTAGATACAACTTGATGAAGTAAATTGGTATTTGATTTTATTTATTATTAGTAATATCATTTTTATGAAGTTCGCATTTTGATTTTTCGCTTTTGTGGGAGATTGTTAGAAATTATGTAAATAAACATTTAGTTATAATGTTTTATTAGAGCCTTTTGGTGTTGGTGTATGGCTATTCATATTTGATGAAAAGCTCCAAAACCAAAATTGGAGGGAACCCAAAATATTTGGAGGGAAACCTTTCATGAATGAAAGGATGATCCCTTTAGTCTCACCATGCTCCTTTGTTTTCTAGCTAGAGGGTATATATATGTCTTCTCTCTCTCTTATTTGTTCAAAAGAACATAAGAAGAAACTATGAACCACACGCGCGCGCGCGCACGCACCGCACCAGACCGGATCCGGATCCGGATTTGGGGAATAATTGAATTGAATTGTTAATTTTGCTCCAAATAGTTTTGACTTGGCCGAACAGTATTTTTGTCGACCGCTGTTCGCCAGCGTTTTGTCGAACGCCTTTTCGTCGACCGCAGCTCGCCAATTTGTCGAGCGCCTTTTTGTCGACCGCTGTTCGCCAGCGAATTTGTCGAACGCCTTTTCGTCGACCGCACTTCGCTCGCCAATTTGTCGAGCGCCTTTTTGTTGACCGCTGTTCGCCAGCGAATTTGTCGAACGCCTTTTCGTCGACCGGTTTGTTAAATGTTTTCTTTGTTTACGCCGATGTTTCCAATGTTCCTTTTAATTTACTTACCATTCATAACCGTCAAAATTAATGACATATTAATTTGTTTCTGGAATCGTTTTAAATACGATAATTCATTCTTCCTCCAAATGCATGCGATTTTATTCTGTCTCTCGCTCTGTTCGTGTTCCTTTTTTTTTTACTCTGTTTCGCGTTTGATTCATCAAGTGGTTGTTCGGGGTGCTCTGTGCTTCTTCGGTGTCCGCGCACATCGGAGGTTTCGGGATCTAGCCGGGTGTTGTACCTTTGAGGAGTGAGCATCGGTTGAAAGCCCTGCCGGAGGGTGGTGCAACTTCTTTAGGGCAGTGATCTCACGCCTTACCCAGGCTCAATTATAAACTAAATATTTTCTTTCTCTCCTTCTCTGCTTAGATCCGTTTTGTTCACCGCTGTTATTTCTTATTTTTTGAAACGAAAAAAATATATATATATATATATTCAGGTATAAATAGATAACTTTTATAACAGTAATTACCTCGGATTTTTATACCAATCTTTGGTGCACTTGTGCTGCTTCACCCCAAAAGTTAGCTCAGAAGTTGAGATTTTTCCCGCGCTAATAAATCTAGCACTCACCTCTTGCACCGGTGATATGGTACAAAACCACCATGTTTTGTCTATTCAGATTTAGATTATCACATTAAGGCTCCGTTTGGGGGAACTTATTTTCATCGGTCAAGCGGTTACGATCGTATGAATCGGACCTTAATTAAAGTCCGGTTCATGCGGTCGTAACCGCTTGGCCGGTGAAAATAAGCCCCCCCAAACGGAGCCTAAGAAAACATAACAAGTTAAGAACTAAAAGTTATACATTTTATTTTTTGGAAAGAATCCACTAACCACCTAGGCTCTATAGGAGGTAGTGGCTGCGATTGACACAGAATGCAGAACGGCTCCTCTGCATACTCTCATGTTTGCAGGAAAATGGTTTCCTGTACCTATTGTGATCCGCTGAAAGCCCAAACAATTTTAATGGTGTTGAAGGTCTGAGGAGAATGCGTTGGGTGTAAATCGTCACCTTAAAACGTGTTTTATCAACTATGGCTTCGTTTGGCATGGCGGTGGCGGTCGTGAACGCGGTGGTTATGAACCGTCTTTCGTGAACGCCCGATCTCACCTAAGGAGCTTGATTCACCTTTATGTTCAAAACTAATTTTCTTTTCTTGGTGGGACATAACCATTGCATTGCCAAACATGCATTCGAGTTGTCCAAATCCACGAGCAAAAAAACTCCGCACCAAATGGGGCCTATGTCTGTATTAATGGTTTCATGGTGAACGCGGTAGAATAAGTCAGAAAGAATAAGAAAAGGCAATTGTTATAAGCACACCAGTTTTGGCTATTTGCACACCAATTTCTATGAGTTATTACACGACTTTTGAAAATAGGCACTGTACATGTATTTTTAGGAAAAATGTTCAACACAAAAATTGTAGATCTCGTCGAGATCTACAACTTTCGTGTTGAACACTTTTCCTAAAAATGCATGTACAAGGCGTATTTTCAAAACTTCGCTATAGTTACGATCAGGGCGACAATACGTCTTGTGCGTGCATTTGTAGGAAATGTGTTCAACACAAAAGTTGTAGATCTCGACGAGATCTACAATTTTCGTTGTTGAACACTTTTCCTAAAAATGCATGTACAAGACATATTTTCAAAAGGCGCGTAATAACTCATAGAAATTGATGTGCAAATAGCCAAAACTGGTGTGCTTATAACAATTGCCTAAGAAAAAGCCATGCATGGGCTAAAATTTTAGGCAATTGGTAAAAGTAAACATAGTTTGGCTATTCATAGTACCCAGAACCCATAGTTTATTTCTCGAAGGCCTCCAATATTTCGGGTACACAGACACTTTGCTGTTGCAATTTTTCTGCTCAAAGGAGTCAATATTGGAATATATTTCTTATATTCCTATATTAATATATATATTTTTTTTATAAACAAACTCATATACTTTAACAATAGAATTTGGTAAACAAAATTTTTATAGAAAACTTATAAACAATTAGATCAAGAAAAAAAATCAAAGCATAATAATATATAGTTTAGAATCGAGCCTGAGTAATGCATGTGATCACTGCCCTAAAAAGTTGCACCACTTTTCGGCAGGACTTTCAACCGATGCTCACTCCTTAAGGCACAACTCCCGACTAGATCCTGAAAACTCTGATGTGCGCGGACACCGAAGCAGCACAGAGCACCTGAATTCCCACTTGATGAAGCAAATGTCAAAAAACAAGATCTCAAGAAAATGAAAGCAGGAAAACGAAAGGGATTCTGTAAGCATAAGTTTTTCGTTCTCAGAAAATCTCCTAAATATGAGTCTCATAAAATAGCAAGAAATTAATCTGGTAATACAGTTATATTTAGTAAGGGAAACCATGCAAGAAATACGTTAGATATCCAACGCATAAAATTTATGAAGAAAAATGCGCAAAGAAATGCACAAAGAAAGTTTAAGCGTGGTGGTCTGCGAATAACACAGATCCCAACATACGTTGATATGTCATCGCAGGGAATTCAACATACGTCGACGCACAAATGTGGAGGGTCGATTTCAACGTACTATGAGATGTCGACGCACGGGCAGTTGAAGAAGTCAATGTACTTTGAGATGTCGACGCAAGGCAAAGTCGATGCATAAGCGCAATGGAAGACGTCAACGCAGGAGGAAGAAGTCGACACGCATAGAAGTCGACTTTATAAGTGAGAAAAACTATGGGCAGGACTTTGAGGATTTATGATAAAACTATTGTCTAAAAAATACAATTCAATTCAATTATTCTGTAAGTTTAGGGATGTCTAATCACACCTAGAGGGGGTGAATAAGTGATGTCTTCTTTTTAAATTTTGCAGCAAAATAATAAAACAAGTAATGAATCACACACAACATACACCACAAACACAGTTTTATAGTGGTTCCCCGATTTGGGTAGTCCACTTTCCCCTTCGCCTATCTAGCAGTGTGTTAGCCTCTGCAACTCCACCAACACTTAGATCAATCACAGTCTTACAACTTAGAGATAAATCTCCTACCTCAAGAACACTAGCTGATTCTCTACCTCAGATCCCCTAACTTAGAATCCTCCCTCAGATTCCATAGGAGGAATCCTACCTTAGGTTCACTCCAGAACCCTAACTCAGATTTCAAAGAAATTCCACCACAATAGTTTTTACAAAATGGTTTACAGAATTTCTAGACTCGAAAGATAGATCTTGAAAAGTGTTGAGTCTTCTTAAAGCTTAATTGAAAATAGCTCCAACTGGATCACCAAATCAAATTTGAAAAATGACTTCTCTGTAGTGTTGACTTCTTAAATCAGAGAGAAGAAACTTGACTTGTAAAATAGATCTGATCTGGATCTTCTAATCAGAGAGAAGAAACTTGACTTGTGAAATAGATCTGATCTGGATCTTCTAATCAGAGAACCTTCCTTGCTCAAGAGAGATTGAGTCGATTGAGAAACATGGAGCAAATCAGGAGCAGAGGATTGAATCAACTTGAATGATGGCTCCTTCAGAATATTGTTCTCTAGACTTAGAAAATCTGCCGGCTTCTTGCTTCACGAGATTGATTTCGAGAGTACTGGCAAGATTGGGGTTTGTCGTACCAATCTCTTCATTATATATATGATTGAGAGACTCAACGGTCAAATTCGAAAATATTAATGACAGAAATCTAAATCTTTAAACGTCAGCTCTGATTAACGCAATCAGCGGCGACATCAATTTGAAATTATGAAGACTTGAACTGTAACGACGATATGGAACTCATCAAGCCGATATTTGAACTCATCTAGACGATAGGAATTTCTTCTGGCCGATAACAAGCATTCTAAGCGATACAAACTTATCCAGCCGATATAAGCTGTCTAGACGATATTTGAGTTGTCTGACCGATATCAGAATTTTAGATGATAAGTAAGATCAAGTCGATATAAAATTTATCAAGTTGACATTCATCAAACCAGTCGACATGACTTAAACAATAAGATCTTAACTTAGTCTATATGAAGAGAAATTTATCCAGTCGGTATCAGCTAAAATAGTAGAAGAAGTTTCAAACCATAAGCTTCACTAGATTGAAATGTCGAAGGTGTCTCGACGATATTTCACCTCTGTTTGTGAAATGTCTAGAAGACATTTTACTTAATCAAGAACCTTTAATTTGACTTCAACCTTCAAGTCGACATGCATTTTGACTACACAACTTATGTTCGATATTCTTCAAATGCATAAATCTCTTCAAGCCGATAGAGACTTTATCTGACCATCTTCAAGTCAACATGCATAATACTTATCTGAAACCTTTCAAGTCGATTTCTAGAGCATGAAGAAAAGGCTAAGTAAGATTTAGATGACAAATTCTGCATATCAGATAGACTTCTAGTCAATATGCACTATATTGACATACAATCAAGTTGATATTTAAGGTTTATATGAGTCTGATCTAGCCAATATTTTACTTAGAATCTTTTTGAGATTTCTTGATTAATGCTCTATGGCTTCTACCAAATACATGAACCATTATGTTTCATTAGATGATTAAGTATCAAGTCTAAAACATAAAAACAAAGATAATCATTAAATATAAGCTGTGTTTATTATTATCATGAGGAATTCTATAAATTAGGAACATTGTGGGCAATTTTCCCAACATATTCCCAAAATCTCAAATTCTAAATCCGAATCTGGTCCGGTGCGGTGCGTGCGCGCGCTCGTTTGTGGTTCATAGTTTCTTCTTATATTCATTTGAACAAATAAGGATAAGAGAAATAGTTTATATACACACTTACACACGTGGAGATAAACAAGGTAGGACTAAAGGTCATCCTCTTTCATGAAGAGGTTTCCCTCCAAATATTTGGAGTTCCCTATATTCTTGGTTTTGAGCTTTTCCATCAAAGATGAGGAGCCCAAACACCATACATCATGCAAGGCTCCATTAAAATATTATAAAATAAATATTTTATAATTAAATTTCTAACAATCCCCCACAAAAATAAAAACCAAAATGCGAACCTCATATATTATGATATTAGTAGTGATAAATAAAATTAAATCAAATGCAAATTTGTTTCATCAAGTTGTATCTAATGCAATGGATATAGTTGGAATGGTTACCTTGAACCTATATTTAGTACTTATTTCATCTAGCGAAGAGTATAATGTGCCAGAGACTTTGAATTATAAACTTTTGATCGGTAAATTATATAAACACACAAAAGATTGGTTATTCATTGGGTTATGGCGGTGGGCGCTTTAATGGTCATGTGCATTCCTTGATTTTTTATGATAGTTATTATGGTTCAGCCCGGATCCCAAAGTCGTGGCCTCACGACTACCCCCACATAGGTGGTGTCTGAAGTGATATTTCGTAACTAATATCTTGCAAAGAAATATTTCTTTGGCAACCATTAAGAACTTTACGTTCATCCTAAACTATTACATAGAGCACAACATCGTAGGAATGAAGAGTAGATTTTCTCAACCTTAAAAATTGTGCTCCAAACTATGCAACATCAATAAGTTTGTTTCTACCACATTGAACCCAATTCATGGGATCTCTAATCACATGGGTTGGGTATCCACCATTGGAAGAAAATCATGTGGACTTAAGCCTTATTCCACTCGATGACAATAAAATCTCCCTTCGGGACAAGCCCTTGGTAAGATTATCAGTCAGATTCAATTCTTATTTTACATAGTTGAGTGATATCACTTCTTTTCTTCTCTGTTTTATTAATTTGTACCCGATTCTCATAAACTTATTCATTTTGGAATTAGTACTATTAGATGAAGTTAAATCAATAACAAATTTGTTATCACAATACAATGAAATAGTTGAATAAGTTTAGCATAAACAGGAATTTCAAAAAGTAAATTTCTAATCCATTCTGCTTTGGTACATGTAGTGTCCAAAGCTATAAACTCGGATTCCATGTTGCTTCTAGATATTACAATTTTTTTCGTACAGGCCCATGAATTGGCGGCTCCTCCTAAAGAAAAACATATCCTGTCGTAGACTTAACGTCTAACAAATCAGTTACCTAATTGACTTCTGAATATTCTTCTAGTACTTCAGGAAAGCCCATATATACTAAACTATAATCTACAGTTCCGCGAAGGTATTTAAATATTCTAGTTAATGCTATCTAATGTACATCACTTGGATTACTAGTATATTTACTTAATGTGCCTACGACATAAGAAATGTCGGGCCTAGTGCGATTAGCAATATACAACAATGATCTTATCATTTGTGCATACATATATTGATCAATATGTTCCCCAATATTCTTACAAAGCTTTATGTTAGCGTCATATGGAGTAGAAGCGGGTGCAGAATCATAAAGATTAAATTTATATAACATTTTCTCAATCTAGTAAGAAAGAGACAATGATACACTTGTATCATTTTTAACTAGCTTCATGCCCAAGATGAAATTAGCTACTCCTAAATCTTTCATATCGAATTTGGATGACGAATTATTTTTAATAGGCAAATTATGAAATCTATTGAGTTTATTTCAATTGTATTAAGTATGATAATTCTTAGAAAATTTAAACATAATAGAAATAAATTATCTTTTATATCATCACATGATAAATTATTCACATTCATCCTTTTTGATTAATTATAGTGAAGGCTTGTATGATGAATATGACATTTATATATTAATGTGAACATGTTTTGATTATTTTGGAATGTTTAATAAATTCCCTTTTTGATTTGATTGTTAGGAAAAATTAACCAAAACATATATAACATTTCAGATAATAGAGAATAATGATAATTAAAACAGTAAAATAAATTTTCAGAAAAATATGATTAAAAGAAAATCAGAATATTTAAGAAATTATAGCTACCGCGGGCGGTACGTGTTACCGCCCAGCGGTATTAGATAGAGACTTAACATTTCATGCAAGAAACATGGTTTTTGTGATTTTTTTTTATTTTGATTTCTCTTGATTATGATTTATCATTATATGGGCTATCTTATGCAGCAAAGAGATCAGAAAAATATTCAAAAAGTTACGCATTATAAATTTTAGCCTAAGACCCCTAATAACCTATTTAAATCCATTTTTGAATAATGAGTTGGGCAAATGATTTAATTTATCAAGATAATTCAACTTCATAATTTCAATACTCATATTTAATGACATCATAAGCCATGGATTTAAAATTACTGTTGCTAATGAGATAGGTTGTTCACTTGCAATGATATGACTTTTATTTAATTATTTCATCCAATTTGATTTATTTTAAGGGTAAGCTTATGTAAGGTGAATGTCATATCGCAACATATATCTAAAATAACCATACAACATGTTGGTTAAATAAATAAAGACACAAACAAACAAAATTGCACCAAGCAAAAAAAGAAAAAAATGTTTTTCTATTTTAAGAAATTAAGATATCGTGAAGTAGAGTATTATGTATTTCATTTTGATTTGTTTCTACTTCACGCATTTTATAAAATGTTTTGATGAATAAGAGTTTTAGGTATCCAAAGGGGACCAAGTGTGATGGTTCCTTTGGGTACCCAAATATATCGTGATGATTTATAGGGAGATAATGATGAATGAGCCCTTTCAAGTGAAAACAATATGTTATTTCTAATAATGAGTCTCCTTTTATATCTTGGTTGAATGTTATTTTTAGGCAACAAATTTCCATTGTCATTAATTTGATGCTTAGAATAATAGTGACTTAGAAACATCAGTTTATAGGGAATTTCTGCGCATTTAATTTTATGTTGAGTGAAGATTGATCTTGTAAATGACAATGTTTTGGGATTGTATTTACAAGCGTTTGATATTTTTCACTTCCTTTGTTTGGCTTGGCCAAGATATGGAAATTCATATTCAACTTGTTTTTGGATTTTGCTTGATATTGTGGATTTATGATTTGTGAGTTCTTGTTCATAATTTTCTTGAGCAAGTTGATTTTTGTTTCCATTTCACTATTTTTAATCTTGAGATTATGTCTAGCTTTATTGTATGAGAGTGTGCTATGTATAAGAATTGTGATTTTAGAATTAATATGAGTTTTATACTCATTTCTTAATTCTCCAAATGTTTCATTCATCTCTTTAATTCCAATTTTATAATTTTGCACATAGCACTCACTTTTGAAAGATGAATTTTCTAAAGATAATTTTTCATTATGTTCTTTTTAAATAAGAAGCTCTTTTTCAAGTACCTTGAATTTTCATTAAGTGAGTTATAATCAAAATAAGGTATATCATTTTCAACTAAAGAGCAAGAGAGAGAACTAAACACATCAAAATTAGATTCTACGTTAAGTTGTGCTTTTAAAGTTTTATTTTCTAAACATAAATTGGAATTATAAATTTTCAATTTTTTAATCCTACGTTTAGCAATATCTAGCACATCCAATGTAGAAATATAATTTGTAGCAAGAAGGGAATTTGTTCTACTCACAAAGTTCTCAGATGAAGCAAGATTTGAACATATCATTCCTTTGACATTTTGTTCTCTGCATGATGTACTTGCCGTGTCGCCATCTGAGCATGATGTTGTGCACTTGCATTCTGTTGGGAATCTTGCCTACATGATTCCTGATTTGAAGAAGTAACCAAGTCAAGAAAACTTCACTTTGTATTTGATCATTTCTCTAGCTCATAATCTCAGGAAAATAAAGTACAATATTGTCGAAAAGAATAGGAGATGTCGTCGACAAAGTATGCTTATCATCATGATGATGAGCAAAGCAAAACTGAAGGACAATAGAAACAATCGTCGTGATGCACATATCATTGTGACATCACAATGCCGACAGAATATCAGAGAGAAGAAATGAGCTGATGAAAAAGCAACATCGAAGATATCAAAGGAAGGAATGTCGTCGAGAAGATGCAGTATCGTCGACATCATCAAAGTTGCCTTATCGTTGAAAAGGCAATGTCAAGAAGTATCGTCTGATATCGGAGTAAAGGAGAGCCGATGTCAAAGAGACTAGGGAAGCTGCTATGAAGACATCATTCCCTAAAGAAGTGACTATCGACGTAATGAACATGTCATCGACAAATTAAAGTGATTACGACGACAATTTGTGTAACACCCTGCCAGTACAAATAATATAATAGTAGGTCCGACCGGGACCCCATGCCATACTATACACACTAGCTAGGCATTATAAGGTGATAAACAGAATAGAACAACAACTACACGAGAGTACATAAAGCATAAAAGGAAGCATTTGATTAAAACATCTTTTAGAACTGTCCACTATCCCAGGAATGAAATAATAGAGTTACGGCCTTAAGGCCTTACATTCATTTAATGTACTAAAACTCAAAACATACTTCGGCACGCAGGCTGGCAATACATGAAAAGCAGAAAAGAGATTGGCCTTCGAGGGCCAACTCAGCAAAGGGCCACCGCTCGCTATTTCCCACTAGGCTCACCTGCACCTGCAACCAACATCCAATAAGAGGTAAATGAGGGTCAGCTATGAGCTGACCACAAACCGCGTAACGATCCCCCCCGACCATCTAGCCGGCTCAGGGGCGTGTCACCGCTAACCTGCAAGCAAGCCGTACATGCAACATGTAATAATATAAAGAAAGTGTAACTACACTACACAGGGTGAGGTTTCAACCACAATCAATCTTCTAGGTTGAGCATCAAAGAAAGGGGAACCTAGGTATGCACATGTTGTTTGTTAGGTTCACCCGAAGGTTCCCCACAGTCGCCTAATCAACCGCATGAGACTAACATAATATCAAATCATCACAAACACTCCACCCTAAGGAACATAGCCTTTGGTGAGGAAAAAGAGCTTTTGGTCGGTCTAGGTAAGACACCTTCCATGACCTCTCCCATGATCACACGACTTACAGGAGGTAGGGACCTCTCACCGATCTGCATAGAAACGGGTTCGGTTCAGCTTTGCCCGTGCTCTAATCGTCGCGATCTATCGCACGACGCTGGTACGGCTTCACCTCAGCCCGTAAGGGTTTAGCACGACAAGTGCCCACAAAATTTAGCTACGCATCCAATCCTTTCACGCGGACTTAGACTTCGCAAAACAACAACCAAGAAGGAGGTATGAGACCACTCCTCTTCAAATCGCGTGGTGAAGGTTTGCATTCAACAACTCTCAAGCATGGGGCTTTTGTTCAGAGCTCCAACAGACGTCTAATCTCAAGTCCCGCAATACGATAGCAAATCTCATGGAGTCATTCTCCGGCACGCATTCTAGGCTTAACCTAAATGCAACGTCACAATTCAAGCATCACCGATCTGGGCTCACAGCCACGAATAGGCTTCACACAAAATGCCTAAATCCGCACGACTACCGAATTTCTACATGCAATATGCCGGGTACGGACACAATCAACCCGGAGTTCCGAAGAACTTAAGGAAATCCTACACTTCACCCATTTGGTGAAAGGGATACCTTATGCAAGCATAAAAAAAGGAATGAGAGTACAAAACACGTCCTAAGACCAGGAGGAAGGATCGTTACCCTTGGAGCACGCTTCGGCGCCATGGAACAAAATTTGTTCGGTGGGAAACGATGGCAGCGGACTCCTCTCCGCGAATCTGGTCTCGGTTTGCGAATCTGAGCTTTGGAGTTCCTTTAATGGGGGGAGGGGGGAAATGGCTCCTCCTTTTCTCTAGGTTTTCAAAGGTAAGAGAGAGTGGGGTGGGTGAAATGAGGTTCTACAGCCTCATTTCCCGACCTTGAGCCATCAGGAAATATTTCCCACCATCAGATCTCCTCACAACTCAACGGATGGCTCAGATTTAAACTTAAAACGGGATGGAAAAACTCATACACGGCTTGGCATACGGCCGTGTGCCAGGCCGTGTGAACACACAGGAAAAACTGGAGCTAGACACGACCCTGCACATGGCCATGTTTATGGCCGTGTGGATCTACACGGTTAGGGGCATGGCCATGTGTCTGGCCATGACCTTTACTGCCAAATTTGATGCATAATTTCCCAGACACGGCCTTGCACATGGCCGTGTCACAAGCCATGTCAAAAATTAGCTTCTCTAAAAAGCTTCCTAAACACCCCCAAACCGCCCCAAAACCCCATGGGACTCCTCTAATGCTCTTAGGGTCTTCATGGAAAGCAATTATATGAATTTTGGGGTGTTACAACTCTCCACCCCTTAAAAGAATTTCGTCCTGAAATTACAAAAACAGCAGCAACAGAATTAAAATATACCTGAGAGAAATAGCTCGGGGTACTCCGCAAGCATTGTTTGCTCTCTTTCCCAAAAGAGTTCCTCTCTTCCGCAATTATTCCAACGGACCTTTACCATTCGTATGGACTTGTTCCGCAACTACTTTACTTCCGTGTCTTCGATGCGAATGGGCTTGACTTTCGTCGTTAGCCCACCATCTACCGATACTTTATTGACCGCAACAACATGAGTAGGCTCTTTCACAACGTTCCGCAAAACAGAAATGTGAAATACATCATGCATCCTGCTTAGCTTCGAAGATAGAGCAAGCCGGTAGGCAACTTCACCAATGCGCTCCAAGATTTTGAACGGTCCAAAGTACCTCAGACTTAACTTTTTTAAGCGTCGGATCCTCGATACTCCTTTGAACGGTTTGCTCTTTAAGTAAACCAAGTCGCCAACGGTGAACTCGACATTCCGGTGGTTCGCATTGTAGTATTTTGTTTGCCTATCCTGGGCAATGAGCAACCGCTCTCGTATTGCCCGGATTGATGTATTTGCTTCATCAACATCCTTTCGCTTCAATAGTTTAGTATTGCCCGTTTCCGCCCAAGATAACGGCGTACGACACTTCCTACCATATAGGGCCTCGAAGGGCGCCATCTGTATACTTGCTTGGTAGCTATTATTGTAGGCGAACTCGATCATATAGAGATGATCTTCCCACTTCTTTCCAAAATCTAGAGCGCACATTCGAAGCATATCCTCCATAGTCCTGTTGGTCCTCTCGGTCTGTCCATCCATTTGCGCGTGGAAGGTCGTGCTGAACCTCAACTTAGTGCCCAACAGTTCATGGATAAGACTCCAATCTTTCGATGTGAAATGGCCGTCACGATCACTGACGATGCTACGAGGAACACCGTGCAGTCGCACAATACTATCAACATAGAGCTTCGCTAGCTTTTCTACAGAATCATCCTTCCGGTTCGGAATGAAGTGCGATACTTTCGTCAAACGATCTACGATCACCCTGATGGCATCGTTTCCATGTTGTGATCTCGGCAATCCGTGCACGAAATCCATCGAAATATCGTCGAACATCCATTCTGGAATCGACAAAGACTTTAAAAACCCACCGGGTCTTTGACATTCAACCTTTACCAATGAGCATGTATGATACTTGGCCATGTAGAGAGCAATGTCTTTCTTTATACCCGGCCACCAGAAGAGTTTCTTCATGTCCATGTACATTTTCGTGATCCCTGGGTGGATCGAGTACTTGGTACAGTGAGCCTCGTACATCAATTCTGCCCGTAGTGTGCCAACATTTGGGACGCACAATCTGCCATTTTTCCACATAAGACTATCTTCGAAGGAGAAATCAGCGTTTGACCCATCAAAAGTCTCCGCTTTATAGCGCTTCATGCTCGTATCCAGCTCTAATGCTTGTCGAACTCGGTCGGCAAGGTCGTATTGAACCTCCATCTAGTTCAAGCATGCTGAAGGAGACGCTCTTCTATCGACACAAATGATCTCCAAGGCTTCTAGCTCCCTGATTAGATGCTCATCATGCATCAAAATCCAGTTTGCCTGTGCAGGAGCCCGACGACTCAACGCGTCCGCAACCACATTTCCTTTCCCAGGATTGTATCGAATGTCGAAGGTGTAGTCCCTAAGGAACTCCATCCACCTCCTTTGTTGCATATTCAACTCCTTCTGATCAAGCAGGTACTTGAGGCTTTTGTGGTCCGGAAAGATGTCGATCTTCACGCCATACAAGTAGTGCCTCCAAAGTTTAAGAGCAAATATCACGGCCTCTAGCTCCAAATCATGGACCAGGTAGTTCCTCTCATGTACCTTCAACCGACGGGAGCCATATGCAATCACCTTTCCAAATTGCACTAAGACGCAACCCAAGCCACTCCCCGAGGCATCGCTATATATTTCATAGCCTTCCATTCCACATAGAGAGCATAGGGCGCCGTGGTCAGACGAATCTTCAGCTCCTCAAAAGCTCGTGCGCACTCGGGCGACCAAACGAACTTATGATCTTTCCTAGTCAGTTTAGTGAGAGGAAGTGCAATCCGCGAGAAGTTTTCCACAAAGCGCCTATAATAGCCGGCAAGTCCTAAGAAACTTCGGACTTCCGCTACATTTTTCAACACAGGCCATGCTCGGATTGCCTCTATCTTCGAAGGATCGACTGTGATTCCTTCTCCACTAACAACATGAACAAGGAATGCTACTGACGATAGCCAAAACTCGCACTTGGAGAACTTGGCATATAGCTGATTCCTCCTCAAGGTGCTCAAAACTACGCGCAGATGCTCTGCATGCTCCTCTTCCAAATGAGAGTATACCAAAATGTCATCGATGAAGACTATCACAAATTGATCCATGTACTCTCAAAACATTCTGTTCATTAAGTCCATGAATACCGACGGTGCATTAGAAAGACCGAACGACATAACCGTGAACTCATAGTGCCCAAAGCGGGTACTGAACGATGTCTTTGGAATATCACATTCCCTTATACGAAGCTGATAGTAGCCGGACCTTAAGTCTAGCTTAGAGTATACCATCGACCCAACCAGTTGGTCGAATAAGTCGTCGATTCTTGGAATCGGATAACGGTTCTTCTCGGTCAGCTTATTCAGCTCTCGATAGTCAATACATAGACGCAAGCTCCCGTCCTTCTTTTTCACAAAGAGGACCGGTGCACTCCAAGGTGATGAACTTGGACGTACATAGCCTTTCTCTAGCAGCTCTTGCAACTGAACCTTCAGTTCTGCCAATTCCTTCGGCGCTATCCGGTACGGTGAGCGTGACACAGGTTTGGCACCTGACACCAACTCAATGCAGAAATCAATCTCCCGCTGGGGCAGAGCCCCAGGGAGTTCGCTAGGAAACACGTCAGCGTACTCTGCTACAATTGGGACATCACATAACCTGGGCTTTGGATCTGAAGCCTCCAACAAGGTGAAGAACAACTCCGCGCCTTTTCTCACCGCCTTGACCACCTGGAGAGCAGACATTAGCATCTTGCTCACTCTTCGCATACCCGCGAATGTGGTTTCGTCTCCGGTGTTCTTTCCCAGAGTGATCTCCTTTGAATTGCAATCAATGCATGCTCGCTGCTCCGAGAGCCAGTCCATGCCGAAGATCACGTCAAATTCAGCTAGCGGTAATAACGATGCTTCCAAGTTGAAATCCTGATTTCTAATCCGCACCTTCACACGGCTCTTCCTATCCGCGCTCATGCGAGATCCATTGGGTAGCACTACCTCCAATCTATCTTCTGCTATGGTAGACGACACTCCGATTCGCACCACAAAGTCCTTAGACAGAAAAGAATGCGATGCTCCTGTATCAAATAGAGCTCTTGCCGGATAGTTGAAAATTAGGACGAAACCTAATTGCACACAAATCAAACATAAAGTCGCACAACAGTATCAATCATAAATAGCTGTAAAAGCTAACTTCTAATCCATACATGTGACGACATTAGTTTGTCGTATGGCTTCTTGCTGGCCAAGCGAGTAAACTCTCGATTGGGTCGGAATATGCTGGGAAGCAGAAGACTCCGCATCTTCGCCCTTTTCTGCATGATTCGTAGCACGAGCATAGTCCATCGATCGATTCTCTGGCCTTGGGAGACCACTTCGGCACACATGTGCCTTGTGTCCCACCTTTTTGCAAGTGAAACATGTCATAGGACCATGTGCAGTCGTAGCTCCCGACACATTTGACCGAGTTGGTTCCGCAGACTTGAACTTTCTTTTGTTCCTCCTGAACTCAGATTTGGACTGAGAGGCCGACGCAAGGAATTCAGAATTCTTTGCAATTCCTTTTGCTTGCACTCTCTTCATGTCCAACTCCAGAGATCTGGCGGTTTGCACCATCACATGGAAGCCAAACGTCATTGGGCCTGCAAGGAGCAGCCTCAACTCATCTCGAAGACCTTCATAAAACTTGTTCGTCTTCGTTTCCTCATCTTCCACCAAAGACCCCGCATAGCGGCCCAGTCTAGTGAACTCGTGCAAGTACTCGTCCACCGAGCTATCGCCTTGAGTTAACTTCAAGAACTGGTTCTGCAATGCGATGCATTGGGCAGAGGTAATATACCTCTGGAGGAACGACTTTGAGAACTCCGCCAAAGTGATCTCGGTAATATCTCTACCACCAAACTTATGCACTTCTTGCTCATCCCACCATAGCACTGCTTCTCCGTTAAGGAGGACGGTGGCTAGGGTGACCATCATGGCTTCTTCCATCGCTGTCTCCTTTAGAGTTTTTCTAATTGTTGACAACCAGTCCTCTGCCTCTGTTGGGGATCCGGTCCCCGAAAAGGTTAGAGGATGAAAGCTTAGAAAGTGCTGAAGTTGTTGATCACGCGCTCGCGCAACAGCTACTCGCTCTACTCAACGTTCCACCCTTGGCTCCACCGCGGGTTCCACTGCAGCCATTGGTACAGGGATCTCCACCGTCGGTTCCACTGCAGGTTCCACTGCGGCAACTGCCACCGGGGCCACATCCGGAGTAGGCGTAACAGGCTGTGCAAGCCTTTGAGGTTGAGTGTTGATCATTGCGAAGACAGCTTCTGCGACTAATCTGATCATCTCAGCTGAAGGAGTGGTCGCTGCCACCTCAGCAGACACACTTCTTTCAGCGGTGTTATGGGGTCTAGATTGCCCCGCACCACTCCAAGTCACCTATAATCGTGCAATACACAATTTAGTGACCGAAAACATAGCAAAAAACAATCATGGAATGCTCAGGTTCTGCAAACAAGTATGTTTTTCCCATTCCTAAGTGGACATTTTTATTAGTTTTTCTCATTTTAGGTAAGCGCACATCCCGTGCACACCACCCCTTAAAAGGAATTCATCCCGAATTCGCTAAACTACGGATCGACGCCCTAAGTCCGATACCAAATTGTAACACCCTGCCAGTATAAATAATATAATAGTAGATCCGTCCGGGACCCCACGTCATACTATACACACTAGCTAGGCATTATAAGGTGATAAACAGAATAGAACAACAACTACACGAGAGTACATAAAGCATAAACGAAAGAATTTGATTAAAACATCTTTTAGAACTATCCACTATCCCAGGAATGAAACAATAGAGTTACGACCTTAAGGCCTTACATTCATTTAATGTACTAAAACTCAAAACATACTTCCGCACGCAGGCTGACAATATATGAAAAGCAGAAAAGAGATTGGCCTTCGAGGGCCAACTCAGCAAAGGGCCACCCCCCGCTATTTCCCGCTAGGCTCAACTGCACCTGCAACCAACATCCAATACGAGGTAAACGAGGGTCAGCTATGAGCTGAGCACAAACCGCATAACGATCCCACCCCCCCGGCCATCTAGCCGTTTCAGGGGCGTGTCACCGCAAACCTGCAAGCAAGCCGTACATGCAACATGTAATAATATAAAGAAAGTGTAACTACACTACACAGGGTGAGGTTTCAAGCACAATCAATCTTCTAGGTTGACCATCAAAGAAAGGGGAACCTAGGTATGCACATGATGTTGGTTGGGTTCACCCGAAGGTTCCCCACAGCCGCCTAAGCAACCGCATGAGACTAACATAATATCAAATCATCACAAACACTCCACCCTAAGGAACATAGCCTTAGGTGGGGAAAAAGAGCTTTTGGTCGGTCTAGGTAAGACACCTTCCACGACCTCTCCCATGATTACACGGCTTACAGGAGGTAGGGACCTCTCACCGATCTGCATGAAAATGGGTTCGGTTCAGCTTTTCTCGTGATCTAATCATCGCGATCTATCGCACGATGCGGGTACGACTTCACCTCGGCCCGTAAGGGTTTAGCACGATAAGTGCCCACAAAATTTAGCTACGCATCCAATCCTTTCACGCAGGCTTAAACTTCGCAAAACAACAACCAAGAAGGAGGTACGAGACCACTCCTCTTCAAATCGCGTGGTGAAGGTTTGCATTCAACCACTCTCAAGCATGGGGCTTTTGTTCGGAGCTCCAACAGACGTCTAATCTCAAGTCCCACAATACGATAGCAAATCTCATGGAGTCATTCTTCGACACGCATTCTAGGCTTAACCTAAATGCAACGTCACAATTCAAGCATCACCGATCCGGGCTCACGACCACGAATATGCTTCACACAAAATGCCTAAATCCGCACGACTACTGGATTTCTACATGCAATATGCTGGGGACGGACACTTTCAACCTGGAGTTCCAAAGAACTTAAGGAAATCCTACACTTCACCCATTTGGTGAAAGAGATACCTTATGCAAGCATAGAAAAAGGAATGAGAGGACAAAAACACGTCCTAAGAACGGGAGGAAGGATCGTTACACTTGGAGCACGCTTCGGCGCCATGGAACAAAATTTGTTCGGTGGGAAACGATGGCAGCGGACTCCTCTCCGCGAATCCGGTCTCGGTTTGCGAATCCGAGCTTTGGAGCTCCTTCAATGGGGGGAAAATGGCTCCTCCTTCTCTCTAGGTTTTCAAAGGTAAGAGAGAGAGTGGGTGGGTGAAATGATGTTCTAAACCCTTATTTCCCGACCTTAAGTGTTGGAACATGCTTTTTGCATCTCTTGGTTTGACAATAACAAATCCTATTGTATTTGATCATACTTGTTTTGTGTTTATAGTATACATGATTCTGTGCTTTCATATTTCCATGGCGCTGTGTTGTTGCTACCGCGCCGCGTTAACCTTACCGCTGGCGCTAGCACTAACGAACCGCTTAGACGAAACCACTGAGAAGGAAACCGCTAAGAAGATCCAAATGCTCTACCGCGCTGCGTTAACTCTATGACACTAGCACTAACAAACTGCTGAGAAGGGAAACCGCTGAGATGCAAGTTGGCGCTCGACGAAATGAATGCCATACCGCGGAGCGGTAATACTACCGTTGGCGCTAGTTCCGTTCGACAAAATGAATACGACGATCGACGAAAGCTGAGGACCGATCGACGAACTGCAGCTCTACCGCAGAGCATTAGCACTAACGCTGGCGCTAGCGTTCGTTAGACGAAATGGTATTTGAAGAATAAGATGTCGTTCGACGAACCAGATTGAGATCGACGAAAATAAGTTTCCGTTCGAAGAACCAGATTGAGATCGACGAAAATAATATGCCGTTCGACGAACCAGATTGAGATCGACGAAAGCTGAGGGCCGTTCGACGAAAGCTGAGCCCCGTTCGACGAAATGACTAACTACCACGGGCGCTAGTGGATCGACGAAATTAATGTGCCGGTCGACGAAATTCATGCACTACCGCGATGCGTTATTCTTACCGCCCGGCGGTAGCTTTTGGAAACATCCCGTCTACAGTTGATTGAGGGGAAAATTTGGAAAGAGATATTGGCTGAAGGAAGGAAATCACACTATTGCGGGGCGATAGTGTTACCGCGGCGCGCTAGGCTGTCACAACCGTTTGCACTCAGAAGTTGCCTTAACTTCCACGATCCGTGTGCGTGTAGTGTCATTATCGCGGGGCGGTAGTACTAGCGCCGGCGGTAGCTGTCGAATATATTTAAAGAGCGTTGCTTCCTCCATTAGGGTTGGCTGTTGCAGAACGAATTGAAGCCTTATTTCAGAGCACTCGTGAGAGCCTTCAGAAGCAGCCAAGACAACTCCGTCAACGTTCGTGACCTCAAGGAACTCGAAGAAAGAACCAACACACTTATTCTACGAGAAGGTCGCATGCATCAACTCAAAGGATTACTTGCGCGCACCTTCGACAAGAACTTCGAGTTCAACCTAAGAGGGAGTTTGTCTTTAGTTGTTATTTTTTTCATTTGTAATATTTTTATATCTTTTGTTCGGTAGAGGAACTCGCCACACGGGGACTAGGGCCTTGCGGGGACTAGGGGAATTCGCCACACGACGACTAGGTCTAGGCAGGACTTAGGGAGGAATTTGCCACACGGCGACTGGGTCTAGGGAGTAGATCTAGGGGTAGCTCGAGGCCTTTCTGTTGATAGATTGGCTAGAGCGGCTTGAGGCCTTGTCTGGGGAAAGACAGGCTAAAGCCAACCGGTCCTTGGGAGAAGGGTCGGTATAGAAAACAAAAAACAGTTTCTTATTTGTCGCCTCTTTCCAAGCGTTATTGGAAAAGTTTTTGTAAACATATGTATTTCGATTTGATGATTAATGAAAATATGTTTATTTCTTCATCTATGATTCGTGCTCTTTGATTTTCATTGTTCAAACGTAAAAGTATTCTCACTGTTGCTAACGCCGAGCGTTAACACTACCGTTGGCGGTAGTGTCTGAGAATTATTTTCTCTCAAAATCTCTGAAATTTTAAACCCCTTATTCACCCCCCCTCTAAGGGCGCCTACAGATCCAACATTAATCCATCAGGAAATATTTCCCACCATCAGATCTCCTCACAACTCAATGGATGACTCAGATTTAAACTTAAAACGGGCAGGAAAAACTCGTACACGGGTTGGCACACGGCCGTGTGCCAGGCCGTGTGAACACACAGGAAAAACTGGAGCTAGACACGGCCCTGCACACGGCCATGTCTATGGCCGTGTGGATCTACACGGTTAGGGACATGGCCATGTGTCTGGCCGTGACCTTTACTGCCAAAATTTGATGCATAATTTCACAGACACGACCTTGCACATGGCCGTGTCACAAGCCATGTCAAAAATTAGCTTCTCTAAAAAGCTTCCTAAACACCCCCAAACAGCCCCAAAACCCCATGGGACTCCTCTAATGCTCTTAGGGTCTTCATGGAAAGCAATTAAATGAATTTTTGGGTGTTACATTCTGCAAGAAAGAAGATCACAGCGACACAGTCAGAGATAACATATCGTTATATATGCAGAAACGCTAGGATATCTCGTATCGTCGAGATATCAGCGTCAAAGGCAGAAGCAAGAAGACTTGAAGATCTACCATGGTCTAAGACAACGACGAAGTCTATCGTCGAGATAATGTCTTTATCGTCATAAAGCTGGGAACACCAACTAGACGGAATTCAAATGTTGCAGACGCGCTGTCATGCATTTAATGTCGCCGCCTGATTGTCCAATCAGCGCCTGCTTCTTGCAGAATGGGTGTCTGACATTAAAGGACACCTTTCATGACCGTTGGGTATTTTCTCGGAACTATAAGATGAAACTAAAGTTGCTCTAGATCAAAAGGGTGAAAAGAAGACAAGCAAAAAGTATCCCGCACGTTATTCTTCAATACGACAAGTACATTCTGCGGAGAAGAACAAGAACAAGTAGAGAACAAGAATCAAACGTTCTCAGAAGAATCAGTCAATCAACATCGATTGAAGAAGAAGTCGATCACCCGGCTAAAGAGGAGATTGAAGAAGGAGCTGTGCTGTCAAGATCACATTTGGAGCATCCTCTTCAAGTCCAAGAAGCCAATCTCCATCAGGCTAAGTTGCCGATCTTCATCAGGCAAAATTTCTGTTTCAAATTTTATTGTTGTAAGGCTTAAGGGCCAAACCTGTGAGATCTATTTTCAGATCTGAGTGTGTAGCTTGAGGGATGGAGAGCTGTGAGGCTTGAGGGATAGGGCAGTGGACTTGCGGGTCCAATATTGTCTAGCTTGAGGGCTGGAGAGCTGTGAGGCTTGAGGGCCAGGTCAGTGGACTTGCGGGTCCAATATTGTTTAGCTTGAGAGCTGGAGAGTTGTGAGGCTTGAGGGCCAGGGCAGTGGCTTGCGGGTCCAATATTGTCAAGCTTGAGGGCTTGAGACCTGTGAAGGCTTGCGGGCTAGGGCAGAGGCTAGACTTGCGGGCCTGAGCTAGGTAGGGCTTGAGGGCCTGATTGTCAAGCTTGAGGGCTTGAGACCTGTGAAGGCTTGCGTGCCAGGGCAGAGACTAGACTTGCGCGTCTGAGCTAGGTAGGGCTTGACGGCCTGAGCGTCGAGCTTGAGGGATCGGGTGCAGTAGGGGCTTGCGAGCTTAGTCTATAGGACTTGCGGGTCCATGTTGTAAGGCTAGCGGGCCTGAAGGTTTGGCGGAGTTTGTCGAGCCTAGCACACTGCTAGGTAGGCACAGAGGGAAAGAGGACTACTCAAGACACCCTGTCTTGAGGAACCTTTATAAGTTCTTGCGTGCTTTCTGTGTTGTACATAATAATTATTAACCTAACACACTAGAAAGTAAGAAACCACAAAAAGGGGGAAAGAAAAATAATCTCAAATACCTATTCACCCCCCCTCTAGGTGTTAAAGTAGACAACCCAAGAAACAACAATTGGTATCAAAGCGATGTTGTTCAAATAAAGCTTAACAACTTAAACAGATCTACTATTTAGGTGTCCATTTATCATTGTTATGGAATCAAGAATAGCTATTTGTTCCAGGGAAAACTATAGCCTATGGAAAAAAAGAGCTAGAATATTAATGGAGGCTATGGATCCCAGGATGTTTCAAATTGTTCAAAAAGGGCCATATGCCCCCAAGACCATGCCCAAGGCAATGACACGAAGGAAGAAATAAAATCGATAAAGAAGGATGTCTCTCAACTCCACACTCAACAAGCGGAGTTCACCGGTCTTGTTCTGAATAGAATAACCATTCACGAGCAAACCCTAGACACTCGTCTTCTGGAAGTGAGAAACCTCATAGATGTCAGAAATCAGGAAACCCTAGAGCAGCTGTTCGAACTGACGGACTCCGTGACAGAAGAAATCCAAAAATGGGAAGAGGAGATTAAGGAAGAAATCCAGGAGGAGATCAAGAGAAGCATAGATGCTTGTTCACTGAAGGAGAGTTTAGTTCTTAAATTAAAAACTCTTTTTGGGTTATTTCAAAACAGTGATATATACAAATATGTGCAACAGAGTGATTTATATAATTACAATATTTGTCACAGATTATCACAGTACATTAATAAAAAGAAATAAGACAGGCAACCAGAAGACACAAAGAAATATAGTAGTTCCCCAATCAACCTGGGTACATCTACTCTTCTACCCACTGGTAGGAATCCACTGCAGGTTTTTGATCAGGTGCCCTGCCACCATATGAGCTTTTAATCAGGTAACTCAAAAACAAAATCACAGGTTTTTGCTAAGGTGCCCTGTCACCGAGAGGTTAACTTTTGAAGGGAGTTATAACCCTTTGTACAGGAGGGAATAAAGAAAAATATATATATATATATATATTGTTCTTCTCTTTTCTGAGAAGACACTAGAGATCCTGATGGGTTGTTGAGAGTGGATATTTGATGAAGATGTTGAAGAGCTCCCCCTGATTTGATTAGAGTTAATGTTCAGGTGGTGAAGCTTCTTCTCTAGGATGTAGTACTTCGTCCTTCTTCTGCAGTTAAGATCCTGAGCAAATGATCTTGATAGGTGTCTCAGGATGAATATGATATGCAGAGAAGAGTTAGCAAAACAAACAAGATAGAATAATATGTTGTTCTCTGTTATGCTTGTGTCATATATTCTGTGTGCTATATCTCTACTTTTCTTTTGTTTTCTCTGTATTTATATAATCTGAAGAGCTTCTCTCTTATTTTGAATTCCTCTTTGGGAAAAGGAAAGAGATAAAGTCTCTGTAATTATCTTGACTCCTCGAGAAGATAAACTGCTGTCTTTAAGCTTTTCTGCAACAGCTATAATGTTAAGGCAGCAATATATAGCAATATATAAATAGAAATGATAAAATATTGCTTTAATCAGATATAAAAATATCAGTTGAACTGAGAATATCTAAATTATAAAGCTGATAGAAATTTGTCGAGCTCAGCTTCAAGTTCGTCGATCTGATTATTTAATTCGTCGTTCTGAGCTTCTGCTGAATATTCGTCGAACGCAAACTTGAGATCGTCGAACGCAGCTTTTCGTCGACCGCTGAGATGTGATATATTCGTCGACCGCTGAATCGCTGAACTGGATTGTCGACCACTGAGATAGCTGGATTTCGTCGAGCGCAGAATGAACATCTTTCGTCGACCGCAGAGCGCCATTCGTCGAACGCAGATAGCCGTTCGTCGAACGCAGAGAACATATATAATTTTTATCTTTCTCTTATTTTCTCAGCCTATTAATTATATATATTTTTAGCCTTCTATCTTAATGGAATTTGATCTAAGTTATAAGATGTGTTATGATAGAAACTTAAATATTAAAGATGGATCCTAACTCAAATCAAAACTAAAAGTTCCAACAATCTCCCCCTATTTGAGTTGGGATCCTAATCCAAATCAAGACTAGGTGTTCTAACAATCTCCCCCTATTTGGGTTAGGATTCAGATTTATAGTCTCCCCTAAAATAAACAGGGATCAAAACTAGTGGTCTGGTAATCTTCCCCTATTTGGTTTTAGGATGCTAAATTTCATCTTCTTTTAATTCCTCTTCTTTTGATTCTTCTTCTTTTAATTTCTACAGCTGTTGATGGATTCTGATTTCTTAGATTTTGATTTCTTTAAAATCTTGAATTGCTACAGCTGTTAATGGATTCTATGGAAATTTTTAGGAACATTGCCTGATACCTTCCTTCTTGCAGAATCTCCTTATCAGAAGAGACTCACACTCAGTGCTATGATCACAATCAATACAACTTGAGTAGAATGCTCAAACATGATTTTTGGAGAAAAGTCTGTAAGAATATGAAGTTATCTGACTTTGTTTTTAAGATACAAAAATTTAAATGAATCTTATAATTGCTTTTTAATTATAAAAGTTTTAAAATTGATAAAAACAAATGCCTTATAATTAGATATATTGGCCTTTTTATCTCATTAAAATATAAATTTGAAAAATTATTTTGATTTTGCTGAACATAAAATATTTCTTTAGCCTTAATTGACTTATTTTTCAAAGAAATAATTTGTTCTTCTGAGTTTTTCAAATTTTTTTTAAGTTTATTATTTTCAGGAATTAAAATATTTATTTCTATTAACTCTTTTATAATTTTCTTCTCAGATTTTATTATATCTGTATATAGAATTTTAAAATCTGATTTGTAATTTTCAGAGGTAGAGTTGGGATTTGAAGTTACCTCATTTACCTTTTCTGCATCTGAGATGTGATTTGAGCCATATATGGCCAACATGCAGAAAGCTCTAGCTTTTTGTTGTTGTTCTTCTTCTTCACTTGATCTTGAAAATGGTTCTGCATCATAAATACAGTTAGTGGAAGAAGTGGAAGAAGATTCATTTACCATCCTTGAGAGGGAGTTCCAGATGCCCCTTGCTGAAGTGCAATCAGCAACTCTTTGAAGAATGTCTTTTGACATTGATTGAGCCAATATGTCCTTGGCCTTTGCATCAACACTTATCAACTTTTCTTGAGCATCTGTTGAAGAAATTAAAGATGGAGGTCCTGACAAAATAGATTTGTAAATATTTTCATCTATGACATTCATATATAATTTAATTCTAACTTGCCACAAAGAAAATCTATCCAAATTACAGATTGGTGGACTAGTGATTAAAAAATCTTCTTGTGCCATTAGATTTTAGAAAAATCTTAAAAAAAATTTTTAAGAACTAAATGATCTTTATGATTCAGGTGTTAGCCTGTATAAATAATCAAGTACCCTCTGATACCAATTGAAAGTGCAATTGAATATCAGTTGAAGGTGATTAATATAATCAACCTTACATTGATACCAATTGAAGGAGAGTTTAGTTCTTAAATTAAAAACTCTTTTTGGGTTATTTCAAAATAGTGATATATTCAAATATGTGTAACAGAGTGATTTATATCATTACAATATTTGTCACAGATTATCACAGTACATTAATAAAAGGAAATAAGACAGGCAACCAGAAGACACAACGAAATATAGTAGTTCCCCAATCAACCTGGGTATATCTAGTCTTCTACCCGCTGGTAGGAATCCACTTCAGGTTTTTGATCAGGTGCCCTGCCACCATATGAGCTTTTGATCAGGTAACTCAAAAACCAAATCACAGGTTTTTGCTAAGGTGCCCTGTCACTGAGAGGTTAACTTTTGAAGGGAGTTATAACCCTTCGTACAGGAGGGAATAAAGGAAACAAAAATATATATATTATTCTTCTCTTTTCTGAGAAGACACTAGAGATCCTGATGGGTTGTTGAGAGTGGATCTTTGATGAAGATGTTGAAGAGCTCCCCCTGATTTGATTAGAGTTGATGTTCAGGTGGTGAAGCTTCTTCTCTAGGATGTAGTACTCCTTCCTTCTTCTGCAGTTAAGATCCTGAACAAATGATCTTGATAGGTGTCTCAGGATGAATATGATATGCAGAGAAGAGTTAGCAAAACAAAAAAGATAGAATAATATGTTGTTCTCTGTTATGCTTGTGTCATATATTCTGTGTGCTATATCTCTACTTTTCTTTTGTTTTCTCTATATTTATATAATCTGAAGAGCTTCCCTCTTATTTTGAATTCCTCTTTGGGAAAAGGAAAGAGATAAAGTCTCTTTAATTATCTTGACTCCTCGAGAAGATAAACTGCTATCTTTAAGCTCTTCTGCAATGGCTATAACATTTAGTGCTGCAACGGCTATATAGCAATATATAGCAATATATAAATAGAAATGATAAAATATTGCTTTAATCAGATATAAGAATATTAGTCGAACTGAGAATATCTAAATTATAAAGCTGATAGAAATTCGTCGAGCTTGGCTTCAAGTTCGCCGATCTGATTATTTAATTCATCGTTCTGAGCTTCTGCTGAATATTCGTCGAACGCAAACTTGAGATTGTCGAACGCAGCTTTTCGTCGACCGCTGAGACGGGATCTATTCGTCGACCGCTGAACCGCTGAGATGGGATCGTCGACTGCTGAGATAGCTGGATTTCGTCGAGCACAGAATGAACATCTTTCATCGACCGCAGAGCGCCGTTCGTCGAACGCAGATAGCCGTTCGTCGAACGCAGATAGCCGTTCGTCGAACGCAGAGAACATATATAATTTTTATCTTTCTCTTATTTTCTCAGCCTATTAATTATATATATTTTCAGCCTTCTATCTTAATGGGATTTGATCTAAGTTATAAGATGTGTTATGATAGAAACTTAAACATTAAAGATGGATCCTAACTCAAATCAAAACTAAGGTTCCAACAATCTCCCCCTATTTGAGTTGAGATCCTAATCCAAATCAAGACTAGGTGTTTTAACATTCACATCAAGCAATATGGGTAAGTAATCAAATAATGCAAGCACTACAAATAAACCCATTTGTATATGTACCCACTGAACCCTCCATCAGCACCGACTCTAAAGCCTTTGAAGTCAATTCGGTCGAATCCGCAACATCCAGGAAGAGGAGGAAAACCTCCAGCGCAGAGTACAGAAAGAATAGACTAAATGAAGTTGACCAGGATCCAGAATCAAGCCGGTGGAGCCCTCATTCAAATGAAGTCATCATAGAGTCGTGGATAGCGTTTGGACATAGTCAGGTAGACTACGAAAGAGTGTATTCCTCAACAGAATGGAATCGTCACCTGAGAGACCTGGAAGCAAGGAAACTACATAAGATGGCCTTTTCCCACTGTCCTCCTCCTCCTCCAAAGAAGATTCCGAAGCCAATTGACTTCTACAGAAGACATAAGAAGAAGGAAGCAAAGGGAGCCAGCTGCAACAAACCCTAAGGAGAAGTCTCATTCAAGACGATAGAATGACGTAGATTTCTAAGGCTAATCTTACTCCAAGAACAATTGGTCCTTTTATATGACTAGTTATATATATATAAACAATCTAAGTATATGAATACTTATATATGGATGCTTATAAGGCATATACTTGTGATTATATTGCTGCATCCTATTCTTGATGTGTTTGGTATTCATAAATGTGCAATCACTGCTATATCCAGTTATTGCTTGCTGATAACTGATAACATGCCTTGCACCTTGTGTACCTATCTAGCAAAATGTCGTACAATCATACATGTGTCAATGCTAGACATCAGATGCATGTTATGCAGGGTACAGGAAAGATAGAATGATCTGCAGGAAAGAAGTCAGAAAGGGAGAGAATGGTATCAATATGCTCAAGACAAGATGCTCAAGAAGACCTCAAAGATAGGGGGAGCAAAGGAGTAGGGGGAGCTACAAAAGAAGAGACATCAAATCAAGGGGGAGCTACAAGCTTGATGTACTCATAAGTTCAGGAAAAGATAAGTATATTATTAAATGCTCATGCCTTCTATATAAGATTATAATATTTTGTGTCGAGTGAATCTAGTCTTGAATTGAGATTCTGACTTCTTCAAATAGGGGGAGATTGTTGGGAATCTTGCCTACATGATTCCTGAATTGAAGAAGTCACCAAGGTAAAAAAACTTCACTTTGTATTTGATCATTTCTCTAGCTCATAATCTCAGGAAAATAAAGTACAATATTGTCGAAAAGAATAGGAGATATCGTCGACAAAGTATGCTTGTCGTCATGATGATGAGCAAAGCAAAACTGAAGAACAATGGAAACTATCGTCGTGATGCACATATCGTTGTGACATCACAATGCCGATAGAATATCAGAGAGAAGAAATGAGCTGATGAAAAAGCAACATCGAAGATATCAAAGGAAGGAATGTCGTCGAGAAGATGCAGTATAATCGACATCATCAAAGTTGCCTTATCGTTGAAAAGGCAATGTCAAGAAGTATCGTCTGATATCGGCGTAAAGGAGAGACGATGTCAAAGAGACTAGGGAAGCTGCTATGAAGACATCATTCCCTAAAGAAGTGACCATCGACATAATGAACATCTCGTCGAGAAAATAAAGTGATTACGACGACAGTCTGCAAGAAAGAAGATCACGATGACACAGTCAGAGATAGCATATCGTTATATATGCAGAAATACTAGGATATCTTATATCGTCGAGATATCAGCGTCATAGGCAGAAGAAAGAAGACTTGAAGATCTACCAAGGTCTAAGACAATGATGAAGTCTATCTTCGAGACGATGTCTTTATCGTCATAAAGCTGGGAACACCAACTAGACGGAATTCAAATGTTGCGGACGCGCTGTCATGCATTTAATGCCGCCGCCTGATTGTCCAATCAGCGCATGCTTCTTGCGGAATGGGTGTCTGACATTAAAGGACACCTTTCATGACCGTTGGGCGTTTTCTCGGAACTATAAGAAGAAACTAAAGTTGCCCTAGATCAAAAGGGTGAAAAGAAGACAAGCAAAAAGTATCCCGCACGTTATTCTTCAATACGACAAGTACATTCCGCAGAGAAGAACAAGAACAAGTAGAGAACAAGAATCAAGCATTCTCAGAAGAATCAGTCAATCAACATCGACTGAAGAAGAAGCCGATCACCCGGCTAAAGAGGAGATTGAAGAAGGAGCTGTGCTGTCAAGATCACATTTGGAGCATCCTCTTCAAGTCCAAGAAGCTAATCTCCATCAGGCTAAGTTGCCGATCTTCATTAGGCAGTGTTTCTGTTTCAACTTTTATTGTTGTAAGGCTTAAGGGCCAAACCTGTAAGATCTGTTTTCAGATCTGAGTGTCTAGATTGAGGGCTGGAGAGCTGTGAGGCTTGGGGGCCAGGGCAGTGGACTTGCGGGTCCAATATTGTCTAGCTTGAGGGCTGGAGAGCTGTGAGGCTTGAGGGCCAGGGAAGTGGACTTGCGGGTCCAATATGGTCTAGCTTGAGGGCTGCAGAGCTGTGAGGCTTGAGGGCCAGGGCAGTGGACTTGCGGGTCCAATATTGTCAAGCTTGAGGTCTTGAGACTTGTGAAGGCTTGTGGGCCAGGGCAGAGGCTAGACTTGCGGGTCTGAGCTAGGTAGGGCTTGAGGGCCTGATTGTCAAGCTTGAGGGCTTGAGACCTGTGAAGGCTTGCGGGCCAGGGCAGAGGCTAGACTTGCGGGTCTGAGCTAGGCAGGGCTTGAGGGCCTGAGCGTCGAGCTTGAGGGCTCGGGTGCAGTAGGGGCTTGCGGGCTTAGGCTGTAGGACTTGCGGGTCCGTGTTGTAAGGCTTGCGGGCCTGAAGGTTTGGCGGAGTTTGCTGAGCCTAGCACACTGCTAGGTTGGCGCAGAGGGAAAGAGAACTACTCAAGACACCCTGTCTTGAGGAACCTCTATAAGTTCTTGCATGCTTTTTGTGTTGTGCTTAATAATTATTAACCTAACACACTAGAAAGTAAGAAACCACAAAAAGGGAGAAAGAAAAATAATCTCAAATACCTATTCACCCCCCCCCCCTCTAGGTGTTAAAGTAGACAACCCAATAAACAACACATTTCACTTCCTTTGATAGTTCTTCCTCCAAGCACAAGTCTTCATTTGCTTCTTCTCTTAAATCCATAAGAACTTGCTCGGGTTCATCATATGTAGAAGGAAGACAATAAGTTTTCTCAAGAGGTCCTAAGAACTTATTGGCTTAGAATAAATATTATGTTGTCTGCGACCATTATATTACTGAGGTCATAACACGATAGAAATTTCATCGTTCAGAATTCCCAGACCTTACCTCTTGACTTATACTCAATCAAGTTCCATAATCACCTCATGTGTTCCTAATGTCTCAAAAGGTCAAAGATTTAATCAAAATATCACCAGTAGTCATTTTATTTTCAAAGGAAGTGGTTACATGACTCCACACCTTGCCTGGTATCCTAAGTAAATCATTCATCTATAGGACATGAGAACCTATATTAAGTCTTACTCTCATCTAATCCAAATCCCATTTACGACGATCCTTATTGGGAAAAACACAACCATTTCTTTCATTTTGTTATCTATTTCAGTTACACGAAGGATCCTGAGTCTCTCAACGGCTTGTGTTGACCTCCTAATTTCAAAGGTAGGAGGATAAAGCCCAGCCAACATTCAATTTTCTTATCAAGGCATTAGTTTACGATCCTCCTTATTTGCCCTTGATGTATTTCAGAAGCTATATGTGTAGTGATCATTGAGCTGGTCTTTCCATTCTGCTCCATTTGAGACTCATAATGATGGTCTAATGGGGGAAAGATGTGAAGGTGTTATGTTCCTAAGACCTTCACGTTTATGAATAATGTGTCCCAATACATAAAGAAATAATGAGCACCCATATAATCTTGTGCTGAGTTTATTCCGCCCAAGGGTATAGATTTTCCATAATATGCACATAGTCTTTAGGGGCATAGGTCCTTGATTTAGAATTCTACTAACTAAGTTCTTACAAACCAAGTGTTTTTAAGGTAGACTCTAGAACTAGTGATTTAAATCTAGTTACACATGGGGTTTACTAAGGACTAATAATTACTAATAGTCAATTTAGATATTGACTAAGTTGAATTTGTTGAGGCTTATGTGGGGTTCCTCGGTCTTTGCTACAAACTCCGCACATAGTAGATAGGCGGGGAGATGCCTCGAAAGGAACTCATCTAGTTTGCCCCTTGATTCAGCTGCAGAACGGGGTATGCTGGGCTAGGAAGGCTTCCAAGATGGCGTAAGGGTCTTCGCCCAGCTCTAACTGCTGAACCGGGGTGGTAGTCAGTGGATATGGGACCGCAGTCTGTGGGTTAATACACCATGATTTTGAAAGGTTGGCCTAAATCTCATTATCTAGTGGACAATTCATGCGATTTTTCCCTTATGGGCACACCATGGCTTCCGCTGCTAGTTTGTTTGCAAACTACACTCGGGAGGGCCATCCCAGGGTTTATGGACTTATTTACTTAGGATCGTAAGTCGGCTTAGCTGATACCAGTTTGTAAGACTCTTTTTTTTGCATTCGTTCCCGGGTCTTACCGCCCAGAACCGCTGTCTTGCGGTGGCACCAACTAACGGGATGGTCGCCACCACAATATGCCGATTCTGCCGGTTAGTAAACATCATCCAGGACAACCAAATATCATAGTAATAAAAGCATTAAATGAAACAAGTCCATAAAATCACATTATATATATCATAATACAAAAGTCCACAATGAGAAAGTACTAAAATGAATAAGGGGCTTATGCCCAGTACATCAACATCCTCACTACAAAAAGTCACTCGTCTTTGTAGCTGGTGCTGCAACAATGGTTATTGGCTGCATTGCTTCATCTTGTCCTGGTCTCCTAAATGGGGTTCTGCTGCTCCGGCATAACGACTCCTAAAATGATATGGTCCACTGACCATTAGTCAAAAGACTAAGCCAAATTCCCCATCCCCTCCCCCGATGACTCCTAAGGACCGGGCGGGAGGAGTGAAATGGGATGGACATCAAATTAGATGTAACAAGAAGGTGACATGGTGCCTATCTAACAGTAAGTAAGGTATGCTAGCCTATAGTAGGGTGCTACAAAAACCGTGACTAAGGAAGGGTGTGGTAAGGGTCTGACTTTTAGCCCTACTATAGCTAGTATACTGCCAAAGTTATGAGATATAAATAAACTACTTAACTACATAGCTTATCATTCTAACAAAGAATGTAAAGTAAGCAAACAACTAAGAGTACAGTATCTAACACAGAAAGGTAAAGTAAACAGCTACCTATCATCACAGAAAAGTAACCTTAACTTATAAGAATGCCAATGCAAACCTATAAGTTAAGGGGTCATTTTGCAAAACCCATAGTATAAACTATCCCATACTAATTTATACGATGTGGGTATGTGATGTATTCAAATGAGGTATGTGTTATGAATGCAATGCAATTAGTTATTGATCCACCTACATGCAACTCACACACACGACTCTATATATACAGACCTATCTAGTTAGTTCCCTATGTTCGAGTGTGTCAACTCAGGTACCCCATTGAGGAAAATAGGGGCAGTGGATCGGCATGTCCACTTCTAGGCTCCTTTCAATATCTCCCAGCCTAGACCTTATGTACATCTCTAAGAACACACATGGTATCCACGTACTATCTGTTAAGAACCACCTCTATCCCGCTTTTGAGTCTCTGCTCATGTACACCCTATTGATGCAAACGGGGGCAGTGGATCGGGTCCTCCACTCCCAGGCTAGTATGACACCTCCCAACCTAGACCTTACGTATGCCCCTAAGAACACACAGGGTATCCACATACTATCTGGTAAGAACGCCTCTTAATTGTATTTCTGGAGCCTCCAGCTCACCGGACTATCCAATGCTCCTTAGATAACACCGAGCCTATCTCTCGCAGAACTAACCCAGTCCTTCCTAATATAATACCGAGCATACCGCTCGCAGTACCTACCTCATACTTCCTTATATAGTACCGATGCCTACCGCTCGCAGGACTTAACCCGTCCTTGTACCAATCCATCCCATATTTGGGACGAGGATTATCTTATCATGTTCTCTAACTTAAACTACTCTTGTCTATTATTTAGTTGAACTTAGGAGTTTAGGGTTAACCTTGGACTTCCCGAGGACTTCCCTGTGAGGGGCTCACAATGGTACTAGGAAGTGTGATGGGCTGATATCACAAACTTCCTTCTTCTCAGGGCACTTAATCTTATTGGTATCTACCCCTTTCTACCTAATCCCATTTTTCTTTCCAGTTATTAAAAAAGCCCTATGGGCATTACACTTAGTACTTAAAAGTAGGGAAGTTCTTTTGAACCTCAACACCTCTATGACTTGTGATCGAGTGCTAACTCACTCGTCATCACACACAAACCTCATGTACCCACCATTGCCCAAGTACTTTACACCCACTTGATTCCTTCACTTCACTTGGACCTACACACTCCTACTACTTCTTCACCTTAAACTAGGTCTTACCTTAATCATTACCCGACTCCACCCATAAGTGGTATCCCTAAGATGGCCTACCATATTAGGGCTTATTATACATCCATAAGGGCTTGGTGTTGGTGGGTTTGAGTGTGGGGCCCATAAAGGGTCAAATTTATTCCTTCACCCTTTGGTTATCTGCAAACCACTACAAAACTAAGTAGAATTCCTGAGTCCCATAAGTGACACCTAAAATCCCGCATATCTAAATGGTCCATTGCAGACTTGATGATATCCTATAAGTCCTAAGGTGTCCTTTTCTGAATTTGGTTCATGTATCCATTAGGGGCATACTTAGTAAACATTGCATATTAAGGAATGAATTTTCAATGTTGAACATAAAGTGTGGTTTGCTAATTTTCAATTGACCTAAGTATCTAACCAGAGGTTCTACATGTCAATTTAAGGATAAATCCAGAAGTTCACATTTTTCCAAAATTAATTCCCAATTAAAAACATTTATCTAAAATAAGGGCCTAATGTATATTTCCATAGGAGCCCTATGATCACCTTATCCAATGGATCCAGAAAATTTATGAGGGCTCAACAATTACTAATAATGATCAAAATCAAAAATTCACATTTTTTCAGGATTATTTAGCCATTCAAATTAATTTTCCAAAAATTGACATAAATCACACTAATATGGTTGAAAATTATCAAAGACCAGTAATTAAATTCTCAAAAATTCTCAGAGGTATGATAACAAAATTCAAGTATAAATCCAAAGATTCAAAACTTTATCATCATAAAATATTCCAGAATAATAAAATACTCAAATGGTGAATAATTTACTTTGAGAAGGATCTACTATAACAATTAATCTAAAAATTCAGAAAAATTTCAAAGATACAAATTTCCACCTAAAACTATTATAAACAGAAAACCATGATTTTCTAACAAGGTTTTCTATTTGTTTTCATCAAAATACAAAAAGGGTAAAATTAGAAATCTAGGGTTTTTACGTAGGAAAATAATTCCTAATACTCCAATAAATTATCCTAAGGTGTATTTTGACCTAGGTGACCTAACCAGAGAATGGTAATTTTCCCATGCATGCAAGTCACCAACCTTGTCCCAAATAGTTTCATTACCCCCCCCCCCCCCCCCCCTCCCCCGCCCCCCCCCCCCCCCCCCCCCCCCCCCCCCCCCGCCCAAAAAAAATGGATCATACTGTGACTCCACATGCATTCATGCATGTTTATGTGCATGTGAGGTGGGGAGACTGAAATATAGCCTAGACCCCAAATGTTGACCTAGGCCATTTTTATTATATGCATCCCAAGACATGCATATGGAGTTCCCATGCATGCTCTAAACCAAATGGCTGAAATTTTTACCAGAGGTTTATGATGACCTAAGGAAGCTCCCACAAAAATTTGGGGGGCATAGAAGTTCATTAGAACACCTAATCACACCATGCATGCATGATTTAATTTCTACACAAATTTAGGAAAAATGTTTTCCAAAAATTTCCAAATTTGGGAAGTGGGTGTGTTTAGGCAGGACCCCTGCATGCCTAAAATTTCACCTCGTTTGGATGAACCAAATGATGGGGGCACTCAAAATATTATCTAGGGTCCAAAAAGGACACCCTACACTAAAATGAGTGCACAGGAAGCTACAGTGATCCAAATGACATGAAATTAGTGGAAAATTAAAGTTAAGACCAAGGCCTACACCTTTCATGTTTGTCACATCTTTTGATTCTAGACCTAAGGGGCCTAAAAAAATTTAAGAATGGGACTAATATAATAAGGCAGAAATGATATATAATATGATATAATATTAAAAACACTATTGATCTTCTTCCCCACCCAAAGCCTGAAATCGAAAATCCTGTAGCAACTTCAACCATGGATTCTTGCCACCACACGTGATCTCCGGCCAAACCCCCAATGGGAAAGCTTCACATGAGTGTGGGCTTTCGATTGGTGGTGACCTCTCGATCGGAGATGGCCGGAGCTGCTCCCCCAAAACCTCCATTTTCGGCTAACAAAGCTTGGAAATCAACTATGGTATCTCCCTCATTTCTCAACAAAATTCAAAAAGAAAAGAGCCGAGATCTAGCAATAGGGGAGAGGAGAAGGAATCCATGCCTAAATTTGAGCTTTGAGCCTTGTTCCTTTGGTTGCCATGGCCGGCCATCCAAGCTCCATGCCTTGCCCGATCTCCTCCAACTCAGCCTGAATCCTTTAATCTCATTGCGGCTTTTTCTCCTTGGAGAGTTCTGAAGGTGATAGAGTAGTCGAATGGGGGAGGGGAATGGTTTTACCCATGCCACCATTAATGTAAATTTCGGCCTCCCCCTTTTCTCCCTTCATAGCAGCCATTTGGTAGCCCTCCCTCTTGAAAACTGATGGGAATTACCCCCCCCCCCCCCCTAGCTTAGAGAAATGCTTGGGAATATGAATTGAGTGCCAAGTGGCACTCAATCCTCTCCTTCCTCTCCTTGTCCCCAAGGCCATAATTAGGGTTAATTACCCTAATTTTTGCCTCCAAAACTCGAAGTTCTGAATTATATCAGATGGCATCGACTTATGGACTCACCATTTGGGCATTAGGTTGGGCTAATCCAGTCTAATTTGAGCTTTGGGATCAATTGACCTAAAGGGGCCAAATTAGGGTTTATGTACTTTGGGTTGTCCCTAGTGTTGGGACATGGTCTTCTACATCTCCTAGGTTTGAGAATAACAAATTCTATGTGTATTTGATCTTGTGTGTTTAAGTGTGCAGGAAACAAAGTCATATGACTCAAGGATAACATAAGAAGGTTGTCCCTAAGTTTGAAGCCAAAATTCCAGCATGGTCACTAGCTCCGACGGTAGCCACTAGCGCGAGCGCTAGCACTGATTAGGCAAGTTTGGAAGGCAAGTATAGAAGGTGATAGCGCCAGGCGGTAGCAAATAGTGCAGGCGGTAGCGCGGAGCACAAGAGGATTTTTGGAAAGGTTTCCTTGGAATGAAGATATGCACGCGGAGAATGTTTCCTAATCTGGGATAGCGCCGGCAGTAGCGCTAGCACAGGAGCTAGCTCCAAGGCTATTAAAAGGACCCCTTGGCTCCGTCTTTTTCATCCTCTCACATCCCTTAATTCCAGAGCTTCGTGCCACATCATATAGAGGAAGGTTCGGAGAGATACTCCCACAAATCCATGAAGGCGTAAGGAGATTCGTGGAGAAGATTTCAACACGCTTCATCATCGTGATGAAAAACCGCATCGACTACGATCATACTCTACGGGTCTTCGTCTACTTCTTCAGAGATCCACATAAAGGGAGTTTTTCATATTGTTGTTGTCTCTTTGTTATTTTAATCGCATAGAAATTTGCCTTGTGTTGGTGACTAGGTCTGGGTAGGACTTAGGGCAGAAATTCACCTCGTATTGGCGACTAGGTCTAGGGTGTAGATCTAGGGTGTGTTCGAGGCCATATCCGAGGAAGGATTGGCTAGAGCGGCTTGAGGCCATATCCTGGAAGGATAGGCTAAAGCCACCGGTTCGTGGGGATAAGAGTCGGGATAGAAAACGAAAAAGTCTTTTTACTATTCGCCTTCAATTTTTAGCGTTATAAAAAGTTAAGTTTTTTAATCCTACATTTCATATTAATAAAATCATGCCTCTATTTATTTCACTTAATTTGTTTGACTTCTCTCTATTTTAATCGCTTCGCTTTTCAAGTATTTCAAAATATAACATAAGTTTATAAAACCCTTATTCACCCCCCCCTCTAAGGGCGCCTACAGATCAAACAAGTGGTAACCGAGCAATTTTATTCCAAAATGGTCTAACAACACGGGATAATGGCGTCTCATGATCTCGCTTTTTCGAGAGTCAGGGTGTTAGTTGACCACCTGTTTTTACTTGGTCAGATTTCAACTACTGGAAATCTAGGATGATGTGTTTTCTTATTACCATGGATATAGAAGTGTGGAACATGGTAGAAGTTCGGTACTCTCCTCCTACAATTATAGTAGGAGAGGCTACCTTAGAAAAACCTAAGGATAAATGGGATAATAACGATGAACTCAAGTGCAAAAATAATGCTAAGGCAATGAATGCTTATATTGTGTCTTAAATAGAACAGAATTTAATAGAATTTCTGCTTGTGTAACTGCTTATGATATTTGGAACCAATTGGAAGTTACTTATGAAGGTACATCACAGGTGAAAGATGAAAAGCTATTCCAACTTGAGTCAGAATATGAAAAGTTTAGGATGGATGAAGAAGACATCAACTCCATGTACACACGATTCACAAAAATCGTCAACGCTACAAAAGCTCTTGCAAAGATCTACTCTAACGGCGACTTGGTCAGAAAGATCTACTCTGACGTCAACTGAAATCTCATCAATTCAGCCACCATATGGTATGGAAAAACTCCTAACCTTCTTGTAACAGTAAGGGGAGATGAATCTCCATCAATTGGGAGATCAATTGGCCTCCCTTGGCCATGAATGTCATTAATCCCTCTCTCCCTCTCTCCTCCATTTTTGGGGAAAATGTTGTTTTCTCTCTCCTGGCTGAATTTCTTGAAAATGAATGGCAATTTTAGTAACTGCCAACACCATTAGCTAGTGGACTACCTTAATTGGGTCTAGCCCAAGTGGATTGGGCTTGATTAGGTCAAAATAGGTCATTTTGACCTAAAATTAGGGTTTAGTTGACTTTGGTCAAATTGACCACTTGGGTTGACCCCAATGGGTGGTTAGCGACCCATTGGCCACCCCTAAGGGTTAGGAAGGTCTAGGTAGGGTCAATTTTGTAAGGTGGAGGCCAATTGACTCACAATAGGGCAATTAAACCAAAACAGGGCTAGAGTTGACTTAGGTCAAATTGTCGAAATTGGTGGCCCCATATGAGGGCTTTTTGGTCCATTGGATCTTTAATATATTTATAAGGGTATGGAATGGTCAATTTGGCATGGTGGAGGCTAATTGACCCTAATTGGGCTACTTTGACAAATATAAGGTTAGGGTTGACTTTGAACAACTTGGCCACTTTGGTTGACCCCAATGGGTCCTTAGTGCTCTAAGGGGACCCCTAAATTGTTAGGTATGCTATGGTGTGGTCAAGGGGTCAAGGTGATGCCATAAAGTCCAACCCTAGGCTTGTTAACTGGAAATTACTATTTGCAGACCAAGGTGCTCTTCCCCTTCAAGCCTAAAGCTAAGTGGTCTCTTCAAGCTTCCTAAGGTTTTGTCATGACCTAGTCATGACAAAACCACTCTAGGGGTCTATTTGTTTGGGGGATGTTACAAATCCCAATAAAAAAAACTAATTTCGTCATCGAAATTCAGGTTAGGCTTGCGGGGCTTCTACCGCAAGTGTTTGAATGTAACATCCCTTAAGAAACAAATTATACTTGACACAAAGAGCTCCAGATAATTCTGCTTCTCCGGCCGTAGTAGAGCCCTCCTAAGGGAGGAAATGTGGAAGACATCATGCAAACCCGTTACCTCCAGCGGTAGCTCCAGTCTATAAACCAACAGGTCGATCCACTCCAGGATCCTGTAGAGCCCCATTTATCTTAGACTGAGCTTCTCCCGCCCGCGTACCCGCGAGAATCCATACATCAGACATATCTTCAGGAACACACAGTCCCCAACCTAGAACTCTATTGCACGATGCCGCGTAACGTAATACTTAGCCTGCCTGTTATGGGCTTCCAACATCCTAACTCGAAGCAGTCGCACTTGGGCATCTGTGTCCAAGATAGTGGAATCTTGCGCCTCCGTTCCTCTGAGGGTGGAAAGCTATGTTGAACATCAACCAAGAGCCCAGATGAGCCTGGACTGATCTTCACTTCTTGGACGTAACCCATCCATCCGGATCCGACACGATCGTCCTGGTTACGTCACGATAATGGCCAAACATCTCATCAAATCCCATCAAACACCAATGATAACGTCCTTCCGGCCTGGGGTGACCCTAGATACCTTGGTCAATCTATCCTCGATGTTCCAAATAAACTTGTGCCCGGAGTGGGGATGTGGTAACCTGTGTTTGAAATCTATAATTATATCCTCGAACTTCCACTCTAACTTGGTCAGTGACTGTGATAGTTCTCCAAAGACTTTTGCACTTGGCCTTCACCGTGCATAACAAAACTTATGACGTCCTTCTTCATTCTGAGGACATACGTGTTCCGGAATACACCATTTTTCTAATGACTAAAGCTCTTATTTATATGGGTAGACAACGCTTCTATAAAATTTTCTCCGCATGTTTAGGTTCTTATTTCTTCAAGTACGTCCGAGTGATCAATCATCTCCACTCTACAACTTATCCAGTTCTTACCATTGGTGGGATTGATCAGATCATCAGGTGTCCCAATCATTTTCTATATGGAGTTTGATTCATAAGGTATACGGGTAAAATCATTTGAAACCCTAAGATTTTCACAAATCAATTTCATCAAGGAAATATCATCACGTTTATTTCACCAAATTCCTATTACTTCCACATATGCTAGTCTCAATCACTTTCGAATAGTCCAAATTAAGATAAACTTAGATCGTTCTTATCATAGTAAACTCAAACACTAGATTCTAAATCCAATAAGTCGTCTAAGATCTCTAGTTATTCATCATCAAAGCTCCCAATGTATAAGAGTTATTATTGTAGTTAAGATTTTCTACCATGATAGGGCGTGATTTATAACGAATCATAAGTTAATCACTTCCGAAAGCTCCCAAACTACCAGAACTTTCAAATATAACTAAAGCTTGCACGACCTAATTTCAGTTCCCAACTTCCAGAAAGGCATCTGCATCCCTATGTGACTAAACATAGCAACTTTACATTTCTAATGCTTCAACTAAGGTCATGTCGTTGCTCGATCTACGTTGTCCTTTCATTGTCCTGGTGATACTACAAGTCATCATTCAAAACATACTTTTACACAATCTCATCTTCGCCCGAGTAACATCGACTATGATCCACTTTAAAATCACTATGTTCACGACGCAACGCTTTCTAAATTAGGTCTAAGGGAAACCCAAGTCAGTAACCAATTTGCCCAATAAATAAAAGGTAAGCCCCAATAAATAAAAGATAAGCCACTATCTATTTTGGGCTAAGTATCCTCAATATCACCATGTTATATTCGTCCCCAGTATGCAAACAATCCTTAGGGCATACAACCTTAGACTTTGAGTTCAATCTTGGACTTGTTGGTATACTCCATACATTAGACTTTTCAAGGTACCCTCTACGACAACCTTATCAGGGTCAACCTGTGACCCAATCCCAAACGGGTCTCTTTTGAACTTGAATTCTCATCCGACCCTCGGTGTTTGTCATGGTGGTTGTCTCAATGTAATCATGTCACCGGTACGAGGGTTGAGTCTCCGAGTCCCATACCATTCTGCTTATGTGTCAATCTCTCTTTCTCTAGCCTCTTTGGGGTATCCTTGTACCTTCACCAAAGTTATACCTACTGTCTATTTCAGACTAGGGCATTGGATAAATTGTCATGGTAAGTCACGTGTTCTAGTGGAGTTTAAATCTAACTCGTTGACGAAAGGAATATCTAAAGAGATATTTGTAGCCGGAGGAATTCCCTGCTGGGGCAGGGTTCGCCGCAGGCTACAAAAGAAAACTTGCAACTCGTAAGGAGATTTGACTAACAAAAAATTCAGTTAAAATTGGACTTTTCATGTGATTTCCCGATATGAGCACACCATTGCTTCCGCTGCTTAGTTTGTCCTCAAACTAAACTCGCGCGGGGTGGCCCAGGGTTTGTGGATTTCTTTTCTTCGGATCGAGGTTTGCTCTGATACCAGTTTGTAAGACCCCATTTTTTCACTACAAAACTGTGTCTTATGCCCAGAACCGCCGCTTTGCGGTGACACCAACACACGGGAAGGTCGCCACTACAAAGCGCCGATCCTGCAAGCCATATCGATCATAGAAGAAGAAAAGTATAAACGAACAATAGAAGTTCAAGTCCACAAATCACATGATATATATATAAATGTCCACATCATTTAACTGAAATAAAAAGGGGTTACATTAGTAATAAAAGGGCTCATGCCCTGTACATCATGTCCTCACTACAAGGTCACTCACGGAAGCAAACTACTAATCACTCGCTGATCCTGAGACTGATGCTCCTGTATTAGACTGTCCCGCCTCCATCTGCACCGGGCTCCAGTGTTGCTGCGTCTCTTTGATCCCCTAAAATGATAAGGTCCACTGACCGTTTTCAAAAGACTAAGCCACTATCGTCCCTGCCTCCCCCTATGACTCCTAGGCACCGCGCGAGAAGGATGAAGTGGAGGACAGTAAGGGGTATACAACAAGCAGGTGACATGACCTAGCTACATGAATAACTACCACTATACATGCGTATATATATAATTGAAGCAGTAAATAAAGCATAATAAAGAGCATGTGGAGAACAACAAGTAAAATAGAAAAGTAACCATTGATTTATAGGAATGCCCATACAAACCTATAGACCAATGAGTTATTTAGTAGGGCCTATCGTATAAAAAGTCTCATACCGATTTATACGATAGGGGTAGGGGGTTGAAATGCAATGCTTATTCCATGACATGTAGAGTTATGCAGTTTATGTTATGTTCACACAAGTGCAACTCACACACTTCGACTCTATGCGCACAGACCTTTAGTTCCCCCTTTTTGCAGCGAGCAAGACTCCCAGGATACTACCATAATGGCAAATGGAAGTTGTGGGTTAGGCCTCGCCAACCTCTAGGTTGGTATTCACACTACCTAACCTATACCTATCATACGCCTCAACGCAAAACTGCAGAGCATCTGCGTATTCTTATTGGTTGGACCATCAGACTTTTCCTTGGCTAAGTGTAAATCCACACTTGCCGAGTCAACGTATTGACGTCGGTGTGAACGACCGTCCAATACTGAAGACCCACCACCTTTATGCACATGCAAACATGTTTACTATCTATCTCCGAGCCATAAGCTCCCCGGGCTAACCCGCCCGTCACCATAACCTTCCGAGCCACCGAGTTGTCGGACCAACCCGTTCGTACCGACAAGCATTACTGAGTCACAAGCTCACCAGACTAACTAGTCCGCTACTACAACCACTGAGCCTACCACTCGTAAAACTAAACCAACTAACCTCCCATAACCATGGGGTGTGGGTGTGTGCATTATTAAGTTAATCTTGTACAACATCTTCTCCTACAATTTATGGTTAATCTTGGACTTCCCGAGGTCTACCCTGTGAGGGGCTCGCAGCGGTACTAGGAGGTACGATGGGATGATAGCCCAAACCGCCCTTTCTCAAGACACTTATTGTTATTGGTAACTACCCATAAGAATACGCTTCTTATCATTAGACTCGAATTACCATAAATACTTTATGACCCTCCAAGGGGAAAGACGATCTTTCGTTGGTCCCGAACATAACCTTGCCCTTTAGCTTATCGGCCATCCTCAACATATAGACCCAATTGGTAACCTCAAATCTTCTCAACCAGACTAGGTACACCATCCACCTTCCATTCCCATCTAATGGTCTACTAGTTATGTTAACTCTACATTTTCTACTATTTGCAGACCAAATGAGCTATCTGAGCCACACAAGAGGAGGTGCCCAAAATATTCATCCAAATGAGTCTAGGTTATTACTGGGAGTCTATCATGATATTATAAGACTAAATCCAGAAGATCATAATTTTTCTTATTTACTTGGCATTTATTATAATTTCTCCAACATTGGCCAAGTATGAAATTGAACATGAAGTATAAGATCTTCTTATGATATGGCCCCCACAAAATTATGGAAAGTCTATGATATCAAAATAACAGCAACTATAGAATATCACAATTTACAGTAGGTTATTGGCCTCTAATTATAATATTAAATAATTATAAAAAATTAGAGGTTAAATAATGAACCACCAAAAATACTTGTCCAAAAATTATGGTAAAATTACCAGACCTCTAAAATAATCAGAGAAGCTTACTGACTGAGTTTCATAATTTATTAAAACCATTTAGTAAAATTAATAAATATTTCAATTAAATCCAAACTAGGGAACATTGTGAAGTAACCTACTGATAAATAATTTCAGAAATTATACAAAAATTTACAGAGCCTTATAATGCCCTAAAATGTCCTATCATTAAGTTTCACAACTTTCCAGAGAATATTTTGGCCTTATTTATTTATTTATTATAATCTTAAGGCAAAATAGTTGACTTGTGAATGATGTACTCAACCAACCCATTCAAAAATTACACAAAAATTTCCAGAGATTTATATCCTGATTATATGTACACTACCAAAGTTTCATCAACATACAAGATAAATTGATCATTTGAATTCCTCTTATAAGAAAGTTCCCTAAAAGGTTATAACCTAATTCAGAGGGGAAAAAGTGTCCCTAAAATTCTCATAAAATTACCTAGATCATATTTACACCCTATGAACTTATCTATCAAGTTCCATGACCATTCAAGAACATATGAGCCTATGTCCTTCACAAGGCTCAAAGTGCAACCCTAGGGTTAGAACTAAGGTTCTAGTGCACATCCACCCCAAACCACTCATGGGGGTGTTTTATGTGATTCTAAACCATTGGCCAAAGTTTCATCACCTTTGGATGAGGGTTGACCCCTTAAATCCACTAAGAGCACTTTTGACCTTAATAGGCCTAGTTTGACAAAACTTGGGTTAATTAATTACCCAACCAAATCAGTCCCAATTGGAATGAAATTTTTACCAGGGTCATATAATGATCCTAAGGACCACCCACCAAAATTTTGAGGGGTTTGGATGTCATTAGACCATGCAATTAATTTATATATGAATTAATAAAATTTTACAAAAACCTTAGAAATCGTTTATCCAAAAATTCCCATTTTTGGATATGATTAGGGGGTAGGTATAACTAGACTATGATCCAAATTTCAGGACATTTGGATGGATGGTTTAGTGTGGGCACTCAGATCAAGGTCTGGTCAACCCTTTGTACATGTTGCACCATTTTAAGTGCTGTGGTCAAACCACTAACCCAATTGGGCTGAAATCAATTTTATAATAAAGTAGACTCCAATGGCTACAATTTTAGTATTGACCACTTTTCTAGGTGAGGGCCCTAAGTATTTTGTATATTTATTTTTAACTACTGCCAGTAATAATACAGAAAATGAATTAATAATAATCATCACTTATAAAACTTCCTGTACAGAAATTGAACGCCCCTGATTGCGTCTTCTCCGATGAGCCAACAACCATGATTTCCTCAACCTGTAGCTTTTCCAAGCATTGCCTCCGGCCATCTGGCCACCTCCCTGGCCGGCGACCACCACCACCACCTCCTCCGTTGAGGTGGTGGCTATGTCGGGCGGCGGCACGACCGCCGGAGAGGCCATTTCCGGCGAACTCACAACTCCAAATTTCCATTGAAAAATCCAAAATTCTCACATGGGATCGGGCTCAATTGAGCCCGATGTCTCTCATATTTGATCTAGGATACTAGCCCAAGGGGAGAGGAGGAGAAGTGGACCTTGATTGGAGCCCGACGACGATGGCGGCGGTGGTCGGTCATGGCTTTTCCCCTCTCCGGCGAGCTTGCCCGATCCCTTGATTCTTCACCAAAACATTCGATCCAATATATTATTTCGACTACCATCCACCTTTTGAAGCTAATGGTGAAGTTAGATTTGAGTGGGGAGGGCTGTATAGGTGGAATTTGTGGAGGGGAATTTCGGCCATGACCATTAAGGCTTCTTTAGAAAAACTGAAATCTCATCAATTCAGCCACCATATGCCTGGAAAAACTCCTAAACTTCTTGTAACAGTCAGGGGAGATGAATCCCCATCAATTGGGAGATCAATTGGCCTCCCTTGTCGAGGAATGCCATTAATCCCTCTGTTTCTCTCTCCTCCATTTTTTAGGGAAAATGGTGTTTTCTCTCTCCTGACCAAATTTCTTGAAATTGAATGACAATTTAAGTAACTACCAACCCCATTAGCTAGTGGAATGCCGCAATTGGGTCTAGCCCAAGTGGATTGGGCTTGATTAGGTCAAAATAGGTCATTTTGACCTAAAATTAGTGTTGAGTTGATTTTGGTCAAATTGACCACTTGGGTTGACCCCAATGGGTGGTTAGTGACCCATTGGCCTCCCCTAAGGGTTAGAAAGGTATTGGTAGGGTCAATTTGGTAAGGTGGAGGCTAATTGAATCACAATAGGGCAATTTGACCAAAACAGAGCTAGAGTTGACTTAGGTCAAATTGGCCAAATTGGTGGCCCCATGATGGGGCTTTTTGGTCCATTAGATCCCTACTGTATTTATAAGGGTAGGGGCAAAGTCAATTTGGCATGGTGGAGGCCAATTGACCCTAATTGGGCTACTTTGACCAATTTATGGTTAGGGTTGACTTTGGTCAACTTGGCTACTTTGGTTGACCCCAATGGGTCTTTAGTGCTCTAAGAGGACCCCTAAAGGGTTAGGTATGCTATGGTGGGGTCATGGGGTCAAGGTGATGCCATAAAGTGCAACCCTAGACTTGTTAACTGGAAATTGCTATTTGCAGACCAAGGTGCTCTTCCCCTTCAAGCCTAAGGCTAAGTGTCTCTTCAAGCTTCCTTGGGTTTTGTCATGACCTAGTCATGACAATACCACTCTAGGGGTCTATTTGTTTGGGGGATGTTACATCCTAAGACATCTAATGACCAGATTACCCTTACTATATAGTGGGTAATTCATCCTAAGAGATAAAATCACTTTGTAGGTAATTTGTTAAGTTAAATCAAAGGGGTTTTTCCCAACAATCTCACCCTATTTACCTTAACAAATTTTACAATTAGAATAAAGTGATTTTACTTATTTCTTTGCATGAATAAACATAGATGCATACAAGACATCCTGGACATAAGAAAACGAAGTACATACAAGACAACATATACATAAGAGAATGACATACTATTTTCACAGGCCATTTCATTCTATTATCAAGAATTATGTAGATATCCACAGTTGTTTTTCAGGAACTATAAATCTTTACATAGTACCTTACTGCTCCTTCTCAGGAGTTCTTCTCTTTCTTGAAAATACTTTTGAAGCAACTTTCCTTGGAGCAATCTGTAAGAGCTCATCATTATCTTCAGTAGTGATGTCTTTGGGAAGCTCCCCTTGAGAGTGTGCATTCACTTCAGCTTGCTGGGCAACTTCCTGAGCAATCTTGGTGTAACATCCCCCAAACAACTAGACCCTTAGAGTGGTTTTGTCATGAATTGGTCATGAAAAAATTCTAGGAAGCTTGAAGAGACCACTTGGCCTTAGCCAAGAAGAAGGAAACCACAGTGGTCTACAAATAATAATTTCCAATTAACAAGCATATGGTTGGACTTTATGGCATCACCTTGACCCCATGACCCCACCATAGCATACTTAACCCTTTATGGGTCCCCTTAGAGCACTAAGGACCCATTGGAGTCAACCTAAGAGGCCAAATTGACTAAAGTCAACCTTAACCCCAAATTGGTCAAAGTAGCCTAATTAGGGTAAATTGGCCTCCACCATGCCAAATTGACCTTACCCCTACCATTATAAGGTTATTAGGGACCCAATGGACAGAAAATACCCATCATGGCGCTACCAATTTGGCCAATTTGACCTAAGTCAACTCTAGCCCGATTTTGGTCAAATTGCCCTATTATGGGTCGATTGGCTTCCACCTTGCCAAATTGACCCTACCTAGACCTTTATAACCCTTAAGAGAGACCAATGGGGCACTACCCACCCATTGGGGTCAACCCAAATGGTCAAATTGACGAAAGTCAACTCCCCCCTAAATTTAGGTCAAAATGACTTATTTTGAACTAATCAAGCCCAATCCACTTGGGATAGACCCAATTGAGGTGGTCCACTAGCTAATGGGGTTAGGAGTTACTGGAATTGCCATGCAATTTCAGAGAATTTGACGAGGAGAGAAAATCCCATTTTCCCCAAAAATGGAGGAGAGAGCAAGAGAGGGATTAATGGCTTTCATGGCCAAGGGAGGCCAATTGATCTCCCAATTGATGGGGATTCATATCCCCTGACTGTTACAAGATGGTTAGGAGTTTTCCCAGCCATATGGTGGCTGAATTGATGAGATTTCAGTTTTTCCAATGAATCTTATTGGCATGGCCGAATTTTATTCCCCTCAAATCCCCCCTATACATCCCCCCATTCTCAAATCCAACTCCACCATTAGCTTCAAAAGGTGGATGGCAGTCGAAATCATATATTGGATCGAAGGTTTTGGTGGAGAATGGAGAGATCGGGCAAGCTCGCCGGAGAAGGGAAAAACCATGGCCGACCACCGCCGCCATCGTCGTCGGGCTCCAAGAAGGTCCGGTTCTTCTCCTCTCTCTCTGTGGATATATCTTAGATCAAAATAGGTGAGAAATCGGGCTCAATTGAGCCTGATCCAAGTTAGAAAATTTTGAAATTTCCATGGATTTTCTTCCCGTTGGGTTCGCCAGAATTGGTCCCTCCGGCGGCCGTGCTGCCGCCCGACGTTAGCCCCCACCTCAACGGAGGTGGTGGTGGTGGTGGCCGGCCAGGGAGGTGGCCGGATGGCCGGAAAAATGAGGGAGAAGAGTCTACAGGTCGGGGATATCTTGACCGTCGGCTGGAGGAGGAAGATGAAGGGATGCCTTCCAATATTGCTTTAAGATTCGTGCTGCATATTTTTATTATTCCGTTTTCTGTTTTATTATTGGCAGTAGATAGATTTAATTATTAAAAATACTTAGGCCCCTCTACAGAAAATGTGGTCAACACCAAAGTTGTATCCCTTGGAGTCTACTTTGTTTTAAAATTTATTTCAGCCCAAAAGGAGTATTGTAGCTCCCTGTAGGGCCATTTTGGTGGGACTGGTGTTGGATCATATAACGCTCTTAGAGGGGGGGGGGGTGAATAAGGGTGTGTTTAAAAATTAAATTTTTACTTAGTAATTTTTTTTAAAGAGATTTTACTTTACTAAAAAATTACTTCTAAACACTTTCAAACCAATGCAATTTTAGTATTAAACCAAAACACAAATTTCTAAGATAAAGATTATGCCATCAAATATATAATTAAAGAAAGAGACATAATTATATTAATCATGAAATTTGAGTACAATAAAAATAATCTTAACAATGCTTAAGATCAAGGCACAATTATATTTACTAAAAATTCTACAATTTTGGTTTACCAATCCTTCTCCCAAGGATCGGAAGGCTATCACTTGTCTCTCCCAAGACCAAGCCCAAGCCTATCCTCTAGATCTTCCCAAGATTTAGACGTAGCACACAAGGCCACGATTTCCCACCAAGCCACGCAAGGACTTGGACGCTCCGCACAAGGAAGCGATTTTCCCCTAAGCCGCGCAAGGACTTAGACGCCGCACGCAAGACGACGATTTCTCTACCAATACAAAATGAAAAATATGTGAATGAAAATACAATATGAAAAGAACAACTCCCTAGAAAATCAGATCTCTGAACGGATTGTTGAAGCCTCGAGATGATTGATGATGTAGAAGCGCGCCCGATCTCGTCTTCAATCTTCAAACCTTCTTTGCACAAATGGGAGTTGAGGAGGTTCTGGAGCTCTCTGGTTCGTATGCACTCAGGAAGGGACTGGAATTCTCAAAAGCTTGGAATGCACGAACCAAAGGAACCAATTTATAGAAATTCACTGTCGCGTGGGCGACAGTGACTGTCGGAATTTTCCGACAGCGCTAAACTGCCGCTGGAGTGCCATCGTGGGTGGAGTCGTGGGCAGTTGTTGTAACCGCCAAGCTGTTGCCTGGGCGACATCGATGTCGGATTTCCGACAGCGCAAAACTGCCGGTCGTGGGTGGTGACGTGGGCAGTTGTTGTAACCGCCGAGCTGTCGCCTGGGCGACATCGATGTCGGATTTCCGACAGCGCAAAAGTGCCTTTCGTCGATCTGCCGTGGAGGGAAGTAGTTGTAACTTCTCTACTGTCGCCTGGGCGACAGTGGCTGTCGGAATTTTCCGACAGTGAAATTTTCCCACATTCAATTTTAGCTCCAGCAGTAATGTGAACATCTCATACCTGTTATTTGCACACCATTAATGAAAATAGAATCAAATACAAATGGGACTTTGTTATTATTAAACCGGAGGAGTGCGAAATGCATGCTCCAACAATCTCCCCCTTTTGATAATAACAAATCCGTATAAAAAGAAATCATGTCTATTTAGATTTGATTTTAACCTTTGGTGTGTGCACAAAACAATAACATGATATATTTTCCTTAAAAATAAATAATCTATCTCTAGATGAAAGCTCCCCCTTAAATGAATGCTCCCCCTAAATATGTGCTCCCCCTAAATATATGCTCCCCCTAAATATATGCTCCCCCTAAATATATGATGTATTGTGTAGGTGGAATATTTAGGTGTAATAGATTTTTGATTTTTCTTTTTATACTTTAAATTCTCCCCCTTTTGATATTAGCAAAAGTTAATATTAGATAAAAGAGTAGTTCATAAGGGAATGGATATAGGATATAGAAAGAAAGAGTAAGCGGAAGCACTTTTTTGTGGAAATGATTGAAGTCCATGAAATAATAGGAATATGCCATAGTATGAATAAACTCATGAAGTGACGATAAAGCCATATGAAGTAATAACTGAAACATGAGTAAGATCATTTGAAAGTATCATAGAAAGACACAATAGTGTATAGAATTATGGAATATTTTCGGTCCAATTCTCATGAGATGAATGTTTATATAACATAATGATGTGTACATGTGATACTTAGATCAAACATATGAAGTTATTTAATTTACATGATCATTGAAATGTTGAACATAATAAAAGCATATAAAGTCAACTTTGACTTTGAAGATATAGTACAAGATGATTAGAAAAACATTTTTCTTTTGCACAAGACACTTTACAATTCTGTCCAAGGTGCTTAACCTCACAATGCTCATTAAGACTTATCAGGAGGGTAAGTAGTGCTTGGTGGAGTATCCTTGTCTTTATTTTAAAATTTTTTGATCACAGATGTGATATCTTAATTTTGATATATTGATATTCTTTTTTTGTAATTGACCAAGGATCTCCGAATTCACTTGAATCGCAAAAGATGGTGTAATTTTGTTGTGCTAACAAATCAAGGGTGAAAGTTGTATTTAAGAAGTGCTATTTTATTATGTTAAAGCAAATATGATCCATGTATATATTAAAGAAGTAGACATATGTATTGATCAAAAGAAGTGAACGTGATAGTTCATTATGATAGACAAACAATTTCTCATACTTAGAGGCATGCGAAAACAATTTCCAATGGTCTAAACAACTAAGTAGAAGTGTCAATACGATGATAGCTTGGAAATGAAATCATATAAACATGTAAGTCATTTTTTTTAAATAAATAGCACATGGTTTGTCATCAAGTCATGAGGTGAAGCATTAATAATGACATATAACTATTGTAAATCATCAAAGGGACCCAAAATTGAAGTTTTGTCAAAATGGGAGATGTCGGAAAATTCCGATACCCACTGTCGCCTGGGCGACAGCCAAAAGTATAAATAGGGCATCAGACCGAGTCAAACCCTATTGTGCTTCATTTTTCTGGACTGTTGAGAGAGAGAGGGCTGTCGGAAATCGGCGACATCTCAAGATCTAAGGTATGGGAGTTTGCTTTTTATGGTTTTGACTCTATTTTTTTTTTGTTGGATTTTTGATTTTGAAAGTAGAGAAGAAAGAAAATGTAGTTTTCATGTTGATTTTTGATGAATGATGTAGGTTTTTGAAGTTTAGTTTTTTTTTTTAAAAAAATGTAGATCTAGGTTAAAAACAAGTGGATCTTGTTGGATCTTTGTTAAAATTTTTGATTTTATGATTTTTGTGATGAAGGGTTCCATTTGTTCATTCTCTAAAGGATTTTTCTAGATATAGATTACCGTAGAGTGTTGAAGATGATGAATAGTAAAGGATTTGCAGAATATGTTGATTTGAAAAACATAATTTTTTTTAAAACGTGATGTTGAAATAACATTGATTTTGAGTAGATCTGGAAGGATATGTAAAAAAAATTTTTTGAGAGAAATCACTTGGTGAGCTGTCGGAAATTTTCGACATTCACTGTCGCCTGGGCGACAGTGTGCCAGTGCACAATATGATACCATGTTTAATCAAAAATTTTTGTATGTTATTTGCAGAATGGCTTCCAGTTCCAAAGCTCGAAAGAGTACTTCGGAAGATGCACGTAGTTCATATCAAGTTTTTCCTGGAGTGGAGAAGGCTATTGTTGGAATAGCGAAGTATGTGGAATTTGAGTCGCCAAAGCACGATCATATCTATGATCGGCTTGCGAACGCAGGTATAATTTCAATAATCACACCAGAGGGGTTTTCTTCCTTTTTCATTCGTGAATTTTATAACCATTTGGAAGACCCAAATTTCACTGAATTGGATGGAGGAGTGAGATCAAGGATCCAAGGTCAACATGTGGAAATAACACATGTTGATCTACGAGAGGAATTCGGACTAGTGATGAGTGAGAATATGCCTGATATAGTGGAGAATTATCGAAAGGATAGAGATTGGACCCTTGTAAACATGAGTTTACATGGGAATCAAAAGAAGACTCTTACCACTGAAGTTACGTCACTTACTCCGGATGCTTTCTTAGTCCAAGATATATTAAGGAATTCAGTGATGTTGAAGAGTGGAGACACAAGAAGTATTACGGCTCAGTTGACCCTCTTTACATACTATATTATGGAGGATGAGCTTTTTGATGTGGCGGACTTCATACTCTCCCAGATTAGGTATGCGTATAGATTAAAGCATCCAAGATGGGTAAAGGTTCATATGCTGCCAATGGGGTCGGTAATACAGCGTGTACTCTATAAGAAATATGGATGGATAGTGCAAGGTGCTTATTTGGATGATTGCTATCCGGAAATATATTATACGGGTTCAATGAAGGTGAAGAAGCCGCAGAGAAAAGCTCATCCCGGGATTGAGATTAGAGAGCCGACCATTTCTAGGGCAGGATCACTACGAGAGTCCATTGATGATTTGCGTGATTCATTAGAGGATCACAAGAGGGAAGTGAAGAAGGACCGTAGTCGAATGCAGAAATTTATGAAGTTTCTCGTCAAAGGTTTGAAGTTAAAGCCAACTCCGGAGGAAGAGGCCGAATGGCAAGTTCCGGATGAAGAACCGCCACGCCAATCGGTGAGGCGGACTCGCCGTGGCAAAGCTGTGAGACGAGGACCTCCAGAAGATTGTCCAGAGAGCAGCGGGGCTGGTTATGAAGATTCAGAGTAGTTTTATGTTGCTGCTGCAGCTGGGCGATGTCGGAAATTTCTGACATCCACTATCGCCTGGGCGACAGTGAACTTCTTTAGATTTCTGCTTTTGTTTAATGAACTTGATCCTTAAGTTGTTTCTACTATTTTTATTTGAACAATATTGATGTAATATTAATGATGTTGAATTTTTGTTAAGTCTTTTGAAATTTTATGTTTTGATTTTTAAGATTTTGACTTTTTCTTTGTACATTGTTTATGTTTTGTGATAATAATTTTTTTAATTTTATAGGCTTTAAATAGTGATATATTCATTGTGAAATGTCCAGAATTCCCAATTCTAGCCTAAGCATACAAAAACGGGAATCCGGTAACGGCTTAGTGAATATATCCGCTAGTTGATTTTCTGTGCCTATAAAGTTGATTTTTATATTACCCTTCTTAATATGATCCCTTATAAAATGATGTCGGACATCTATATGCTTAGATCTAGAATGTAATACGGGATTGTTAGTTAAGTCTATAACACTTTTATTGTCACACTTTAATTCTACACTACTTTGTTGCATGCCAAAATCTTCTAATGTTTGTGACATCCAAAGAGCTTGGGCACAACAACTACCTAGTGCAATATATTCAGCCTCGGTATTTGAGAGGGCAACAGAATTCTGTTTCCTACTCGACCATGAAATAAGTGAAGGGCCGATAAAGTGACAAGTGCCACTAGTGCTTTTCCTATCTAAAGAACATCCCGCATAATCAGAATCCAAAAAACCATGCAAAATAAAAGAATCATTATGAGGATACCATAAGCCTAATTTTGATGTTCCTATGAGATATCTAAAGATACGTTTCACCGCTTTTAAATGTGACTCTTTAGGATTAGCTTGAAATCTAGCACATAAACAAACGACAAACATAATATCAGGTCTAGATGCAGTTAAATACAATAAAGACCCTATCATACTTCTATAAAGGGTTTGTTCAATTGAAACACCACTTTCATCTTTTCCTAATTTTAGTGAAGTACTCATAGGAGTGTTTGCATGCTTAAGGTTTTCAAATCCAAATCTTTTTAACATATCATGAATATATTTGGGTTGACATATAAAAATTCCATCATGTTTTTGTGTAATTTGAAAACCTAGAAAATATGAAAGTTCTCCAACCATACTCATTTCAAATTCATTTTTCATAATTTGAACTACTTCATTACACAACTCTTCATTAGTGGCTCCAAAAATAATATCATCAACATAAATTTGTAAAATAACTAAATCATGATCAATTTGCTTAATGAAGAGTGTAGAATCAGCACTTCCTATTTTATAATCGTGCTTTAACAAATATTGAGTTAATCGATCATACCAAGCACGAGGCGCTTGTTTTAATCCATAAAGCGCTTTATCTAATTTATAAACATAATTTGGATATTTCTCATTTATAAAGCCAGGGGGTTGTTCTACATAAACCTCTTCTTTTATATACCCGTTTAAAAATGCGGTTTTGACATCCATTTGATACAAATTAAATCTTTTAAAACAAGCAAATGCAAGAAATATTCTAACCGCTTCTAATCTTGCTACGGGTGCAAAAGTTTCATCAAAATCTACCCCTTCAATTTGTGCATAACCTTTTGCAACTAATCTGGCTTTATTTCTAACAATTCTAGATTCATTATCCATTTTATTTTTAAAAATCCACTTAACACCAACTACAGGACGGTTTTTGGGTCGTTCTACAAGATTCCAAACCATATTACGTTCAAATTGATTAAGTTCTTCATTCATAGCTAAAAACCAAAATTCATCATTTAAAGTGGTGGAAACATCTTTTGGTTCTATTTCAGAAACAAAACAAAGGTTTGAAAATAAAACATGTAGCGATGAACGAGTACTAACCCCTTTTTGCGGATCTCCAATGATAAGCTCCTTTGGATGATCCTTTGAGAATTTCAATTCACTTGGAGGCACATATCCTTCTCTTTCTTCTTCTTCTCTATCTTCTTCTCCTCTTTCTTCTTCTCTTTCTTCTCCATTTACTTCTTCATTTTCTCCAAGTTCTTCTTCATCATTCTCCATCGTGGGAAGGAGTTCATCTTCTTTTCCTGTAATTTTCTTTTCTACACATGAAGCAAACTCATCAAACCTAACATGAATAGATTCTTCAACTATTTTTGTTGTTTTATTAAAAATTCTATAAGCTTTACTAGTTGAAGAATAGCCAATAAAAATACCTTCATCACATTTTTCATCAAATTTTCCTAAGGAATCTTTAGAATTCAAAATAAAACATTTACAACCAAAAACTTTGAAATAAGAAACATTTGGTTGTTTACTAAATATTAATTCATAAGGAGTTAATTTTAAAATAGGGCGAAGCATTACTCTATTAATTACATAACATGCCGTGCTAACCGCTTCAGCCCAAAAAGATTTTGGTAATTTAAATTCAGATAACATTGTACGGGCTAACTCTTGAAGAGTTCTATTTTTCCTTTCCACTACACCATTTTGCTGTGGTGTGCGTGGAGCGGAAAATTCATGTTTAATTCCTAACTCCGTACAAAAAGAGATAAACTTTTCATTTTCAAATTCTCCTCCATGATCCGATCATATGCGTTTAATTTTTAACTCCAATTCATTTTGAATACGCAAACATAATTTTGAAAATTCTGAAAATGCTTCGGATTTGGAGGTTAGAAATAAAGTCCAACAAAAACGAGAATAATCATCAATCAAAACAAATGTGTATTTTCTACCTCCTAAGCTAGAAATTCCAATTGGCCCAAATAAGTCCATATGTATTAATTGAAGTGGCCTAGTGGTAGAAATAATGTTTTTACTTTTGAAAGATGATTTTGAAAATTTTCCTTTTTGGCAAGGCACACATAGTGGAGAAGATAAATTTCCATTTAGCAAAGGTAAACCATTAATTAATTTATCTTTTGAAAGTTTTGAAATTAACTTGGCACTAGCATGTCCAAGTCGCCTATGCCATAAATCTAATTCATCATTTTTTGATAGAAAACATTTCAAAGTAGAATTTGAAAAATCAAGAAATTTAATCATATATACATTATGACATCTAGGTGCGGTAAAAACAATTTCATTTGTTTTGGAATTAATAATTTTGCACAAATTTATAGAAGATTCAAATAAAACATTCAAACCCTTATCACATAATTGACTAATGGAAATCAAATTATGCTTTAATCCTTCTACAAATAAAACATTTGAAATTGAAAAATTTTCGTTACCCACAACACCGATGCCGATGATTTTTCCTTTTCCATTGTCACCGAATGTAACAATTCCTCCTTTCTTCATCTCCACGCTAAGGAACTTCTCTTTATTGCCCGTCATGTGCTTTGAACAACCCGAGTCCAAGTACCACACATCTTCTTTGTCCTTAGCCTGCCAACACACCTAGAAAGAAGAGGTGAGTAAAGATCTGATTACCCAAGTGGTTCCACCCATAGTATAGGTAGAAGCCTTAGGCACCCAGATTTGTTTAATTTTGCTTTTTCCTTCTAGCAAGAGTCCGTAGTGTGACCAAATCTATTGCATTTGGCACAAGTAATGTATTTAGAAGAGTATAACTTTTCTGGACTTTTAATGGATGAGGATGCAGTATTTGATGATTCATTAATTTTAGAATTTTTTAAAACAAATTTTCTGGACTTTTCACTGTCGCTGGCGATAGTGGTTGTCGCTGGGCGACAGCTTCCAGACGTGTATCCGAGTCCAAACCTTCCAGATCCATGGCGTTGGTATCCTAAGATCATATCCAGTGATCTTCGGCCCATTCCAAATTTTTTCATGGCTAGTATTAAGTCATGAATCTGGTTTCTCATTTTTGTATTCTCGGATACTAGATTTACGCATCTACGTTCAAAAGATTTCTTTCCCTCATGGACTTTGGAAATTGAAGATTTCAGATCTCTCTCTAAAATCTCATTCTTTTTAGTAAGTACTTTTATTGTAGAATGAGATTTGGAAAGAGATTCTTCAAGTTCATTAATTCTTCCCAAAAAGTGATCACCCTCTTGGCAAGAAATATCTCTTTTTCCAATAGTCTTAATTTCATTTAACAACTTTTTGTTTTCTTTAAGTAAAATTCCATTTTCAGATTTTAGAAGATCATTATCTTTTAAACTTTTTTCAAAAAATTTGCAAGTCTTTAAAAATTCAGAAAATAATTCATCATAGGTTGGAGGAGTTACCTCAGTGTCGCTTTGGACACTGCATTCGTCATCAGATATGACGCTCTTTCCCATTAAGCATATGTTGGCCTCCTCTTCTTTACTTGAGTCGAAATTGCTTGCATCCTCAGACGTAGTATCATCCCAGGTTTCCGCCTTCAACACCTTCTTCGACCCTTTGTGCTTCTTTTCTTTAAGTTCTTTCAAGTACTTTGGACACTTGCTTCGAATATGTCCTAACTTCTTGCAGTGATAGCACTCCGGTGGCGGTCTCTCTTCCTCCTCATCGCCTTCCTTTCCTTTTTTCTTCCTAAAGTTTTCCTTCTTAAAATACTTCTTAAACGAATTCCTTCTCTCCGGATTTTTCATAAATTTTCTAAATTTTTTAACAAATAAACTTTCCTCATCTTCTTCATCCTCCTCAGAATCACTAGTTTCTTCCTTCTTTGATCTTAGAGCCAATCCCTTCTTCCTTGGCTCCATATACTCTTGTTGTTGAATTTTTAATTCAACTTCATGAGTTTTCAAGTTCCCAATGAGGCTCTCCAATTGTAAGGTCTTAAGATCATGTGACTCGGAAATTGCAGTCACTTTAGGATTGAACTTCGGGGGAAGTGATCTTAGGATTTTCCTTACCAAATCTCCATTTGAGAACACCTTTCCTAGCACCTTTGAGTCGTTCATGATTTTTGTAAACCGTGTGTACATTGTATCAATCTCTTCATCTACCTCCATTCTAAACCTTTCAAATTCAGATTCCAGTTGAAATAGCTTTGAATCTTTTACCTGCGAAGTACCTTCATGAGTGATTTCTAATAAATTCCAAATTTCAAATGCAGAATTACAAGCACAAACTCTATTAAATTCAGTGCGATCTAGTGCGCAAAATAAAGCATTCATGGCTTTTGCATTGTTCTTACATCTTAATTTATCATTATCATCCCACTTATCTTTGGGCTTATCCATAGTTACATCTCCTACAACAATTGTTGGAGAAGTGTAACTAGATTCTACCATATTCCAGACTTCTATATCTAGCGCAATTAGAAAACAACGCATACGTGTTTTCCAATAATTATAGTCTGTGCCCGTAAAAAGTGGTGGCCTACTTATTCCTTGCCCCTCAACGAACGCGTGATCGTTGTGCGCCATTACTCCCGGTGGTAAAACCATTTTGGAGTAACCTCGCTCTGATACCACTTGTTGGATCGTATAACGCCCTTAGAGGGGGGGGGGGGGTGAATAAGGGTGTGTTTAAAAATTAAATTTTTACTTAGTAATTTTTTTTAAAGAGATTTTACTTTACTAAAAAATTACTTCTAAACACTTTCAAACCAATGCAATTTTAGTATTAAACCAAAACACAAATTTCTAAGATAAAGATTATGCCATCAAATATATAATTAAAGAAAGAGACATAATTATATTAATCATGAAATTTGAGTACAATAAAAATAATCTTAACAATGCTTAAGATCAAGGCACAATTATATTTACTAAAAATTCTACAATTTTGGTTTACCAATCCTTCTCCCAAGGATCGGAAGGCTATCGCTTGTCTCTCCCAAGACCAAGCCCAAGCCTATCCTCTAGATCTTCCCAAGATCTAGACGTAGCACACAAGGCCACGATTTCCCACCAAGCCACGCAAGGACTTGGACGCTCCGCACAAGGAAGCGATTTTCCCCTAAGCCGCGCAAGGACTTAGACGCTGCACGCAAGACGACGATTTCTCTACCAATACAAAATGAAAAATATGTGAATGAAAATACAATATGAAAAGAACAACTCCCTAGAAAATCAGATCTCTGAACGGATTGTTGAAGCCTCGAGATGATTGATGATGTAGAAGCGCGCACGATCTCGTCTTCAATCTTCAATCCTTCTTTGCACAAATGGGAGTTGAGGAGGTTCTGGAGCTCTCTGGTTCGTATGCACTCAGGAAGGGACTGGAATTCTCAAAAGCTTGGAATGCACGAACCAAAGGAACCAATTTATAGAAATTCACTGTCGCCTGGGCGACAGTGACTGTCGGAATTTTCCGACAGCGCTAAACTGCCGCTGGAGTGCCGTCGTGGGTGGAGTCGTGGGCAGTTGTTGTAACCGCCGAGCTGTCGCCTGGGCGACATCGATGTCGGATTTCCGACAGCGCAAAACTGCCGGTCGTGGGTGGTGACGTGGGCAGTTGTTGTAACCGCCGAGCTGTCGCCTGGGCGACATCGATGTCAGATTTCCGACAGCGCAAAACTACCTTTCGTCGATCTGCCGTGGAGGGAAGTAGTTGTAACTTCTCTGCTGTCGCCTGGGCGACAGTGGCTGTCGGAATTTTCTGACAGTGAAATTTTCCCACATTCAATTTTAGCTCCAGCAGCAATGTGAACATCTCATACCTGTTATCTGCACACCATTAATGAAAATAGAATCAAATACAAATGGGACTTTGTTATTATCAAACCGGAGGAGTGCGAAACGCATGCTCCAACATCTGGTCCCTAAGGTAGGATAGCCACCATTTCTTAAATAACTTTTGATTGAGAAATGATATTGACTTGAAAATTGAAACATAGGATATTTGTACCTATACCCTTACATATCAAAAGATGGGAATTTGTGGAGAACATTTGTTTAGTGTTTTTGTAAAAATTTAATAATTCATATGTTAATTAATTATAGGGTCTAATGACCTCGAATCCCCTCCAAATTTTGGTGGGTGATTCTTAGAGTTATTATAGGACCCTCGTAAAAATTGCAGCTCAATTGGAACTGATTTGGTTGGTTAATTATTTAACCCAAGTTTGGCCAAACTAAGTCAAACTAGGCCAAAAGTGCACATGAAGGAATTAGGTGGTCAAATCTCATCTAGGTGGTGTGAAACTTTGACCACTGGTTTAGAATCACATAAGACACCCCCATGAGTAATTTGGGGTGATGTGGGGTTGGATATGCCCTAGGACCCTAATTCAAACCTTAGGGTTGTACTTTGAGCCTTGTGAAGGACATAGGGTTATACGTCCTTGAATGGTCATGAAACTTGGTAGATAAGTTTATAGGGTGTAAATATGCCCTAGGAGATTTTATGAGAATTTTAGGAACACTTATCCCCTCTGATTTAGATTATAACCTTTTTAGGGAACTCCCTTATAAGAGGAATTTACATGCTCAATTTATCTTGGATGTTGATAAATTTTGGTAGATTACATAAAATCATGATATAGACCTCTGGTAATTTTTGTGTAATTTTTGAAGTGATTTAATTAGTACTTCATTCACAAGTCATTTATTTTGTATTAGGAATATGATAAATAATTAAGGGCCAAATACCCTTTAGAAAATTATGAAACTTGGTGCTAGGACATTTTGGGGAATTAGAGAGCTTTTTGAATTTTTTTATAATTTTTGGAATTATTTATCAGTAGGTTCCTTCACAATTTTCTCTAGTATGAGTTTATTTGGAATATTTATTTATGTGATTAATTAGTCTTCATAAATTCTGAAATTTGGCCAGTAGACTTTTCTGATCTATATAAAGGTTTTGTAATTTTCCCATAATTTGTGGACAATTAGTTTTGGTGGTCCCTTCTTAAATTTCTTATTTGGGGTAATTATTCAATATTATAATCAGAGACCAACCACTTACTGCAAAATTGTGATATTCTGCATTTACTATTATTTTGACTTCATAGATTTTTCATAATTTTATGGGGGCCATATCATAAGAAGACCTTACACTTCATGTTCAATTTCATACTTGGCCAATGTTGGATAAATTATAATAAATGCCAAATAATCAAGGAAAAATATGATCCTCTGGATTTAGTCTTAGAATATCATGGTAGACTCCCAGTAATAATTTTGAGTCAGTTGGATGAATATTTGGGGTACCTTCTCTTACTCAACTCAAATAATTCATTTGGTCTGCATATAGTAAAATTATAAAACTTGAGTAATTTGTGGATCATTAGGTGGGAATGGAAGGTAGATGGTGTACCTAGTCTAGTAGAGAAGATGTGAGGTCACCATTAGGTGTCTATATGTTGAGTGTACCCGATAAGCTAAGGGGTAAGGTTGTGTTCGGGAGTGACAAAAGATCGTCTTTCCCATTAGAAGGTCATAAAATACGTAGGGTAATCCAAGTGTAATGATAAGAAGGGTATCCTTATGGGTAGTTACCAATAACATTAAGTGCCTTCGAAAGGGAGCTTTGGGGTGTCATCCCATTATAGTTCCTAGTACCGTAGCGAGCCCCTTATAGGGTAATCCTCGGGAAGTCCAAAATTAACCATAAATTGTAGGGATACGTTGATGTACAAGATTAGATTAATAATACACTCACCCACACCCCATTGTTATGGGTATATTAGTCGGTTTGTTTGTATGAGCGGTAGGCTCGGTGGTTGTAGCAGAAGACTGTTGGATCGTATAATGCCCTTAGAGGGGGGGGGGGGGGGGGGGGGGGGTGAATAAGGGTGTGTTTAAAAATTAAATTTTTTACATAGTAAATTTTTAAAGAGATTTTACTTTACTAAAAAATTACTTCTAAACACTTTCAAACCAATGCAATTTTAGTATTAAACCAAAACACAAATTTCTAAGATAAAGATTATGCCATCAAATATATAATTAAAGAAAGAGACATAATTATATTAATCATGAAATTTGAGTACAATAAAAATGATCTTAACAATGCTTAAGATCAAGGCACAATTATATTTACTAAAAATTCTACAATTTTGGTTTACCAATCCTTCTCCCAAGGATCGGAAGGCTATCGCTTGTCTCTTCCAAGACCAAGCCCAAGCCTATCCTCTAGATCTTCCCAAGATGTAGACGTAGCACACAAGGCCACAATTTCCCACCAAGCCACGCAAGGACTTGGACGCTCCGCACAAGGAAGCGATTTTACCCTAAGCCGCGCAAGGACTTAGACGCTGCACGCAAGACGACGATTTCTATACCAATACAAAATGAAAAATATGTGAATGAAAATACAATATGAAAAGAACAACTCCCTAGAAAATCAGATCTCTGAACGGATTGTTGAAGCCTCGAGATGATTGATGATGCAGAAGCGCGCCCGATCTCGTCTTCAACCTTCAATCCTTCTTTGCACAAATGGGAGTTGAGGAGGTTCTGGAGCTCTCTGGTTCGTATGGACTCAGGAAGGGACTGGAATTCTCCAAAGCTTTGAATGCACGAACCAAAGGAACCAATTTATAGAAATTCACTGTCGCCTGGGCGACAGTGACTGTCGGAATTTTCCGACAGCGCTAAACTGCCGCTGGAGTGCCATCGTGGGTGGAGTCGTGGGCAGTTGTTATAACCGCCGAGTTGTCTCCTGGGCGACATCGATGTCGGATTTCCGACAGCGCAACACTGCCGGTCGTGGGTGGAGTCGTGGGCAGTTGTTGTAACCGCCGAGCTGTCGTCTGGGCGACATCGCTGTCGGATTTCCGACAGCGCAAAACTGCCTTTCATTGATCTGCCATGGAGGGAAGTAGTTGTAACTTCTCTGCTGTCGCCTAGGCGACAGTGGCTGTCGGAATTTTCCGACAGTGAAATTTTCCCACATTCAATTTTAGCTCCAGTAGAAATTTGAACATCTCATACCTGTTATCTGCACACCATTGATAAAAATAGAATCAAATACAAACGGGACTTTGTTATTATCAAACCGGAGGAGTGCGAAACGCATGCTCCAACAATCTCCCCCTTTTGATAATAACAAATTCGTATAAAAAGAAATCATATCTATTTAGATTGTTGATTTTAACCTTTGGTGTGTGCACAAAATTAACATGATATATATTTCTTGAAAATAAATGATCTACCTTTAGATGAAAGCTCCCCCTAAATGAAAGCTCCCCCTACATATATGCTCCCCCTACATATATGCTCCCCCTAAATATATGCTCCCCCTAAATATATGATGTATTGTGTAGGTGGGATATTTAGGTGTAATAGATTTGTGATTGTTCTTTTTATACTTTTAATTCTCCCCCTTTTGATATTAGCAAAAGTTAATATTAGATAAAAGAGTAGTTCTTGATGGAATGGACATAGGATATAGAAAGAAAGAGTAAGCGGAAGCACTTTTTTTTGTGGAAATGATTGAAGTCCATGAAATAATAGGAATATGCCATAGTATGAATAAACTCATGAAGTGACGGTATAGCCATATGAAGTAATGAAAGAAAATAACTTAAACATGAGTAAGATCATTTGAAAGTATCATAGAAAGACACAATAGTGTATAGAATTATGGAATATTTTCAGTCCAATTCTCATGAGATGAATATTTATTTAACATAATGATGTGTACATGTGATACTTAGATCAAACATATGAAGCTATTTAATTTACATGATCATTGAAATGTAGAACATAATAAAAGCACATAAAGGCAACTTTGACTTTGAAGATATAGCACAAGATGAATAGAAAACCATGTTTCTTTTGCACAAGACACTTTACAATTCTGTCCAAGGTGCTTAACCTCACAATGCTCATTAAGACTTATCAGGAGGGTAAGTAGTGCTTGGTGGAGTATCCTTGTCTTTATTTTAATTTTTTTTATCACAGATGTTGTGATATCTTAATTTTGATATATTGATATATTTTTTTTAAATGACCAAGGATCTCCGAATTCACTTGAATCGCAAAAGATGTTGTATATTTTGTTGTGCTAACAAATCAAGGGTGAAAGTTGTATTTAAGAAGTGTTATTTTATTATGTTAAAGCAAATATGATCCATGTATATATTAAAGAAGTACACATATGTATTGATCAAAAGAAGTGAACGTGATAGTTCATTATGATAGATAAACAATTTCTCATACTTAGAGACATGCGAAAACAATTTCCAATGGTCTAAACAACTAAGTAGAAGTGTCAATACGATGATAGCTTGGAAATGAAATCATATAAACATGTAAGTCATTTTTGTAAATAAATAGCACATGGTTTGTCATCAAGTCATGAGGTGAAGCATTAATAATGACATATAACTATTGTAGATCATCAAAGGGACCCAACATTGATTTTTTAGTACATTTGGAGCTGTCGGAAAATTCCGACACCCACTGTCGCCTGGGCGACAGCCAAAAGTATAAATAGGGCATCAGACCGAGTCAAACCCTATTGTGCTTCAATTTTCTGGACTGTTGAGAGAGAGAGAGGGCTGTCGGAAATCGGCGACATCTCAAGATCTAAGGTATTGGAGTTTGCTTTTTATGGTTTTGACTCTATTTTTTTTTTGGATTTTTTATTTTGAAAGTAGAGAAGAAGGAAAATGTAGTTTTCTTGTTGATTTTTGATGAATGATGTAGGTTTTTGAAGTTTAGTTTTTTTTTTAAAAAATAAAATGCAGATCTAGTTTAAAAACAAGTGGATCTTGTTGGATCTTTGTTAAAATTTTTGATTTTGTGATTTTTGTGATGAAGGGTTCCATTTGTTCATTCTCTAAAGGGTTTTTGTAGATCTAGTTTAGTGTAGAGGGTTGAAGATGATGAATAGTAAAGGATTTGTAGAATATGTTGATTTGAAAAACATAATTTTTTTTTAAAACGTGATGTTGAAATAACATTGATTTTGAGTAGATCTGGAAGGATAAAAAAAATTTTGAGAGAAAACACTTGGTGAGCTATCGGAAATTTCCGACAGTCACTGTCGCCTGGGCGACAGTGTGCCAGAGCACAATATGATACCATGTTTAATCAAAAATTTTTGTATGTTATTTGCAGAATGGCTTCCAGTTCCAAAGCTCGAAAGAGTACTTCGGAAGATGCACGTAGTTCATATCAAGTTTTTCCTGGGGTGGAGAAGGCTATTGTTGGAATAGCGAAGTATGTGGAATTTGAGTCGCCAAAGCACGATCATATCTATGATCGGCTTGCGAACGCAAGTATAATTTCAATAATCACACCAGAGGGGTTTTCTTCCTTTTTCATTCGTGAATTTTATAACCATTTGGAAGACCCAAATTTCACTGAATTGGATGGAGGAGTGAGATCAAGGATCCAAGGTCAACATGTGGAAATAACACATGTTGATCTACGAGAGGAATTTGGACTAGTGATGAGTGAGAATATGCCTGATATAGTGGAGAATTATCGAAAGGATAGAGATTGGACCCTTGTAAACATGAGTTTACATGGGAATCAAAAGAAGACTCTTACCACTGAAGTTACATCACTTACTCCGGATGCTTTCTTAGTCCAAGATATATTAAGGAATTCAGTGATGTTGAAGAGTGGATACACAAGAAGTATTACGGCTCAGTTGACCCTCTTTACATACTATATTATGGAGGATGAGCTTTTTGATGTGGCGGACTTCATACTCTCCCAGATTAGGTATGCGTATAGATTAAAGCATCCAAGATGGGTGAAGGTTCATAGGCTGCCAATGGGGGCGGTAATACAGCGTGTACTCTATAAGAAGTATGGATGGATAGTGCAAGGTGCTTATTTGGATGTTTGTTATCCGGAAATATATTATACGGGTTCAATGAAGGTGAAGAAGCCGCAGAGAAAAGCTCATCCGGGGATTGAGATTAGAGAGCCGACCATTTCTAGGGCAGGATCACTACGAGAGTCCATTGATGATTTGCGTGATTCATTAGAGGATCACAAGAGGGAAGTGAAGAAGGACCGTAGTCGAATGCAGAAATTTATGAAGTTTCTCGTCAAGGGTCTGAAGTTAAAGCCAACTCCGGAGGAAGAGGCCGAATGGCAAGTTCCGGACGAAGAACCGCCACGCGAATCGGTGAGGCGGACTCGCCGTGGTAAAGCCGTGAGACGAGGACCTCCAGAAGATTGTCCAGAGAGCAGCGGGGCTGGTTATGAAGATTTAGAGTAGTTTTATGTTGCTGCTGCTGCTGGGCGATGTCGGAAATTTCCGACATCCACTGTCGCCTGGGCGACAGTGAACTTCTTTAGATTTCTGCTTTTGTTTAATGAACTTGATCCTTAAGTTGTTTCTACTGTTTTTATTTGAACAATATTGATGTAATATTAATGATGTTGAATTTTTGTTAAGTCTTTTGAAATTTTATGTTTTGATTTTTAAGATTTTAGCTTTTTCTTTGTACATTGTTTATGTTTTGTGATAATAATTTTTTTTTAATTTTATAGGCTTTAAATAGTGATATATTCATTGTGAAATGTCTAGAATTCCCAATTCTAGCCTAAGCATACAAAAACGGGAATCCGGTAACGGCTTAGTGAATATATCTGCTATTTGATTTTCTGTGCCTATAAAGTTGATTTTTATATTACCCTTCTTAATATGATCCCTTATAAAATGATGTCGGACATCTATATGCTTAGATCTAGAATGTAATACGGGATTGTTAGTTAAGTCTATAGCACTTTTATTGTCACACTTTAATTCTACACTACTTTGTTGCATGCCAAAATCTTCTAATGTTTGTGACATCCAAAGAGCTTGGGCACAACAACTACCTAGTGCAATATATTCGGCCTCGGTAGTTGAGAGGGCAACAGAATTTTGTTTCCTACTCGACCATGAAATAAGTGAAGGGCCGATAAAGTGACAAGTGCCACTAGTGCTTTTCCTATCTAAGGAACATCCCGCATAATCCGAATCCGAAAAACCATGTAAAATAAAAGAATCATTATGAGGATACCATAAACCTAATTTTGATGTGCCTATGAGATATCTAAAGATACGTTTCACCGCTTTTAAATGTGACTCTTTAGGATTAGCTTGAAATCTAGCACATAAACAAACGGCAAACATAATATCAGGTCTAGATGCGGTTAAATACAATAAAGACCCTATCATACTTCTATAAAGAGTTTGTTCAATTGAAACACCACTTTCATCTTTTCCTAATTTTAGTGAAGTACTCATAGGAGTGTTTGCATGCATAAGATTTTCAAATCCAAATCTTTTTAACATATCATGAATATATTTGGTTTGACATATAAAAATACCATCATGTTTTTGTGTAATTTGAAAACCTAAAAAATATGAAAGTTCTCCAACCATACTCATTTCAAATTCATTTTTCATAATTTCAACTACTTCATTACAAACCTCTTCATTAGTGGCTCCAAAAATAATATCATCAACATAAATTTGTAAAATAACTAAATCATGATCAATTTTCTTAATGAAGAGTGTGAATCAGCACTTCCTATTTTATAATCGTGCTTTAACAAATATTGAGTTAATCGATCGTACCAAGCACGAGGCGCTTGTTTTAATCCATAAAACGCTTTATCTATTTTATAAACATAATTTGGATATTTCTCATTTATAAAGCCAGGGGGTTGTTCTACATAAACTTCTTCTTTTATATACCCGTTTAAAAATGCGGTTTTGACATCCATTTGATATAATTTAAATCTTTTAAAACAAGCAAATGCAAGAAATATTCTAACCGCTTCTAATCTTGCTACGGGTGCAAAAGTTTCATCAAAATCTACCCCTTCAATTTGTGCATAACCTTTTGCAACTAATCTGGCTTTATTTCTAACAATTCTAGATTCATTATCCATTTTATTTTTAAAAATCCACTTAACACCAACTACAGGACGGTTTTTGGGTCGTTCTACAAGATTCCAAACCATATTACGTTCAAATTGATTAAGTTCTTCATTCATAGCTAAAAACCAAAATTCATCATTTAAAGCGGTGGAAACATCTTTTGGTTCTATTTCAGAAACAAAACAAAGGTTTGAAAATAAAACATGTAGTGATGAACGAGTACTAACCCCTTTTTGCGGATCTCCAATGATAAGCTCCTTTGGATGATCCTTTGAGAATCTCAATTCACTTGGAGGCACATATCCTTCTCTTTCTTCTTCTTCTCTATCTTCTTCTCCTCTTTCTTCTTCTCTTTCTTCTCCTTTTTCTTCTTCATTTTCTCCAAGTTCTTCTTCATCATTCTCCATCGTGGGAAGGAGTTCATCTTCTTTTCCTGTAATTTTCTTTTCTACACATGAAGCAAACTCATCAAACCTAACATGAATAGATTCTTCAACTATTTTTGTTGTTTTATTAAAAATTCTATAAGCTTTACTAGTTGAAGAATAGCCAATAAAAATACCTTCATCAAATTTTCCTAAGGAATCTTTAGAATTCAAAATAAAACATTTACAACCAAAAACTTTGAAATAAGAAACATTTGGTTGTTTACTAAATATTAATTCATAAGGAGTTAATTTTAAAATAGGGCGAAGCATTACTCTATTAATTACATAACATGCCGTGCTAACCGCTTCAGCCCAAAAAGATTTTGGTAATTTAAATTCAGATAACATTATACGGGCTAACTCTTGAAGAGTTCTATTTTTCCTTTCCACTACACCATTTTGCTGTGGTGTGCGTGGAGCGGAAAATTCATGTTTAATTCCTGACACCGTACAAAAAGAAATAAACTTTTCATTTTCAAATTCTCCTCCATGATCCGATCGTATGCGTTTAATTTTTAACTCCAATTCATTTTGAATACGCAAACATAATTTTGAAATTTCTGAAAATGCTTCGGATTTAGAGGTTAGAAATAAAGTCCAACAAAAACGAGAATAATCATCAATCAAAACAAATGTGTATTTTCTACCTCCTAAGCTAGAAATTCCAATTGGCCCAAATAAGTCCATATGTATTAATTGAAGTGGCCTACTGGTAGAAATAATGTTTTTACTTTTGAAAGATGATTTTGAAAATTTTCCTTTTTGGCAAGGCACACATAGTGAAGAAGATAAATTTCCATTTAGCAAAGGTAAACCTTTAATTAATTTATCTTTTGAAAGTTTTGAAATTAACTTGGCACTAGCATGTCCAAGTCGCCTATGCCATAAATCTAATTCATCATTTTTTGATAGAAAACATTTCAAAGTAGAATTTGACAAGAAATTTAATCATATATACATTATGACATCTAGGTGCGGTAAAAACAATTTCATTTGATTTGGAATTAATAATTTTGCACAAATTTGTAGAAGATTCAAATAAAACATTCAAACCCTTATCACATAATTGACTAATGGAAATCAAATTATGCTTTAATCCTTCTACAAATAAAACATTTGAAAAATTTTTGTTACCCACAACACCGATGCCGATGATTTTTCCTTTTCCATTGTCACCGAATGTAACAACTCCTCCTTTCTTCATCTCCAGGCTAAGGAAATTCTCTTTATTGCCCGTCATGTGCTTTGAACAACCTGAGTCCAAGTACCACACGTCTTCTTTGTCCTTAGCCTGCCCACACACCTAGAAAGAAGAGGTGAGTAAAGATCTGGTTACCCAAGTGGTTCCACCCATAGTATAGGTAGAAGCCTTAGGCACCCAGATTTGTTTAATTTTGCTTTTTCCTTCCTTCCAGCAAGAGTCTGTAGTGTGACCAAATCTATTGCATTTGGCACAAGTAATGTATTTAGAAGAGTATAACTTTTCTGGACTTTTACTGGATGAGGATGCAGTATTTGATATTTCATTAATTTTAGAATTTTTAAAAGTGAATTTTCTGGGCTTTTCACTGTCGCCGACGATAGTGGTTATCGCCTGGCGACAGCTTCCAGATGTGTATCCGAGCCCAAACCTTCCAGATCCATGGCGTTGGTATCCTAAGATCATATCCAGTGATCTTCGGCCCATTCCAAATTTTTTCATGGCTAGTGTTAAGTCATGAATCTGGTGTCTCATTTTTGTATTCTCGGATACTAGATTTACGCATCTCCGTTCAAAAGATTTCTTTCCCTCATGGACTATGGAAATTGAAGATTTCAGATCTCTCTCTAAAATCTCATTCTTTTTAGTAAGTACTTTTATTGTAGAATGAGATTTGGAAAGAGATTCTTCAAGTTCCTTAATTCTTCCCAAAAAGTGATCACACTCTTGGCAAGAAATATCTCTTTTTCCAATAGTCTTAATTTCATTTAACAATTTTTTGTTTTCTTTAAGTAAAATTCCATTTTTAGATTTTAGAAGATCATTATCTTTTAAACTTTTTTCAAAAAATTTGCAAGTCTTTAAAAATTCAGAAAACAATTCATCATAGGTTGGAGGAGTTACCTCAGTGTCGCTTTGGACACTGCATTCGTCAGCAGATATGATGCTCTTTCCCATTAAGCATATGTTGCCTCCTCCTCTTTACTTGAGTCGGAACTGCTTGCATCCTCAGAAGTAGTATCATCCCAGGTTTCCGCCTTCAATACCTTCTTCGACCCTTTGTGCTTCTTTTCTTTAAGTTCTTTCAAGTACTTTGGACACTTGCTTCGAATATGTCCTAACTTCTTGCAGTGATAGCACTCCGGTGGCGGTCTCTCTTCCTCCTCATCGCCCTCCTTTCCTTTTTTCTTCCTAAAGGTCTCCTTCTTAAAATACTTCTTAAACGAATTCCTTCTCTCTGGATTTTTCATAAATTTTCTAAATTTTTTAACAAATAAACTTTCCTCATCTTCTTCATCCTCCTTAGAATCACTAGTTTCTTCCTTCTTTGATCTTAGAGCCAATCCCTTCTTCCTTGGCTCCATATACTCTTGTTGTTGAATTTTTAATTCAACTTCATGAGTTTTCAAGTTTCCAATGAGGCTCTCCAATTGTAAGGTCTTAAGATCATGTGACTCGAAAATTGCAGTCACTTTAGGATTGAACTTCGGGGGAAGTGATCTTAAGATTTTCCTTACCAAATCTCCATTTGAGAACACCTTTCCTAGCACCTTTGAGTCGTTCACGATTTTTGTAAACCGTGTGTACATTGTATCAATCTCTTCATCTACCTCCATTTTGAACCTTTCAAATTCAGATTCCAGTTGAAATAGCTTTTAGTCCTTTACCTGCGAAGTACCTTCATGAGTGATTTCTAATAAATTCCAAATTTCAAATGCAGAATTACAAGCACAAACTCTATTAAATTCAGTGCGATCTAGTGCGCAAAATAAAGCATTCATGGCTTTTGCATTGTTCTTACATCTTAATTTATCATTATCATCCCACTTATCTTTGGGATTATCCATAGTTACATCTCCTACAACAATTGTTGGAGAAGTGTAACTAGATTCTACCATATTCCAGACTTCTATATCTAGCGCAATTAGAAAACAACGCATACGTATTTTCCAATAATTATAGTCTGTGCCCGTAAAAAGTGGTGGCCTACTAATTCCTTGCCCCTCAACGAACGTGTGATCGTTGTGCGCCATTACTCCCGGTGGTAAAACCGTTTTGGAGTAACCTCCCTCTGATACCACTTGTTGGATCGTATAACGCCCTTAGAGGGGGGGGGGGGGGGGGTGAATAAGGGTGTGTTTAAAAATTAAATTTTTACTTAGTAAATTTTTAAAGAGATTTTACTTTACTAAAAAATTACTTCTAAACACTTTCAAACCAATGCAATTTTAGTATTAAACCAAAACACAAATTTCTAAGATAAAGATTATGCCATCAAATATACAATTAAAGAAAGAGACATAATTATATTAATCATGAAATTTGAGTACAATAAAAATGATCTTAACAATGCTTAAGATCAAGGCACAATTATATTTACTAAAAATTCTACAATTTTGGTTTACCAATCCTTCTCCCAAGGATCGGAAGGCTATCGCTTGTCTCTCCCAAGACCAAGCCCAAGCCTATCCTCTAGATCTTCCCAAGATCTAGACGTAGCACACAAGGCCACGATTTCCCACCAAGCCACGCAAGGACTTGGACGCTCCGCATAAGGAATCGATTTTCCCCTAAGCCGCGCAAGGACTTAGACGCCGCACGCAAGACGACGATTTCTCTACTAATACAAAATGAAAAATATGTGAATGAAAATACAATATGAAAAGAACAACTCCCTAGAAAATCAGATCTCTGAACGGATTGTTGAAGCCTCGAGATGATTGATGATGTAGAAGCGCACCCGATCTCGTCTTCAATCTTCAATCCTTCTTTGCACAAATGGGAGTTGAGGAGGTTCTGGAGCTCTCTGGTTCGTATGCACTCAGGAAGGGACTGGAATTCTCCAAAGCTTTGAATGCACGAACCAAAGGAACCAATTTATAGAAATTCACTGTCGCCTGGGCGACAGTGACTGTCGGAATTTTCCGACAGCGCTAAACTGCCGCTGGAGTGCCGTCGTGGGTGGAGTCGTGGGAAGTTGTTGTAACCGCCGAGCTGTCGCCTGGGAGACATCGATGTCGGATTTCCGACAGCGCAACAATGCCGGTCATGGGTGGAGTCGTGGGCAGTTGTTGTAACCGCCGAGCTGTCGCCTGGGCGACATCGCTGTCAGATTTCCGACAGCGCAAAACTGCCTTTCGTCGATCTTCCGTGGAGGGAAGTAGTTGTAACTTCTCTACTATCGCCTGGGCGACAGTGGCTGTCAGAATTTTCCGACAGTGAAATTTTCCCACATTCAATTTTAGCTCCAGTAGAAATTTGAACATCTCATACCTGTTATCTGCACACCATTGATAAAAATAGAATCAAATACAAATGAGACTTTGTTATTATCAAACCGGAGGAGTGCGAAACGCATGCTCCAACAAAGATTAATTAGTCTGGTGAGCTTGTGACTCAGTAATGTTTGTTGGTGCAGACGGGTTGGTCCGGCGAGCCGGTGGCTCGGAAGGTTATTGTGACAGGCGGGTTAGCCCGGGGAGTTTATGACTCGGAGATAGATGGTAAACATGTTTGCATGCGCATAAAGGTGGTGGGTCTTCGGTATTGGACGGTCGTTCACACCGACGTCAATACATTAAATCGGTAAGTGTGGAATTTACACTTAGCCATAAAAGTATGGTGGTCCAGCCAGTAAGAGTATGCAGATGCTCCGCAGTTTTACGTTGAGGCGTACGATAGGTCTAGGCTAGGTAGTGTGAATACCAACCTAGAGGTGGGCGAGGCCCAACCCACCGCTTCCGTTTGCCACTACAGGAGTATCCTGTGAGTCTTGCTAGCTCCAAAAAGGGGGAACTAAAGGTCTGTGCGCATAGAGTCGAAGTGTGTGAGTTGCACTTGTATGAACATAGCATAAACTGCATAACTCTGCATGTCATGGCATAAACATTGCATTTCAACCCCTACCCCTATCATATAAATTGGTTATGGGACTCTTTATACGATAGGCCGTGCTAAATGACCCCTTGGTCTATAGGTTTGTATGGGCATTCCTATAAATCATTGGTTACATTTCTTTTATATTATATACTTGTCATTACTTACTGTTCTTTACTTACTCTTTACCATGCTCTATCACTACTTCAATTAACTATATACAAATGTGTAGTGGTAGACATTTCCTGTAGACTAGTTTCACCGTCATCTGCTTTGTTTTACACCCCTTGTTGTCCTCTACTTCATCCCTCCCGCTCGGTGCCTAGGAGCCACAGGGGGATGGGTGGTGGGAAATGAGGCTTAGTCTTTTTGACTAACGGTCGATGGACCATATCATTTTAGGGGATTGAGGAGACGCAGCAGCACCAGAGGCCGGTGCAGACGGAGGCGGGCCAGTCTATTGTAGGAGCACCAGATTCAGGATCAGTGAGTGATTAGTAGTTAGCTTCCGCGAGTGATCTTGTAGTGAGGACATGATGTACAGGGCATGAGCCCTTAAATATTGTAACCTTTGTTATTTCAGTTATACCATGTGGACATTTATTATATATAGCATATGATTGTGAACTTGAACTTCTTTTTGTTCGTTTATACTTTTCTTCTTTTGTGATCGATATGGCCGGCAGGATTGGTGTTTTGTAGTTGCGACCTTCCCGAGTGAAGGTGCCACCGCAAAGCGGCAGTTCTGGGCATAAGACTCGGTTTTATAGCGAAAAATAGGGTCTTACAAACTGGTATCAGAGCTAACCTTGATCCGAATAAAATAAGTCCACAAACCCTGGGCCACCTCGCGCGAGTTTAGTTTAAGGACAAACTAAGCAGCGGAAGCAATGGTGTGCCCATATGGGAAAATCACATGGAAAAGTCCACTTTTAACTGAATCTTTTTAGCCAAAATCTCCTTACGAGCGTCAAGTTTTCTTTTGTAGCCTGCGACGAACCCTGCCCCGAGCAGGAAATACCTCCGGCTACAAAGATCTCTTTAGATAGTCCTTCAGTCAGCAAGTTAGATTTAAACTCCACTAGGACACGTGACTTACAATGACAATTTATACCATGCCCTAGTCTGAAATAGACCGTAGGTATAACATTGATGAAGGTACAAGGTTACCCCAAAGAGGCTAGAGAAAGAGAGATTGGCACATAAGTATAATGATAAGGGACTCGTAGACTAAACCCTCATACCGGTGACATGATTACATTGAGACAGCCACCACGACAAACACCGAGGGTCAGATAAGAATTCAAGTTCAGAAGAGACCCGTTTGGGATTGGGTAACATGTTGACCCTGATAAGGTTGTCGTACAGGGTACCTTGAAGAGTCTAAAGTATGGAGTGTACCAACAAGTCTCAAGATAGAACCCAAAGTCTAAGGTTGTATGCCCTAAGGATTGTTTGCGTACCTGACACGAATATAACATAGTGACATCGAAGATACTTAGCCCAAAATAGATAGTGTCTTATCTTTTGTTTATTGGGGCTTACCTTTTGTTTATTGGGAAAATAGTTACTGACTTGGGTTTCCTTGGATCAAATTTAGAAGGTGTTGCGTCGTGAACATGGTGATTTTAAAGTCGATCTTATTCGATGTTACTCGGGCAAGGATGAGATAATGTAAAAGTAGGTCTGGAATGATGATCTGAAGTATTACCAGGACAATAAAAGGACATCTTAGATCGAGCAACGACTTGACCTTAGTTGAAGCATTAGAAATGTAAAGTTGCTAGGTTTAGTGATGGGGCAAAACTATGCTTGCAAACGATAACGGCAAGTGTACCGTATCGAATGTAGTATAAGTTATTGAAACAAGGTCGTATTAGACTCGGGGCGGTTGAGTACTCTTACTTCAAGAAAATCTCTATTATTTTATCAAATAGAACTTGGGAGTGATTTTGCAAACGGAAAATAAAAATAAGATTAAATTAAATGACGAGTAAAAAGGTCAGCACTCGATCTTTGAATCACCTTGGAGATAAAATAAGAACGAAGAATAAAAGCGCATTCTCTTAATAAAATAGCCTTGACCGTGGAGATTCCCGAATTATGAACGCACCTCTCTCGAGGATGCGCTCACCTGAGTTTAGGTTGATCAATCGAACTCTCGTTCTAGAATCGAAACCCCTAAAACTCGCCTTATCAAAGTGAATCCCGCTATTGGCTTTTACTCCAATCCGGAAGGGTAATGTCGTCCTCTCTCGAGGATTGCATTCTACTCTTTTTATCCTTGAATGATCGAATCGCCTTACGAGCTTGTTCGGCTAACTAAAGAACGAAAACAAGAACGAGAATTATAAACTAGAAAGTATAATCTCATTTCATTAAAATCAAGGATAAATCTTAAGCGTTTTTAGAAAAGAGAAAGAGCAATTCTAAATTACTTCAAAACCAATATTATTCCTTGGATCATCTCGATCGAGTACCAATAGAGATTTTAGGTACTCATGGAGATTGGGGAATCAAAATAAATAAAAGAGCGTATCATAAAAGAGAGAGGGAATGAGAGAAGAAAAGATCTAATTTATTAAATTACAAAAGAGAGTACAAGCTATGAAATTGAGAATTACGACTATTGAAATGAAAATACAATTTGCAAGAAGAAGGATTACAAGACTACTAAAACATGAAAAATAAACATGAAACGAAGTATCTAATCCTAAAAAACTCTTTTTTAAACATCTGGAAAAGCTGGCTTTATATAGCTGAAAAAATGAGGTTACACGCCCTTGGTCACGCCCGTGACCAAGGGCGTGTAAGGGGCGTGATCGATGCTGGTGCGGAGAGGGCGCGTTCTGGCTTCAATGCAGGCGTTTCGGACGCGTCACGCCCTAGGTCACGCCCGTGACCTGGGGTGTGTAATCTTGAAATAGTGCTGCTGACGGGAAACTCTGGCGGGAAGAAGCGCGGGGCAAGTCACGCCCGTGACTGTAGGTCACGCCCTCGGTCATGCCCGTGACCGAGGGCGTGTAACTTTAAATGACGCGGCGGCTCGATCTGGATGCTGGTGGCGTGGTCCCGACCGTGACTTGGATGTCACGCCCTTGGTCACGAGCATGACCTGGGGCGTGTACTTGGCGAATTTTCACGGAATGGGCCCGAAGTAGCGGCAGCAGGTCTGGACACATCTTAGGCTGACACGCCCTTGGTCACGCCCGTGACCTTGGGTGTGTACTTGATATTTTTGCTCAAAGTGCCCAGAAAACCTGCAAAACATAAACTAAACTTATATTAGTGACAGAAATAAAAAGGAATGATTATTATAAGATAAAACAAATAATTGATATAAATTCATATTAAAATTACATCAAAAGTATGCTAAAAGATGAGTACAAATAGTACTCATCAAACACCCCCATACTTGAGCTTTTGCTATTCCAGAGCAAAAGAATTAGGGAAGAGTTACAAGACATCGGTATTATTTCTAATTAACTAAAATTTTATTAAACCAAGAATAAGTCAAAAGCAAATTTTAGGAATTCAAGAATTAAGTCATAAGTTATGTTGATAATTTAAAAAGAGGAATTTGTTTAGCTAACTACTTCTCAAGATAACTATTTAGCAATCGAAATTATAGAAATTTTCAAACAAAATTAGATTAAAATTATAGACACTCTAACATAAAAGAAACTTAAGGAAAAGACACCTACCAAAATATTGCTCTCTTAAAAATTTAGTTTAAGACTAGAAACAATGAAATTGGCTAGGAGTGTGTTTAAGCGGAATGGCAAAATGAAGACAAAGGATATGAAGAGGTTTTTGATTGGGGTGATGAATTTTATCCTCTCAGCCCCTTTTTTTCATTTTTTTTAAGTATATGTAATACCAGAGAATGATAGACTATTATCCTATCATTTCCACGACATATACACATTTTTCTCTCTTCATTTTTTTGGAATTTTGGGTTGCATATGTTTACCAGAGAATAAAGAACTAACATCTCCTTATTCCCATGACATATGATCTAACAAAAGGGGAAAAGAAAAAAATACATATGTTTACCAAGGGTAAAGAAAACTTCTAGTTTATAAATTAAACTATTTTGAGAGCAAAATTTTTTAGTGGAATGAAATTTCCTAAGATCTTAAAGTTAAAAGCGAATATAATGAAAAAAATCTAGAGATGTTTAGCCAATTTACCACAAAGTGAAGCTATTTAAAATTAAACGGAGAAGTAGTGCTAAATTAACTCTCTAATCGAATTAAAAACATAAAATGTTTCTTAAAACCAAATTACTTCAAATTTAAATTTAACAAATTTTGATAAAATAAAATATTAGCTAAATTAAAAATGTAGGAATACTTATAATCGTACCTCAAACTAAATTTCTAGAATATTAAAAACAACAAGGCTAGGCGTTATTTATTATTATTACTATTTTTTTTTCAAATAAAAAAAAAATAATGAAAGCGAAGCTACACCCCCATACTTAAAATTAAACATTGTCCCAATGTTTAAAACTAAGTATGAAGAAAATTTTGAAAAATAAACTTTTTTTTTAAAAGGAAAATACATTAAATTAAAGATAAGCAAGGGGTGTCTCCCAAGAGCGCTTTCTTTTTCCCGTCTTTAAGCTAGACGGTTATTGTTAGGAAAATGGAAATTTGAAAGAGAAGTGAACAGGCAACTCCCCTAATTCACGCGTGGGTGAATGGGCCGGCGTCAGTCGCACGGCAACTCCTCCGTTTATCTTGTGATTCTCCTTTTGTCCTTGAACTTGAATATGTAAATCCAAATCACCTATACATACCTGAGGTGATTTGAATTTATAAAGATGGGCGGCATATGGATCATCAATTAATTGGGGTAGCAACGGCTCATCTTCAACCTGGAAATTATTAGTATAAAGAGAATCACAATTAAACTTGTCAGATAATATTTCGCAAGGAGGAGGCGCTTGCGAAAATAAATGATTAAGATCCGGTTGTTCCTTTTCTATAATAATTATTTCTTTAGAAAAATCTAGTGTATTATCAAGCGGAATTAAATTTTCGGACACTAAATTTTCATGAATTTTTGGTTGGATAGAAGAAATTCGCGAGTATTCATGACAAAAAAAATAAAATCCGGGTGAAGTAGGGGAAGAAACTTGTTCTTCTTCTATTTCATCCGAGGTGCCCATAACTTTAAGAAATTCTTGGTAAAGTAATTTTTCTTCATCTTCGGTAAAAGAAGTTATGGGATTACATGAAACCACATGTTCCTCCATAACTAAATCATCCGAAGGTGGAGAAAAAATACTAGTAGAAATAAAATTTTCCTCTAAAATTTGGGGGGTAGTATCTATTTGAATCGGCGGACATTCCCCAAAATTAGAGCACGAAGGTTGCGGCGTAAAAGAAGAAGAACAAGAATTCGATTCTAAAGATTTATCTTCATCTCCCCGTAAACTATCCGGGTGACCTTGCCACCAAGAATAATCTACTTCGGGGATAGAAGAAAAATTATTAGAAGCCGAAAAATTATTCTTGTGAAAATTAGAGAAAACGCTAGACGAAATGACATTTTCCTCTAAATTTTGGGGGGAAGTATCTATATGAATTGGCGAAATTTCCCCCAAATTAGAGAACGAAGACAGCGGTGTATAAGAAGAAAAACAAAAATTCAGAACTAAAGATTTATCTTCATTGCTCCGTAAACTATCCGGGTGAGCTTGCCATGAGGAATAATCTACTTCGGAGCTAGAAGAACAATTATTAAATGCCGAAAGATTATTTTCATTAAAATTTGAAAAATTATTTTCATCGAAGTTTGAAAAATTATGATCGTAGTTATTATCAAAATTAGTTTCATAATATTGAGGATAATTATTTTCATAATAATTATTTTGAGAATAAGAATGTAAATAACATTCCTCACTTTGATGAGGCGCACCACAATAATGACAACTAAATTGGCGTTCTCATGCGGCTTGTAAGAGATAAAGTTGGTTTCGAAGCTCGACAACCTTAACAGCCAATTCCGATTCTTTCATATTAAAATAAATAAAAAGGAAACAACCTTCACCTAAATGAATGGAATTTTATAAATATTTTTATTATAAATTTTATTTTTTCAAAAAGCGGGTTAAATTAGTCCCGGACTTCCCAAGATCTACCCGGTGAAGGGTTTGCAAGGTACTAGAGGCTATGATGGGAATTCAAACCCAAAGCGTCCTTTCCGAGAATTTAGATTGCGCTTTTTAAGATTTTTTTTTGTCATGATTTTTTTTTATATAAAAATAAAATTAAAGAAAAAGGGGGAGAAGAAAGAGAACGATAAAATTAATAAATATTTCTTTTTTTCGGAATATCAACCGTGTCCCCGGCAACGGCGCCAAAAACTTGATGCGGCAAAACTATGCTTGCAAACGATAACGGCAAGTGTACCGTATCGAATGTAGTATAGGTTATTGAAACAAGGTCGTATTAGACTCGGGGCGGTTGAGTACTCTTACTTCAAGAAAATCTCTATTATTTTATCAAATAGAACTTGGGAGTGATTTTGCAAACGGAAAATAAAAATAAGATTAAATTAAATGACGAGTAAAAAGGTCAGCACTCGATCTTTGAATCACCTTGGAGATAAAATAAGAACGAAGAATAAAAGCGCATTCTCTTAATAAAATAGCCTTGACCGTGGAGATTCCCGAATTATGAATGCACCTCTCTCGAGGATGCGCTCACCTGAGTTTAGGTTGATCAATCGAACTCTCGTTCTAGAATCGAAACCCCTAAAACTCGCCTTATCGAAGTGAATCCAGCTATTGGCTTTTACTCCAATCCGGAAGGGTAACGTCGTCCTCTCTCGAGGATTGCATTCTACTCTTTTTATCCTTGAATGATCGATTCGCCTTACGAGCTTGTTCGGCTAACTAAAGAACGAAAACAAGAACGAGAATTATAAACTAGAAAGTATAATCTCATTTCATTAAAATCAAGGATAAATCTTAAGCATTTTTAGAAAAGAGAAAGAGCAATTCTAAATTACTTCAAAACCAATATTATTCCTTGGATCATCTCGATCGAGTACCAATAGAGATTTTAGGTACTCATGGAGATTGGGGAATCAAAATAAATAAAAGAGCGTATCATAAAAGAGAGAGGGAATGAGAGAAGAAAAGATCTAATTTATTAAATTACAAAAGAGAGTACAAGCTATGAAATTGAGAATTACGACTATTGAAATGAAAATACAATTTGCAAGAAGAAGGATTACAAGACTACTAAAACATGAAAAATAAACATGAAACGAAGTATCTAATCCTAAAAAACTCTTTTTTAAACATCTGGAAAAGCTGGCTTTATATAGCTGAAAAAATGAGGTTACACGCCCTTGGTCACGCCCGTGACCAAGGGCGTGTAAGGGGCGTGATCGATGCTGGTGCGGAGAGGGCGCGTTCTGGCTTCAATGCAGGCGTTTCGGACGCGTCACGCCCGTGACCTGGGGCGTGTAATCTTGAAATAGTGCAGCTGGCGGGAAACTCTGGCGGGAAGAAGCGCGGGGCGAGTCACGCCCGTGACTGTAGGTCACGTCCTCGGTCACGCCCGTGACCGAGGGCGTGTAACTTTAAATGACGCGGCGGCTCGATCTGGATGCTGGTGGCGTGGTCCCGACCGTGACTTGGATGTCACGCCCTTGGTCACGGGCGTGACCTGGGGCGTGTACTTGGCGAATTTTCACGGAATGGGCCCGAAGTAGCGGCAGCAGGTCTGGAACACATCTTAGGCTGACACGCCCTTGGTCACGCCCGTGACCTTGGGCGTGTACTTGATATTTTTGCTCAAAGTGCCTAGAAAACCTGCAAAACATAAACTAAACTTATATTAGTGATAGAAATAAAAAGGAATGATTGTTATAAGATAAAACAAATAATTGATATAAATTCATATTAAAATTACATCAAAATTATGCTAAAAGATGAGTACAAATAGTACTCATCATTTAGCCACTTAGGGATGCAGATGCCTTTCTTGAAGTTGGGAACTGAAATTAGGTCGTGCAAGCTTTAGTTGTATTTGAAAGTTCTGGTAGTTTGGGGCTTTCAGAAGTGATTAACTCATGAATTGTTAAAGATCATGCCTTGTCATGGTAGAAATTTTAACTACAATAATAACCCTTATACCTTGGGTGCAATGATGATGAATAACCCGAGATATTAGACGATGACTTATTGGAATTAGAATATAGTATTTGAGTTTACTATGCAGCTCAATTGGTGATGAGGAGTGGAAGAACTTTATAGTTAAGCGTGCTCGGGCAGGAGAAATTTAGGGATGGGTGACCTCCTGGGAAGTCCCTGCGCTGCCGCTTAACTGAAGCATTTCTCATGAAAAGGGGGGTTACGACATCCAACAACCCACTGTGCCCAGTGGTGGGACAGGGAGGGGTTGGGGTGCATGGTCTGCAGACCATTTGGTTAGGCTTAACCGGCGGTGCCAGCTGGGTCCCGTGTTGACGGGCCTGGACCGTTACACTTGGTAACCTCATCTATTTTAAGCAGAGACTCATCCTGAAATACTGATGTGCTTAAAGCTGCCATTTCTGTATCCAAATTTCTTTGAACAACTATAGCAAGCTCCTCCTAAACTACTGAAGGCTCCCCTTGATCTACAACATTTAATTTCTCCTCATTCACATTTGACAGATACTGATTTACATCTGCCATCTCTTTGTCAATCTCCTCATTATCTGCTTGTACTCTTTCTTCATCATTCTATTTTTCTGGAGAAGACTCCCCCTGATTTGTAGGCTCCCCATGGATCTGTGTACCTTGGAAGGTGGTCACTTTGTCAGAAGCATGAGCATCACCTACACCCTGTTCACTCAAATCTAGAACATTTCTTTCTTCCTCCAATAGGTTTTCCCCCTTCTTAACCTTGCTGGCTAGAGAGGTTAAGAATTCCTTTGTGACCATGGAGGAAGATATAAAATCTTTGAGGCTCTGAAGAGATCTTTTAAAGGCTAATAGCTCACCCTCTATTTGTGAGTATTTTCTATCAAACCTTCTTGCCTGAGAGGCCACCTGATCTGCAAATGTGGAGGAGGCAATGCCAACTGCCTTTGAGATGATTTGCTCAAGATCAATCTTGGGGATATGAGAGGTAGGTGGAGGAGTTGATGGAGGGAATTCTTCTTGGATAGGGGAGAGTGGCTTATAAAACTCTGGGGAGACATGAATAGGTGGATGAGGTGTAGTAAATGTGGATGGTAGCTGATGAGGCATTTGGTAAAATGGCTCTGGGTCTGATGAGGATTGGTGTTGTTGTTGTTGAGATGGAATATCCTCATGATGGAGATCTGGAATAGTGTCCAAAGGAGGTGGAGATGGAGGAGGAGGGATATTACTCCTTGGAGGGTCTGGTAGTTGCCTTTCAGGCTTTTGAGGAGGAGGAGGAGATGGAGGAGGTGAAGCTGGGGCTTGACCAGGCTTTAAGATTTTCCTGGTCCATTTAGAGAATATTCCAATGTTTATTCTCTTTCCAGGAGGAATAGGCACTCCTTTGGACTTACACACACTGGGATAGTGGTGATGCAGTATCTGACTCATGATTCTCATGAAAGCATTTTCCTTATTGGCATACTTGTGCCCAATGATCCTTAGGAGGCATTTCTCCCAATTGATCCTTTTCTTCAGAACTAGTGCTCCCATTATCTGAAGTTGTTGCTTTGGAACAGCATCATGTGATGATATCTTACAGAGCATCACTTTCCCTACAATATCTACAAAGAATCTGTATTTTTCCCCAAGGTTAATCTTCTTCATATTGATGGGCTTGTCCTTCTTGAACTGCATAATCTCCAGGGCCCTCTTGGTCTCATCCCCTGATAATTATTCTGACTCATTTCCAGGAAGAAGATCATAAGTTTGGTTCAATATGTCCTCTGTTATCATGACATTTATGACATAAAATTTTCCTTTAAGAGAGCCATCCTCCCCTATCTGAGCATTATCTTTGAACTTTGTTAGCTCAATATCCAGGATCTTGCATCTTGTTGAGATAACCCTGGTTAGGCCGGCCTCCTGAAACAAGCCAAGTATGGCTTTGAAGCTTTCTGTCGCTATACTGAATGAATCAACTTCCACATCAAATCCTGAGTTCACTTTTGGTGGAGCCATTTGATTCTAGGTACCCGCAAAGACAAAAAGAAGCGAGAAAGAGAGAGGCACGGGAGAGCTGGAGAACAAGAGAGCAAGAGAGCAAGGAGAGGAAAATTCGAAAGCGTAAATGTTTCGACGCAGTAATTGCTTAAAAGCAGATGATTCACCGCAACTTAGGGTTTAGGTCGACGCACCGTCGATAAAACTTATTATTTGGCGCACGAAGATGTGTCAGGATTGCTTCTAGAAGTAATTCTGTGTGCGCCATTATATCGACGTTGCATTGACTAGCACTCGATGTAACTTCGAGATTGTTCAGCAGACCCTAAGTCGACGTGGTCCTGTCAACGTTATGTCGATTTGCAATCGACATAACTTTGACTTTAGCCAGAGACCAAAAAGATGACGCATGCGTCGATAGTAACTCGATGTTGCGTCGAGATCTATTCGAATTGTTTACTCTGAGTGCTTCTTGACGCTGACATCGAGTAGAAGTCGATGGTACGTCGACTTCTATTCGACACAACTCTGAATGAACATATCTATTTCTTTAGAAAATTCTTGCTGATTTTCCCAGCAATTTTATTTATTGAAAATAGATCATAATATAATTTTAATAACCATTAGGAAAGATTCAAGGTAGAAATTACTCCCTTGACTAAATCTTGTTCCTTAATCAAAATCTACATCTTACTTCCCACTACATTTTCTCTTGAATGGGGCCCTACCTAACCCTGCACAAGTTCAAACATTAGAAGGAACCTAGGTTACCTTGGGCTCTTTGCTTTTACCATTATAGGGTTCAATGAAAGAATAGAAGGGTCTTTCATGATAACCTTTGGGATGATAGGGAATGGATTTCCCAAGCCTCTTATCTTGATACTTGAAATTAATATAAAATGTATCAAAGTATAACGAATCAGTAGAATGTTTTATTATTCTAGGTTTTGCTCTAATCTTTTGGTTGAGATTATTTGACTTCTCTACATGATTCTTGCCTAGAGGTTTTTCCTTTTTATTCAGATTTACCTTTTTAGGTTTGTAAATCCTATCGGATGGTTGTTATCTCTACTCTTAGATGGTGCACTCTTCTCACTTGGTTGGTACTCACTAGTTCTGGCAAATGACACTGGATTTTTCCAGGCAGGTTTCCTAGGTGCATCTATGCTTGTGGAAGGCTCTGTTGCTAATCCTAGGTGATTAAATCTCATGGAGAGATTTTCTGTGATGTCTTTGAGCTTCTGACTACTCCCATTGAGTGAGTCCTCAAAGGCCTTTGCCTTTGCTAGCTCTTCTTTTAGATTTGTGTTTTCCTCTCTAAGCTTGATCAATTCTAACTCTTTATTATTTATTTCATTTGTTAGATTTTGATTTATGAAAGTGGGGATAGATCAAGATTACTCTAGAGGGGGGGGGGGGGGTGAATAGAGTATTTTAAAATAATTTCACTTAGCTTAAACAAATCTGTAGAGAGCAATTTGAGTTATCTAAGTATATATGTAAGTGAGTGCAGCACAAATATAAACACAAACTAAAACACAGCACACACAACACAACACAAATAATAAAGGCAAACCCAGAAGACACAAGGATCTATAGTAGTTCCCCAATCAACTTGGGTACATCTACTCTTCTACCACCCTAGTAGGAAATCCACTAAGGCCTTTTTTGATCAGGTGAGCCTTCACCACAGAGCTTTTGATCAGGTGCTCAAAACCACCACAGAGCTTTTGATCAGGTGCTCAAAACCAAAAATCAACTTTTGAAGGGAGTTACAACCCTGTACACAGTTATAAAATAAAAGTATATAAAGATGATGGTGTCTTCTCTTTTCTCTAACAACAGAGAAGACTAGTGGATTGTTGAATGATTGTTAGATCTCCCCCTGTGAATAAGATTAAGAAAAACAGGAGAGAAAATCTGCTCAGGGTGTAGGTCTTCTTGATCTTCAGAGTATCTCCAGCAAAAGTTCTCTAGAAGGAATTGATGCAGATGATTCCTAGAGATTAAGAGTAGGCGTCTGGAGAAGATGAAGACTTCAGAGAAAATCAGAGAGAGTTCTTGAGAGGAATGAAAACTCAGTAGCAAAAGATTATCTATATGAATTCTGTATCTGTGTCTTTCTCTAGAATAAATAGCAAAGATAATCTCTGGACGGGAGAGAGTTGATCCTCTTTCAAATTTCCAACAGGGCTGTAAAGGAATGAGACAAAAAGGAAGGATTTGCCTCTGACAGAAAAGGAATACCAATATATTAAATTCCTTGAAACTTGCAATCTGCCTTATAGAATAATATGCACGCAGCCCTTAATTAATGCATCAACGGTCATAAAATCTTTGATAGAAAATACTGCAATAACTGACTGATATTATAATGAGAACAGCTGTCAGCCTTCATAAGAAATTCTGAGGATAACTCCAAAATAATACTCTGAATAGAAGAGGTCACTGAATATAGAAACTCTGAAGAAGTTCGTCGACCCGAGGGAAAGTTCGTCGAACTTAAACTGGGAAGTTCGTCGAAGAAGAAGAAACTTTTGTCGAAGCGATCTTTGGAGTTCGTCGAACCAAGTTCGTGGAACGGATTCTGAATTCGTCGAACGTGTTCAAAGTTCGTCGAACACCTTGACTTAGCTGATCTTCAAATCTCTTCTAGACTTAGCCTATGACCCTTATACTATACATGATAGGTCAAAACAAATCCTATACCTAGAAATAGACATCTTAGCCCAAATCAGTAATAGGGTTGAACTATGTTCCAACAATCTCCCCCTATTTGGGTTAGGATCCTATGTACAACATTTATCAAAATATGCATAACATAATTATAGGAAAAATATCTGACAGAAAGTAAATTCAGCAGATATAAATTAATTGTCACAAGCAGATATCATCACAGAATAATTAAGACTTAATTAACCAGAGAGAGAATTTTTAAGGATTCTTGTCCTCTGAAGATGACTTCTTGAAGATTATTTCCTGCTAGTATCTTCAGATTGCCTTCTTCTTAGCTTGCAGTCTTTATCACCCAGTGTTACCTTCTTGGAAATAGTTGGCAGAACAGCCTCTGGGTGGAGACTCATGTAGGCAGAAGTGTTGAACATATTATTCACCTGGTACTGTTAAAATTCCTGTTCTCTATAGGGAGATATGGTAGAAATATGAGAGGTATCCATACCTTTTTCTTTAGCCTCTTTCATCTGAGATAGAGCAACATTCTCTCTAACCCTTGCCATATTGTACAATCTATCTGCTTTATCTTTATCTTCAGATTCCTTATCTTCGATTTCTTGTTCAGATAACTGGCTATGCTTTCTTTCATAAACCTGATAGCCTGAAGATCTTCCTTCCCTGTAAGAAGAGGATTGACCAGATGGCTTGGAGCCAGCAGACTGAGATGTCTTGGATGTGGAAGAAAGTCCTCCTGCAGAGCCTGCACCTGGAGGAGGTGGAGGAGGAGGGGGTTTCTTGAACATAGCAGGGTGATCCTTCTGGTATCTTCTTTCAAGCTTCCTTCTCTTCAACTCATTCTTTGAGAATTGCATCCAAGGTTGAGTTATTTCATGAGGCTTGAGATTTTTCTGCACATAATAGGGAATGCCATTTTTATCAGGCTTTTTGGAAGGGGCTGGCAGCTTCTTGCATGGAGCTTTTCTTTTCTTGGATTTGACTTTGGCATCACTATCATCACTGTCATCATCATCATCAGAATTTGAAGATGAAGGCACATTTTCATACATTTCATCAATTTCCTCGTATGCTTCAATCCTTCTTTTCTCTAAATCATCATCAACATTCTTGACAGCAACAACAGCAGCAGCAGGCTCAGAAGAAGAGGAAGGGGCAGAGGTAGAGGCATCAAGCATCTATTCATCAAGAACTGCCTGTTCAGGAACAACAGGTTCCTGATCTGCCTTAGAAATAACTGGCTCTGGAACTGGAGACACTAGCAAATCTCCATGTCTGGCTTCCAAATCTGGGGAATAGCAGACAATGGCCTTGGAGAGGTCTTCAGCTGATTCTATGGAAGATGGGTCTGAGCAGAGGGACTGAATGGTAAGCTGTAGAATCTGATCCACTAGAGGGGTGGATTTGAAATAACTACTGGGAGGAACTTCTGGAGGAGGAGGAGCACCTTCTGTGCTTTGAGCCAGGGAGACCAAGACTGTGCTGACATCAGCTAGGTCTGACCCTTGCTCTTCAGGAACTACTGCCTCTGGAGCTTCATCCTGGAACATCTCCCCCTGCCTAAACTCTGGGAAACTAGAGTCTGGGCCCCCAGATGAAGGGAAAGAGGAAGAGGAGAGAGAAGCAAGTTGAGAGAGAATAAGATCAAGTTTAGAATGCACTGGGGCCAGACTTTGATCAATAAGCTCCTGTAATTTAGAAGCTATGTGACCAAACACCTGGGTGGCTATTTGTGAGACATCCACAACCAGTACATCTGGAGTTGGGTGAGAAGAAGAAGAAGAAGGGATGGAAGACGTGGTATGAGCACAAGAGTGGATGGAGGAGGAGGAGGAGTGAAATCTGAGGGGATTTCATCCTGAGAAAAGTCTGGAATGGAAGTGTCTTGTGGAGGAGGAGTGGAGAGGTTTTCTGGAGGAGGAGGAGAAAGAGAAGATGAGGCAGGCTCTTCAGAATGTTGAAGAGTCTGTGAGAGAGGAGGAGGAATCTGGGGTGGGGGGTGGCTATTACATCCCTGGTGTCCTCAGAAGCTTGAACTATTGGAGCCACTAGAGCTGATTTCTTCTGGAATGTCCTATCCCACTTCTTGAAGAGAAGGGGAGTCAGTTTCTTTGAGGCATTAATTCCAACAGCAGTAGAAACTGAGAGGGCTGGACACTTGGCCTGAAGGAAGATTCCCAGAATCCTTCCATAGCCTACATTCCTTGAGGTCACTTTCTTTTTGATGGAATCAAACAGAGTCAGACCCCAGTTGATGTGCCTCTTCTCAATCAAAGTACTCATGACTAGAAATTGCTGCCTGTTTATGTAGTCATGTGCTGAGCTCTTCCCCATCAGAACCTTTCCCACAACATCTGCCAGGAAGGTGTATTCCACTGCAAAATCACATTTAAGAAGATGTTTAGGGTTACTCCCAGAGTACCCCATCCTGTCTAGCATCAGATTGAACTCTTCCTCGGTGAGTTCCAAAACATCATCTCCATTTTCAAATTCAAACATCTCAGACAAAACAGCAGCACTCAGAACAACTTCATTCCCTGAAACCTTTCCTGTAATTTTTGTGCCATTTCGAATCTCAGAAGTGAATGCCCATTCCTTTATCTCATTGATATGAATCTTGGGCCGGCAAGTCATAAACTTGCGCAACTTTGGGTCTTCAAAGAGATTCAGAATGTTTGTGAAGCCTTCTCCTGACTGGGCAACCGATTCCAGATCAATATCGAATCCCGTATCGAACTTTATTGAGGCGAGGACTCCAGCAGTGATCGACATTGGTCCTGCAAAGAAAGAAAAAATGATCAATTGCAAAGGCAACTGGAGGGAGACGAAGAGTTTGAGAGCGCAAAAGACAGAATCTAGACTAATAAAGATTAAATATTAGGGTTCGGCGAAGGAGAGGGTTTGCGCGGAACGGATTTGACGAGAAGACACGTGTTAGCGGGAATTAAAAAGCTATCTTTCGTCAATCCCGTTCGACGAATAGAATATTTCGTCGATCTCGTTCGACTAATTACTTTTCAAAACTTCTTTCGTAAGGAAGATGGAGCGTCAGAGACTTCATCGATCGGGTTCGACGAAATCGAGACTTCGTCGATCGAGTTCGACGAAAATTCTTCAGAACTTTAGAAAGAAGTCCTGACCAGTTTGTCGGCCTCGTTCGACGAAAAAGATGTCGTTCGTCGAGCGCATTCGACGAATTTTCTGAACCTTAATATATTGAATAATTTTGTTGGGTAAAAAACTTTGCCAATTAGATTGACTCCCATTTATCATTCCAAGCTGATTTAGAAAGAATTGATGTTTCTTTTCATCCAAAGGCTTGGTGAAGATGTCAACTCTCTGCAAATCTGTTGGTATGAAGTCTAAACATATTTTTCCCTTCTCCACATTATCTCTGATAAAGTGGTGTCTGATCTCAATATGTTTAGTTCTACTGTGGAGTACTGGATTTTGTGCTATTGATATTGCACTGGTGTTATCACAAAAGATTTTGGAATTATTTAGATTGTAACCATAGTCTAGGAGCTGGTTCTGTATCCACAAAATTTGTGAATAGCAACTGCCAGCTGCTATGTATTCAGCTTCTGCAGTTGATGTAGACACAGAGGTTTGTTTCTTACAAAACCAGGACACAAGCTTATCTCCAAGGAACTGACAAGTCCCTGAGGTGCTTTTCCTGTCTATTCTGCATCCAGCATAATCAGCATCTGAGTATCCAGTTAACTCAAATCCTGATTCTGTAGGATACCAGAGTCCTAGATCTGGACAACCCTTTATATATCTTAAAATCCTTTTTACTAAAATATAGTGAGATTCTTTAGGATTTACATGAAATCTAGCACTAATACATGTGGCAAACATGATATCTAGTCTGCTGGCTGTTAAGTATAAAAGAGATCCCACAATGGCTCTATATACTTTCTGATCAACAGGTTTTCCTGATTCATCAGTGCCAACAGCTGCATTTGAAGGCATGGGAGTTTTCATGGGGGATGCATCTGACATCCCAAATCTTTTAACAAGCTCTTTAGCATATTTAGATTGGGATATGAAGATGCCTTCTGTTGTTTGCTTAACTTGCAAACCAAGAAAGTAAGACAGTTCTCCCATACTGCTCATTTCAAATTTTGAATGCATTAGATTTGAAAATCTTTTGCATAACTCAGAGTCAGTAGAACCAAATATTATATCATCTACATATATTTGTACCAACAGGGTTTCAGATTTATGATTTCTAAAAAACAGTGTCTGGTCTACTTTGCCTCTAGAAAACTTATTTTCCAAAAGAAAGTTTGTAAGGGTCTCATAGCATGCTCTAGGAGCTTGTTTGAGACCATACAAAGCTTTATGTAATCTAAAAACATAAGAGGGTTGAGTTGGAGAAATAAAACCTAGTGGTTGTTCCACATATACTTCTTCTTTGATATCTCCATTTAGAAAGGCACTCTTAACATCCATTTGAAATACCTTGAATCTTTTGTATGCAGCAAATGCTAGGAATATTCCAATTGCTTACAGCCTTGCTACAGGTGCAAAAGTCTGATCATAGTCTATGCCTTCTTCTTGGCAGTATCCTTGAGCCACTAGTCTTGCCTTATTTCTGACTATGACTCCTTGAGCATCCAATTTATTTCTGAATACCCATTTAGTGCCAATCACTGGATGATTCTTGGGTCTTGGAACAAGTTCCCATACTTTGTTCCTTTCAAATTGATTTAATTCCTCTTGCATAGCAGTAATCCAGTTGGGATCTTGCTCTACATCTTTGATGGATTGAGGTTCAATTTGAGAGAGGAAACAGGTGTGCAAATTATTTTGATTTAGTTGATTTCTTGTTTGCACACCCACTGAGATGTCACCAATTACTTGAGATCTAGGGTGATCTCTTATGTTGACATAATCAGTAGGGAAAATATCTTCTCCTTGAGCTTGTTCATTTTCTCTATGAGGAATTTCTATGTCCTCCTGAACTTCAGCATTAACAGCCTCAAGATTTGTAGGAATATTTGTTGTACCCAATGTTGGTGCAATAGGACATTCTTCTTCACTGTCCTCATTAGGTAATAGAGAAGGATTTATTAAATCCTCTTTCTATAGAGTTAGATTATCTAACTTCTCACAGAGAATTGGTACCTGTGCATCTTGTGAGGTAGAGATATTTCTCTCCTTGCAACTCAAGTTAGTTTCATCAAAAGATACATGAATAGATTCTTCTATTTTAAAAGAAGATTTGTTAAATACTCTGTAAGCCTTACTGCTAACTGAATAACCAACAAAAATGCCATCTAAAGCTTTTGCTTCAAATTTTCCTAGGTGCTTCTTGTCATTATTATGAATAAAGCACTTACAGCCAAAAGCCCTAAAGTAATTTACTCTAGGCTTCTTCCCTTTAAGCAGTTCATAAGGTGTCTTGCCCTTTTATTTATGAATTAAACTTCTGTTTAAAACATAGTTTGCTGTGCTGACAGCCTCAGCCCAAAAGGATTGGGGCAAAACAGCATCTGCAAGCAATGTTCTTCCAGATTCAATCAGTGTTCTATTTTTCCTTTCAGCTACCCCATTTTGTTGAGGAGTTCTAGGCTGAAAAGCATTGCCTGATACCTTCCTTCTCACAGAATTCTCTCATCAGAAGAGATTCAAACTCAGTGCCATGATCACTTCTGATCAATGCAGTCTGAGTAGAATACTCAATCTTGATGCTCCTGAGAAAGTCTATTAGAACCTTGAAATCTGACTTGCTTATCAGAAAGAATACCCAACTGAATCTAGAGAAGTCATCAACAATAACTAAAGTGTAAGACTTACCTCCCAAACTGTGTATGGGAAGGGGTCCAAAAAGATCTAAGTGCAGCAAGTACAAAATCCTAGGAGAACCACTCTTAAATAGTGACTTAAAGCTGCTCTTAGTCTGCTTTCCCAATTGACATGCCCTGCAAAGGCTTTCCTTCTTGTATGATCCAGAAGGTAGTCCCCTGACAAGGTTGCCCTTTGATAACTTGGCTAGGGCCCTATGGTTTACATGACCTAGTCTCCTATGCCACAAATCAGTATTTTTACTGACTTGGTTAAACAAGCAGATCTCAGGTTTGGCTGAATCAAAATTTTCTAAATAAACATTACCTTGTCTATTTCCTAAAATAACAATATTATTTTCAGAAAAGATAATGCATCTAGATTAGTTGAAGCATACTTGATATCCTTCATCACATAGTTGACCTATGCTGATGAGGTTATGTTTGAGTCCACTTACATAGGCTACCTTTTTAAATGTGATTGTCCCAATCTGGACTGATCCATAGCCTTCTGTTTGTCCCCAATTGGAATCTCCAAAAATCACTCTTGGTCCAACCTTTGCCTTATAGTTGATTAATTTGGCTCTTGTTCCTGTCATATGTCTTGAGCATCCACTGTCCAAGTACCACTGTTCCTCTGTGGTAGGATAGTTCTTTTTCTGCAATACAAGGAGGGTTAGGTGTTCTTAACCCAGGTTACCTTGGGTTGCTTCTTGTAACCTTGAAATGTAGAAATATATGAGACAATAGGTTGACCATGATAACCTAGAGGGTGATATATTCTAGGAGGGATTATCCAATCGCTAAAGGAATTCTTCAGTTTAGAAGAGGATGTATGTTGTCTGTCCTTAGTAAAATTTGCGTTCGACGATCTTTGTTGTTTTCGTCGACCTGGTTCGACGAAAGATGTGGCATTCGTCGAGCCCTGTCTGCAGCAGGTTTTTTGCTTAGATTCAGGGCTTGGTTTTCGTCGATCTGTGTTCGACAAAACCTGTTGGTTTCGTCGATCGCCGTTCGACGAACTTGCTTGAGCAATATTTGTTTCAGGAATTTTTCCTGTGTCTTGTATTGCTTCTTTCCCTTTTTCAGATACAAATTTTACTGGAGTAGATAACATATTCTTCTTCAAAAGAAGAGGTTGATTAGATGATGCCCCCAAGCCCAGTTTGCCATTCAGCCTGGCATTCACTGTGCTTGTGATATCCATCAGCTTTAGACTTCTCCCATTTAGATAATTTTCTAGCTGCTTGGCCTCAGTTAGCTGTGTTTATAGAGAACTCACTTGTTCCCTGGAAGTCCTTAGCTCATTTTTGAGCTTAGTGTTTTCAGTGGATATTCCATCCATCTTAGCTAACTTGTCTCTCAGATAAATAATTTCTTTCTCTGATCTAATCATATCTTTACACAACTGTTTAAAGTCATCTTTAAACTGTTCTGAATGAAAATCAAAACTGGAAATTACCTCATCCCCATTAGCTTCAGATTCATCATCTGAGTTGTTATTTGATGAGGAGGCATTGATTGCCATCATGCAGAATTCCTTGTCTTCTGCTTCCTTCTCCTCATCACTGGAACTGGAGGATGACTCAGATTCAGTGTCACTCCAGGTTTCAGCAACAAACCCTTTTTCTCTTTTCTTGTGGCCTTTTGATGAGTGTTTGCTGGAGTGTTCCTGCTCTTTTCTCCTACTTTTCTTGTGAGCTTCTGGACACTCAGTGAGGATGTGTCCAGGTTTCCTGCAACCAAAGCATATTATTTCTTTAGATGGAGTTTTATCATACCTTGGCTTTTCATTGTGCCTGTTGGACTTTCTTCTAAAGTCCTTCCTTGCCATCTTGTAAAATCTCTTTGCTAAGAGACTCAGCATCTCCTGTTCACCAATCTTGTCTTCTTCCTCTGTTGCCTGAAAGGCAATGCTCTTCTCCTTTTTTGAGGATGAAGATGGAGAGGCTTCTTCTTCTCTGCTCTTTATCAGCTGATCATAAGATTTGAGCTTCCCAAGGAGATTCTCAGTTGTAATCTCACTTAGTCCTCTGGCATCTTTAATTGGCCAGATTCTTGTGTCCCATGTGCTGGGGAAGCACACTTGTCATTAATTTCAGTGACTGTGATCACTTTCTCTAGGGTTCTCAGCTCATTGATGATGAGGCTGAGTCTGTTGTACATCTCTGCAACAGTCTATGATTCTCCCTTTTTGAAATTCTCGTACTGGGAGATCAAATGTGATCTTCTGTCCTTTCTCTCATCTGCTGATCCTACCACCATTCTTATGAGGGAGTCCCAAATTTCTTTGGCAGAGGTGCAGTCAACCACCTTCTGAAATATGTCATCAGACATGGTTTGTGCCAAGATATTCATGGCCTTTGCATCAGCAGTTTTCTGTTTCTTTTGTGTTTCTGTCCATTCTGGAGGAGGGACATCAGTTGTGTCTGTTGTTGTTGAGGTTGATGCAGTTGGAGGTCCTGTCAAAATAGAATTAAAAATTTCCTCATCAATAGAATTCATGTAATGTTTGATCCTTGCTTGCCATAGTGCAAACTTGTTCAGATTGCACATAGGAGGTCTTGTGCTTGAATATTCTTTGTTCTGTGCCATGGCTCTAATAAACAAAAAAAAAATTAAAGTAGTCTAGATCTATCAGATCTGTTGGTCCAGGTGTTAGCCTGTAATAACCAACCTCGCTTTGATACCAATTGAAAGTGGGGATAAATCAAGATTACTCTAGAGGGGGGGGGGGGGGTGAATAGAGTATTTTAAAATAATTTCACTTAGCTTAAACAAATCTGTAGAGAGCAATTTGAGTTATCTAAGTATATGTGTAAGTGAGTGCAGCACAAATATAAACACAAACTAAAACACAGCACACACAACACAGCACAAATAATAAAGGCAAACACAGAAGACACAAGGATCTATAGTAGTTCCCCAATCAACTTGGGTACATCTACTCTTCTACCACCCTGGTAGGAAATCCACTAAGGCCTTTTTTGATCAGGTGAGCCTTCACCACAGAGCTTTTGATCAGGTGCCAAAACCACCACAGAGCTTTTTATCAGGTGCTCAAAACCAAAAATCAACTTTTGAAGGGAGTTACAACCCTATACACAGTTATAAAATAAAAGTATATAAAGATGTTGGTGTCTTCTCTTTTCTCTAACAACAGAGAAGACTAGTGGATTGTTGAATGATTGTCAGATCTCCCCCTGTGAATAAGAGTAAGAAAAACAGGAGAGAAAATCTGCTCAGGGTGTAGGTCTTCTTGATCTTCAGAGTATCTCCAGCAAAAGTTCTCTAGAAGGAATTGATGCAGATGATTCCTAGAGATTAAGAGTGGGCGTATGGAGAAGATGAAGACTTCAGAGAAAATCAGAGAGAGTTCTTGAGAGGAATGAAAACTCAGTAGCAAAAGATTATCTATATGAATTCTGTATCTGTGTCTTTCTCTAGAATAAATAGCAAAGATAATCTCTGGACGAGAGAGAGTTGATCCTCTTTCAAATTTCCAACAGGGCTGGAAAGGAATGAGACAAAAAGGAAGGATTTTCCTCTGACAGAAAAGGAATACCAATATATTAAATTCCTTGAAACTTGCAATCTGCCTTATAGAATAATATGCACGCAGCCCTTAATTAATGCAGCAACGGTCATAAAATCTTTGATAGAAAATACTGCAATAACTGACAGATATTATAATGAGAACAGCTATCAGCCTTCATAAGAAATCCTGAGGATAACTCCAAAATAATACTCTGAATATAAGAGGTCACTGAATATAGAAACTCTGAAGAAGTTCGTCGACCTGAGGGAAAGTTCGTCGAACTTAAACTGGGAAGTTCGTCGAACAAGAAGAAACTTTTGTCGAAACGATCTTTGGAGTTCGTCGAACCAAGTTCGTCGAACAGATTCTGAATTCGTCGAACGTGTTCAGAGTTCGTCGAACACCTTGACTTAGCTGATCTTCAAATCTCTTCTAGACTTAGCCTATGAACCTTATACTATGCATGATAGGTCAAAACAAATCCTATACCTAGAAATAGACATCCTAGCCCAAATCAGTAATAGGGTTGAACTATGTTCCAACAATTTATTAGGAGTATTTCATCTTTCTTAAGATTCTCTAATTCAGTTCTAGTTGCGTTTAACTCTTTTTCTACCCTAAGATGATCAATGCAAAATCTTTTAAAGCAAGATTTAAAATCAGCAGAACTGTAATCAAATCCATCAAAAATAGATACCTGATCATCTTCATCATCTGATGACATCCCTAGTGACATCATGCAGGTTGCTTCTGCTACTGCTTCATCATCACTTTCAGATGATGAGGAGCTTAATTCTGCTTCAGAATCACTCCATGTTTCAGCAATGAAGCCTTTGACCTTCTTCTTGTCCTTACCTCTGAAGGACTTCTTCTTCTTCTTCTTCTTCTCCTCTTTGTTGCTGCTTCTTTCGCTTTGCTCTTGTGGGCACTCAGGAGCAATGTGCCCTGGTTTACTGCAGGTATAGCAAATAATCTCCTTCTTTGGAGTTTTATCATATCTGGCCTTGAGTCCCTTTCTCTTCTCCTTGAGTTTTCAGTTTTGACCCATTTCTTGAATCTCCTTGCTAGGAGATTGAACATCTCATCTTCAGGAGTAGAGGGCTCTCCTTCAGTAGCTTTCAGAGCAAGGCTCCTTTGGGTAGGAGCTGGAGTCATTTCCCTTTCTTCTGATTCAGCCCTATTCTTCAGCAACATCTCATATGACTTAAGCTTTTCTAGCTAAACTTCAGTTGAGATCTCTCTATGGCACATGGACTCTCTGATTGCCCAGATTCTGGAATCCCATGAGCTAGGGGAAGAATGTGAGGATTTTATCATTAATTTTAGTCAAGGACATCTCCTTGTCTAAGCCTTTGAGCTCATTAATGATGATGCTGAATATGTCATACATATCAGCCACAGATTCTTCAGCTTTCTTTTGAAAGATCTCATACTAGGATATGAGAAGGGACTTTTTGTTCTTTCTTTCATCAACACTTCCTTCCACCATTGTGGTGAGTGAGTCCCAGATTTCTTTTGTTGATTGACATTCAGCAACCTTCTAGAAAATGTCATCTGACATTACCAGAATATTCATGGCCTTAGCATCACATGCCTTGACCTTCTTTTCAGCCTCTGTCCATTCCTTTTTTGGGACAGCCTCTGTTGTTGAGGATTTTCCTGCCTTTCTTATAACTAGAGCTGGAGGACCTGTGAGAAGAATATTATAGAGGTCTTCATCAATGGAATTCATGTAAAGTCTTATTCTGGCCTTCGAGAGTTTGAACTTATACAAGTTACACACTGGGGGTCTTGTAGAAGCATACTCCTTAGTACTCATTTTCTTAGAAAATATTTGAAATTAAGAAATAAGAGTAGGAGGTCTTTTTGATCAAGGTGTTAACCTTTTATTGATCAACCTCCCTCCGATACCAATTGAAAGTGCACAGTGTGCCTCTGAGAATCCTCTAGAGGGGGGGGGGGGGGTGAATAGAGATTTAAAACTTATTTCTATTCTAATTATGAAAAACAATAAAAATAAACTAAGAATTTATGCACAACAAGATCACAGACAGAATAATAATGATGCAGGAAATAAAGTGCAGAATAAAAAAACTTGGGACAGCACAGAAAAGCAATCCATAAGACACCAAGATTTTTATAGAGGTTCCCCAAAATGTGGGTAATCCCCTCTTCTACCACCTGGTAGGGATGCACCACTATGCCTGAGTCTTTTGGTAAGGAGACTCTTAAATCCACTGATCTTTTGACAAGGAGATCATGAACCACCAAATCTTTTGATAAGGAGATCTTGAACCACCAGATCTTTTGATAAGGATATCTTGAACCACTGAATCCTTTGAAGAGGGATTAATAAAAATCTTTTATAGAAGGGAATTAGAAAGAGAAAGAAGAAGAGGAAAGGTGTAGGAATTCTATTTTCAGAATTCTTATGATGGTTGTATGAAGAACAACTTCTTGTATCTTTTCACTGGATCTGCTCTTGAAGAACTTCTGCTTATGATGGTGATAATTTTGCAGAAGCTATGTTTGTCAGATCCTTCTATCTTCTTTCTGATTGAACTATGGCTGCTATATGATTGTGTTGATGAGCAGCCTTGTTCTGTTCTATTCTTAGAGAGAAGGAGAGAAGCAATTATTTCTTCTCTGTATTTTCTTCTATGAGGGTTCCTGTGAGACAGAGGAAGAAGAAGGAGACTCCATGGAACAGTATGTCATTTGTGATAAATGCTCTACCCTTCTCTTTCTTCTCTTGCCTTTTATTGTCCACCAGTAGATTTGAATTTATTTCCCTTTCTAGTGAGACCTGAAAAGGTACTCTGCTGTCGACCATCTATTTCTTTCTTTCTTTAATTCCTGACCCGTTCACCAACATTAAGCATGTTTCCAAGAAAGCGTTTTGTCCTCTTTTAGTTCTTCATTCTATTTGAGGCAATTAATGAGCCGTTGGAGAATGGTCCTGAGTGAGGTGGGCCATGAGAGAGGGTCCAAAATGACAGCTGAAAAGGTTTCCCTTTTCAGACTATATTCGACGTAGTGTCGAGTTCTCTTCCTCTCTTATCAATACACCTCCGAGTTCTTGTATGAGCAGCTTCAAATTCATCCTTGCTCTGATTGAACTCAGCTAGTAGACAATGCGTCAATACCCAATCGACGTAACTGTCGAGTTGATGGCTTGGCTCTGAACTTCATTATCTGCATCGAGATGAAGTCGATGTTGCGTCGACTTTGAATGGATTCGACAGATACTTCCTTCTGCTCTGAGTTGAAGTAGAAGTTGTGTCGACTTCTCAAGATACTTCGACAAGTCCATGGCCTCAACGTCGATATCTATTCGACGTAACGTCGACTTGAGTTACTTCGACAGAAGGGTGAACCACTTGGACTTCTAGTCAGAGTAGCGTCAACAATAAGTCAAAGTTGTGTCAAATTCTATTCGACGCAAATATTAACTTTATCAAAATTATGCTTCTATTGATCTGGCCTTGACACCTTAGGTTGAGTGTGACATCCTAAGACATATATTGACCAGATTACCCTTATTATACAATGGGTAATTCATCCTAAGAGATAAAATCACTTTGTAGGTAATTTGTTAAGTTAAATCAAAGGGGTTTTTCCCAACAACATGTGCATCAATTGTATTGAAAAAGTGTGGCGTAGAACCAAGCGTAGCATGCCTCTAAGTATGAGTAAATATTTTATGATTGATAATGATATTTCTTCACTCACTTTTTTTGGCAAAGTCTACATGTGCTTTTAATCTAAGAATGCTTGGTTGTGTATTGTAATTGTACAATGAATTAAATTTGCACAAGTATCTTACCTACACTACTTTTATTTGCGCTCTCAAAAATTAAGAAAAGTGGATGTGCTTTCAAAATTTCATTGGTTTGCAAAACAAGTGTATTCGGAGAACTTTGTACAAATCAAAAAATCATAAAATAAATTGACTGATAACTCCACCAAGCACTACTTGAATCTCCTGATAAGCCTTAATAAGCATTGTGAGGTTGAGAACCTTGGAAAGAATAGTAAATGTCTTGGGCAAACCATAAGTTGTTTCTTTACACAACTTATTCTTAAAGTACACCGGATCACAAAAAAATCAATATTGAAAAATAAAGTGTGTGATCCCCCAAGCACTACTTTGCACCCTGATAAGTATTAATGAGCATTGTGTGTGCAAAGCACCTGGTAGTTGTACATTCTTTCCTATCTGCATTGAAGTGTGTGGAAGTAAAATCAGTTGTGTTTTATAGTGCACTTTACTCTACATATGTCTTGTATTTTTGATTAAATCATTTGTTTACTCTATTACAAATATACTTATGTGCACATCATTATCTTCAATAACACTTCTTCTCATGAGTATTGGATCCTAATGCTAATTTTATACTGTCTTTATATATATAATGCACTAGATATCCTAGCATGCTCTCTACAATGTTTGGTATGTCTTGAATTTGTGAATTAAAATAATATTGTAGTAGTCTCTTTTTGATATCCTTATTTCATGCTTGGTTACTTTATTGCCAAACTTAAAAATTTTAAATGAATAATGATTTACAAAAATATCTTCCTTTTTGGAATTTAACTCATATCACTTCTTATGAATTATCATGATTACAAAAAGATGTTTCTTGTATTTCTATAAGTCTTCCGCATCATTACCATATAATTTTTTTTACCTTGCGCTTTCATGCTTATTTAAAGTCTTTTCTTTTGGAGTGTATCATCACTTGAATCTCAAAATTCCTTTTTCTTCAACAAGTGATACACTTGCTTGGTAAAATTTATATTGGTTGTTCTAAACATGAATAACATTTTTATGCTACAAACTCTGATTTATTTCTAAGAAAAATTTTTATGATAAAAACTCCTTATCATTTCATTTCCTCTAAAAAGCTCGATCATGGCTTAACTTTTTTTATCAAATACCTCCTTCTATGTCTCTTGCTACCTTAACCCACTTTTGCTAATAACAAAAGGGGGAGAACTAACATGATAAATAAAAACACTATCAAATTGGAAAACTAACATGATTAATGATTAAGATGATATCTTCCATATAAGGGGAGAATTCACATAGGGGGAGCATGTATTTTGGGGGAGCAAATTCTAAATATTAAAATCGACAATTATCCTAAGTCATCTCTCACACACACACAAATAGATTTCATCATGCTATATGTATTAATTCTCTGATTTATCATTAATGGATTTGTTATTATCAAAAGGGGGAGTTTGTTGGAGCATGGTCTTCCGCATCTCCTAGGTTTGAGAATAACAAATTATATGTGTATTTGATCTTGTGTGTTTAAGTGTGCAGGAAACAAAGCCATATGACTCAAGGATAACATAAGAAGGTTGCCCCCAAGTTTGAAGCCAAAATTTCAGCATGGTCACTAGTGCCGCGGTAGCCACTAGCGCGGGCGCTAGCTCTGATTAGGCAAGTATATAAGGCGATAGCGCCAGGAGGTAGTGGATAGCACATGCGGTAGCGCAGAGCGTAAGAGGATTTTTGGAAAGGTTTCCTTGGAATGAAGATACGCACGCGGAGAATGTTTCCTATTACGGGATAGTGTCGGTGGTAGCGCTAGCACAGGCGCTAGCTCCAAGGCTATAAAAGGGACCCCTTTGGCTCCGTATTTTTCATCCTCTCACATCCCTAAATTCCAGAGCTTCGTGCCACATCATATTGAGGAAGGTTCAGAGAGATACTCCCACAAATCCATGAAGGCTTAAGGAGATCCGTGGAGAAGATTTCAACACGCTTCATGATGAATAATTTTAGATTTTGATTTTTAGTTTGTAAAGTTTTTGCTTAATTTATCCAAACTAATCTTCGATAAAGGCAAGTATACCTTATCGCGTATAGTACAAGATATTTTGTTTTAGAAAATATCAAAGTCGTATATTTCTACGGATCGTGTTGATTATTCTTACTTATAAGGAGTGAACTATTATTTTATCTGAAAAGTTTTTAATTTGGTTTTTAATATTTAGATAGTGATAATATACGTATAACTAGAGTTGTAAATGATGATGAAGATAGCGCCTGATGTCAAATTACCTTGAGAGAAAAATAGCCTTTTTTAGAAGTAAAAGATCTGATTTTTCAAAACATTAGAACAGCTTGGTCGTGGAGGTTCCATAAGTATGAACGAACCTCTCTCGAGGGTACACCCACCTGAGATTTAGAATATTCGACCGAACTCTCGTTCTTTAATCGAATCTTCTTAATACTCGTTTTATGTTGTGAACCTCGCTATTGGGAGTCTTACCTCATCCTCTCTTGAGGGTAAAGCGCATTTCACTTTAACCATGAGCGATCAATCCATACGCACGAGCCTCTCGGCTAACTAGTGTATGGAAACAAAAATGAGAACCATACATCGATTATATGGTTCCACTCAACGTTTTTCTCGGGTAAACCTTAAGCTCGTTAATTGATTTTAGAAAGAGATATTGTATTGTTAGAAGACCATTTATTTATCCCAATGCTCTTCGACGTCGTACGCTAAAGGAAATTAGCCACTCATCGGAATGGGGATGACATTAGTGATTATAAAATATATAATAATATTTTAAGCGAAATAAAAGTGCGTTTAGCAAAAATTATAAGAAAGAAAAAGTAAAAACACACTAAATTAAAAACTCACACACTCTACACAGTAAATTACAAACTCACACACTCTACAGTAATTTAAATGACAAGTAATAAATCACACTCACACACTCTACTTTAAATTAAAACTAAGTTACAAAAAAGTTTAAAAAGCTATTCTCGTACACACACACACTCTACTTTGAAATGAAAAACTGAAATAAAAGAAGGCGAAAAAGCTATTCTCATACACACACACTCTCTACTTTGAATTAAAAGCTAAGTTACAAAGAAGGAAAATACTATCTCATACACACATGCACTCTACAATAAGATGAATAAAAAGAAAAGAAAAATTAAAAGAAAGCAAAAACAAAAACTAAAAGAAAGCAAAAACAAAAACAACACGTGCTCACCAACTAAATTAAAAGAAAGAAAAATTAGACTCATACACTCACACACTCTTGACATAAGGAAAAGAAGATCGAAATGAGAAAACAAACTATTTTATTCCCAAAATAAAAATTACAACTAGACTAGGAAAGCGAAAATTACAAAATAAATAAAACTTAAATGCATAAAATAACTCACATACACTCAAAATTACTGAAGAAAACTATAAAACACTCTCAAAACTTTGATTCTAAGCTTCAGCCGAGCCCTTCTATTTATAGGGAAAATTTTAAGATTACACGCCTTCGCTCACGGCCGTGACCGAGGGCGTGACTTTTGCACGTGCTATAGAGGTCACTTCAGCCACCTTCTGGAAGATTTTGCTAGAGAAAGTGGTTGCACCTGGGCGTGACTTGAAGTGTCACAGGCGTGACTTTGGGCGGCATACGTCAGCAACATGTGGATCTTGACGTTGTGGCGTGTCCTGCTGGTAGATTGGGGAATACGGGCGTGACCAATTTTGACATGGGCGTGACTTCTTTGTTCTGTCGAGACGTTGAGGCAAAAACTGTTGAGAAGGCTGGAATTTGGTACTTTAAGCTGACACGCCCTTAGTCACGGGAGAGACTCAAGGTCACAGGCATGACCTTGGGCGTGATTTGATCAATCCGTCAAGATTTCACCTAAAAAATGCTGAGAGGTGGAAATTGACATTTTAAGATTACACGCCCTTGGTCACGGCCGTGACCAAGGGCATGACCTAACAAAAAAAATACCAAAATGCTGAAAAACAGAAATAAAGCTAAGTTAGAAAGGAAATAGTAAAAATAAGCAATTTATTTATTAATTTACATAAAATATTCACAATATTAAAAACAAGCAATTTATTCATTAACATAAGTTCTAATTTTTGGTTATCGTGTTATTTAATAAAAAAAACCAAAAAATAAAAATCCGGAGTATAAAGAGTTAAGTCCTTAATTATGCAAATGATTTAAGTATGGAGAAATGTCCTAGCCAAAAGACTTCTTGATTAACCAAATAGCAAGCAAAATTGCAATCATTAGTAAATGATATTAGATTAGAATTATAAGAACCTTTGTTTTAAAAAAATGTGAAGGAAATGATACAAGTTACTAATTATGCTCTCAAAAGATTTTTTTGAATTAAGTCTAGTTACAATAAATTGGCTAACGGAAAAGGGGGTAGAAAGCTTTGGCAGAAAGAAGAGCACTTGAATTAGGGGTGATGAATTTTATCCTCTTACCCCTCCTTTTTAGTTTTCTTTAGTGCCCACCGTGGTTTACGAGGGGAAACTGTTTTCTTTTGTTTTTATTAACCCAATGCTTATATTTATAGAACAAAATCTTATTCCCACTGACATAAGATCTTTTAATTTTTTTATTGGGTGCCTATGTTTACGGAATGAAGTCTTATTCCCATTGACATAAGATCTTTTTCTTCTTCTATTGTTCATGCCATACTATATGGGTGCATACAAGGGGTTTTCAAGAGAAATTCTAGAATAATAATAAAAAAGTTTGAGAGCAACCTTAGTAATTTGAATATTCCTGGATTCCTAAAGACATAAAGTAGAGATAATTGAGGTCTAAGGTTATTTTGCTAACATAATACACATGCCTCTATTTTAGATAAATTAGAAGTAGTGCTTGAAAACAAAGCATCTATTTAAATTAGAAACACAAGATATTCTTTAAAACTTAACCCCGAATGTTTAAATCTATCAATCTTAGATAAACAAACGATTAGTAAACTAGCGATTATGAAAATCCACGAATAAATATTCTCGAAACTAAATGCTTTAAGAATAAAAGTAAAGTAGAGTTTTATTAATTTTTTGGTGTTATATTTTTTTGTTTTGTTTCTACTACTAAATATATTATATAGATATTTTTTTAAAAGTTTTGGGGTTTAGCAATTTTTTGTGTTTGTATTTTTGATTTTTGCATGCTTGAAATAAAGATGTTTTTGGAAATTTTGATGTTTTGTATTTTTTTTTGGATTTGTTTTTTCAAGTTTATATTTACATAAAGTAAGAAAGATAAAATGCAGTAGTAATTTGTTGGAGGTTTTTCAAGTTTATATTTACATGAAGTAAGAAAGATAAAATGCAGAAGTTAGCAAGATGAAATTTTGTGACTACAAAATAAAGTTGTTTTTGGTATTTTTGGTGTTTTGTAAAAAATTTTGAGAGTTTTTTTTTCAAGTTTTTCATTACGAAAGAAACTATTTTTTGAAATTTTGGGGTTGTATATTTTGAAAATTATGAAATAAACTAATTTTTGAAATTTTTTTGTTTGTTTTAATAAAAATGCATGGTAAAACACCCCCATACTTAAAACCCAACGTTGTCCCCAATGTTGTAAATTAAGTAGGAAGAAACTAGCAAAATAAAATGAAAATACAATTTGTACAAAAAGGAAGAGGGGGAGCGAGAGGGCTTCCCTGAATTAAAGGTGGCGAGGTCGCAATGAACCCTGCAAAAACAACAAGTAAAAGAAACAAAACATAATACAATATTTAGATAGATATGGGGTGCCTCCCCTTAGCCCTTTGTTTACAGTCGCGTAGCTTGACTAGTCTAGCATGGTGAGATTATAAGTTGGGGAGGGTTAAGGATTCAATATTTTTGTCCACTGGATCGCCCACAAGATAAAGTTTTAAACGGTGCCTGTTGACTTAAATAAGCTTTTTTCCGGGTGAGAGATAAGAACTGTCTCATATGGCCAAACCTCTTTAACTTGAAAGGGGCCGGACCAGCGAGATTTTAACTTATCGGGAAAAAGCTTGAGGC